>OU779873.1:12510000-13760000 GCA_916999025.1 Orgyia antiqua | reverse complement strand
ACGATTTTCATAAATGTCATAGAAATGTTTGTACTGCGTCTGGGTGTTTTTAAGTGCTATAAGTTTGTATTTATAAAATAAAAATAGTTTTTGTAGCATATACGTATTCTGGTAGCCATAACACAAGCATATAAGTTTAGCTTGAGACCAGGGGACGTTATGTGAAATGTCCATGTATAAAGAAAGAACCAATCCTTATTTTTATAGATATTATAATTTATTGAAACAAAAGTGTTAAGCAATCGTTATCAAATTCTGTTCAATTATTTTCACTTACATTATATTACAAAGTGCCCACTTTCCATCACAAAGTTGCGACACATCACTCAAAGTCTTCTGATGATATATTGCCTATTAAAATGTAAATTTTCTTCATACTTATGCTTGAAATATATCATCTATCATAAACTGTTTGAAAGTAATTACTTATGACGTTTTTAATTTGTGCCTTACAGTTAGTAAACATTTTGTCTTTTCTGTTTACACTCTGAAGAAACAAAAGTCTATTAATCTCTGAAATAAATAGCGTTACCTAGCTTCTAGCTGAAGCGTTTGTTTGTTTGCACTAATCTCGAAAACTACTGGTGCTTTTTGTTAAACTAATGTTATAATATAATGCTGAAGAGTTTATGTCTTTGAACGCACTTATCTCGGGAACTACTGGTCCGATTAGAAAAATTCTTGCACCGTTATATAGTGCATTTATCGAGAATTGATTGAAAGATTGCTATAGCTGCGACCAATAAGAGCAAATCAGCAATGAAAAAACTTACGTAAACAGGGAAAAGTTTCTAAAATTTACGCATACGAAGTAGCGGTCAACAGCTAGTCTTTTAAAGAATTCTTTTGGTGGTAGATTATATAACTTGGTTTAAAAAATTAATATGCATTTATGCTCGAAACCTGGGTCGACATCTTCGATCCCAAAACTGTGAGTGTTAGCCGGTAATATAGTATTTCTAATATGACTCAAACTCACGAAAATTTCAATACGAAAATTTTACAAATCGTTATGAAATCATTTAGACATATGAAATAATATTTCTATAGCGAAATAGAAGCCATTAAAACCACATTAGGGATAGAATTGTGAGGACATCATGGTTCAATGAACTACTTGAATACAGTCAGGTTAATAACCTATGACGCCAAAAGGTTTCCTTCCATATGTAGAATTGAGGAAGTAGCCAAAAGACATTAACTATTTCGTTTAAAGGGTTAACTGTGCCTTTATAAAAGGCCTTTGATCTGTAGCACAAAGGAAATGCCTTTGGCGAAAACAAATTTAATAATGGCAAATTTTGTTACTAAATTAAAGTCTTAAATTGTCAAATTATGGTCAGCAACTAAATTATTTAGAAGAGTAAAAACGCCCATGCATTCCATGCAACGTAAAAGCTAGTAGTTGTTAAGTACCACCACAGTACCACCTGCTTTATGAAGGTATGAAGTTTGAATCTCAGATATGACAAAGTAGTTCCAACTCTACGTGCACTACCAAACTTAACTAAAAATGGAAATTCAATTACATGATCCTTAATATAAAAGTTGTTTAGATTAACGATTTTAATCAACATATACAAAGAACGAAAAGCCAATCATTAAAAACTAGCTATCACCCGCAACTTCATACGCGTAAAATTTTAAATATACACTAAACATAAACAAATTATACAAAAGAGCCACCCTCTCGAACTGCTCTATCAATTTAAAAAAACCGCATCAAAATCCTTTCCATAGATATGAAGATATAAGCTCACATAGGGACATACAATACATACATACAAATTATAACGACTTCGTTTTTTGATAAGTAAAGAAGATACATCATATTTGTTATCATTTTAATTAAGTTAAAATAAAATAAAATAAAAAAATAATTGCCTTTATTTCTACTACATGTTCTAATTACATAAATTATATAAGAAACTAGCTGGCCCGGCAAACGTTGTTTTGCCATACCAAAAAAAAAGTTAAAAAAAAATTAACTATAAACCTCACGGAGCCCGAGACCTTTCCAACGAATGCAAAACCGTGGAAATCGGTCCGTGCGTTCTGGAGTTATAGCGTCAGGAAGGAAAACCCGACTTATTTTTATATAGTAGATATAGTTTGTTCGGTATGTAATATTACACATTTTCTTTGTTTTGTTTCTCTAAAATTATAATATTTAATGCTGCTACTGCTTTTTATTCTTCTATTGTTTTCCTTATCTTATGTTAACCTAATCCTATACATATATGTAGTCGCCGCTGCGGCATAGGCCTCTCCTAAACCTTTCCATGTCTTCCTATCCCCGAGATGTCTGCATCCAGTTACGTCCACAAATTTGATGAAATACGTCTCTCCATCTCTCATATCTCGTCAGTCTTCTCTCTTTCTTTTTTTCTCTCTAGGTACCCATTCTGTCGAACTTTTTGTCCATCTGTTGTTATTCATCCTACAAACATGTCATCCTTTTTTATCAGCGACCAAGTCTGACAGCCATGTGTTAGACATGGTAATATTGTTACATCGTATATCTTTTTCTTAATTTTTATGTTGATTGTTTTATTTTTCATTATTTCTCGAAGTCCCCAGTATTTCTTCCAAGATACATTTATTCTTCGTTGTATTTCTTTTTCTGTGTTCTTCTCGAATGTTACTAGCTGCCCTAGATAGACGCACTCTTTCGCTTTTAGTTAAGTTAGGTTAAGTTTTTCACGCACCGGAATTAGTCTTATGGTCTTATTCATAATGACTTATCGGAGGTTTAAACCGAGAGTTTTTCGGAGAGATAATAAACGTTTTAGCGTAAAAAGACTATTGTGAGTAACAAGTTTTGACAATTTTCGCGAACCGATTTTAGCGAAATTTTAATCCTCCGATAAGTTATTATGAATAAGACCATTAGTGTTAATTTAGTTTTTTTGTTGTGATTAAATCGACTAACATTCCAAAATTACATACAACTAGCTGTTGTCCGCGACCTCGTACGTGGGAATTTAGAAAATTTTCCTCGCTTTTAGAACATTTTTCACTGATGCTTCGCTCTTATTGGTCGCATCGTGATGTTAAATAGCCTATAGCCGTCCTCGATAAATGGACTATCCAACCCAAAAAGAATTTTTCCATTCAAACCAGTAGTTCATGAGATTAACGCGTTGAAACAAACAAACTCATCTTTATAATATTAGAATAGATCCCACAAAATCTCAATAAAAAGCTAACATTTTCCGTATACAGAATATAGTTATATACTGATATGAACCAGTATAACAACCTTGTGTGGTATTTCTGTATACCGTCAATAAAAATGGTATACCACGAAAATCTATATAATATACCAAGATCATTACGTCAGGAACAACAATCCTGTGACTTTGATGGGCTAGTACACAATGCTCCTTAGAATGGTAAGCTTAGAATAACATTGCGCATTTTGTCTCCATCTCCAGTATTCTCAAGTCTATCAGAAATAATACGTTTATTGCTATACGGCCCCTCTCCGGAAAAAGTGACCGCTTGCGGTAATCACTTTTTCCACCATAATTTAATTTATTAAATTAAGTTGTGCACGTAGAATTGATACCAATGTTAGTCAAATATTGGCTAAAATTTAAAACAAATATACGCATCTAAATCCGTATAAAGTAGTTTTTATTTAAACAAATAAGTCGCACAAGTGTTAGACAATATTTTTAGCCGATAAAAAAAAAATGATCAATTTTTCCACTATAATTTCATTTATTAAGTAAAAGCTTATCAACTCAATTAATACGTAAATTTTAGGATCCTAGACATAGTTTCTCTGTATACTCGAAATATTGAGCATCAAGAAAATGAAGGTAAATATTTAAAGATGTATTTCTACATTAATTTATTAATTTTTGCAATTGACTTGCTATGCTTTTACTACGCCATCGAGTTGGTGCAAACCGCTCAATAGATGGCGTTGTACATAAAACATCGCACGATGTTTAACTCACATTGAGCAGAATGTAGTGGAAGATGTATTTATTGTTTTACACTTCCCATCAATCCATTAGCCTTTCCACTGTTAGACATAGGCCTCTATCATGATACGCCACAACCACAATATTTATTTTACTAGCTTGATTTCCAAAATTTGTTGGCCGTACTACAACGTCATTGTGTCCCAATGTTTCCGAGACAGGTATGAGGTGTATTATTACGTGAGTACATACATATTTACAACAGAAACAAATCAATGTTCGACACACAACAAAATATAACAAGCATTTATGAGAAAATAATGTATACTACAATTTATATGAATATTTGTTCAGATTGTTGGGATTAAGCTTTATTACGATATAAGGGGTTTAATTGTACTAGCCGATGTGGTGATGGATTAAGAATACAAGTGTCATTAGCCTATTTATTCCCTGGTAAGAAAGTTATGGAACTATTTAGGAAGTAAACATTTTTAAATAAATCTTACGATAGGGATAAAAAGACCAGATACTATCCCAAAGTGGAGGAGCCCCGTGCCTTGTATAGCACATTTAATGTGGCTGGGGCTGAGAAGAAGGTAGCCGTGTTAATAAGCATCATCATTATTATAACATCACGCCTTTTTCACATGGCAGAGAGAGGCAGAGATTATGTAGCGCAATCTGCTACGATTGAAACATGTTTCCTTGGCTTTATCTACACTTATACGTCTGTTCATACATGTCCAACGGTTGTAAGTGCTACGCACTTTTCTCTTTTGAAGTAAACCGGTGATGACATCGGAGTACCTATATTTTAATCTATCTTTTTAAGTCCCACCACACATACTTCTCAAAGAGCGCATCTCTACAGCGTTTATTCTACTTTCGTGCTTCTCCTGCCACACCCAACATTCGCTTCCATACATAAGCGTAGGTAGCAACACGCCATTGTGGATCGCCAGGCGATGTAGATTTTTTATTGAAGCTGAAATCGAAAAGATATTTTTATTTAAAGTAATTTTTTTCTGTATCTAAAATATTTTATAGTAAAGGCTACTTGCTAGGCTTATGGCAAAAATGTTTGTTCTTGGCTGAGTGTCAACACTTAAATATCAGGGTAGACCAAATGATTGTGAATTTCTAATTACATTAATGCAAGGTATTTAAAATACATAACATATTAATATTCTAGAAATTTATATTGATACTAGCTATCCTGGCAAACGTTGTTTCGCCACACTAAAAAAAAGGTTTGAGAAATAGATGTTGGCCGATTCTCAGACCTACTGAATACGCATGTAAAATTTCATAAAAATCGGTCAAGCCGTTTCGGAGGAGTACGGTAACTAACACTGTGACACGTGAATTTTATATATTAGATATATAGCGTTATGTCGCTTTAAATTAATAATAAAATAGGCTAGATCTTAGCGTATTACATAGCTATAACAATCCCGCTCTTAATTAAGGCGCTCGTGCTGTACCTTGGCGCTCATTTATATGCATCGATATTGCCTTATTTAAGAGCAATATCTTGCTAAGACAATTATGTTTATTTATGTCAGCTCTAAAGCATAAAATGTAAAAAAAAATATCACTAGCTGGTCGTGGTTAAAAACTAGAAGCACTATTTTTGCATCTTCTTAGAGAATCTAGACCTTTAGCGTCCCACGGTTTTGCACGAACCTCCTCCACTTGGAAAAGGTTTATGGTTTACAGAGCCGCACTGACCAGGCGTGTTCGCATAGGACTTAGTTTCTAGTTTTCCATCTCTCATAATAGATGTAAACTGCTTAAAGCCTTGCCTTAGCTGGCTCTTAAGGCACCCTTTTTTTTGGAGAAGAAATGGGATCTGTCACCACACGTATAATTTCTTTATATTTAGGCATCAGCTAGTATCAAAGAATATGATGTTTATTTATATTTTGTTTGTTTTTATGATAAAATCCATTAAAGCACAATGACCGCTCAGGTAAAACCTTACAAAATTCAGCGTAAATTCAAAATTATTCTCCGAAATAGCACTGTGATAAGAGACCTTTTAAATTAACTGAGCAGCGAAATAATTCAGAAGTAGTCCCAAATTTTTTCTGAGCCATAATTCAAGCAGTAAATCAAGTGAATTACGAGTAACGAAGAAACATTCTTAATTATAAAGCTTAAAAAGGCACTTAGGAATGATATTTTTTCGCTTAAATGTTATCTATCTGTAAATACTATACTTTAAATGCAAAATTATTGTATCTATTCAATTAGACTTTTCATCATAGATTCTGTTGCTTTTATTTTGAATGTGTTTCTATAGAATGATAATTAGCTTTATGAAAAATATCCAAATGTAAGAGGACTCTAGACAAACATTATTGCAGACAAAAAACAGCTTTTGGAAGAAGCAAACTTAAAGTATGACACGGCAATGATGAAAACTATTTATAAGCAGAAGTACTCAAAATAAATAAAATAAATATTCACGGACATTTTATACACATTTCACACAAAATCCTCTGGTCGTTATAATTATGCTTGTGTTATGGGTACCTAAATACGGATAGAATAACTATTTTTCTTTTGTATATACATACTTATAATATCTACATAAATAGATTCAAACCTCGCTTGCAAAAGCCTATTACAAAAATACGGCATAATTGTGCCTATTCATTTCTGACCACGCTCGATATACATGTAACGAGCAATCGACGAGATAAATACGAGAATTTATGTTGTGGTGTTATCCGACAAATCAGTGACCTTATTTATTTAGTGCTCTTATTCAAAAATATTCTTGTTACCTCTCTCTTTCTCTCTGTCCAGCCCATTGACGTCCCACGGTTGGACGTTACTGGTTTATGCCCTACTTTACCGTGCTGACTAAGCGTTTTGGTACAGGGTTTATTCTCAAGTTTTCCATTTCTTACAGAGAATGTTATTAGTGTACAATATCCCCCAGATTGCTTTTGCAGCACTCTGAGAAGGGGTGTTAACACTTGTATTCTTAATCCGTCAATACACGGACAGGATAGACTGACATTTCTTTTAGCTACTTACTTAACTTATCCAAGGTAATTTAGTACAAAATAAGTAACCGCCAGAGTAATATTAGGCAATAAACCTCAGCTCTTTTTCCTTACTTCAACATCGCAGGAAGCCGCTCGATCATAAGTGGCCCAAAGCAACGCGTTGTGGCGTGCAATGGAAGACGCCTATGTCCAACAAGGGACGGAGAAATGCCGATAAATGGATAACGGGTGGACTACTGAAAACAATATACAATATAGATGAAAATGTTCACCATTATTTGTGTTGTTTGTTTGTAATATAATATCAATATTGTGGCAAAGACTTCGACAACAACTGTTTGTAACAACCTTAGCTAATAAACCAAAAGTAACTTTTGACCACAACCTCAAAAACTTATCTCTGCTTGATCTTTACTCTATCCATAATCTAAGTTTAATGGAATTAATTTCTCTACTTAACTAAGGTGACCTTTATAACTTTTGTGCGCTACTTATATTATAAAAGCGGAAGAGTTTGTTTGTTTGAACGCGCTAATCTCAGAAACCCTTGGTCCGATTTGAAAAATTCTTTCAGTGTTGTATACTCCATTTAGCAAGGAAAGCTATAGGCTATATATTATCACGCTGCGACTAATAATAAATAAATAAATAAATAAATATTCATGGACATTTCACACAACGTCCTCTGGTCCCAAGCTAAGCTTATATGCTTGTGTTATGGGTACCAGAATACGGATATACTACATAAACTATTTTTCTTTTGTAAATACATACTTATAATACATAGAAAACACCCAGACGTAGTACAAAAATTTGTATGACATTTATGAATATCACACAAATGATTGTCCCAAGCGGGAATCGAATCCGCGACCTTGTGAACGGCAGTCCGTTACATGAACCACTACGCCACGACGCCCGTGAAGAATAATTTAAATATATATATCATAATATATCTAATAGGAGAGAAGCAGTAGTGAAAAATATGACAAAAACGGAGCCCATTTTCTAAATTCTACGCGTATGAAGTCGCGGGCAACAGCTAGTTTTTAATATTGATCACATCAGTTAATAACAACCGAAATATTAACTACATTAATAGTGTCTTTATACAGCTCTACATATTTACAAATGAGGATGTGTCTATGTTATTTACATCTTTTTAAACGCAAGTTTCATCTCTTTACTGTTTCATGTATTCTGGTACCATAACACAAGATTATAAGCTTAGATTAGGACCATAGGACGTTGTGAAAATTAAACATGCATATAATTATCTTTACTTACTCAAAGTCTTTACTTTCGTATGTAAATCCTTATGTGAGCTTATATCTTCTAAACTACGCAATTGACTTTGATGCGGTTTTTTCAATAGATAAAGTAATGAGTAATTAATGAGGATGGCTTAATAAATCAAATTATCGTGGAAAAAGTGAATTACCGCAAAAAAAAATGATTATATAAACTCAATCGAGTGACAAATGTGGTGGTTAATTTGAATATTGCAAGCACGACCGCAATAAGCTCACTTGGCAGAGCTACGGAACGGTATTCCGAGGTCGTGGGTTCTAGTCCCGCTTGCGGCAATTCACTTTTTCCAACATAATTTGATTTATTAAAGTAAAAAGCATAGCATGTCAAATGTAAAATTAATAAATTATTTTAGTAATGAGGATGGCTTTTTTTATATAATACTAGCTGACCCGGCAAACGTTGTTTTGCCACATTAAAAAAAAGTTTTGAAAAATAGATGTTGGCCGATTCTCAGACCTACTGAATACGGATGTAAAATTTCATAAAAATCGGTCAAGCCGTTTCGGAGGAGTCGGTAACTAACACTGTGACACGTGAATTTTATATACATACTAGCTGACCCGGCAAACGTTGTTTGCCACACAAAAAAAAAGTTTGAAAAATAGATGTTGGCCGATTCTCAGACCTACTGAATATGTATGTAAAATTTGAGAAGAATCGGTCAAGCCGTTTCGGAGGAGTACGGTAACTAACACTGTGACACGTGAATTTTATATATTAGACTAGCTGACGCGGCAAACGTTGTTTTGCCATACTAAAAAAAAGGTTCGAAAAATAGATGTTGGCCGATTCGCAGACCTATAGGATATGTACACAAAATTTGAGGAAAATCGGTTGAGCCGTTTCGGAGGAGTACGGTAACTAACACTGTGACACGTGAATTTTATATATTAGATATAAGAGATGTTAAGGTTTAGTCTACATTTGGTAAGAGAGAGCTCAAAAACAATAATCGTCGGCGAAATCGCGGGCATTAGCTAATTATTATTTTAAAAATGTAAAATTTTGCTTATTTGCTTTGTACAAGTATATTTTAAGTTATTCAAAGCATTAGTATCCATTTTAAAAAAATATGAATAAAAACTAAATTCAGAATGAAGAACTAGTGCTTTAGAATCTTTAAAAAAATAACATATTGTTGATTAAGATGTTTTAAAATATATTGTAAACCTTAGCAAAATAAGCTTAGCTGTTCCATCCAACATGATTTATGTTTGATATTATATCAGGCAATAGGGTTCATACTAAGAAAGCCGACTCAATAACACTGAAACAGCTTGTGGTTTCGGCTCAGACTATGTAGGTATGTACAATATCAATTTTGATAGGTCCAGGCAAAAATGTTTAAGTAATTTCTTTTGTTTCCTCTTCTATCTTATTAAAAGAACCAGCTATTGGTAGCGGTTTCAACCGTGTTTATCAATATTGAGTCTCCTCTCCCCTAGCACCATACAATATACAGGAAAGACTACTTACTAACAAAACCTCAAAAACTAAAGAATCGACTCATATCGGCCATATCGGGCTTCGTGGTCTAGCGGTTCATATAATGGACTGCTGATCACAAGGTCGCGGGTTCGATTCGCGCCTCGGACAATCATTTTGTGTGATGTTTATATATGCCATACAAATGTTTGTCCTGCGTCTGGGTGTTTCTGTGTATTATAAGTATGTATTTACAAAAGAAAAGTAGTTTAAGTAGTATATCCGTATTCTGGTACCCAAAACACAAGCATAATAAAGCTTACCTTGGGAGCGGAGGACGTTGTGTGAATATTCTTTATTTTTAACACGCTTTTATAAGTTTGGTATGTATCTATCAATATATTAATCTGTGTAACGGAATCTACCAGGAATCTATCTGAGACAGGGATGTGTAGCGTCACCATGGCTGTTTAATCTATACATGGATAGTTGTCTGGTAGATTTGAGAGAGAGTGATGATGGATTGGTTATGGGTGAGCTGCCTATCAAGTGTCTTCTTTACGCGGATGATCAAGTTCTACTTGCACCATCTGCGGAAGAATTGCAAGATATGGTAACTAGAACGAATGAAGCATTTAGACTAAAAGGAATGAAAGTAAACGTAAACAAGACGAAAGTTATGGTGTTTGAAAAAGAGGAGTGTATGTCTGCATGTAATATTAAAATAGATGATGAAAGTGTGGAACAGGTACAAGAATTTGTTTATTTGGGAAGTGTTTTTACAAGAGATGGTAAGGTTGATGCTGATGTGGAAAGAAGGGTGTTAGCGGGAAATAAGCTGAATGGTGCCTTGCATGCTATTGTGGCTAACCAAGCGATTACTGAAAAGGCTCGAATGGCGATCCACAATGGCGTGTTGTTACCTACGCTTATGTATGGAAGCGAATGTTGGGTGTGGCAGGAGAAGCACAAAAGTAGAATAAATGCTGTAGAGATGCGCTCTTTGAGAAGTATGTGTGGTGTGACTTTGAAAGAGAGATTAAGAAATGAAGTTATAAGAGAACGTTGTGGTCTGAAAGAGGATGTAGTGACTAAGGTGGAGAAAAGTATGCTTAGGTGGTTTGGTCATGTGGAGAGGATGGATGAGAGACGCTTAACGAAAGGCATATACACGGCGAAAGTAAGTGGAAATGCTGGGAGAGGACGCCCGAGAAAAATATACTCCGATGTCATCGCTGGGATACTCCAAAAGGGGCAAGTGCGTAGCACTTACAACCGTCGGGCATGTATGACCAGATGTATGAGTGTGGATGAAGCCAAGGAAGTGTGCTTCGATCGTGGCAGATGGCGCTCTATAGTCTCTGCCTACCCCCATGGGAAAAAGGCGTGATGTTATGTTATGTTATGTTATGTAACGGAATCTTTGAAAGCGATTTTCAGCTACTTGCAGTAGACGGATTGATCTGAAATTTTGCACACCTAGCAAGGACCGATGACAATGCAATAATTATTATTATAAATCAATATTCACGAAGTTTTTGTCAAAATTGTGTGGATTATATCAATTTGCACGAAATTATCTCGGAAACTATAATAGATAGAACAACGTGTTAGACCAAAAATTTATTTTATTTATTTATTACTTCGGAAAAACAATCAGTTAAGCTTTTGCTTGCAAAGAGGACTCATATTCCATAATTCAATTATGCTGTAAATATTTACATAGGAGCTTAAGGGCCTACATCAATATTATCGTATATCATCGCCGACACGTACATATTAACACAGCCAGTAGGTACAGAAAATGAAGAATTAGGGATACTTTTCCTATTTACTCAAAATCTACTAAATATATTTTAATTCTGATCCACGTGTTTCTATACATAATAGTTACCTATGTTTTTAAAGTTATTTCATTAGTTCGCTGTTCGCCAAGATTTTCTATCTAGAAAACTTTTTTCAATCGCGTTTCTGAGTTCATGCGATCCTAGATCATATATTGAAAAAACATATACTTAAAAATTAGAGCTCTAGCCATTCAATCTAAAGAAACAATGAAAAATTCGTACATAGAATAATGCACGAAGCTATTTTGGTATCCTCTTAAGTCTATTTACTTAAATACCCAAGTCAGTTATACATGCAAACGAGGTCCACGACTCTGCTATTATAGAAGGTTCCAGAGGTCAAAAGATAGAGCTTTATGCAAACTATAATGTTAATAAAACTATCTATCTATCTCCAGCCCATAAACGTCCCACTGTTGGGCACGGACCTCCTCTACTTTGGGAGGGATTATGGTCTTCTGTGCCGCGCTAACCAGGCGTGTTGGCACAGGGTTCAGATTCAAGTTTTCCGTCTTACATAGTAGACACTAACTGCTTATATTATCCCTTAACTGGCTCTTATAGCACTCTGGGAAGAAAAAGAGGTGAAGACACTAATATTCTTAATCCGTCACCACACGGACAGTTAATAAAATTAAAGAATTCAAACGCGTACCTATATATTGGTTATAATCGATCCCGACATTTAAGGACAAAGGATATATAATTACATTTGTTTCCAGTATTCGAGAATATTATTTATATACAAGCTGTTGCACGACACTTTTTATGCGTCGAAATTAGAAAACAATCATAACGAATTATACAAATTAGAAAAATTGGTCAAGTGCGAGTCGGACTCGCGCACGAAGGGTTCCGTACCATTATCTATGCAACATAAGGCAACGTTATTAGTATCGAGCAAGAAACGGTAAAAAAATCATGTTTGTTGTATGGGAGCCCCCCTTAAATATTTATTTTATTTTATTTTTAGTATTTGTTATTATAGCGACAATAGAAATACATCATCTGTGAAAATTTCAACTGTCTAGCTATCACCGTTCTTGAGATACAGCCTGGTGACAGACGGACGGACGGACGGACGGACGGACGGACACCGAAGTCTCAGTAATAGGGTCCCGTTTTTACCCTTTGGGTACGGAACCCTAAAAACCATCCTTTTAAACTATCTATTAGAAAAACTGCATCAAAGTCCGTTGCGTAGAAACACACATACATAAAAATATAACGACTGTGTTTTGTACTAAGTATAGATAAATATGTGTATACGTACAGACAGTGACAGACAGTGTATGTATACGTACAGACGTATTATTATCTTTTTTATACGCAGTATAGGTACAGACCTATACTGCGTATAAAATAATTATCTTTACCGCCTATCTTTATATCGTATAGGACTTGTACGATGGCTTCTAAAGTATGACAATAAAAAAATTCAGAACATTAAACTTTTCATTTCACTTGACAAGTCATATAAGTCCCACAGTTATCTCGGATTACATATTATTATATGAGTAATATGAGAAGGAGTAAATATTTATCTTCCATTCCAGTTGAGATATGGACGTAAATTTTTACAAAAATTTGAAGTTTGTACAAAAACTAAATGCCCGCAAAAAAAATAGTAATTACAAATTACACAAAAAAGGCATATTATTGATCCACTATCCATATATGAAAAACCGCGTCGAAACCCGTTATGCAGTTTTGAAGATATAAGCTCACACAGGAGCATTACATACAACGGCTTTGTTTTATAACTTAAACTTTGCTTTCTTGGATAATTTGCTTAGGTTTGGTATATTTTTCGTGTATTGTGTGTTGGCGAATTAAGAAAACAAGTGTCACCACTCCATTTCTTTCCCAGGGGGCTGTAAAAGCCAGCTAAGGGACAATATAAGCAGTTGACATCTGCTCCCAACACGCCTGGTCAGTGCAGCACAGTAGACTATAACCCTTCCAAAGTGGAGGACGCCAGTGCCCAACAGTGAGACGTTAATATGCTAGAGAAAGAGAGAAATATTTCAAATCTTGCAACTAAATTTGAAATAACAGAACACCTTCAATCTTCTCTTCTTCTTCTCCAGCCCATTCACGCCCCACTGTTGGGCACGGGCCTCATCCACTTTGTAGGGGTTTATGGTCTACTGTACCGCACTGACCAGGCGTGTTGGCACAGGGTTTATTTTCGAGTTTTCCGTCTCTCACAGAAGGTGTTATCTGTGTGCAATATCCCTTAGCTGACTTTTACAGCACCCTTGGGACGAGATGGGGTGGTAACACTTGTATTCTTAATCCGTCACCACACGGAAAACCTTCAATATCGGTCATCAATTTGAATCCTTTCTAAGTCAGTAGCGAGAGTTGTAGCACTTTATGCATTCGTTTGCGTTACACAATCGAGATTTCGATGACTTTGAGTAAAAATTCACGAGATATTCTCCATTTATAAAATTACACAACGGTTTTTCATGCAGTTTTTTTAATAGATAGTGTAATGCCAGAGGATGGCTTTTTTTTAATTTGTTATGGTCTGATATCTAAATACCACGCCTACGAAGTTGCGGGCAACAGCTAGTTTTGAATAATTGGCTATTTCGTTAATACATTTATAAAACTCTTTGGTTAATAAACTCTTAATAAAACCCTTAGATTATATTATCACTAAGAGTTTAAAATAATATAAATGCTACACATTTTTTATAATAAGAAAAATCAGTTCACACTACTAATTTGTGTTGTTGATATTATAATTTTTATTCTTTAGTTTAGTTTAAATTATTGGAACGCATTTTACATCAAATCGATTTCCATCCACATGAGTTATGCTGGCTACACACGTAACGATATGTCGCAGCGATTAAGCTGTCCAAACCAAGCTACCATTAAATGCCACCAGGATATCTATTCATGTCAAATTCGCTACTGCTCTAACAGTGAGTCTAATAATCCAGGTAGATAACATCAGCGAAGAATTGCAAAAGCATGAAAATGTCACTCATTTTTAGAATTTACTCTACATTGGCAACTTGAACTTTTGAAGTGTTTCACAGTTAATTCAACAAGACTGCCAAGTCAGTACTTCTTATCTTAGTTAATTCAACTCACAAGTTTGCACACTCAGTGCTTCTTGTGAAAGCGAACCTAACTGATTGCTTTATTTTGTCTGACGCAGTCTATCAGCATCCTGTTAGCTAAACTTTTCATATGTTTGATTGCTTTATTTTGTCTGACGCAGTCTATCAGCATCCTGTTAGCTAAACTTTTCATATGTTTAGGAAATTGAACTCACAGATTTTGTGGTTTTCCTCCACTTTTACAAGGCGCTTATTTTACTACAAAAAGCAAATAAATAAAATAAATAAATATTCATGGACATTTCACACAACGTCCTCTGGTCCCAAGCTAAGCTTATACGCTTGTGTTATGGGTACCAGAATACGGATAGAATACATATACTACTATTTTTTTGTAAATACATACTTATAATACATAGAAAATGTATAATATTAAAATCGGCCAAGTGAGAGTTGTACTCGCACACGAAGGGTATTATAATATATTCGTCACTAGCTGGCCCGTCAAACGTTGTTTTGCCATACCAAAAAAAAAGTAAAATAAAAAAAAATATCTATAAACCTCACGGAGCCCGAGACCTTTCCAACGAATGCAAAACCGTGGAAATCGGTTCGTGCGTTCTGGAGTTATAGCGTCAGGAAGGAAAACCCGACTTATTTTTATATAGTAGATAACAAATCCAGAAACTCCTAATAACGGAACCCGAAATAATTGCATGATCTCGTTATTTCCCGCCTATCCTAATATACACAAATTGCGACTTTTTTCCAGCTGTCTAGCTACTACCATTGCAGGGATGACAGTTGGACGCACGGACTACGAGGTCTAAGTAGGAAGATCCCGTTTTCAGTTTTTGTGGTACGGAGCTTGAATTACGACAATACACTACATTAAACTTTGTCATAGATGAACTGTAGTTATGTTTAGTATAGATGGTTAAATCAAAGTCAATTTGTTATTCAAGTGAGGCTTTGTTGAAAGTTTGTTAATGATCCACCATAAGTCAATACCTACTTAACATTCACGCAATTTGTAACACAATACTGATTTCTAGTGTCAAAGCCATCCTGATCAGGCCTTTGTATTACTGTTCAAATCAAAATACGAACTAATCCGTACTTTGTAAATAGTGTAACTAAGGAATATTTACTTATTGATTTTTGCGTTATAATTTTATTAGGCCACGTTCACATTTAATTTTATCTGATGTGACGTACTGCATCAGATAGAAAAATGGTTGTTCACATTTAGCAAATTATAATATTTTTCTATTTTCTTCAAGTCAGATCTGCTTTATCCATTTATTTATTATTTGCTTCCATTCTTATTATTTACTTCGAATCACGTATATGTA
Organism: Orgyia antiqua; assembly: GCA_916999025.1. NCBI lineage: Eukaryota > Metazoa > Arthropoda > Insecta > Lepidoptera > Erebidae > Orgyia > Orgyia antiqua. The sequence goes on along the minus strand of OU779873.1, from coordinate 13,744,021 downwards.
AGCGTCATATTTTTATAAAATAACGCATACACAATGTAAAAAAGTTGCTCATTCAAGGTTTTACAGGAGCTGTCATCGAGGGAATAAAGAATTGGAAATAGTATAATCACACATCTATATTTGCTGGGATTTTCTCTGATGCACCGTACTCTGACGGCTTAAGGCTTAAGGAGTTTATGCGATCCTAGATCATATATTGAAAAAACACATACTTAAAAATTAGAGCTCTAGCCATTCAATCTAAAGAAACAATGAAAACTTCGTACGTAGAAAAATGCACGAAGCTATTTTGGTATTCTCATAAGTAAATTTATGTAAATGATACTTTCTGATGCAATACAGCACGTCAGACAAATGTTAATGCGACTTTAAAAACAGCATCAGGTAGACAGGTGATCGCAAATTTCTTTGTAGTGGTACGTAAGTATTCATAAATGATTTAGACATAACAGATTCGGTGAGACCATATCAGTTTCTTTTTTCTTCTTTTTAGGCAGTGCTGCGTAAGAAAAGCAACTTATCATGTATCGTGTAATAACAGATTCGACTAATTCAAAATTTCATTTAATGGTAAGAATGTCAAAAATTAATAACACTATTTTTCTGCGCTATACCAGGATGCCAGGATACCGTATTGTTTAGATCAGCTACGGTTGCATCCAAGGGACGCCTCGCTTAAAATATCTCATTTCGAAAGGAAAATAGTTTCTGTAATCTGACTACTTCTTTTGATTAATTGATTATAAATAATAATTAATAAATATTCATGGACATTTCACACAACGTCCTCAGGTCCCAAGCTAAGCTTATATGCTTGTGTTATGGGTACCAGAATACGGATATAATACATAAACTACTTTTCTTTTGTAAATACATACTTATAATACATAGTAAACACCCAGACGCAGTACAAACATTTGTATGACAATTAAAAACATCACACAAATGATTGTCCTGACCGGGAATCGAACCCGAGACCTCATGATCGGCAGTCCGTTATATGAACCACTCCACCACGAGGCCCGTCCCGATTGATTAATCTTGATTCTTCTGACTTCGACTTTTGATCTTGACACGCTACGTTCTTCTTCTACTGTTTATATTATTTACTTGTATTTATAAGTTTTTTAATTATCTTTAATTAATACCGTATCAACAGATTTTTTTTTAATAATATTAATGGACATTTCACACAACGTCCTCTGGTCCCAAAGTAAGCTATAATAATAATAATAATAATTCATTTATTTCAGGCAAAGACCCATATTTGATTATACAATTTCATTACATTAACACAAAAATAAATACAAATAAATAAAAGTTACATTTTAAAAGCTAAAATTAGAAATAAATTAAATTAAATAAATAAGTAAAAACCATTCTTTAAAATAAATATCGCATGATATGCTCCCTCACTTTTTGTTCTATATTTTTATGTTTGTGTTATGGGTACCAGAATACGGATAGAATACATAAACTACTTTTTTTTTTGTAAATACATACATATAATACACAGTAAACACCCAGACGACGAACAAACATTTGTATGAAATTTATAAAGATCACACAAATTATTGTCCCAGCGGGAATCGAACCCGCGACCACGTGAACGGCAGTCCGTTATATGAACCACTCCACCACGAGGCTTGTCCAAACTTTATTTAACTTGAAAGTAAACAACCTTTTATAACAATTAGAATTTAATTCCGTACTCTCGATACATTCCAAAAGTTACCAAGTTTTCAGTTGAACTCCTTTATACCGTATTGAATAAGTTTCCAATTACATTAAACAAGTTCTTTGTTCTAACTATGTTCTATAGTCTTGTGGAACTTATCACAAATTGGAATTTCTCTGGTTACCAAATGAGGGACTTTCGTATATTGTCTTATGTTTAAGATTCTCTTGTCAATGTTTGTCACTATTCTCTGACATTCGTCCATAGAAAATGGTAACTATGAGCGGGACTTGAACCACGACCACGACCTCGGAATACCGTTCCGTTGCTCTCCCACCTGAGCTATCATGGTTCCGGCACATGTTTATTAAATAATTTAGTTTATTTAGGAAAAGCATAGCAAGTCAATTGCAACAATTAATAATTTTTCTTAACTTTGTCATGTTATGATGGTGTAAGCTTTGTAAGTGTATTTTATGTGTATAATAAAGAATAAAAACAAGATAGTGTAAATATATAGAGTGCCATTAACTTAAGGTATCGGTATTATTTACAAAGTATCTTATTTCCCTAAACATAGTAGTGAGAACACTCGAAAGTTTCGGGAAAACTCGAAACTTAAACATTGTAAGTATTCCTTTACCTTTCTGAAATAGGCAATATCCGTGCGAAATTGAAAAGTGGGGCATCAATTAGATAAGAAGTTATTTAACTATGTGGTGACAGATTAGGAATATGAGTAGATTTAGACCTGAAGACGTGAACCTTTATTGCATTACGCAAAGCGATAAACATAACTTCTATATTTAATTCAATATTGGTTACTTAAATAAAGCGCGTTTCAATAATTGTATAAAAAATCTTCAGAAGTCAGAGTAAATTTCCGCTTGAGATTAAAATATTCATGAAGTGCTGGACGAGTAAGTATTCTACTGAATAAGATATAATTCTCAGTAAAAATGGTTATTTTTAATTAAGCTTTTATTTTACCTACTTAAAATATAAAATATCAGTATAATATTTAAAAACATAAATAATATTAGAATGCCGTATACCTACCAGCCTTCAAAAGCAATATGTTGCTTTATTTAATTTTAATACCTAACATGGTTTTATAAAACTGGAAAATACTCAAAGTAGAATTGATACAATGCAGTATATAGCGACCTGGGACTTCATCGCGATTCAATTTTAATGGTAAGAAACTTTTATTTGGTCTCTATTTTTTGACAACGTTACATAGACAATAGCCATCCATTCATTATAACAATAAGACAAATATGTGTGCAAGTTTTAACATTAATTGGCAAAGACATAAAAATAATTTAAGTAACATCGCTATAGGAAAATCTTAAAAAAATAACACAACCAAAGCCTTTGCTCAACCTCTCAATTTTGCTCCAGTTATTACCAAAGGCTCTCGATTGCCTCGCAAAGCTGACGGTATTACATTATCCTTCTTTCCTCCCACAAACGAGAGCCTCTTGCAACCTGTAGCACCCTTATACACTTTTGTATAACCTCACGGATTCATTGGAGATTGCAGATTTAGCACGTTCTTACTTCTAAGATTTTTAGAAAAAAAAACAGTTAAGTACGAGCTTGTCTCGAGCATATTCCGTCCCGTGTCATCACAAGAGTTTCTAAATTAAGCTTGATTCTACTAATAATATAAATGTAAAAGTTTGTAAACACGGATGTTTGGATGTTCGTCACTCTTTCACGCAAATACTACTGAATGGATTTTATTGAAACTTTACAATAATGTAGCTTGTACATCAGAATACATATAGGCTACAATTTATAAAGACATTGTGTGAATTGTCCAAAATGTGACGATAAGTGTCAAGTACTAAAGCAGCCTTTACAGCCTCATTTTTATCCTTTATACCGCGCGTAATACCGCGAATCACTGCTAGTTGTAAATATAGATATCGAGATTTTAATATCGTATTGTATGTTAAACTGACTGCAAATACCATATACGGGGTAAAAATCTTGAATTTAGTTTCCGTTTTATCGATAAATAGCACAAGAGATGGACAAGTTAATCTATAGACATACACACAAACGAATGCTGACACTGAGTTGTTATTTTAGTTAAATTTGAAATCAATAAAAAATACATAATGGCTATTGTTAATCATGATTAATAGAAAACCGCAAATGTAATAAATCACTGTAAGAAAAATCTCCATTTACGATTGTAATACGTACTTACTAAAGCCAGTTAGAATCGCATAAAAGCGGATTAAACTGGACATAACTGGATATTCGTAGCGGTAGATCGACCATGTTAGAAATAGTATTGAATATTTTATTACTGCACTTAAGTGCTTATAAATAATATAGTAGTAAATATTAGTTCGTTATTTATTTAGGTAAAACTTTGATATTTTCCACAGACTTTAATCACGCTATGTTATAATATTTTCTAGCAAAAGATACGATATAATAATTTCTAAGCGTCGAGCCAATATTTAAAACAAATATACGCGTCTAAATCCGTAAAAAGTAGTTTTATTTACACGCTACGATATTTTTAAAGTAATATCTTATTTCTCTCTCTCTCTCCAGCCCATCAACGTCCCACTGTTGGGCACTGGCCTCCTCCACTTTGGGAGAGATTATGGTCTACAATGTAGCGCTGACCAGGCGTGTTAGCACAGGCTTTACTTTCGAGTTTTTCGTCTCTCACAGAGAATGTCACCTGTGTAAAATATCCCATAGCTGGCAGAACCCTGGGGAGGAGATACGGTGGTGACACGTGTATTCTTAGTCCGTCACCACACGGACATTTATATATCTTATTCAATATTATTAAATTTGGTATAAGACCAGCACGTTTATTACCAGCGCAAAACATAGTATAAAAATTTACAAGTTAGCATGTAAATTTTGTAAATATTGGTTGACTGGAAGAGAATGCCTCCGGTATTAAGGCCGCCTTTACCTTATTTGTGTATAAAAGTGTTAAATAAATAAATAATAAATTTACCTATTTTCTAATCAATCTTCTATATATAATTAGTCTTTAATATATTTTATCCTGTGCATTTTTGATTTATTCGGTCGATCTCGTAACCTTGCTAATTATAAGGTTTATTAAAGGTTTTGCTTTGTAAAAAGGTGACTAAAGCCGGTAAAACTGCTTGTATGCAATCTTAATATATCTAATAATCTAAAGTATTCAAATATTTATTGCATACTAAGTTTGTTTGTTTGAACGCGTTCAAACCTTAAAGCAAAATTAAATTTGTGACCCTCGTAAAAATAGCAAATACTTGCGATGCCTTGCATGGTGGATACCTTACTTTAATGTGCTATTAATTTAGTTTGGACAAAAGCGGCATTATTGGCAAACTTTGTTTTGTAATCAAAGTTCTAATATGAAAGCCCCAACGAGAAGTGTCGCCATGTTATATGATAGTTTGTAATAGTTACATTCTGCAATTCTTGTGGCGATTTAATAGGTTTACACTGTTCTCTAAAAGATAATACGGTACTCTAAGTTGGTACAGAAGAATAAATGTCAGAAACTATAACTAGGCTACCGATATCTGCAACTCATAATTCTTGATTTAAATTCCAGTAGGTACTCATAACACAAACATAATTATAAACTTAGCTTAGGACCAGAGGACGTTGTGTGCAATGTTCATAAATATTTACTTATTTTTATGCATAACGATCTAAGAAATATTCTATCCAGCCCATTTGCGTCCCACTGTTGAGCACGGGCCTACTCCACTTTGGAGGGGTTATGGTCTACTGTGCCGAGCTGACCAGGGGTGTTGGCGCAGGGTTTATTTTCGAGTTTTTCGTGTCTCACAGACTCACAGAGGATGTTATCTGTGTGCAATATCTCTTAGCTGACTTTTATAGCACCTTTGGGAGGAGATGGGATGGTGACACTTGTATTCTTAATCCGTCACTGTACGGAGGAAGAAATATTACTTGACATTTTATTGTTTCCAAATACATGTAGGTATTGTGTTTTATAAATATACTGCCATTCACGAGGTCGTAGATTCAATCGTGACTCACTCACAGTTTTTAAATAAGTATATTTATTCATACATAAAATACTACAAATATTATTTAACTATTGATTACCTACTGGCTTTTCAAGTTTAAAAGGTCAAAACGCACGTTTTCTGTAGCAATTTCATTGAAACACTTAATTTTATCATTTTTTCAAAAATGTTTTTATGTTCAAGTAGCAAGCTTATGAAAAAAATGTCTGAGGTTTAAAATTCAAATATTCCGTATCTTAATTGGAATCTTGGTTTCCTAATATTTAAAACGTCAGTGTCAGACCAAATTATTATTTTTAGGGAAACCAAAGTCAGAGTTTTTTCTTCATTTCATTATGTTGATTGCAGCAGATTTATATATTTCAATCCTTACAATATCTTGATCTTTACTATAAAACATATTGTATGTACGTATATTTCTCCTCTCCTCTCCAGCCCATTTACGTCCCACTGTTGGGCACGGGCCTCCTCCACTTTGGAGGGATTATGGTCTACTGTGCCGCGCTGACCAGGCGTGTTGGCACAGGGTTTATTTTCGAGTTTTCCGTCTCTCACAGAGGATGTTATCTTTGTGCAATATCCCTTAGCTGACTTTTACAGCACCCTTGGGAGGAGATGGGGTGGTGACACTTGTATTCTTAATCCGTCACCACACGGAGGTACAAAACGTATGTTTCTATGTGAGCTTAAATCTACAAAACTAAACAACGGATTTAAAAAAAAGTGTGGTTCAAGAGGATGGATATTTTTTTATAATTTTGGTTAGTGTCTAAAATCCACGTAAGAAAGAAATCGAAAATCTAAAAATTACCGAATAAAAACAAATAAGAAAATAGAAACCCCCTTTTAGGTAACCCTTCTTAACTAAGCCCCGTGACTGTATTGCAAATAGCCCAGTGCCCGTTTATTATGATGACTCTGTATTTGTTACGTAAACAGAATAACAATATTTTATTTTTAAAAGACGTTTAAGTACGAGTATCATGAAGTGACACAGAAAACGTTTGTTGTGCTAAAAATACTAAAAACCCAAATAAAATACTATTTAATGGGAGGCAACCTTTCTCTTAAAAATATTGTAATCTGGTTATATAGCCACTACAAAAATAAGTTATCTTTGAAAATTTTAACTCTCTTGCTATCATCGTTCTTGAGCTAGAGCCTGGTAATAGACAAACGGTTGGATGGCTAAGGACGGTAAAGGCTAGAAGTCCCGTTTTATTTTTTGGTACCTAACTCAAAAAATAGCCGTAAAACATGACCAATATGACTTAAAATAGGAAAAGTTTATTTAATTATTAGCCTATGTCTTGAGTAAAAGGCAGTCGGTATCTGCATTGCGACAATCATTTTGTCTCCAAAGTTATTCCTTAGTATGCTAATGGGTTAAGTTTGTTCAATTAATAGAGCATTTATTAGCAGTTATACAAGAGAACTGAAAGAGCAATATATATTTGCTTTTAATATCTATTGGCTTAACGATATTTAATGAAGAATTGTCCTGTATAATTAAATTGGCGATTTCTGAAACTGTTTACATGATTTTAGTAGTTGTGCCATCTCTCTTCGCCACGGGCCTCCTGCGCTTCGGAAGAGTTTTAAGTCTATTATGCCGCAATGACCAGAGTTATTAACATAGGGTTTTATTTCGAGTTTTCCGTTAGTCGTAAAAAATGTCTCTGCTTATTTCTCTCTACGTTAGTTGATACGCTAGTAAAAAAATGTGATTGTAAATGTTTTAAATGCGCTTATTTGTTTAAATTTTTTTATTGCACTAGCGTCCGCTACACATCATCTACACTAATCTATCTATCTATCTATCTATCTATATCTATACTATATAAAGCTGAAGAGTTTGTTTGTTTGTTTAAACGCGCTAATCTCAGAAACCACGGGGCCTATTTGAAAAATTCTTTCAGTGTTGGATAGTCCATTTAGCGAGGAAGGAAGGAGAGAAGCATTAGTGAAAAATGTTACAAAAACGGGGAACATATTCTAAATTCTACGTGTGCAAAGTCGCGGGCAACAGCTAGTATTATATAAAACTGTAGAATTTGTTTGTTTTTTTAGACGCGGTAATCTCAAGCACCACTGTACGAATTGAAAAATTCCCGTCAGTGTTGAATAGTACCTTTATCGATGAAAGCACAAAGCTATAAACATCACGTTGCGACTAATAGGTGTGAAGTATCTGTGAGAAATGTTGCATAAACGGGGAAACTTTTTTTTTAAATTCCACTCGTACGAAGTTGTGGGCAACAACTAGTTTGATATAGAGTGCAAAATTTCTACTGATTCTTAAACATACCGGCAAATAACTGGTCGTGAAATAACTGCCTCTATCGTCTGATTTATAACTTAGTTTTACTTTTTGCTTCAACTGTTATTTGAATTTTCAATCTATTTCAAGCGTTCTCTCCAAATATCTATTAAAACAATCCGAAAAATTGGTCAAGTGCGAGTCGGACTCGCGCACGAAGGGTTCCGTACCATTATCTATGCAACATAAGGCAACGTTATTAGTATCGAGCAAGAAACGGTAAAAAAATCATGTTTGTTGTATGGGAGCCCCCCTTAAATATTTATTTTATTTTATTTTTAGTATTTGTTGTTATAGCGGCAATAGAAATACATCATCTGTGAAAATTTCAACTTTCTAGCTATCACCGTTCTTGAGATACAGCCTGGTGACAGACGGACGGACGGACGGACGGACGGACAGCGAAGTCTCAGTAATAGGGTCCCGTTTTTACCCTTTGGGTACGGAACCCTAAAAATGACGGTTAAACTCTACGTGCCAAAACCACCACGTATCATAAAATTTTACATATATTGTTTTTTGGATATTTCGCATATCCGTGACGTAACATACAGAATAAGAAAAAAAACACGTTTTATTCACATTTCAGTTTCGACAGTTTATTGTATGTGAATGTGCAAGTTTGAATATTAGATACTAGCTAATGAGCTACTAGAATAAGCTCACATGATTACTCCATACTGGAATTAAACCCAAGACCTCGTGACTGTCGTAACCGGTTGTAAATAACACCACCGTCAATGAATATTAAATCTCTGTCTAATATTCTTAATAGCTCTTACCTTACTTACTCTTACTTCGTACGCGTAGAGTTTAAAAAAATGTTTTTACAACATTTTTCACGATAAATGTACTATCCAACACTGAAGGAATCTTTCAAATCGGATCAGTGGTTCCTGAGATTCAAACAAATAAACAAACTCTTCAGTATAATAATAGTATAAATTACAATCTCCAAGGTTGCTTCCAGTTCCAGAACCTTCTTAAGTAAGACTAATGTCACGTATCTTAATAAGATCTCGGTTTTATGATAATAATTGTCCAAGGTACATTAAACGAAAATATCCATTATAAGAATTGAAAGACGACATTTTCTGAGTACTCCATTTTTTGAATGACTTTGTTCGAATCTAAATTTTAAATTAGAGTATTAAAATATTTGTTAATGGAAAAGTTAATTGAAAGAAATGTTTTCATTAAGACTCGGGTGAAAAATTTATTTAAAAAGAGGATATATTTAAGGCTGTTATAGTTTAATGAGCAGAATAAAGATTTAAGATGGTGGAAGATTCATTTCATATTAATTTGACGGGCTTGGAAACGAGTTAATGAGCAATAGAATGTTGATTAGGTTCGCAGTTCGAATTTCAGATTGTTTTATGCCAAATTTGTTTTTTGTTCACAAGGTCTCTGGTTAGATTCTCGTACAGAAAAATTGTTTATGTAATGTTTATATTTATTACAGACTTGTTTTGTACAGTCTGTGTGTTTTCTATTAAAAGTTTTTTACAAAAAGAAACATAAAAAAATCAGAAATAGTATCACTACCACCATTTTGAACTTTATTTTTTTAACTTTCAATTTTTTATACAACTTTATTATTTTATCATATTTGCCCCGTTTGGGGACGAAACGCTAGGTTCATGGGGCCTCGGCGCTCGGAATCTTTATAAAGATTTAGCTGGCCGACTGATTGACGCTGCTTGTGACCAGAAAGTTGGCCTTTATTTTGTTCAAAACATAAAGCATTGCCATTCAACGTGGCAATGCCGCCAGCCTTCTGGGAACACTTCCAGACGACAGCGATGAGGAAGAATCCTTTGATGCCTAGCTTATAATATGTAATATTAATTTCTTTTATAAGTACCGTACATATTTTCTTATATATTAGTTTTCATATTGTTAGTTAACTCCTTAATAAATAACAGTTTATAAAAGGCGCCATATTATTAAAAATTCTCCATGGTGTTATGACCGCTCTATATCACAACTGTAAACGAACTACAAACATTGACAAAACGCTAACTCGTCACTGCCCTAAATAAGTAAGCAGCTTAACTACGGCTTTCATAGCCACTGAAATAGATTACACAGACTATATTTTATAAGCAAACCTCACCTGAGCTCGCATTATTTTAATTCTACCTCAGTTTTTGCTAAACTAATGACAGTAGTAGATACTACTTATAATCCGATATTAAATAATAAAGATTATAAAATATAGCTATATTTTGCCCGCGACTTCGTACGCCTGAAAATTTAGAAAATTTTCCGTGTTTTTGCAACATTTTTCACTAATGCTTCGTTCCTATTGGTCACAGCGTGATGTTATATAGCCACCATGGTGACTGAAAAGTCTCCGAAACGTCGGGCCAAAATTTAAAACAAATATACGCGTCTAAATCCGTAAAAAGTAGTTTTATTTAAACAGATGAGTCGCGCAAGTGTTAGAAAATATTACGAGTATCTTTTATCAATTTCACAAACAAAATCTGAGCTCCGAGTAACTACTTACGGGATAAGTGAATGACGTAACAAATTGAACATTCATTCACTCAATAATACGTCAGATGTACTGTCAAATCTGTCAGTGCAGTTGTCAATGTCATTTATTTTCATGCAGCTATTGTGTTTGTGTACGATCGTTTTATGAAAATTTTTTATTCAATGGATAAAGTAAAACGTGATAGGAGTGTTAACTTTACCTTACATGATAAGAATATTTTAATATCTGCGTCCTTCGATAGCCGAAATCTGGCAAAAAAATCTGTTTCATCTAAGTCCGTAAAATAATTAACACGCAATTTAAATACATACACGAATTCTTGGTATCCGAAGAAGTGACGAATTTTGTAATTCATCTAATAAAATCTAATTGATGATCAATTAAATCAAATAAATCCATTTTTATTACTCATCAATAAATCAATCAAATAAATTAATGTAGATATCCATTTATTTTTTAATAATTAGAACAAATAAAAACTGTGATGTGGTTTACTTGTTGGTTAAATACGTTACTTGGCAGATGAAGCAGCAAGTAAGTTACCGGCTAGTTTATCCCTTGGTTAGCGCTACTCGAACATTGTGAAATTCAAACATCAACATAACGGTGACTTCATCTTGCGAGTAGCCTACTTGACACTTTACTTGTAGATCGTGAAAGAGGCCCTAATAGATACGCACCGAACTAATATAAGCGTGTTAATATCAATGCTAATCAAATGTAACGTTAATGATATGAAATAATTACATATTTTTGTCTCTTTTCTTAAGGCTTTTAATAAGAACAATGAGTAAAATAGGTCATCACTTTGGTATCGATATATTACGCCATAAAATTAATCGTTTGCCTATTCATTACGTTCATTGCTCCACTTCGTTTAGTGTCGATGGTAGAGAATCAGGTCAATGGTCTGTGTGCTTCCTTTAATATATATTAGTTGACAACAGGTTATAAGAAACTTAACTTTAGTTTGCCTTTTATCTTTTCTTCATGTCATTGTCTTATCAGAACAAATTAAAATATTTTTTTTGAGAAAAGAATCCTACTAATAATATAAATGTGAAAGTTTGTGAGTATGGATGTTAGGATGTTTGTTACTCTTTCACGCAAAAACTACTGAATGGATTTTAATGAAACTTTTCAATAATGTAGCTTATACATCAGAATAACACATAAAGATATATTTTTAAGGATTATGAGAAGTTATTAAATGAAATTACAGTTGCCGTTCCGTCGCTCTCAGCCGCAGTAATAGCTCAGTTAGTACTGAGCTATTGCGGCCGTGCTTACAGTAACCAATTTCTCCACTACAATGTTACTCAAATGAGTCTACATCGCATTTTGATGTAGTAATGCTAAACAGTTTTTTGTGGTTATCACCGTTAGTTTTAAGTACCTAATTTTAAACTACCGGATACAGACAAAAAGAGAAAAATTGATCAAAAAAAAATTTTTTCTTTTATTTTCCGTATCATAAGGTAAAACAAGACCCTATTACTGAAACTTTTCTGACCATCCGTCTGTCACCAGGCTGTATCTCAGGGACGATGATAGAAAGAGATCTGAAAATTTCGCAGTTTATGTAGATCAGTTGACACTAAAACAACAAATATTCATTATCATCATTCTTCTACCGTTATCTCTTTATTTTATTAAAACCTTTACAAATTATACAAAAAACCATCCTCTTGAACCACTCTATCTACTAAAAAAACCACATCTGTTCCATTGTTCAAGCTCACATATTTTATTTTTTATTATTCATTCTCTGTGTGGTGACGGAGTAAGAATACAAGTGTCACCACCCCATCTCCTCCCAAGAGTGCTGTTAAAGTCAGCTAAGAGATATTGCATACAGATATAACATCCTCTGTGAGAGACGGAAAACGCGAAAATAAACCCTGTGTCAATACGCCTGGTCAGCGCAGCATATTAGACCATAATCCCTCCCAAAGTGGAGGAGGCCTGTGCCCAGCAGTAGGATCTAAATGGGCTGGAGAGAGAGAAGCTCACACAGGGACATACATACAAAAATAACGATTTGAAAAATAAAGTGACTTAAAACTACATTAGCAGTAAATAAAATGTAATTTCCTTGTGAAAACAGACAGCTATGTTAATTTTGAGCCTACGCCATAATCGTGGATCGGATTGAATATTTATGATCGTATTACGACAAAATGTTATTTTGAAGAGGACTCCAATATTATTGAATTGGAATGCTCAATACCTGATAAATGAATATTATCATTGGATCTAAATTGTATTTGGTCATCGCATACTAATTGATGATTTATTTGAACTTTTAAATAGCAGCAATCTAATCTAAAGATAGAGTGGTTCAAGAGGATGGCTTTTTGTTTAATTTGTTAAGGATTTATTTCTAATTTCTACGCGTACGAAGTTGTGGACGACGTTTTTAATATTCATGCACATTTGACACAACGTCCTCTGGTCCTAAGCTAAGCATATATGCTTGTGTTATGGGTACCAGAATACGGATGTACTTCATAAAATACTTTTTATTTGTAAATACATTCTTGTAATACATAGAAACACCCAGACACAGAACAAAAGGTCACAAAAATGTGACAATTATAAATATCAAATAAATGATTGTCCTGAACGGGAATCGAACCCGTGATCTCGTGAACAGCAGTTCGTTACATAAACCACCAGACTACAAAGGTGATCATCATCATCCTGCCCTTATCCCATTATTTGGGGTCAGCGCAACATGTCTTGTTCTTCCATAGTCTTCTATTAGCCGTCATGTCTGTGAAGTCAGTGATGTTATCAGTTAATTAAAAACTAACGATTCTTTAACTATTAGAATCCCTCTAGTCTATTAACAACCACTGCTAGCCACGGACCTACTCCACTTTAGGAAGGATTATGGTCTACTGTGCCGCGCTGATCAAGCTTTGGCACAGGGTTTATTTTCGAGTTTACCGTCTCTTACAGAGGATGTTATCTGTGTAAAATATTCCTTAGCTGGCTTTTACAGCACTATAAGGAAGGAAAAGGGGTGGTGACACGTGTATTCTTAAACCGTCACCATACGACCGTACTACTATTATTAGCCTATCGTTGACAGTTGTGTATCCATTTAGTTCATTGCATTGCTAAATATGCACATATCAATACCTAATAATAAATAAAACTACTTTTTACGGATTTAGACACGTATATTTGTTTTAAATTTTAGCCCGGCGTTTCGGAGACTTTGCAGTCACCATGGTCACGGGTGAGATTCACCCGTGACCATGGTGGTAAGAAGAGAAATTAGAAAGAGAATAATAAAAGAATTAAAAAGAGAGTAAAATTATCTATTTTGATACATGGTTTAATAAATTTTCAGATTTCTAGCTATTCCCATTCCAGAGATACAGCCGGATGACAGACGCATGGATAGACTGACGGATAGCGAAGTCTCAGTAATAGGATCCCGTGTTACCTATCGGTAAAGAATCCTAAAAAAGATTCGACTTTACTCGTCAAGAACAAACATTCTTAGAAACACTAAAGTTATAAAAATATGTGATTTTGATAACAAAATTCCTTTTGCAAAAACCTTCCTTTTAAATTCTTTGTTCGATTTTTATTAAATTAGAGACATAACAGCGTTATGGCCATGGCTTGTGTAACCGAAGCTTATGATTTTGCAGACATTTTTTCAATAGCCCGACAGCATTGTGTTTTATCTAAACAACCTAACACAAAACATGGTCCCACGACTGTTAATATTAAATATTCTTTATAATTTTGCTTAAGCTTAACATAATTTAGGGTCCCTTTTTAAAGTAATTTATTACTTTTGCAATTGATTTACTATATTTTCACTTAATAAATGAAATTATAGTGGAAAAAGTAATCACTGCAAGCGGGACTTGAACCCACGACTTCGGAATACCGTTCCGTCGCTCTACCGACTGAGCTATTCCGGTCGTGCCAACAGTAACCAATTTCTTCACCACAACGTTGCTCAATTAAGTCTATATCATACCACCCCATTTCCTTTCCTGGGTTCCGTAAAAGCCAGCTAAGGGATTTTACACAGATAATTTATCCTCTATGAGAGGAACGGCAAACTCAAAAAGAAACCTTACGCCAACACGCCTGGTCAGCATGACATAGTAGACCACGATCCCTCCCAAAGTGAAGGTGGCCCCAACCGTGGGCTGATAATGGGCTGGCGAGAGAATATGGACCTACTCTTAGAGTATTTAAGTATACCTATAGAAGATGGGAGAGTGATAAAGCGTCTCTACATTTTGCTCTTGATTAAATTATGACTAATATAATTATACTTTTATATGCATGTCTTTTTTCTCCGTGTGGTGACGGAATAAGAATACAAGTGTCACCACCCCATCTCCTCCCAAGGGTGCTGTAGAAGTCAGCTAAGGGATATTGCACACAGATAACATCCTTTGTGAGAGACGGAAAACTCGAAAAGAAACCCTGTGCCAATACGCCTGGTCAGCTTGGTCAGGTTAGAAATGGGCTGGAGAAGATGTATGTTTTTTTTCACAGTTGTTTTATCTTGTTGATTGTATATACTTTGTTTTAAAAAATATTATTTTATTCAGCTTTTGAATAAAACTCTTATTTATTACAAAGAGAAAAAAAAGTATTGTATTCGTTGCTTAGAAATGGCGATGGTATATTTATATAAGTGAAAAAGTTTTCCGTTTGTTAGTCCTTACTGTGAGAGGATTCAATGTTTTTTTAAAGATAATAATATGAAGATGTAGGGTAAAAAAGTTGTTCAAATACAGAGAATCTGTACTATATACACAAAACAGTGAATTTTTTGCATAATGTAATCTGTTTTTAACACGTTTTTATTAGCTAGGTGTACGTATCTATCAATTTATTAATCTATGTAATGGAATCTTTGAATGTAATTTTCACCCACTTACAGTAGTCGTATGAATCTAAAACGTTACACACATATTAAGGATCGATGACAATGTAATAATTTTAAATGATATTCAGGATTTTTAATGGTGTTTTTTAGTTTTTGAACTAATTTGAAATATTATTATATATTTTTGGAAAAGATATTAGTGATTACCAACAATATTACGAATAAATAATAATAAAAACCTCAGAAATAGACAAATAAAACAAAGATAATTAACATACATTTTTTATTAGTTTACATTAATTCACAATACAAATTATTGATAGTCTTAAGCAAATTCTCATACGCATATTTCGTCTTTTTAGGGTTCCGTACCCAAAGGGTAAAAACGGGACCCTATTACTGAGACTTCGCTGTCCGTCCGTCCGTCCGTCCGTCCGTCTGTCACCAGGCTGTATCTCAAGAACGGTGATAGCTAGAGAGTTGAAATTTTCACAGATGATGTATTTCTATTGCCGCTATAACAACAAATACTAAAAATAAAATAAAATTAATATTTAAGGGGGGCTCCCATACAACTAACATGATTTTTTTACCGTTTCTTGCTCGATACTAATAACGTTGCCTTATGTTGCATAGATAATGGTACGGAACCCTTCGTGCGCGAGTCTCACTCGCACTTGACCAATTTTTTTTTATAAATACGAGCGAATACTTGGATGGTTTAAAAGCGAATGAATCAGTCGCTTTCAAATTTTTATTTAAAAAATCACGGGATTTTTTTCTGCTTTTTAAAATTAATCTCGGGATTTGAGGCATATCCACTTTATTCTTTCGCTGTATGAAATCACTGTAAGTACATGAATAACTCTACCTAATTCCAACCTCTAGTGATTACATGCGCTCTCCAGAAAAACATTACTCTGCTCCTTAAAGCCTGCTCTTCCTGTTTTCAGCTTATTAACAACTCGCTCTTGGGCACAGGCCTCTTCCCCTTTTGGAAGTGTATTTGGTCTCCTGCAATGCGTTGACAAGGCGGGTAGGTATAGTGTTTAATATGGAGTTTTAAGTCACTTACTAAGGATATTGTCTACTTATTGTATTATCTCTTACCTTGTTCTTATAGCACCTCAGGGAAGAAATGGGGTGGTAATACGTGTATTTGTTTCGTTATCACACTGATAAGTATTAGGGTTATGTATCTAAAGCAAAAAATCAATTACTCATGAATAAACGCAAAAGACAAAAGGAATTGATCGCTGCTATAACAAAGCGTCTATTTGGTTTCAATCAAACCCATTTAATTGTTTCAATAACAAATCGAATTCTTTTACAATTGAAGTATGTAGTAAATTGAGTTGTTCTTTGAAATTATTCTTGCTAAATGGCAATTGTGTAAGTTTGTTGCTATTAAGATGGCATTCAGAATTTATAAAGATATTCGCAAATTATCTACAAGCTGTTTAACCCTAGGATGGGCGCTGGGCGCGTCTCTCAGTGAAACGCCAGTAGGCGCCCGGTGTTAAAATATTTTTCCAATAATCCCCCGATCAATGAAAGCATTAGTCTTTTGAGTACGGGTTACAAATCAAACAAGGACCAACTCCTAAAAATCCCAAAGCTAAGAAGCCTTAGTTTAATAATTATCATCATTTCTTTGGCGCCGCCGACAAAATGCTCATAGCGGCGCCTACTCGAGTTTTAAAAGGAAATGCAGAAATATTATTAAAAAGCTTAGAAAGACTATCATGAAAGATTTACGATTTTTCTAACAAGAAAAAATAATAAAGTTCTAGTTCTGAAACATTGAAATAGAATCCAATATTTTTATTGTCTCCATGAGCAATTCACAGTTCGAATTCTTATATTTTCCAGATGTATTCATTTCTTGTCAGGATATTGTTTAATTACTTTTAGAGCAAATATCTGATATAATACTTTTTAGGGTTCCGTACCAAAAGGTAAAACGGAACCCTATTACTAAGACTTCATCTACATCTCGAGACTGTGATCAAGACAGCGTCGCGGAAACTCGGTATCCTGAATAGAGTGCGCCGTCTTTTCACGCCTCAACAGTTATGCCTTTTGTATAAAACACAGTTCTGGTCATGCGTTGAATACTGCTCGCACCTCTGGAATGGATCCACCCAGTACCTTTTAGATGCCCTGGATAGGTTGCAACGACGCGCAGTCCGCTTTATCGCTGATGCTGATGTTTCCAACAAATTAGAAACTCTACAAATGGGCAGAGATATTGCGGCACTCAGCGCTTTCTTACAGAATTTACTACGGTGATTGTTCTGAAGAGTTATTATCCCTTATTCCTCCCCCTCCTTTTTTAAATCGCACCATACGTGCAGGTCTGAGATGCGACCGTTATACTGTGGACACCATGCCATCTCGCACAAAAAAGTTTAGTAACTCCTTTCTTTGCAGCACGTCGAAGAAATGGAACTCGCTCCCTGCATACGTTTTTCCTTACTCCTACAATATGGGGTCTTTCAAGCGAGGCGTGATGAGGCATCTTGTAGGCCGGCAAGGCCCACCTTAGCCACTAGCCGCCCCCAGGCGGCTAGTGCTCTGACAACGTACTAGCCGTCCTCATGTCTGAATTACACTTTCGCTTAACATCAGGTGGAGTGTGGTCATTTGCCAACCCAAGCTATAAAAAGAAATTTGCTGTTCGTCGTCACCAGTCTTTATCTTTGAAACGGTGATAGCTAGAGAGCTGAAAATTTCAAAGCTTTTGTATACTACTAGATGCTATAACAACAAATTCTCATCACGATCATTCTTCTGCCCTTATCTCATTATTATGATAATAAAGATACGGAACACTTTGTGTATTATTCACTTTACTTTTTTAAGAATAAGGTGTACAATCAAAAGATAATACTTTTTTTCACGTTTTCTAGGAAAACATCACAGAATATTGTGTTACTGTATTTAATACTGTAAACGATGAAAAGTCAAAGTGGCGGAAATATTGTTAGTCTTTAAAAGGATTCACGTAACTTGATGATCTAGAACAACATCAAAATAATCAAAAGCATTATGATTCGTGGAAAAATAATAAAGATATCTACGACATTTTTGACACACAAATTTTTGGACTTCCATCGTCGCTTCTCAGGCTATTACGCCTCATTATTGGATGCTGGCAATCTCCACTTTAGACTGTATCTGGTCTACTTATACTATGCTGACCAGGCTTAATGATGTACCAGGCTGTACTTAAAATAGATGTACTGCTTCCATCCATCAACATTTCTCCGTACACTGCTGGACTTAGACTAGTACTGCTTTATTATCCTTGTCTGGGTTTAACAGCACCCTTATGGGGTCGGGGTCTAATGGGATGTCGATACTTGTATTCTTAATCCGTCGTCATATGGACTTTGCGTCGTTATTTTTGTATGTATGTCCCTATCTGAGTTAATATCTTCAAAACTACGAAACGGATTTTGATGTGGTTTTTTTTTAATAGGGTGGTTCAAAACAATGGTTTAATTGTATAATTTGTTAAGATTTGGTTTTACAACGATACAAAAAGATATTTCCCTAATTGAATGATATCAAGTTCAACAATACGATATCCCAGAATAGATAGATTTTATCGTAAATCTAAATAGTATTTGGTTACTATAAACTAATTGATGTTTGTGTCCACTATTAGAAGTAAAATAAAATGTCTTTGTTTTATAAAAGTTCTTTATTTAGCCATTTAGATAATACCTGTGTATTATCTTAATGGCTAAATAAAGAACTTTAAACTCTACTTCTCTAAGTAGATTTTTTTAGGTGAATAAATATTTCAGTGGAAAATAAACATGAATAATAATATGTATGAAATTTCGAATAATAACACATTAATAAAACAGATGTCCGTATAGTGACGGATAAAGAATACAAGTGTCACTAACCCTTTTCCTTCCCAAGGTGCTGCTGAAATCAGCTTTGGGATATCGTACACGTGTAACATCTTCTGTGAGAGATGGACCACTTGAAAATAAACCCTGTGTCAATACGCCCAGTCAGTGCAGCACAGTAGACTACAAGTGGAGGAGACCTAATCGCCTAATCTCATAAACTAGTGGTCCGATTTGAAAAATTCACATTTATCGAGGAAAGTTATATAACATCACGCTGCGACCAATAGGAGCGAAGCATCAGTGAACAGTGTTACAAAAACTATATAAATTGTCTAAATTCCACGCGTACGATGTCGCGAGCAAAAGCTAGTTTTTGTATAAAAATGCTGTAAATTTTGCTTCCAATTCCCAAATCCGGCTACAATTTATCTGTTCTCATATAACATTGTACGTTGTGTAGTACTTCATAGTCTGTCGGTGTGAGCTCGCAATTACTCGTATGGTGTTGTGTGTGCATATTTAATATCAATCAGACTGTTACGTATTGCGTGCTATTATTTTTGAGTAATGTACTGAGAATTGATGAAGTAGTGAAGATCACATCCTCAGTATAAAAACATGATTATATTATTCCAACTTTATTTTCAACAAAGAAGTTACAATAATGTATTATTGATAACTTTATTCTTAATAAACTAAATTATTGTGGAAAAAATGATCACCACGAGCGGGACTTGAACCCACGACCTCGGAATACCGTTCTGTCGTTCTCCCATCGGAGCTGTCATGATTCCTGCACATGTTTACTAAATCTTCAACTACAATTACATGGGCATTTACTTGACAGGACATTCACCTATCACTCAACTAATGCTAACATGACAATAATACCAATTCTAATAGCGCAACTAAAGTAAACTAAAATATGTATAGTAATAGTTTTCATAATTAAACAGGCTTTGGTAATGTCAAATAAAGATTATTAAGCTATTGCATAGCTTCTATCGCGGGCCTGGAGCATGGAGACCGAATCCAGAAATTCCGTAACGAAAATAGCGTAATGAAAAAACCTTACACTATCGGCGCTACTGCGCATGCGTGATCCCCTCTTCGCCCCGCAATTTATTTCATCCTGTTGATACCAAGGCTAAACGCCTTCCTCAAATTAAACAACGTATTAAAATAAGGATTTTGAATCGACAACTTATATCATAAATGTTTTTATAAAATATCTTATACCAAACAACGTTTTTATGTTTTAATTATTTTGCAAAAGACTTGCTTGGGTTTTCATTTTTTACAAATCCTACCTACGACACATTGAACTCACACGCCGTATAATATGAGTACACAATACATACATATCCTAAGCAAAATAGACAGTGAAATCTATACTAATATTATAAACCTGAAGAGTTTCTTTGTTTCATCAACGCGCTAATCTCAGGAACCAAGGACTCAAGGAATCTCCTCCCAAGGGTGCTGTAAAAGTCAGCTAAGGGGTATTGCACACAGATAACATTCTCTGTGAGAGACGGAAAACTCGAAAATAAACCCTGTGCCAACACGCCTGGTCAGCGCGGCACAGTAGACCATAATCCCCCCAAAGTGGAGGAGGCTCGTGCCCGTAACAGTGGGACGTAAATGGGCTGGAGAAGAAGAATCTCAAGAACCATTGCCGCACAGGCCCGATTTAAAAAATTCTTTCAGTGTTGGATAGCATACTTATTGAGGAAGGCTATAGGCTATATAACATCACGCAGCGACCAATAGGAGCCAAGCATTAGGGAAAAATGATACAAAAACGGGGATAACGATGTTAATATAAATGTACAAATATTATAGAAATTCAAAATACACCGTAGTTACTTTCGTTTTACTTCAGTTTGTTCTTTGACGCAACAGAATCGGCGCCAATGTCATGCCTGTAATCTAATCTCGTCTTAATTACACTCCAATTACTCACACTCTGGAAACTAAAATATTTCCTTTAAGATGGCACTACAGCAAACTATGCTATGTTGTTTTTAGATAAACTTGAAGCGCCTATCACACAAATTTGGTATGGTTTGTTAATAAAAAAGAAATTAATAGAAGCATACATGTACTATTTATCTATAAAAGGGCGCAAGAAATTTTAAAATTTGGTTTATTTTTCATGAAGAAATCAGCAGACTGAAACGTCTTTTTTCAAAGATTTTATAGGTAAATACTGGCTGATATATAGCTGTCCCTTGAAAATAGGGATAGCAATACTTAACACAAATAACTAAATTGTGAATTGGCTTAGTCTATAGCGGGCTTTTAACGTTACTAATTAATTTTGTGAAACTTATTATTAACATGCTTTAATTAGCTTCATTCGCATGTATCTATTAATCTAAGTGATAATATCTTTAAATTGATTTTCATCCCCTTCTAATTGTCGGTTTAAACTAAAATTCTTAAAATATAAATACCATTTAATATTTTTTTGTGTATTGTTATGTCTCGTAGCTATAACTATACATATATTATTTAAAACTGCGTGGCTTATTGAGTAGACTTTTTTGACTCAGAGAGACCATTTTTGAATTGATATAATTATATTTTCTTCAAAACTAATACTTTCTTCGTCCAACCGCTCAGAGGCGTTCTCTTTTTGGCGCTTTTATTTGTGGACGTGTATAGTACAAGTCTTCTTTCTTTCACTGTCTTCCTTTCTCTTCTTCTCTTTCTTCTCTTGTTTAGGGGCGGTGCAACACGTCTTTTTTATTTCAAGCACTCCTGTCAGCCGTCACACACGTATTAACTCTTTTTTCTTTCTTGTAATCTTTCACACACCTCTTTCCATCTTGTCTTTGGTGTTACTCTATCTTTCCAGTCATGTTGCATTAGATTACGAGGCTTTAAGATGTCTGTCAGAAAACTGAAAAAATTAGGAGTAAAGGTCTTTTAAATGGTTAAACTAATACTATTTCTTATCTATATAAATGAACGATAAAAAATAACGGGACAAAGATACGTCCCTCACGACACACATCTAACGAGCAAATTTTTAAGAGCATGTCCTGTAGGAACACTATGTCTATGAAGTATTAAGGACATTTACGGATTTTTTTTATTTTAAACTAGCTGTTGCCTGCAACTTTGTTTGCGCGGAATATAGAAACCAAAACCTTGACAAATTATACAAAAGAGCCATACTATCTAGCCACGCCATCTATTAAAAAAAACCGCATCAAAATCCGTTGCGTAGTTTTGTAGATATAAGCTCACATTCACATAGGGGCATACATACCAAAATAACGACGTTGTTTTATAATAAGTAAAGATAAAAATTAAATACGATACTTTGGATTAGATTCAAAACAGAATAAACGCGTCTAAATCCGTAAAAAATGTTTTATTTTGAAAAATGTGAAAAAATTGAATAATCTGCCGTTTTCCAAAAGTTTGGTCACCCTTAATCCATGAAACAAACGACAAGTCCTTAAGTGTCGGAGCAGTGTGCCGCTCTGGGAGTGCCCCAAGTGTCAGATAACGACCACTCATCTGAATGTAGGTGAGTCAGCCAAAAGCTAACTAAGCTAATACTCACGTTTCATACTACTAACTTTATTAATATTCATCACTTTTTACTATTCTAACAAATGTTTAAATAAAATCACTTATTACGGATTTAGACGCGTGTATTTGTGGTCATCATTATCATTATGGTCAATGTAAAATTGAAATCGGACTTGGGTAAACCCTGTAATAACTGATTTTAGAGGACACGTTACAGATCAGTCTCACCCGTGACCATGGTGACTGCAGTCTCTGAAACGTCGGGCCAAAATTTAAAACAAACACACGCGTCAAAATCCGTAAAAAGTCACTTTATTAAAAAAAGATGTGTGTTTGAGAATATGATATTCAAAGAATACTTTGTAATTTAAAAGTGTGGTGAAGATCGTTGGCTAGTTTTTAGGGTTTCCTACTTTATGGTATAACGGGACTCTATTACTGAGACTTCGTTGACCGTCCGTCTGTCTAACACTAAACTGTATTTCTAGAACGAGGGTAGCTAACTACCGCCAGAGCTTTTTTACAGTTCACGTATATGTAGCGTCGCGTGCAGTTGATGTTATAACAACGAATACTCATCGTAACTACGGAAGCCTTCGTGAGTAAGTCCAACTCGTGCTTGACCGGTTTTTTTTACGATTTTAATAGCTTCTCCCAAATCTATCTATGTAACAAAAACTTTATTTTTATCACTCTTCAATAGCAGTATTATGTCTTATAGCACTAACCGACAGAAATGGGGTTGATGACGCAAATTTTATAAGTTTTTCACTACGTCATAGTGTTCAATATCTACTTTTGAAATTTAATTATTAGTAAAAGTTCATATTATTATGTTTCGACAGCTTTTGCTTTATCCGACTTCAAAAAAGGGAGGAGGTTCTCAATTTGTCTTTGTTTTTTTTTGTGTTTGTTACCTCATAACTTTAACTGGGCCGAGTGATTTCAATGATTTTTTTTTATTTGAAAGCGGATAATTCCCGTATGGTCTCATTGGCACCAGGTTAGTATCAGACGGTTATCTATTAAGAAATCGAGGAAAACCCTAAAATGTCAAGGGCACACACATTGTTTTTCATATTACCTATCTAAATACCGAGGTGGTCTTACGAAGTCAGATAATTTTTTTAACACGTTAACACGCTTATAAATATTAGTTCGTTAGGTATCTATCAATGTATTAATCTATGTAACGGAATCTTTGAATTTTCACCCACTTACAGCAGTCGGATTGATCTGAAATTTTGCATGGACAACAAGGACCGATGACAATGCAATAATTTAAAAAAAAATATTCAGGATCTTCAAGCGTGTTTTTTAGTTTTTAAACTAAGTAGATTTTAAATAATACCCAATTTATTTATTTAAAAACTTTGAGCACAAAATTGTACAATAGGCGGACTGAATGCTAAAAGCATTATCTACCAGTCAACCTAGGGTGATGCAGAGACATTAGTGGTAGGTGCGTTATTTGCTTAAAAAATAAACATCAAGGAACGAATAAACTAAATATGACAAATAGAATACATAATATTAACATAAAATATATATATTATATCCAATTATATCCACATACCCAACATAAGCATAAAATTGCTCTAAACAATCACAAATTCTAATATAATAATAATGAAAATGCTTCTAATCTGGTTTAGGAGTTAGAAAGTCAAATTTTAATCATACAACACGTGACCCCAACGTAATTTGGGGCGGTAACTTATACTTGGTAGTAATTGTGTAAAGTTTGGGGTTGCGCTGAGTGGTGTACACAACCCCTAATGAGCATATAGTAGCATTGTGTTAAGTTTAAACTGCGCTAGTTATTGAAATTTGAGAAAATAATTAGTAACTTAAAGTTTTTGTGTTTCTAACATGCGTGCTCCGCTCTCTAAAAAGCCAGTGAAAGATTTTTTTATGTTAAGAAATCTCGTCTATTGACGAATTAAACATTTTGTGTTATTGTTAAAAGGTTAATGCTCAATTTTCCAAAATTTTAGGAATTGAGAACTTTTCAATTTATCTATTATAAAGATATTTTTCCAATTTGGTATTTTGTGACCTATTGAAACTACAACAAAATCATCTTTAAACTACAGCACAAAACCGAAAATAAACATTTTCAAGCATCTTTCCGAAAAGCAACATATTGTCGACAGGCAGATACATCAGTAGTTTTTATTATGAAAATATTTACAAATATTTTAATGACATCACTTATTCAGGCCCAGATGTTAAAATTTGTAACGAGTGGGCATCGAATCAAAACCACAACAAATAAATTTTACTTGCAAAATACAACACTGCCGACAATTGCTCTAATACATAGTTTAACATGGGTGTAGGATCACAAATATATTTTGTATATACAAAAGATTGTGTAACTAAAATAATAAAAGTTATAAGAAACATCAGGATAAGGATAAATGGTAGCCCTACAAAGGGGGTTACCTTTTATCTTTTTCCTGGTCGTGTCTAAATTGACTTCAGCTAATACTTCTTCCTGTTATTTTGGCTTATGGAGGCACTTATGCAATGTAGTTTATTTTATCCTTTCACCTTTTAAATATACGTATAAATACCACTGCTCTTATGTTCGTACTTGGATTTTGGGGTACACCATTAGTAAAATACAGATGGTACAATAAAAATTTCTTTAAAAATTTTCATTCTCCTGGCATCGTGCACTGGAAAAGCAATCATCGTATCTCCATTTCCATAACTTGTGTATTTTTCTTTATCTATTTATCTGACTCACTCTTTCTGGCACTCTCTTAACAACCAAATTTTAAAAAGCATTATAATATACGAGTTCGAGCATACCAAAATGTGCAGACTTTATATAAACGTTAATTAAAATTCTGAGAGGGTAGTTACGGAACTTACGAGGCGAGGACACAAATTGCAAGTATTAACTTTCTGCAACTGCCCCTGAATGTCACATAAGAATACTTAAATGCCTCTCGGTAAACTTTGACTGCTATGCCTAACAAAGATATTATAGCTAGAAACGCTAGAACGAAAACAAATAAATTAACGATACATATTGTTTAACACTCCTTGTTTCATTTCTAAACTAATACACCAGGTAAGATACCTAAAATGATTGTCCATGTATGACCAGAAATATGAGTGAAAACAAAGGAAATAATGTAAAATGTTAAGAGCGTAGCAGATGGCGCTCTATAATCTCTACCTAACTTGTCATAGAGTGCCATTTTTCTTAAACATTCTTTTTTTCTACATAACAATTTTTGTAAAGCCCAAGCAATTCTCTGTTAGTTATTTCAGCTATTCTGAACGTTTCGTTATATTTTTCGTTTTCTGTAACTCAAATCTTAGTTATTTTGGCAAAATAACAAAAATCTTAAAATTGCTCCTTCTAGCAATCGTTAAATATATTTATCTATGTCCAAAATACAATAATAAACTTTTATAGGCATTTTCAGTCTCATAACGACATGTACCGTTGTAGAGCAGTAATTTAAACACTGCAGCTAATTTCTTCGAAGATATTTTAAAATGCTCTTTACGAAAGAATTTATTTAAAGTATAGAGAATATAAACATTTGTTACTCTGACATCTTGCTTTGAATAAAAAAAATTATGGGCTTCACTAGCAAAAAATTGCAATGTCCGTCTATTTTGTCCCAATTGTGGTTTCTGCTACCTAAATATTACAAAGTCCCTACATTTTGTCCCGAGTGTGGGCTCTGCTAGCAAAAAATTATTGAAATTTGCATTATAGTTCGAAAACATAAACACGAAAAAGTTGACCAATCAAGAAGCAAGTCACCGCTAATATGTGAAGTCATTAATCAGATAATTTACTTGTTACATTGTTTTTGAAGATTTATTAATGAATGGAATTATTAAGATACGGGACGAGAAAATAATGTGAAGTTTGTAATAAATATTTTATTTGTGGAAAATCAAATTCAAATAAATATTCCTATAGAAATTATCTCTTTCGATATGCATTACCTGAATTTAAAAAGAAGTTGTGAAGCAGATATTTTCATTTATTTTCCTAGTTTTAGTAGGTTGTTTCAGCTGTGCATCAATATGTTAGTCGTTCAGTTAGCCAGCCTGTTCCGTATAGAAATACCTAGGAGACAGATGGGCAGCTATTCTCTCGTCGCAAATCTTCGATAAAAAGTACAAGCGGGTAATAGTTTAATGTATGTAGCAAAACCTACAGTTAATACATAAAAATATCCAATTTAAGCTATGCGGTGGTTTCTACTTTATGTAAGTTAACTTTTCTACAACAAAGTCTCTGTTCCACTAAACAAGTTTATAAACTTAGCTTGCAGATTTCACGCTCAACCTGTGAAACGAATGCTTTGCTTTGCCAGTTCTCCAACATAGTTTCACTGTTCTACAACATAGCTTAGTTTTACTAGTTCTTAACGTGGAGTCGGTGCCGAGATTTAATTAAGACTAAGCAGATAACTAGATTCTTTTAAAAAAGCTATGAAATACATTGGCAAGGGATATATTAATCAATATGATAATATACTCGCAAAGGAAGAGACTAACACAGAATCCACGCATAGAGAATTCATTTTAATTACTAATCTTTAATTCTCTAACACTTGCGTGACTCGTTCGTTAAAATAATACCACTTTTTACATAATTAGACACGTGTATTTGTTTCAAAACGTAGCGTCGGGCTAAATTTTAAACAAATACACGCGTCTATATCCTTAAAAAGTGGTTTTATGTATACAAATCTTAAAACTTTTACAGTAGGTATATTCAAGTAATAAATAAGGAGATAATAGTTTGTCTGCTTATCCGTTATCCCGCCGTGATCCGGCAAAAACCTATTGCAATTCTGCAAGGATGTTGTAATATTCCGCAAATACAATTGGAAAATTTATTTATTCTGCACATGTTTCACTTCTAAACGAGGCCTCATCAGGTTTTGTAACATTATGCTGCCCTATTCAAAGCTTAACCATGTGCAGAATACAAAAAGCTATAATCTAAATAGTTGATATTGATCGTAGCTATTTAAATTACGGTTGCCTCCAAGAAATCACATTAGTGATAAGGCCGCCCTTTGTACAATAGATTTCAAGACTTTTAAGAGTTATTTATCTATCTTATATCGTCAGGTTCTGCAAAAGAAAGATAATCCTAACATTTTGGCTAACTATTTATCACAAAGTGATGCGATCTATAATGAATACTTCTACGCCGGAACGGGTACACTATTAATACCACTGACTCTTTTATTTCATACTTCTTTGATGAACAGCTGATATACTCACAACTGTGAATTTTAATGTTTTCCAGTGGCAGTAAAATTTCTACTCTTACTGCAAAGAAAAAGTCAACAAATTCACTTGGTAACAAGAAAAAGGGAATTCCGTAATTTAATTTCTAACCGACACACTATTGCATCACAATGTATATTAAACCCTATAGGATGTTAAACGTTAATATCCAGAAGTAAGACGTTCCTAAAATTGAAGTACCTAGCGAATACAAAATTTATAGATTTTTTTGTACTACTTTCTTTAAATAACTTAATCTAATCTAACCGTATAACTAAGTGATCGATCGATCGAGTTAGCAGACCGCTCAATATATGGCATTGTACAAAAACATGGTAGCTCAGATGGGAGAGTAACGGAACGGTATTCCGGGGTCGTGGGTTCAAGTCCTGCTCATGGTTATTTTTCCACTATAATTTAATGTATTAAGTAAAGCAAAGCAACTCTTTTTTATTAACTCTTAATTCGAAAACTATTTTGGGGAATAGAGTTTCTGATCATGATCACTATTATTTTTCCAAAGAAGCAAATGATCTCTATTTGACCTTGAAATAAAGGACTTAAATTGTTAAGACGTTCTTAGGGATATACTACTCTGGGATGGAGTTGAAATTGGTCTATTATATCAACTTGGCAATTTTGAAAAGCTGTATTGCAATCTGTCTTAAGTCTATCAGGAAAAGGCAACACAAAGAATGCGTACAACGATGACGTCACAACATTTAAAATAATATCTTTAAGTATTTAAAAAAAATCTATTTAGATAATATTTTAATAATATGAAATTAGTTGCTTAAAAAAAAAAACAGCTGGTTAATAATTATGAACAATACCAATCGCAAAAATTCATAATTTAATCTAGAACTTAACCTTAAAATTAAAATGAATATACCTTGAATATATAAAAATTTAAAGCACTATTTGAGCTATAATTACATGTTAGCGGTGAGCTAGTGCTCAATTACCGTAGACTTTGCAATCCCTGTTCTTAATTAAGAGGCTAACGTTCCGTGGCGGCCATAGTATTTGTTTTAGAAGTTTACGCTAACCTTTCAAAGCTCCTTAGTATTTCGAATAGTGTTTATATTTTTAACTCAACGATTTAGATTTTTCTCAAACTAACTAATCATGGGCCTAAATTAACATTACTCTCATAATTTTAATTACCATTGCAATAAGAAGTAAAACTTCAAAACGTTAAATTGAGATACCTTGTTAGGTGAGAAATTGTTTAAAACTGATCCTACGTCCCACTAGCGCCAAAAGAAAAGCTAGCAAACGATTAAAAATAATCTACAAAATAATAAAGTTATCAAAAATTATAGGCAATATCATTCGAAGCACCTCCTTAAAATTGATACTTTATAACCCAGTGCAGTAATAATGGCAAAGGTCTGCCTCTAATTGGTGTTATGCCGCGAATTACTAATCTTGAGTCTTATAGCGCTATTAGAAGTCCGCATTTTGCCAGCTCAGTATAATAAAAAGTCATTGTGTTGTTTCAAATTATTTTATTTTATTATCTGGTTTTTGTGTTTGCTTTAAATTGGATTACTTCTTGAATATAAAAATATAATTCACTCTTGACTCTTTTATTACTTTACTCAACCAGCAATTAGAAAAAATAAAATTTTAATTTTCCTAAAACAAATCTGTGTTTATAATACAAATAATAGTCCTGTTCTAGGGGGTCTAACTTACGATACGGCTTGCATGCTTTAGCTTTATATTGATTAAGTTAGTTAATATTTTAATATATAATGTATTCCATTACATTTATGTAATGGAATATTTAAACGCGTTTCTTATCCCCATTAAATGCCTTTCATACTTGGGATTAAACTGTTGCACACACCTATCTTTATAAGTGCACATAATTTGGAAAATAAAAATAGGGATTTTCAACAAACGCAATGAAATGAAATGATTGTCATTTAATCATTTAGGTACAAATATTTTTACCACAAAAAATGTATTACGTCCAAAGTTTTTCCATTCAGGACATTCTATCCACTCAAAAAAAAACCTGCGTAAAAAACTCAGCAGAGGTCGTTATTTCTATATGTTTGGTCAGATTTCTTTTTTTTTCAAGCACAATTTTAAAGGATTATTTAGTTTCTACACTGAATACTTATTTTCTATATAACAAGTTTCTTGTTCTCGTAAAGTGTCTTTATTTCCACATCATAACACGTCCTAGCCTAAACACACCAATATAATTCCGCACCATTAACGTATATTGTTATAATATTAGCCAATATTAGCAGAACTCACGATTTTCTCACTTAGTTCCTGATTGATGACTTCACACATTAGTGGTAATCGCGTTTACGTTTAATTACACTTCCAATTTGTTCTATAGAGGGAATAGACAAAATTCTAAATATCACACTCAAGCAATTTGCTGGTTTTTGTAAATAAGCTTGTTGCTTTGATTCCCAATGAAGACAATATTTACGTTATCGATATGTATTTGTAATTTTATACAAATTTCATTTATGTATGTAGCAGATCCGCAGCAGTACCTATAATGCTTATCATTTGTTTGGAATTATAATCTTAATATATAAAATTCACGTGTCACAGTGTTAGTTACCGTACTCCTCCGAAACGGTGACCGATTTTTATGAAATTTTACATGTACATTCAGTAGGTCCGAGTAATCAGCCAACATCTAGTTTTCAAAGCTTTTTTTTTTTAGTACGGCAATACAACGTTTGCCGTGTCAGCGAGTAATGTATATTTAGTCGTAGTCCTTTCTTACTTATTATAAAACACAGTCGTCATTTTTGTATGTATGTTTATGTTCCTGTGTGAGCTTATATCTTCAAAACTACGCAACGGAACTTGATACCAATTTTTAATAGATAGAGTGGTTCAATAGGATTTGGTTTCGTTTCTAAATCCCACGCGTACGAAGATGCGGGCAACAGTTAGTTTTACAATAAAATATTATCGCTATAATTACGTATTTGTACAATAAAACTCATTTTACGAAATAAGTAATGATTTTATCTCAAATTTTGTTGAAAATTAAACACATTTTCCAAACAAGGATTTATCTTAAGTAATGTAAATTCACCCCAATACATAAATTACTCCAAGGAAGTGGGCTAGCAAGACGTCGGAAACAGCTCCTGAATTACCAGGGTAGTTATACATCTTACGTTTCACCACTCACGAACAGAAAAAAAAGCCAAGGAATTTGTCAAGCATACTACATGTAGGATACGACCGTTATTTCTACGATTATAATGGCTGTAGAGTTTATTTATTTAAACGCGCTAATCTCGGGAACCGCTGGCTGGCCCAATTAGAAAAAATAATTTTAGTGTTAGATAGCACATTTATCGAGGAAGCCTTTATAGACTATACAAGATTACGCTGTGATCAATAGGAGTGAAACATCAGTGAAAAATGTTGACAATCGGGGAAATTTTTCATTTGAGCAAAAGCTAGTGTTTTAATAAAAATGCAACGCCTAATTGACGTCATACCCGTGTCTTTAATACAATATGAGGTCATTACATTATCATTATTTCTGTATTCTAGAAGACACACCTTAAACCACCTCAATCACGAGAAATGAACATGATAATTTTAATTGAAAGACTCTACATAAGTCACCGCATCGATTAATATTATTATTACTCTACTATTATTTCTGTTAGTTCCTAAAAGTAGAGTACCCTCTTTAATAACAAAGGTTTTCCCAGGGGAACAAAAACAATCTAATTAAAATATCAATGCAAATCTCATTAATATTACAAATAGGCGTAATATCTGGTATTTTATTAAATTATGAAAGAATCAAAACATAACAATGTTATAAAAATCCGTAGAGGAATAACTATTAAGGACCTATTTTCTGCTCAAAATAAAATATTATTACTTGTTAAAATTATCTTAGTTTTGAAACGCAGGTATAGTTTAATATTCACACCATTAAATTTTTTAACCGACTTCAAAAAAAGGAGGAGTTTCTCAATTCGTGTGTATGTTTTTTTATGTTTGTTACCTCATAACTTTTAGTGGGTGAAGCGATTCTAATGAATCTATTTTTATTTGAAAGCTGGTGGTTTTCGTGAAGTCCCATTGGTACTAGGTTAAAATCTGATGGTTATCTCCTAAGAAATCAAGGAAAAAAACCCCTCAAATTTCATGAATAATTTTTTTTTTAAATACTCAATTATTTTAATTTTATTTTCATTTACGTTTCTATTCGTCTATTTGTCCGTGGGGAGACGACTGGAAAGATTATAAATGTCACCTCCCTATGTTTTGCACGTGGGGGTCGCAAAAACTGACCGAAGGCATCACGACGGCTGCACATACGCAAGGAGGATTGACGTCAGACAGGTCGTAATAATCAACCGAATCCCATTGCAACACGAACAAGTAGTCAAGGACAGGAAAATGATATTGTTTTCATTTAATTTTTATAAACACCTACCAACTTCGTATCCATAAAATTTTGAAAAAGAAATCCTATAACAAATTAAAATTATACAAAAAAGCCATCCTCATGAACCACTCTATATATAAAAGAAAACCGCATCAAAATCCGTTGCGTAGTTTTGAAGATATAAGCTCACATAGGAACATACATACCAAAAATAAGTAAGGAATGTTATTTCACAATAATTAATACCTTATCTTTATGAATTGCTAAATGACATTGGTTAAGAAGTGTAAGAATAACAAAACACACATGTACTTATAAAACTTAATGAGAATTTTTAGTACACAGCTGTTATCTTTTTATTGCTGAATACGTGAGAGCAATAAAATCCTTCATTAAGTTACACAGTGGTGTAAAGTTATGGAACCTGTGATGTTGCCCTGGTAAAAAAGATGGACTCGTCTGCTTTAACTTCTGCGACTGACACGGAAATCAATTGCATTTTTTAAATATACAATAATATCCTTGTATTACTTCTAGGTCCATACTTCTTCCTTCTACCTATTCATTTACTAACACGATTTTATTAGTTCAGTACGTATCTATCAATGTATTAATCTATGTAACGGAATTTTTGAAAGTCATTTTCACTAACTTGCAGCAGTTGGATTGGTCTGAAATTTTTCACACCTGTTAAAGACCGATGAAAAAGCAATAATTTACAAAAATATCAAGGATTCTCAAGCGTGGTTTTTAGTTTTAGACGATACAAATTATTATATTGTTTATAACCTCATGATGATCAAATCTCATTACAGGACCCTGGCAGTAATCTACTAAAAGCAGGAAATATCAGTGGGTTACCATAAAAACAAAAAAGTATTGTTTAATCTGTTTCATAGTATCGTTATTTGCGACGGTAGATACCGTCGCGAATACGTATTCTCCCCAACCAGAAAAGATATACCAGAAAATTAAAAAATCCTTAAAGAATAAGCTCTGAAATAACAATCCAACTTATTACTTATCCTTGTGTCTAGGACAGACTGTTTTACGTCTGCAGTATCCATTCTGCGAAGTACCCTCGTCACAACCATGTTAATATTTAACAACGCAAGGACACTCTAAATCTTACTTAAACCCACGTCTCACTCTGATTGTGAAGATAAATGTACTAACTCTCTTTATTTTGATAAACGTAAAAGAAATCTTTATTTAGTTCCAATTTATTTAGTACCTAACTGAATAAATCAAATTATGGTCCCGCTTGCGGTAATCACTTTTTCCACTATAATTTGATTTATTAAGTAAACGCATAGCATGTCAAATGTAAAATTAATAAATTACTTTAGTAATGAACGTCGCGTCATTATTTTCAACCCATTTGTATTCTGTAAAGAATACTAGGTGGTTGGTCGAGATTGTTGCAAAGCAATCTTGATATATAGCGTTGTACGTACTCGTAAAAATATATAAACTCAATCGAGTGACGAATGTGGCGGCCTAATTTGATTACTGAAAAGCACGACCGCAATAAGCTCAGTTGGAAGAGCTTCGGAACGGTATTACGAGGTCGTGGGTTCATGTCCCGCTTGCGGTAATCACTTTTTCCACCATAATTTTATTTATTAAGTTAAAGCATAGCATGTCAAAATGCAAAATTAATAAATTACTTTACTAACTAATTTGATCCGTGACCTTTAAGATGATGTATACAATAACCACAGAATTACTAAATAACATGGCTATGGGTACATCACTCACCCGGCTTGAAGTCACATAAATATCTAGATGCAGGCTATTTATAATACGAAACATGATCTATTCTAATATTATAAAGCTGACGAGTTTGTTTGTTCAACGCGCTAATCTCAGGAACCACTGGTCCGATTTGAAAAACTCTTTCAGTGTTGGATAGTACATTTATCGAGGAAGGCTATAGGCTATATAACATTACGCTAAGACCAACAGGAGCGAAGCAGCAGTGAAAAATGTCGCAAATACGGGAAAAAATGCTAAGTTCCACGCGGGCAGCAGCTAGTAATATTATAAAACTGAAAAGTTTGTTTGTTTAAACGCGCTAATCTCAGGAACCACTATTCCGATTTGAAAAATTTTTTCAGTGTTGGATAGCATGTTTATTGAGAAAGGCTATAAACTATATAACATCACGCTGCGACCAATAGGAGCGAAGCATAAGTAAAAATTGTTACAAAAACGGGAAATTTTTTAATATCCACGCGTACGAAGTTGCGGACAACAGCTAATTAATCTTTAAAGTACGATTTAGCCGAACAAAATTTACATGTCTTCAAGATTAACCGTGTAGCCACCAGCTAGTAAATCCTTGTATGTAACATGCCTTGAAGATACATTATAGAAATATAACTACTCATTTGCTTACATGAATATGTAAATACTTTTTTTGAAACATCTAAGAAACCATTTTATTTTCGGTATTGTATTCGATGTCGATTATTTTTTGGGAATCAAACATCGTTTCATGGAAGCGTAAACTTATTTCACGCACCACGATTCCTAATCCTAGAAACTGTTACTTGTAAGTAAATATACAAATACTTTTGTGAAGGCAAATAGTAGAAAATTGAAATCTAAGAGACGTAGAACAGAAAAACAGTTTAAAGTAAACTCTGGTTTCAATGTAACTTGTCTGAATTCTTATCGAATATGTTCGACATTCGTATACTTTCAATATTATTAGATCTACTATGAGTACCTACCTATTGACTGAAGTATAATAAAAATTAATTAATAATAGATAAATATTCATTGATATTTCACACAGCGTCCTCTCGTTTCAAAGTAAGATATATTTCTATGCTTGTGTTATGGGTACCAGAACACGAATAGACTACCTACATACAATACGTCACAAAAGCAATGCTTAAGAGGATACCAAAATAGATTCGTGCATTTTTCTATGTACGAAGTTGTCATTGTTTCTTTAGATTGAATGGCTAGAGCTCTAATTTTTAAGTATATGTTTTTTCAATATATGATCTAGGATCGCATAAACTCAGAAACGCGATTGAAAAAAGTTTTCTCGATAGAAAATCTTAGCGAAACAACCTCTCTAATTTTTTATTTTTTTCATTTGTCGGTCTATTATCGCGTATTAACTAATGAAATAACTTTAAAAACATAAGTAACTATTATATATAGAAACACGTAAATCAGAATTAAAATATATTTAGTAGATTTTGAGTAAATAGGAAAAGTATCCCTAATTCTTAATTTTCTGTGCCTACTGACTGTGTTAATATGTACGTGTCGGCGATGATATACGATAATATTGATGTAGGCCCTTAAGCAATTATTAAATTTAACTTTTATGTTTTAAACGCGCAGATTCAATTTTTCCGTCTCTTGTAAAACTTTATCTGCTTTTATTTAGCCTAAACTATCTCTTACAGCTTACACATAGAGAATAAAGAGGTGATAATATGAATATTCATCTCTGTAAAGACAAAAATTTTATCTTCACTGTTCTAAGTTACTGATATGTGACTCCAATTAATAAGTAAATTGGAGAAAACATAAAGTTTTGAGTATCAGTTTGCGTCTTGAGATATAATATTGAATAAGTTGCCATTTTATTTTAAGAAACTTCCCCAAAATTTTCTCCTTCATATGAAATTTGTTTCATAAAAGTTATATTTTGTGGTTCCTTTTGTCAAAGAGATGACAGGTTTATTTTTTTGTGGTTAAGGGTTGAAAGGTCACATGCTATCATCCTATTACTTAGTAGAAGTGTCGTAAGTTAGCTTTAGAAAAACGTCGATGAGATTTGAAACATAAAACCAAGCTGTATATTAAGATTATTAATTTGCAGGGTATACCTGGACTTTTACGGGCTGACAGGAAAAGTAGAAGAAGCTAAGTTTGTTATTTTTATTATACGTGTAGCTGTTATTTGCGACTACATACGCTTGAAATTTTAAATCACTACTTAAGAGGGTACTCTACTCCTACTTTAGGTATTTGGCTTAGGTATTGCTATCCCTATTCCCGAGCGCCGCGCTAAAAAGGAAAAATATAGCTGAAGCAGATTTTACTTACAAATTCTTTGAAAAAAAGACGTTTCGTAGTCCCCTTTTTTCTTCGCGAAAGATAAACCAATTTATTTGTTTTTACTCTATTTTATAGATGAAGAGTATATCTATGCTTCTGTCACTTTCTTTTTTGGTGAAACTTTACCAAATTTGTGTGATAGAGGCTGCAACTTCATCTAAAGAAAATCGAAAAAAACGGGATTTTCGGATGGTCATATTTCTTTTAGTTATTATGTATTGGAAAAAAGAATGTGATATAAGCATAGATATACTCTTTATCTATAATATAACGCAAAAACCATTAAAATCGGTTTAACTTTCGCGAAGAAAAAAGGGGATTACGATGCCCCTATTTTTGTATGGAGCATAATTTGGTATCGTGCCCTCTTAATAGACATATACTGCAGTAGCCTATAGCATTCTCGGAGACTGTAGCTTGCTATTTTTACTAAATACTTTGACTTGAGATTTTAATATTTTAATTATTCATGTCTTGGCGGATGAAATATTTATCAATATTCGACATGGAGTGTAATTTTCTAAAGGTAAATCTTACAACCTCACGTCATCGACAGTCTAAATTGAAGTTTAAGTAATAGACTTTTAGCGTGCTTTTAATAGGAAAAACTTTTTAAGATAAAAATAATAATATTTAAAAATTAGCAATACAAAGATAATAATGACATCATCATAATATGGTAGGTACCTATAACATATCTAATGGTATGGATTTTCCTGAAAAAATTGCCCTTCAGTATTTTATGCTATTTTGGCATAACATAATTCAAAATAATCTATACTAATCTATTCTAATATTATAAAGCTGAAGAGTTTGTTTGTTTGTTAGAACACGCTAATCTCAGGAACCGCTGGTCTGATTTGAAAAATTATTTCAGTGCTGGATAGTACATTTATCGAGGAAGGCTATAGGCTATATAACATCACGCTGCGACCAATAGGAGCGAAGCAGTAGTGAAAATTTTGCAAATACGGGAAAAGTTTTCTAAATTCCACGCGTACGGAATTGCGCGCAACAGCTAGGATTATTATAAAGTTTCTTATTTGTCTTTTAGATAACTTAAGAATCAAAATGTGAAATAATAACCTTTGACTTTGAATTAATGGAATACTTTTAATTTATTAGTCTACTTAGATTCCGACTTGTAATATTTGTCATTTATTTATTTATACTTTATTGTACACCATAATATACATTTAACATAGTAGTACATAACACTGAGATAGTACAATGGGTGGCCTTATCGCTGACAGCGATCTCTGCTAGGCAACCTTTGGATGGAAATGAAAAAGGATTAAACGGTAGTTGCGGGTGTACCAGAATAAATAAATGAGTTATATACAGATAGTAATATACATAATTATACAAGATAAATGAAATCATAGTCATAAACATACATATGAATAGTTACACATATACTTATATCTATATATATACTAGCTGACCCGGCAAACGTTGTTTTACCATTCTAAAAAAAAAAATTGAAAAATAGATGTTGGCCGATTCTCAGACCTACTGAATATGTATGCAAAATTTGAGAAGAATCGGTCAAGCCGTTTCGGAGGAGTACGGTAACTAACACTGTGACACGTGAATTTTATATATAAGATATGCCTATATAAACATACATACACTTACATACATGTTACCATAAAGACATGATAAGGGGCGATTATTGCATTTCTAGATAATGATTCTTTACTCTGGATTTAAAGGTGGTCATTTATTACTAAAACAGCTATATCTTATGTCTTACACCATAGCTTAGTGAAACTTCTAAGCAGTAGTGTAAGTTTGGTACGATACAAAACGGTGAGATTGATTCTATTCTATAACAAACCTTTTGTTCACGAACAGGAACACTCCAGTTTAATCTGCAAATTGTTCAATATTGCAAGTGTTTATTGTGTTAAGTAGTTTGTGCTTTGAGTTGTCGAATATGACAATGAAAGTTTCAGAAATTCGTCAAACATAATATTACTATTTACTTATCAGTGTGGTGATGGATTAAAAATACAAGAGACACCACACACATTTCTTCCCCAGCAGTAACAGCCAGCAAAGAGACATTTGATCCAATTAATACCTACTGTGAAAGACAGACATTTCGAAAGTAAACCCTAAAGCCAACACGCTTGGTCATCGCAGCACCACATACTCTCTCGAAGTTCAATTCCGACCGACTTCAATTTAAACACACTTCTTTGGCTTTACCTATGTCTGCATGTTATTGTCTATGTACGATGGTTCGACCCTTTAGAAGAAAATCATTAACGAGATCAAAGCATGTCCTTGGGCAAACTTTGCCAATAATACTATTTTATGTTACATTTTGTCACTCATCTGTTTACTTTAAATCAAATGCTTTAGAGTTGAATTTATAAACAATAAAAAATATGTGAATATAATTTGTATAAAATTAAAACAATAAATCTAAGACAATTGCTACATGTTTGAGATTATTCATCTCAGGCATGATTAGATTAATATCGTACAGATATTAACATCTCTGAATACTCAAGGGAAATTATTGCAGATTGTTTAATTCATCGACACTTAAATATGAGTGAAAACACTCAAGTTTTATTATTAAACACACAGGTTAATTAATTTAAATGTTTTTGTTTACGAATACTTATTTATTTATTTGATTTAAACAATAATAACTTTGCTACCAGTTTAACGTCATATAGCGTGGTGTAACATGTTAATGCTTTCCCCGAAGTTCTCGAAAAGGGAGTTTGCAGTTGGTATTCTATAATAAAGGGATCCAAAGAAGATGTCTATGATATATCCTATAAGATTACCACTCATAGTAACGGGTAGGTCACAACACTTTACAAAGATCAAGCCTACAGAAAAGTTCCCGAAAGGTAAACGTAATAATGGATGACGACATGTAGAGTAGGTATCCCCGACTTAGAGAGATGCTGAAAATCGAGGCCATTAAGTTCACAGTCTTAATTCAATTATTTAAAAGATAGAAATAAAGCAATTTATTTTTATTTACATAATCATATAACACAACTGACCTGTATATATGACCAGATGTATGTGTGTAAATAAAGCTAAGGAAGTGTGACTGGACAGAAAAAGGCGTGACTGCATAAAATGATGATTTTTTGATATCTTTAGTTACCAAATAACTGACAAAATGTTAAAATGAGCCACAGTTCAAAGTGTCCCTCTTATTACAACAATTAGATATAAAATGAATAACTCTTGAAACTCTCTGCTGTTCCAATAACAAGTCTTGAAGACTCTTAAAGTCATTTTGAGTTTTAGAGTGCTTGAAGACTTGTTAGACAGGTAGATATTCTTTATTGCTAATGTAAATTATAAAAGCTATTTTATCAGCTATTTGCCTATTTTTTGGTTACAAGCACAATTAATCCGTAATCTTCTTTACTTATTATAAATCCGCTATTTTTGTATGTATGTCCCTATGTAAGCTTATATCTTTAAAACTACGTAACGAATTTTGATGCGAATTTTTAAAGAGATAGAGTGGTTCAAGACGATGTCTTTTTGTACAATTTTTAGGATTTGGTTACTAAATTTCACCCATACAAACTTGCGGATCAAAGCTAGACATATAAAATTTGATATTTGTACTTTCGTAATGAGATGTTACGAATTTTTGTATGTCACTCTGTCTGTACCTTTGATACCTGTAGATATTATAGCCAGTGATTAAATACCAAATTCTGATTCTTGTATTAAGTTGGCATCATAAATTATTTTATTAAGTGCCCAAGTTTGCTACAAATTTTACTAGCTCCGTGACATTATCCCGATATCTACCCTCTTGCTCTACCTTGTACACAGTTTCAGAATTCTTCGTCATACTACTTATGCCCATTCAAGTATTTTATTAATAACAAATTCAGCCTCAAATAAAATGGCTACGCCTTTTTGGCTACTTCCTCAATTCCACATGAGGCACAACCCTTTAGATTACAAACAGGTTAATGACTTTTGAAGCCTTCATGATTCTTTCCCTAATGGATTCTTAATGGTTTGTATTATGCTATTGAAATGTCATTATAAACGGCTAACTAAATTTACGATAACAGGATTATTCTCAATGCCTCTGGGAGACATTTATTTTATAGTACACGTTTGTGTTAATATTGGTTTTTGAAAAATATCGGACTTAATTTGTATACACAGTTTTGTTTATTTAGACTTTTATCTATCTCCAGCCCATTCACTTCCTACTGTTGGATACGAGCCTCCTCCGCTTTGGAAGAGATTATGGTCTACTGTGCAGCGCTGAACAGACGTGTTAATACAGGGTTTATTTTCGAGTTTTCCATCTCTCACAAATGTTTTCGGTGTACAATATCTCTTATTGATTTTAAACTTACGCTATTTGAACTCATAATTTGTTAATATTACCGGGACTATAATCACGTTAATAACTGTTAAAAAGGCTCAATACCTCTGCTCCCGACGTTTCGACCGAGTTGCATCGATCGTGGTCACGGGTCGACTGGATTTCCGCTAGCGACGTCTTCGGGAGGCGCAGGTTTCGCGAACTACCCTCGCCTGGTCTTGCACATCCAAATGTTCACTATAGTCTGTACTTCGTCACACAGCACTAACCACATCACTCTTCTTATGGCTAGTATGGTAGAAACGTCAGGAGCAGAAGTACCTTTTTAACAGTTATTAACGTGATTATAGTCCCGGTAATATTAACAATATCTCTTAGCTGGTTTTTACAGCACCATTGGAAATTGATTGGATGGTGACACGTGTAGGTATTCTTAATCCGACACCACACGGACAATTTATTATTAGACTTTTAAATTATACTTAATATTAACTTTTTTCTTAAATATGGGTGCTGTTGTCGAAATACTTTCCTTCTCGTAATTAAATTTGATATTTTTATGCGCAAGGACCCGTAATTGGCTTGCTGATGTATATACTTTTTTGTTTATTGTCATTGTAAAGCTGTTTGTTTTCTTTGAAATAATAAAATAAACATCGTGTATTATACTATTTTCTAACATGGGAATAAATTACATATTCTTCGAATGCCGACAGTTTAATAGTTAGGTAACATAGTAACATCTTAAACATAGATTTTTCGAGTTACGTAGGTATTTTAAAAGTTGAACAATACTATAATTTGGATTTCAAGATAATTTTACAAAAAATGTGGCGTTGTAAAACAAACTAACTCAATAAATTTAATTATAGTAGAAAAAGTGATCACCGCAAGCGAGACTTGATCCCACGACATTATACATAAAAAATGCGATGTAGACTCATTCGAGTAACATTCTAGTGGAGAAATTGGTTACTGTTGGCACGGCCGCAATCTCAGTCGGTAGATGGTGATCACTATTTCCACTATAATTTAATTTATTAAGTAAAAGCACAGCAAGTCATTTGCAAAATTAATAAAATTACTTTAAACTAACTCACTCATTTACTTTTATATAGACATACTAGCTAAACCGGCAAACGTTGTTTTGCCATACAAATGTCAGGGGGTAGACAAATAAAATAATATTGCGACTATAAATTGAAATGTAAGCTATCCTATCTTTCAAGTTGGGTCGAATTGCACACGGTGTGCGAATTTAAAATCGATTCACTAGTTTAGGAGTCCATCGCGGACAAACAACGTGACACGTATTTTTAGGGTTCCGTACCCAAAGGGTAAAAACG
The DNA here is from genome assembly GCA_916999025.1 of Orgyia antiqua. Taxonomy (NCBI): domain Eukaryota; kingdom Metazoa; phylum Arthropoda; class Insecta; order Lepidoptera; family Erebidae; genus Orgyia; species Orgyia antiqua. The sequence goes on along the minus strand of OU779873.1, from coordinate 13,701,727 downwards.
GGACCCTATTACTGAGACTTCGCTGTCCGTCCGTCCGTCCGTCCGTCCGTCCGTCCGTCCGTCCGTCCGTCCGTCCGTCTGTCACCAGGCTGTATCTCAAGAACGGTGATAGCTAGAGAGTTGAAATTTTCACAGATGATGTATTTCTATTGCCGCTATAACAACAAATACTAAAAATAAAATAAAATTAATATTTAAGGGGGGCTCCCATACAACAAACATGATTTTTAGGGTTCCGTACCCAGTATCTCAAGAACGGTGATAGCTAGACAGTTGAAATTTCCACAGATGATGTATTTCTATTGCCGCTATAACAAAAAATACTAAAAATAAAATAAAATAAATATTTAAGGGGGGCTCCCATACAACAAACATGATTTTTTTACCGTTTCTTGCTCGATACTAATAACGTTGCCTTATGTTGCATAGATAATGGTACGGAACCCTTCGTGCGCGAGTCCGACTCGCACTTGACCAATTATTATATATAAAGAAGATATACGTGTATTAATAATACTATTTCTCTACTAACAATGTGCATTGTTTATGTTGATCGTCTGCAAACAGCTTGATAATCTTTATTAAAAGATAAAATCTGCTTTTTAATTAACACTTGGTACAAGCATTAGCAGTCAAATAAATTTGTTGTGTAAGCCGGTTAACCAGCACAATCACTGCGCCGGTCGCTCTAATTAGTGCATGGACTATTTGTGAAAAACATCCTTTTTACATTAATATATTAATATTTTGCGATTGACTCGCTATGCTTTTACTAAATTAACTAAATTATAATGGAAAAAATGATAACCATAAGCGGGACTTGAACCCGCGACCTCGGAATGCCGTTCCGTCGCTCTCCCATCTGAGCTATTATGGTCCACGCAAATGTTTACCAAATTTTTCCACTACAATCATCTCAATGCGAGTTTTAACATCGTGCGATGTTTTTTCGTACAACGCCATCTATTGAGCGGTTTGCACCAACTCCATCAATCGATCAGTTAGCGTTCTTTACAGAACACAATTGGACCGAAGTAATGGCTGTACATGTATTTCTACAAGAAGAAATCCAGCGGTGTAAGGTCTGGAGAGCGTGCTGGAAACTCGATTGGCCCCCTGCGTCCTATCCACTGGCCTTTTCTTGTGGGGCACAGTAAAAGATGAGGTGTACAAACGTAAACCACGTAACCTAGACATTCTTTAGAATGACATTCAAGCAGTGTGTAGAGAAATCTCATTGGACGTTTTGATACGATGTACAGAATCAGTGGCGACTCGTACTCAGAATTGTATTGATGCTGCAGGTCACCAATTTGAACAGTATTAACATTTGTTATTTATGTTTCATTTACATTGGACTTTCAGCTTTCTATTTTCCTGAAATTTAACTTTGTAGAACGGTAAATAAATTTTCTATGGAAGTTCAAAGTGTGTATACATTTTTTTTAAGCACCCTGTATATATAATAGTTACTTATGTTTTGAAAGTTATTTCATTAGTTAATACGCGATAATAGACTGACAAATGAAATAAATAAAAAAAATTCGTCAAGTGCGAGTCGGACTCGCGCACGAAGGGTTCCGTACCATTATCTATGCAACATAAGGCAACGTTATTAGTATCGAGCAAGAAACGGTAAAAAAATCATGTTTGTTGTATGGGAGCCCCTCTTTAATATTTATTTTATTTTATTTTTAGTATTTGTTGTTATAGCGGCAATAGAAATACATCATCTGTGAAAATTTCAACTTTCTAGCTATCACCGTTCTTGAGATACAGCCTGGTGACAGACGGACGGACGGACGGACGGACGGACGGACGGACGGACAGCGAAGTCTCAGTAATAGGGTCCCGTTTTTACCCTTTGGGTACGGAACCCTAAAAATGAGAGAGATTGTTTCGCTAAGATTTTCCATCGAGAAAACTTTTTTCAATCGCGTTTCTGAGTTTATGCGATCCTAGATTATATGTATATTGAAAAAACATATACTTAAAAATTTGAGCTCTAGCCATTCATTCTAAAGAAATAATTGGTCAAGTGCGAGTCGGACTCGCGCACGAAGGGTTCCGTACCATTATCTATGCAACATAAGGCAACGTTATTAGTATCGAGTAAGAAACGGTAAAAAAATCATGTTTGTTGTATGGGAGCCCCCCTTAAATATTTATTTTGTTTTATTTTTAGTATTTGTTGTTATAGCGGCAATAGAAATACATCATCTGTGAAAATTTCAACTGTCTAGCTATCACCGTTCTTGAGATACTGCGTACGGAACCCTAAAAATCATGTTTGTTGTATGGGAGCCCCCCTTAAATATTTATTTTATTTTATTTTTAGTATTTGTTGTTATAGCGGCAATAGAAATACATCATCTGTGAAAATTTCAACTGTCTAGCTATCACCGTTCTTGAGATACTGGGTACGGAACCCTAAAAATCATGTTTGTTGTATGGGAGCCCCCCTTAAATATTTATTTTATTTTATTTTTAGTATTTGTTGTTATAACGGCAATAGAAATACATCATCTGTGAAAATTTCAACTCTCTAGCTATCACCGTTCTTGAGATACAGCCTGGTGACAGACGGACGGACGGACGGACGGACGGACGGACAGCGAAGTCTCAGTAATAGGGTCCCGTTTTTACCCTTTGGGTACGGAACCCTAAAAATGAAAACTTCGTACGTAGAAAAATGCACGGAGCTATTTTGTTAACACGCTTTAATTGGTTCTGTAGGTATCTCTCAATTTATTAATCTATGTAAAAGAATCTTTAAAAGTGATTTTCACCCACTTAAAGTAGTCGGATTTATCTGAAACTTGCACACACATTAAGGACCAATGACAATGTAATATTAAAATATTCAGGTTTTTCAAACGTGTTTTTTGTTCTTGAACTGAGCAAATTATTTGCCACGATTTTCTAAGATTCCGTTATAAAGCTATCTTTCATGGTGATGACCAACAGCAGACAGAGAAAGACTGATGAATAGTTCAATACAAAATATAGAATGCTGTGTTTGCAATCTCACGCATAATTTATTTTGATTGCGTCGATGTTTATCAGAAAAATGTCTAATAAAATGTGAGTTATTATAAAACGTAACAACTTTGAGAATACAAACATTGTACTTATGGTGATGGATTAAGAATACCTGTGTCACCACCCGTTTTACTTCCTAGGGAGCTGTAAAAGCTAACTAAGGTACACAGATAACATCCTCTGTGTGAGACAGAGAACTCAAAAATAAACTGTGTGCCAACACGTCTGGTCAGTGCGGCACAGTAGACCATAATCCCTGCCAAAAATTGAGAAGTTCTGTGTCTAACAGTGGTAAGTTAATCGGCTGTAGACAGAGAGCGAGATAGGTAAACATGATAAACTTAGTATCTTGTTCTTCTTCTTTTATTTATTTGGATAGTATAAGTTTTGATCTTAAGTTATACATATCTTTACTGTGTGACGGCTGCACTACAAGCACTTAACGTAATACGAGTATTGGATTCCACTACATCACGCCACGAACTCTCTAGAGAAGGAATGTTATTTGAACCGTATATCTAATAAATGTTTGTATGTTTGTGTCATGTTTATGTCATCAACTGAATACAGAATTCTCTTCAATTTTGTAACTATATCGACGTTAGTGTGATATAGAATAACCGGTTAGGACAGGAAATTAACCAAGTTGTATTATATCCGTATTCTTGTACTCAGTACCATAGCTTGGGCCCAGCGTATGTAGTTTGAAATTCTCATTATCGTTTATTTGTTTAGAAGAATTCGCAGTAAAACTTTTTTGTTGGTTTAAATAAATATTTACTAATTTATACAGTACATTAATTAACATAGGAAATGGCTATTTGGAAATGTAAGGACATGTAGTATAAAAATGCAGCAAACATTTTAATTGTATATTTTTTGTATTGAAATTGTATTGATATAAATGAAAATTCTAAAAAAAACAGCTAATGAAGTTTTCGTGTAATTTGAAACAGAAGAATGTTTTTCTTGTATTTATATGTTCTAAAGCGTTCAGAAAATGCACACTGAATCTGTTGAATAATAATCCTATCTGATTACAAGACAAGGTTTGCTTAATTTGTATGAAATTTTTTATTTGGGTTTGCGTAGATAAGTAAAAGTACTTAAAACAGTTTACTAGACAAATATTTGTTAGTTTAACTTCGCAGAAAAAAGCTTAGAAGATTTTTCAATGATTATAAATACAATATTACGTTCATTTGTGTAATAAATACGCCAATAATATAGCTCTCCATGACTAACATAGAAAAAAGAGAAAAAAATATTAAAATATTATACTACGCCCATAAAAATAAGAAAAAAAAATCACTTGCAATCTTAAAAGGATCAACAAATAAATACTTAAAATACTTAAAACTTTAATATGAAGACTTCATCCAATCATTTCAGAACTGTGATGCATACTAGAATTTAAACTTCAATATTTTATTTACTTAGTTATTCTTGAAAATTTAGTCTAGACTTTAAATTATGCTATGAATATACAAGATCAAGACTGTCTGATGAAACTCTTGCAGTTTTTTATTTTATTGAAATACAAAATTACCTTTTAAATTCTTGTAAATATTATTTTCTGTTATTCAGTAAACTAGCTTAATAGAACTTGTTTGAAGACGATATAAAATTCAAATCTCTGGCTCTATTTTTAGACTGTGTTTTCCTCTAGACTGTGTTATAATTTTTTTTTTATTCTGATAAAAATATTTTATTTTTAACATGCTTTTATAAGTTTGGTATGTATCTATCAATGTATTAATCTGTGTAACAGAATCTTTCTAAAGCGATTTTCAGCCACTTGCAGTAGACGGATTGATCTGAAATTTTGCACACCTAACAAGGACCGATGACAATGCAATAATTTAAAAGAATAATCCCAATTCCTTGATCAGAATTACTAGAATAGCATGTTGAAGTATCACTATGACCACACTTGTATTTTTAATTATACACGTAATAGTTTAATTGTATATGAGTAGACTCACCAAGATTATTGTATTTCTACGTATGCCTTTCATATACAATCAGATAATTTCACATAAAAACGCTTTGTTTATAGAATCAGGTAAAAATATCATAATTAAATAAACTAAATTATAATTTATAAATTATATTTAGTAAAAGCATAGCGAGTCAATCGCAAAATATTAATATATTATTATCATAATTGATTCAATTCAATTCAATTCAATTCTTCTTATAATGGCCCTTATGTGACTATCTTAGGACTAGTCACTTTCCGCCAGTGTTTTGTATTAACTTCAGACAAGAACATGCTAGTATCATGATCTATGGAGAGAAAACAATATTTGGCCGAAACAAGTGAAAAAGTTAAATAATAAACTTACAACTGATTATTCTTAGAAAAATTAATAGATAAAAATAAAAACATACAATAACAAATAAGTAATTTTAAATATATACAAGTATTAATATCATAATTGTTATTTGTGTTTACTACGATTGTGACAACATGTGACAACAGAAACTTATGTCTCTTACAACATAAACTGTCAACGTTTTGTAAGTAGGTAGCATAGAATTGAGTATTAATGACAATGCAATCATAAAAAAAATATTCAGGATATTAAAGCGTGTTTTTTTTTAGTTTTTAAACTGAGTAAATTATTTTATCGGTTAATAAGTAATTTTAATCTAACTTAAATTGCTAAATGGAGTTATAAAAGTAAATTTCTTACCATTGGTCTCGCCATTGGGCACTGACCTATATCACATTGGGCGAGTAAATAGATCTATTTTACGTCATTTATACTCCAATTCATGTCCAAGTTTATTTTATTTTATTGAATTAATTTTTTTTTGAAATACAATGAAAACCTTTGGCGCCAATTTTCTGTATCAAATATAATCAAAGTATATTTGATAAAGAAAATATAGTTAAAATATAGTATGGGATAGGAAAAATATATATTTTATATTTTGACGGAGCGAATTCAAGGAAATTTGAACATTTGTTATTGAAATATTTTTATATAATCAAAGCAATTTTGAGTATGTTTTTATATCTTTGCCTTACTTTCTATTAGGTATCTATTGTTTTATTGTATGAACATATATTTTAGTTCTTACTTGTAGAATGTGTATTCTTATATTCTATCCGTATTTTGGTACCCATAACACAAGCGTATTAGCTTAGCATCAGAGGACATTGTGTGCATTTTTTTTTGTTTATTGTATGCAAACATCATTTTATTTATTTATTTGTTTTTATATTGTTATTCATATGTAAAATAAATTGTTTTTATCCAGCTACCCAACATAAAACCAGCCCTGGTTTATAACCAGCATCAAGCTGAGTTGGGTGCGTTTTTGTAGCGATAGGTCTTACATCCAAGTCCCCAATACTGTGTGTTATTTTTTATGTATTTTAATCTAGTGACAAATTGTATATTTTCTGTAATCCTATCGTTACATATGAAACATTTTACTTTTTTCTTTCTTTCTTCTTCAAACAGTTTATTAGTGGTGTTTATAGTGTTGAATGCCCATGCTCAACAGTGGGACGTAAATTACTAGACAGAAATAGTTTGCTATGCTAACTAATGCACCACGAAGCCCGTATACTTAGTATATTATCAAAAACAAACAAGAGATAATGATGATATTTATGACGAATTTATTAATGGTATCTGATAATTATTGTAGGTAACAAAAGATTGAATTGAATATTTACAAATCGCTCACATTTAAACCAAAGTTTTAATAGGAAGGAGTTACCAAGTTTATATTACAGTAAATTATGTGGTGCTGTAATTGAAGTAGAAATTTTAATCAACTGTGTGCGCAAAATACAAAGGCCAAATTGAATTATTGTTTTAAAGTAGTAGCAATTTGTGTTATCGATTGAAAACGATTGTTATTTTTCCATTAATTTGTATAAAGAGTTAACTGGTATAGTACGCGTCACGTAAAAAGAACGCTGTAAGAAAGTAGTAGGGGCGTCTTTGCGCATGGGTACACTCTCGCACGAAAGTTATGTGCCTATTATTTTATTTTTGAACTAGGCTTTCGCTGGCGAATCGTGGCTTGGTACCTACATATTTGTTATTCTTAATAGGTATTCAATAGAAAACCGATAAATCACCTATGCGCAGCTTGACCGCCAGCGTTCTTTTTACATGACGCGACCTATAGTAGACTTCGTAACCTATTTTGTAGTACTATACATAAAAAGTTAACGTATTATGCGATATTAATAATGTATATTATGTTCCTGTGCCAATACGCCTGGTCAGCGCGGCACAGTAGACCATAATCCCTCCAAAGTGGAGGAGGCCCTTGCCCAACAGTGGGACGTAAATGGGCTGGAGAGAGAGAGAGAGAGAGAGGATAATGTATAGAAATTAATAATGAACGTTTCATAAACTTCTATCAGTTTTAGTTAATATAACACATATTTATTTGAGTTACTAGCTAATGCCCAGGATTTTACCCAGGTTTTATTATTATTTATTGAGCCCCTCTCCAGTGGCGTTGCTAGGTAACCAAGATCCCTAGGGCTAATTAAAAAAAGGGCCCCATTCTCGAAAAAATATCTTAACTCTAGTTCACAATAAAACGCACATTGACATCACTGGCAACCTGCAATAAGAATTTAGGGGAATTCCCTAGGCATAACTTTTGAATTTCTCTCAACTGAGTTATTTTCAAATAGGAGAAATTTCCAAAAGTTTAGTTCGATCGAGATTTCTGGTAAGGCTTCGAGGGCCCCCTGAGCTTGAGGGCCCTCGAATTCTTACCAGAAATCCTTACTAGCTACACCACTGCCCCCCTCCCAAACTTTGAATAACAAATTAGTGCGTAAAACAAAGTTTTAGAACTCGGCGAGCTTGAAATGAATTTTTAGCAATTTGCTATTTGATATTAGTTGAGAAGTTAATAGTAGATGAAGGTAACATAACTATTTGATGTTATTTCATGATAGGACAAGATGAATTACAAGATAAAATAAGTACATTACTTTTATCCCTCTATGAATAATTTGTTGAATGTATTTTTTGTAAATGTATCTATCTAGTCCGTGTGGTGAGGCATTAAGAAAACAAGTGTCACCACCCCATTTCTATCCCAGGGGGCTGTAAGAGCCAGCTAAGGGATAATATAAGCAATTAACGTCTGCTGTGAGAGACGGAAAACTCGAAACTAAACCCTGTGTCATCATGCCTGGTCAGCGCGGCACAGTAGACCATTATCCCTCCCAAAGTGGAGGAGGCCCGTGCCCAGCTGTCGACACGTGATGAATGACAGAGATATCTGATTAAGGATAAAAATAGTGCAAAACAGCGAATAATCAGTAGGTAAATTATTAATCTAATTTAATATACGAGTACATACACAGAACACCTGGTACCTATCCATAATACAAGCATATAAGCTTAGCTTGGGACCAGAGGACGTTGTAAGAAATGTCTATGAATATTTATTATTTATCTACTCTATGCAACTTGCTTGTTTATGTTTACTTTAGATTACTGCTACTCGAACGTCGTGAACGTCGCACGTTATAAACTAATCGCTAGTTAAAGTCACCAGTAACTACTTACTGGTGACTTTAACTAGCGATTAGTTTTACTTTTATCATCGCACTTTACTTTAATTTTACTTTTATCATCGCACCTCTCGTCATAGGCAGAGAGTTCATTCTCACACTCTAGAACCAATGCCATCACGGACCGTACGATTCCTTCGGAATTTTATCCCACGTACAATAAAGTTGTGGAAAGAACTACCGGCCGAGATTTTCCCTCTGGACTACAGCATGGAGTTCTTCAAAAAAGGTGCGAAGAGATTTCTGCAGGTTCGGTGACGCGCGAGTGATACCCCCGGTGTTACAGACGTCTATAGGCTACGGTATCCGCTTTCCACCAGGCGGGCCGTACGCTTGTTCGCCACCTCAGTAGTATAAAAAAATATACTAAAATAGATCTGTTACAACATTTAAATTACTTCTAAATCCAAGGATCGATTTTTAAGCCTGCAAATTTCAAAATAAAATCCTTAGTTATGGAGACTGTCAAAAGAAATTATTAAGTTAATTTTTCACACAAAAATAATTTTAAAAAATAAATAAAGCCACAGTACAGAGAGCTTCTTGTTAATATTATATAACTTTGAGCTTGGTTTTAGAACGTTGAAAGGCGTTAAATCTTAATTTAAATTTAAGAACATTGTGAAAGCTCAAACAGACCGGTACTTTTTGTATGCAAATTGCTTTAGATTTTCACGTTTCTATAATGCAAACTTTAATAAAATTTATATCAAAACTAATCAAATAATCAATTAGAATTTACTTATTTTTAATTACAGTTTCAAAATAACATTTTTGGAATAATTTTTACATTATATTTGTGTGTAATCGTTATTTATATCACAGTTTTTTTTATAGTTTCTGTCTTATATTCCGCGTTAAAGGTGTTAAATTAATTTATAGGAAATTGGGTATCATCATACCATATTATAATATCATGGTTTCATCAAAACTTTCTTTCACATACGTACAGGTTGTGGAATGAACTGTCTGCCGTGGCTTTCCCAAAGGACTACAGAAAAAAGGGCGTAAAAAGTCCCGGTGTTGCAAACGTTCACAGGCCGTGGTAAATGCTTGCCACCAGGTAAACTGTTTGCTTGTTTCTCATCCCAAAAGAATTAGAAATTCATTTTCAGGTTTGTACTTCTCGTTACTTAATATTACAAACAGATAAACTATAATGATTGCACACTGATACAAGTGTTAAGAGGATACCAAAATAAATATAATCTAGGATCGCATAAACTCAGAAACGCTATTGAAAAAAGTTTTCTCGATAGAAAATCTTAGAGAAACAACCTCTCTCATTATTTATTTTTTTCATTTGTCGGTCTATTATCGCGTATTAACTAATGAAATAACTTTAAAAACATAAGTAACTATTATATATAGAAACACGAAAACCGGAACTAAAATATATTTAGTAAATTTTGAGTAAACAAAATAAAATCCCTAATTCTTCATTTTCTGTACCTACTAGCTGTGTTAATAGGTACATGTCGACGATAATATTGAAGTAGGCCCTTAAATGAAAATAATGCCTTGCTTTAACAGCGGTGATGGCCCTCCAATGTAACAGTCAGCCGGGTTGATGGAGCCTAATGAGAGAAATATCTAATTTAATACAGACTTAAACAAACAAAATATACCTGTCAGTAAATTTTGTATCAATTTACATACAATTTATAAATTAATTCCAATTTACATCCAATCCAACTCTCTCGATAATACTTTTTCATTTAATAAATATACTAGCTGTCACCTGCAACTTCGTAAAATTGTTAGTACCTATACACCAAATCTAAACAAAATATAGGCACAAAAAAACCATCGCCTTGAACCTTGAACCATAGTTCAACCGACTTCATGTGTCTTAGAAATTTGACGGTTTTTTCCCGATTTCCTGGTGCAATGGGACCACACGGGAAACACTAGCTATAAAGTAAAAAAATAATCATTAAAATCGCTTCACCCAGTTAAAAGTTTTGAGGTAACAAACACAAAAAAATATATAAAATATAAATAAAAAACATACAGACGAAACGAGAACCCCCTCCTTTTTTGAAGTCGGTTAATAAACCGCATTTTATATCTGTTCCGTGATTTTTAAGATTTAAGCTCACGTCGTTAAGCAAAGTCGTTATTTTTGTATGTATGCTCCTAAGGCATACATACAAAAATAACGACTTTGTTTTATAATGAGTATAATAAAGATATTTAAAACTACATTATTTAAGTAACAATATTAAACAGTTGACATAATTTCAAAGATTCTCTTATTGAATACATGTGCAGTCAACACTAAGCATTCATCTCAGAACAACAACAAGTGTGTGTTGTCAACACACTCCGTCTGATTGACATCCCCTCGTGCTTGTATTTACTGTACGCTCAAATTTCTAGAGGATTCTACTATTATGAAGACATCTCATTAGAGAATTTAAAAAAAAAGAAAATTCGAATTTATTTAATACTAGCTGTTGCCCACGACTCCGTCCGCGTGGAATTTTTTTTCGCAAGAAAATGTAGCCTATGTTCTTTCTCAGGGTCTAAAGATTGTCTGTGCCAAATTTTATCAAAATCGGTTGAGCGGTTCAAACGGGAAAGCGTAACAGACAGACAGAGTTACTTTCGCATTTTTATTATTAGTCCCTACTTAAAGCCAAGGCCTACTTAAAAGGCCAGTACTATCCCTGATAGTACTGGCCTTTTACTGGTCACTTCGATCTTACTTTCTTCCCATTAAGAGGGTACTGTACTCCTAATTTAGGTATTTGCATTAGGAATTGCTATCCCTATTCCCAAGCACCGTGCTGAAAGGAAAAATATAGCTGAAGCAGATTTTACCTACAAATTCTTTGAAATAATGACGTTTCGTAGTCCCCCTTTTTTTCTTCGCGAAAGTTAAACCGATTTTGAAACCGAAATGTCAAACATGAAGCTCACGCGTGGTAAAGGTGAGTTTAAATTTTAATTATCTAGGAGTTAAAATAGGTTTTCCGTTCAAAAACTTAGTTAAAACCTTAGTTAAAACTGTGGCATTGCTCGTGTTAATAATATTGTTATTGATATTACATTTCAACATTTATTAATATGCTGCTCAATTATTCCGCAATTTTATGTTCTATGTGAAGAACACTGTGTGCTTATGTAGTTTATTTATTTCAGATTTTAACCCAGTAGATACAGCTTTGTACGAAAACTTCGGTTTGGAGGACTTTTTAGTTCAGGATACCATTACTGTACAACCTGCAATACTGTATAAGATGGATTTATTACTTTAAAAAATAAATGATGTCCATGAATAATGATAGAAAATACACAATTATATTTTTTTTGAACATAAAAAATGTTCTTGAGTAAATTTTTTTTACGTTTTGTTTACAAGAATGCTTAAAATAAGCCGATCCTTATAAGATTGTGTTGGTGAAGTCTTTTCAAAGTTTATTAACAACAATTGCGACAATTTTCACCCCCCCCCCCTCTGTCTGTCTGAAATTTGTACTGAAGACCCAATGTCCTTCTGCAAGAACAAAATATTTTACAACTAAATTTGGTATCGTGCCCTCTTAATGTTCTATTGTTGGGCACGGTTCACCTCCAACGAGAGGGTATTTTGTCTACTATGTCGCCCTGACCGTTTGTGTTGGCATAGGATTTAGTTACGCGATTTTTTGATCTTACCTGCTTGTCTTTCACATAAACTCTATTAAGTACTTATAAGTAATAAAGGCTTTAGAACTCAGGAAGACTGTAGCTTCTAAAAACTTCTGGTCTGAGTAAAATAGTAAAGTAAATTACACTCCATTGCACAAAAGGTTCATGCCCAAAAATAGGTCATCAAGTGGAACAAAACGTAATTAGATTTACTTTTATCAAACTTAAATTTTAATTATTTATTTATACTCTAAATGCGTAAATACATGAAGTAGATATAACATTTCTGTTAAAATGTTTATTCATTGCCCGTCTACAATTTGTATACAATTTATAAGCTCGCTTCAATTTGATTAAATTAATTTATACATACTCATTTGATTTGGTTCACAAAATAGTCTTTCATTTATTTTGCCTAAATACAACTTTATTAAGTATTTGTTGTTTTTTACTTATAATAGACGATTAATTTATGCTGTTTGCCTAGTCTTAGCTTACAGCCTGAAGGCGGAATGAACACCTTCGTGTGTAATGCCTCAATATTCTCTCTCTCCAGCCTATTTACGTCCCACTGTTGGGCACGGGCCTCCTCTACTTTGGGAGGGATTATCGTCTACTGTACCGCGCTGACCAGGCGTGTTGGCACAGGGTTTAGTTTCGAGATTTCCATCTCTCACAGAGAATGTTATCTGTGTGCAATATCCCTTAACTGACTTTTGCAGCACCCTTGGGAGGAGAAGGGGTGGTGGCACTTGTATTCTTAATCCGTCACCACACGGAAGCCTCAATATTGGGGACTACCAAATTTGATTCTTATGGAATGAACACCTTGTTTCCTCCTCAGTCTGTACGAGACAACTAAGCGACAATATAAGGAAAAACCATCTTCTGTGAGAGATTGAAAAATAGCAAGCAAACCCATGGCTAACACGTCTGCGGTACAGCATATGTAAATCACACATACTTCAGGAAAAGAGATAAAAGGAATATACTTTCCTTATCAAACATATTGGTAAGGATTAAATAAAAAAAGTTCTGAGCGAGATTTGATAGTATTTTGTTGCCAGATACTACAATGGACAGTATGACCATTACCTTATTATCTTTAAGTTATTTTTACAGTACCCTAAGAAAACAGTAATGTCTGTGTATTCTCATTCTATCAGGTTAACCAAGATTAAAAATTATTGCAACAAAAACCGTTTAAAATAAGTTATAATTTTATGATAAACTAGCCGTTGCCCGCTACTCCGTCCGCGTGGAATTTAGAAAATTTTCCCCGTTTTTGCAACATTTTTCACTACTGTTTTGCTTCTATTGGTCGTAGCGCGATGTTATGTAGCCTAAAGCCTTTTTCGATGCCCTATCTAACACTGAAAGAATTTTGCAAATCGACCCTGTGGTTCCTAAGATAAGCGCGTTCAAACAAACAAACAAACTCTTCCGCTTTATAATATTATAGTATCTAATATATAAAATTCACGTGTCACAGTGTTAGTTACCGTACTCCTCCGAAACGGCTTAACCGATTTTTATAAAATTTTACATGCATATTCAGTACGTCTGAGAATCGGCAAACATCTATTTTTCAAACTTTATTTTTAATATGGCAAAACAACGTTTGCTGGGTCAGCTAGTATAAATATACATGTACATACATGTTTAATTTATTGTATTATAAATATTATTCAAATGTAATTTATTTAACACTATCACGTAAATTCATAGTCAGTATAAGCAAACTGTATCAATTTATCCAAATAAAGCCCATTAATCTACCATTAAATGAATCGAATGCGGCAATTTTACATAAACCCAAATTGGATTTTATGGTTGTTGTAAATTATGTGAATCTGCGATGTATTTGTTAATTTTCGTTATTGATACCTATTGCATCACTTTTTGAAATCATAATTATCTCATTTTATTTATCAAGTTTTTACGTAATGATAGTGTAGCTCTCTGTATCTTTATCTAGAGAGAGAGAAAGCCTTAACGTTCCACTGTTGGCACGGGCCTCCTACACTTCGGAAAAGATTGTGATTGGTGGTTATGTATGGTATTGGCACAGGGTTTATTATCAAGTTTTTCGTATTATCAAGTCATGACGGGCTTCGTGGTGGAGTGGTTTATGTAACGGACTGCCGATCAAGAGGTCGCGGGTTCGATTCCCGCTCGGGACAATCATTTGTGTGATTTTTCTAATTGTCATACAAATGTTTGTACTGCGTCTGGGTGTTTTCTATATTATATTATAAGTATGTATTTACAAAAGAAAAGTAGTTTATGTATTATATCCGCATTCTGGTACCCATAACACAAGCATAATAAGCTTAGCTTGGGACCAGAGGACGTTGTGTGAAATGTCCATGAATATTTATTTAAAAAAAAAAAAAAAAAAAAATCTATATCCTTATCAAATTTAGTAATAGGTAGGTACTACAAAAAATTCACACAATTAAATAAAATATTTACCTGAATTCTTGGGAGAATTAGGCCACACTACTTTTGCTTGCGTCTCAATTTTAACACGACGACTAGAAATCTCTTAATTATTCAGATTTTCTCGCAATATTTTTCTGTGTAAGCAACAAGCGCTCTGAAGCGCGTGAATTTTACCAATAAAATTTTAGCACACAAGAATTGTGATGATGGACTCAGAATACACAAGTCATTTTCTCATTTCCTGTGGGTACTGTAAGAATCTGCTACCACATGTAAACATGCTTGATCAGCAGGTTTCTTTTCATTTTGGATTAAGTTGGACTACATACATACAATACATACGAGTACATATATGGGGTTCTTCAAAAAAGGTGTCAAAAGATTTCTACAGGGTCGGCGTTCACAGAGTACAGAGTCAGGTTTATAGGCTACGGTAACCGCTTCCTATCAGGTCGTACGCTTGTTCGCCAACTTAGTAGATAAAAAGAAAAAAAGTTTCAAGCCCAATAATGGAAATTTAATAGGACTAAAAGAAAAGACGCTATGATATTCAGAATAAAAATTGAATTATTTAAAAAGAAATAGGTATCCTTAATGTATCGTAATAGTTATCTTTCCATGAGGGCTGGGCTCTTTATTAAATCTCTAACGCATTAAAAGAAGTATTTATCACTTCAAAAAAGATTTTTAATAAGTAACATTATCTTTACTTTATTATAAATCAAAGTCGATATTTTGTATGTACCTATGTCCCTATGTGAGCTTATAATAATTATCTTCATAACTACGCAACGGATTTTGATGCGGTTAATTTTAATAGATAGCTTGGATCAAAAAGATGGCTGATATGTATAATTTTTTAAGGTTTGGTTTCTAAATTCCACACATATGAAGTCGCGGGCCACAACTAGTTAGTTATATAACACCTATAATGGAAGCCCTTCTCATGTTATTATCGAACCGTCTTGTTTTGTTGTATAAATCTTTTCTATTTATAAGCAACTTTTGTGAGAGAACAGTGCTATTGTTGTAATATAATGGTGATTTATTTGCTCTATAAGTCATGAGGCGCTAACATGACTCTTTTAGATTCTGAGGACCTTATTTTCCCCTCAATTTATTGTTATAAATTAATGTTGCCCTTATGTTATTTGTACAATTTAGATTTTGATACTATAAACCTTTACAGACTGGTTTTATTTTCACTTATTATTTTTTCATTTATTGTGTGATTTTTCTAATTGTCATACAAAATATGTGTACTGCGTCTGGGTGTTTCTATGTATTTTATGTATGTATTTACAAAAGAAAAGTAGTATATGTATTCTATCCGTATTCTGGTACCCATAACACAAGCATATAAGCTTAGCTTGGGACCAGAGGACGTTGTGTGAAGTGTCCGTGAATATTTATTTATTTATTTATTTGTTGCTTGATTTGTGGTTTGTAGTTTTGTTAAAAAGTAAATAGGTATCTATGTGTTAAACTATCGAGTATTCACCAAATACTCTGATTTATATTCTAAACAAGAGATATTGTGTGTATAAAATCGCTTGCTTTTTAACCGACTTCAAAAAAAGGTGGAGGTTCTCAATTCGTCTATATGTGTGTTTTTATGTTTGTTACCTCATAACTTTCAACTGGGCGAAACGATTATGAAGATTCTTTTTTTTTAAAGCTGGTGGTTCCTGTGTGGTCTCGTTGGTCCCAAGTCAGGATCTGATGGTTACCTCGTGAGAAATTGAGGAAAACCCTCAAATTGAAAAAATGAAGGGCATGAATGGCAAATGAAGTCGGTTTAACTTTTTTTTTTAAATATTCAATGTTGACGAATCGAATACAATTAGCAAGTATTGCGACCGCTCATACTCTAACATGTCAAAAAAATAGCTAGAAATGCTAGCCCGTCTCGACTCTATTTATACTCCGTCTAGTAACAGAATTAAATTAAAAAAAAACATAATAACTTCTAGTAAGAAAACATTTATGATTCATTACGTGGTATAAGAAATTATATTGTCTTTTTTATTGCTTGTAGCGTAGGCGTCTTTTTGTATAATATAAGGTCAGAATACGCCCACGTGTAAACAATGAAGAACATGTAGCTATGCCAACTTTTGAAATTATTTGTGTATATGCAAATGATGTATATTCTATGTATAATACATAGAATACACCCAGACTCAGTACGAGCATTTGTATGACAATGATAAATATCACACGAATTATTATTCCATACGGCAATCGAACCCGCGATCTCGTGAACGGCAGTTTGTTACACAAACCACTAGACCTCCACTGTTGTCAGTGCATATCTCAGATCTTTATAGTAAGATGGCACGGAATAATTATGATATACAGGTACTTACTATTCCAAGCTTGTTGTGAAATACATAGTAGTCTTTAATCTGGTATCACAAACTTTAAGCAAGTTTAACATGTTGTTATAGAAAACAAATTTTCATCTCAACTAACATTAATAATAACACAAATTAAAACCACAATATATGTTATGTAGTCAGTAATATTGAACTAGTTAATCAAACATTCTATAGCAAATTTTATGTTTAATTACAGGCACCCACTCAGAACAAAACAATCAAGCTATCTATGTATAACGCGAGAGTCCGCCCACGGCGCGTCTAATGGAAATTCAGCAATAAAGGCTACCGTAGCACATAAGGGATGGAACGCAAGGGAACTAAATTAAGTATTTCCTCAACTCTAGAGAGACTAAATAGTTCGGAACAACTTTGAAACTGTCATAATTTTAGTTATATTTAGATTATGCGAAACAATATTGTGCTTATTTGCCACTTTCGTCTACCGTTAAAGTTTTAATTGGCAATTGCTGTGTTTAGTAATTTAATAAGAAATATCATAAGCTAAATTGTGTATAGAATTAAATGCTAATAAAAATCTATCCACCTCTCTAGAACGCACTCTGCCACTATATAGTGATGATGATGGATACACATATCCCGGACTGATGTATTATAGAGAAAAACCTGTGGTACTTGCTGAATGTATTGGTCCCAGTAGAGCTTAGCTCGTTTTCAAGTTATTTTTAGTAATATAATTAATAACTTTAAAACGATCGAGACCATAATAAATGATAAGAACGTAATTGACTTTTAATAATGTGTCGCTTCCAGATATATATATGTCCCGGCACGAATCTTGAGCGCTCGGTGGCAGAGTTGGGATCGCTTTGCGCATCGTATACTTCATTACAAAAAAATTGGGATGATTTACTTTAATATAATTTTATTATACACTGAATTTTTTTTTACATAATACATGTCGATGCTTGACTACATTCCACCTGATGGTCAGCGGTAATTAAATTAAATTGAAATACTTGTGTTATTGTCTATTATTTATATTATTTTAGGGATAATAATTGTTTCTAATTAAGAGAAAATAAATATTTACAGACATTTCACACAACGTCTGCTGGTTCCAAACTAAGCGTAATGATACTTGTGATGTGGATACCAGATTACGGATATAATACATATACTACTTTTTTTGGAAATATATACTTATAATAGATAGAAAACACCCAGACGCAGTACAAATATCTATGTTCATCACACAAATAATTGTCCTGTGCGGGAATCGAACCCGTGACGTCGCGATCGTAAGTGGGCTACATAGCCGCTACGCCACGAGGCCCGTCAATAAAAACAAACAAATATAAAAATTTAAATTTTAAAAGCTTCAGTTCAAAAATTTGTATGTTTCAATTTAATTGTCCTGAAGTGTGCTCGTAGTCGAAAGGAAAGTGCATCTAGCACAGAGAACGAATCACGAGTGGCAGATATGACGCGATGCGCAGCAGGCCAATCACATACGATGCTTTGATTCAACCGCTCCCGCGCTTCACCTCCCTACCTCCAAATATACCCAATAATTCACTTCTGCGCAGGTAAAGACCAGCGCTCAAGATTCGTGCCGATACCTATACCATAGACACATGTTGACACATTTTCAATCACAATTAGATTATGTGAGTGGCTTCAAGCCGGTTAAGCGATGCAACCATACACTACACCTGGTACATCTATCTGTCCTTGTTTCCTTAATAAAGTTCAAATTAACACATTTTTATCTAATTCACTGCGTCATCCTGAATACAACACTTACATGGATATACTGGTATAGATGGATTTGAAATAGTTTACTTTACTACTAGTTTTGAACATTTTAAACCAAAAATCGTCGGCAACAAACTACCCATACACAGCCCTAGCACTTAAGTTCATAATAATGTAATACATCCTTAGTGAACGACACCCGAAAGTCGCACAACTTAAGGACTATAGCAATTAAGCTAATTGTCTTTATTAACGCTTTTATCAAAATGTGAAATATTAACGGTAATAGACAGAATGACAGGGACTTATGCACATCTTTATAAGTTTTTACTTCTTTTGGCATAATAGAGAAAAATTTCACGATGAATGAACACACTCACTCACTCTTCCTTCTAAGTACCTAACTATTAAAGTACACCACAAGTCTTCTTCTGTCTGAGAATTGAAAATGAAATTGAAAATGAAATTTTTTTTAAATTCTGTCTCAGCCATTTCCATCTTAAGGTTGTCTGGTGGAGATCGCAGCCCGCGATAAGACCGCCCATCATTGTACCTATTTTAAGTTTAGTTAGTAAGTTTTGTAAAACTATCTGGTGTACAATAAAGAGTATTTTACTTTTACTTTACATCGTGATTATGAGAAACCAATGCCGTGACGTTAGTTAAAAACAGAATAACAAAAAAGATAATAAAAGTGGCAATAGGCCACATCGCTCGAAGAACCGACGACCAGTAAGAGTCTCGAGCGGTGACTACGTACTGGACGACGTAGCGTGGGGTGGCCCCCAATAAAGTCCAGCTCAGGACCGTGCGTTGTGACGTATTTGCGATGTAGGAGGTCTATGGCCAGCAGTAGACGCAGAAAAGCTGATGGATTGATGCATGGAAGAAGATAAACAAGGAGGTAAACTTTTTACGTGCGAACGTAATTTCTGAGTTAGCATCTCTTTGTATCTATATACTATAAATAAATAAATAAATATTCACGGACATTTCATACAGCGTCTTCTGGTCCCAAGCTAAGCTTACATGCTTGTGTTATTCTATCCGTATTCTGGTATCCAAAACACAAGCATATAAGCTTAGCTTGGGACCAGAGGACGCTGTGTGAAATGTCCATGAATATTTATTTATATATTTTATTTAGTTATTTATGTTATGGGTACCAGAATACGGATAGAATACATATACTACTTTTCTTTTGTAAATACATACTTATAAAACATAGAAACACCCAGACGCAGAACAAACATTAGGATGACATTTATGAACATTACACAAATGGCGAGCATCGAACTCGCGACCTCATGATCGGCAGTCCGTTAAACAAACCACTAGACCACGAAGCCCGCCAAATAGGTATAATAGTGTACTTATACTAGAGTCCTTTTAATTTAAAGTCAAAGTCAATTTTTTTTATTTCAAGTTGGCATGTTTTACAAGCTCTTTTGAAACGTCAGAAACTAGGTGTCTGTTCGAAACGCAAATCCTATGGAGAAGAACAGACAAGAAATACCATGGATTTTATTTTTATTTTTTAAAAATTTTTTTTTCAACGTATTATACATAGTTGTATTAGGGGTGTGAGAATGATGCCGATCAGTACTATCACGACTAGCTAAAACTAACTTTTTTTTAAACTAAAACTAACCTAATAATAAAATAGCCTTGTTGGAGCAAATCGACCAGTCCCAGCAGAAGGCACCCGTTCACGAGTATAACGCACACATCAGCCCCGCACAGCTCGACCTTTTTGTAGGGAACCGCGCGACCCGATGTGCAACGCTACCAACTTCGAGACATATGAGTGAGCATTTCAATCGACAGATAGAAGCGATAGCCTAAACTATCCTCTAACATAAGTTATTCCTATCTAAACTCAAAAAAATATTAGAATATAAATAAAAGTAATAAGTGTCCGTGTGGTAATGGATTAAGAATACAAGTGTCACCACCCCTTTTCCTTCCCAGGGTGCTGTAAAAAGCAGCTAAGGAATATTGTACACAGATAACATACTTTTGTAACAGACAGAGAACTCGAAAAAAATCCTGTGCACACACGCCTGGTCAGCGCGGCACAGTAGACCATAATCCCTCCCAAAGTGGAGGAGGCCCGTGTCCAACAGTGGGACGTAAATGGGCTGGAGAGAGAGAAATAAAAGTAAACATTAGAATCATTATTTACAGACTCTATATTTACGGTCGTATATTTTCAATATTACTTAAATTTCAATTTTCTGTAGTCCGCTTACAAAGGGATTGTGTATTTACTAACAGCCTGCGGTGGAACTTAGAGCGTGAAATACGTTTGTGCTTCAATGATATTTGATTATCTGAACGGAAATTGGTTTAGAAATATTTAATTTCATTTTTGTAAAGGTATTTTGAAAATAAAATAAATATTAATACAATTAAGACGGGACGATACCAAATTATGCTCCATACAAAAGTATGGGTATCGTACTTCCGTTTTTTCATCGCGAAAGCTAAACCGATTTTAATAGTTTTTGCGTTATATTATAAATAAAGAGTATATCTATGCTTCTATCACTTTCTTTTTTTCAAAACATAATAACTAAAAGAAATATGACGATTCGAAAAACCCACTTTTTTCGGTTTTCTTTAGATAAAGTTGCAGCGTCTATCACACAAATTTGGTAAAGTTTTACCACAAAAGAAAGTGATAGAAGCATAGATATTGTAAAGGTTGTGATCATTGTATATAACCTATACAATGATACAGGCCACTTAAGTTTTATTTTTAAAAAAGGAATAAAAAATTTAAAATTTGAAAATGAAAGAAAAAGAATGGAGACATGTGAATAGGAGAGGATGAGGGATGTTGAAAAATGATTGTAAAATAGTTTTTATTTATTATAAAAAATATAACAAGTTAATTAAATGTGTTTTAAATTATTATTATAAATTAATGTAAAGAAGAAGCTTTACAATATACTCTTTATCTATAGTATAACGTAAAAACTATTAAAATCGGTTTAACTTTCGCGAAAAGAAAACGGAAGTAAGAAACGTCTTTTTTCAAAGAATTTGTAGGTAAAATCCGCTTCATCTATATTTGTCCCTTTCAGCGCGGCGCTCGGAAATAGGGATAGCAATACCTAAGGCAAATACCTAAATGAGGAGTACAGTACCCTCATAAGAAGGTTATTACAATAATCTATACTATTATTATAAAGCTGAAGAGTTTATTTGTTTGAACGGGCTAATCTCAGGAACTACTAAATCGATTTGTAACATTCTTTTTGTGTTAGATAGACTATTTATTGAGGAAAGCTTTATATGATCACGCTACTACCAGTAGGAGCGAAGCATTGGTGAAAAATGTTGCAAAAACGGGGAAAAATTTCCAAATTCAACGCGCACGAAGTCACGAGCAACAGCTAGTAATATTATAAAAATAAAAGCTTGTATGTGTGTATTTGTACAAAGCTTGGTGCTATACGACAGTTAAATAGTTAAACAAACAAAATCCTTACTAACTTATAAATGCGAAAGAGTAAGTAGTACGAGCTTAAGTGTTGATGTCTGTAAACAAACCATAGTCCGATTTAAAAGAACTGTACAACGCCATCTATTGAGCGGTATAGTAAACTTATGTTTACTAAGATTTGATTTCTAAATTTCACGCAGACAAAGTCGCGGACAACAGCTAGTAAAAGTATAAATCAAAACAAAATAAAAAGTAAATACATATTTAAAAATAAACTACTTTTTACGGATTAAGACGCGTGTATTTGTTTTAAATTTTAGCCCGACGTTTCGGAGACTTTGGAGCCACCATGGTCACGGGTGAGACTGGAGACCAAGGTGGCTGCAAAGTCTCTGAAACGTCGTGCTAAAATTTTTTTAAACAAGTGTTAGACAATATTATAAACACATTTGTAATAATCAGTTTATAAAGGTTGTACTCAAAATAAATCCCACATAACAGTCTTCATAACATTCACATGACATAATAATCAGAACTTACTTCATCAAAATAATAAATAAGACGGCTTTTATTCCAAATTCCAACAAAATAGCGTGATTTTGGATAACGTGTATGTAAACAAAGCCGGAGACAAGACAAAGCCGTTGTGACATCGAATGAGACTATTATTGGATTAGGGTTTTTGTCCACTGTAGTGTAACAAATGTGAGGAAATGACCTGACAGTTTGAATGTAAAAGACCACTGTTATCTGTTTTTATGTTTCATACTACTTTCAGCTTTTTTTAATTTTTTTTTGTTGTTACGTCATAACTTTTAACTGGGCAAATCGATTTTAATGTTTTTTTTTATTTAAAAGCTGGTGGTTTCCATGTAGTCCAATTGGCACCAGGTCAGGACCTGAATGTTACCTTCTGAGAAATCGGGGCAAGCCCTCAAATTTCAAAGGGACATGAAGTCGGTTGGACTTTTTTTAATAATACTCAATTATCAGTACCTACGTAGGTTGTCTGGAAGAGATCGCAGACAGCGATAAGACCTCCATTTGTACATAAAAATTGTGCTACTCTCTATTTGTACAATAAAGTACAATAAAGAATATTGCTGTTGTTGTTGCATTGTATAGTACAACCCATAACAGTTCAGTTGAATGAATGAATGAATGAATACGCTTTATTGTACACCACAAGGATTTAAAAACATTAAACTTAAAACTAGACATCAAGCATTGTAGGCACAATGGGCGGTCTTATCGCTAATAGCGATGACTTCCAGACAACCTTTGACTAGGTTGACTAAGGAATGAAACGGTTATAATTATCGGTCGTTGGTTCCAGTTCCATTCTTCCATTCATTGTAATCTGTGATTGTAATCTATTTTTCAGTTAAATTTGATTTACAACAAAATTGCACGGCAAGTAAATTGCAAAAAATAAATCTGAAGAGTTTATTTGTTTGTTTGATGCGATAATCTCAGGAACTACTGGTTTGAATTGAAAAATTCTTTCTGTGATGGATAGACCATTTATTGAGAAGGGCTATAGACAACATAACATCACGCTGGGACTAATACGAGCGCAGCAGTAAGGTAAAAATGTTGCAAAAATGGGGAAATTTTTCTAAATTCCACGCGTTAGAAGTCGCGGGCAACGGTTAGTACATAATCACTTTTTTAGTTCCTATATTTTTCTTCTTTTATTAATCATCTGCAGCATCTGGCTTATTTTAAATAGTTTATCGCAATAACTATATATTTATGACGGCTCCGTGGTGGAGTGGATCATGTAACGGACTACCGATCACGAGGTCGCGGGTTCGATTCCCGCTCCGGACAATCATTCGTGTGATCTTTATAATTTTGTCATACAAACGTTTATACTACTACGTATATACTACTACGTCTGGGTGTTTACTATTTATTATATAAGTATGTATTTACTAAAGAAAAATAGTATATGTATTCTATCCGTATTCTGGTACCCATAACACTAGCATAGAAATATAGCACTATGTGCATGAATATTTATTATTTATTTAGTAACTAGCTGTTGCCCGCGACTTCGTTCGCGTGAAATTTAAAAATCAAACCGTAACAAACAGAAGTTTACTATACCACTCGATAGATGGCGTTGTACAATTTTTTAAATCACACTAGGGTTTCGTTCCACACATTAACACTTAAGCTCGTCAAAATTTTTATTTTATCATCGGCTTGTTTTCACATTTATAAATTATTAAGATTGTTCGCGATCATAGTGCGTGCATACCTTAAGAAAACAAAGGTCACGTCTCTTAGTGGAACGTGAACCTTTAATATTAGCACCAAGGCAAGGCTTTGTACACGTTGTTTAAATAAAAATCTGTGACATTGACAGGCTTTGGAAAAAAATATTCAGAAATTCAAAAACCTCGGTTTCACGCGAAATGGACTTGACGCTGTCACTTCCTTAATTTAATAAAAACAAACCCTGGTTTTATATTGAAAGTTTACAAAAGGATTCCGATTTGATCAACTTTTATTGTGTCACGTTATTTAAATTTCTTGTTGATGAGATAAAATGTAGTACAGTATTAACAAAAGTAAGAAATTCGTGGATTCTTTAGTAGCAATTATTTAAATAAACAACTTTTAACTTTACCCTTATGTAACAGAATACGTACTATTACAGACCTGTTTTATGATGCTACTACGATCTTAGAAACTGATTCCAATGCGTCAATTAGTTTATCTGTTGTCTTCGCCAAAAACTGTAATCATGATTCATACAGTAATCATATTTGACGGGCTTCGTGGTGGAGTGGTTTATGTAATGGACTGCCGATCGCGAGGTCTCGGGTTCGATTCCCGGTCAGGACAATCATTTGTGTGATATCCATAAATCTCATACAAATGTTTGTACTGCGTCTGGGTGTTTACTATGTATTATAAGTATGTATTTACAAAAGAAAAGTAGTTTATGTATTATATCCGTATTCTGGTACCCATAACACAAGCATATAAGCTTATCTTGGGACCAGAGGACGTTGTGTGAAATGTCCATGAATATTTATTTATTATTTATTTATTTATCAGTTTTTATTGAAACAATCTATACTTATTATTTGACGGGTTTCGTGGTGTAGTGGTTCATGTAATGACCGTTCACAAGGTCGCGGGTTCGATTCCCGCTCGGGACAATCATTTGTGTGATATCCATAAATGTCATACAAATGTTTGTACTACGTCTGGGTGTTTCTATGTATTATAAGTATGTATTTACCAAAGAAAAGTCGTTTATGTATTATATCCGCATTCTGGTACCCATAACACAAGCATTATTATGCTTGTGTTATGGGTACCAGAATAAGCTAAGCTTATTAGCTTAGCTTGGGACCAGAGGACGATGTGTGAAATGTCCCGTAAATATTTATTATTTATTTTTATTAAAAACAAAGTCGTTATTTTTGTATGTATGTCCCTATGTGAGTTTATATCTTAAAAAGTACTGAACAGATTTTAATGCGGTTTATTTTTACTGATAGAGTGGTTCAAGTGGATGGTTTTTTTGTACCATTTGTTAGGGTTTGGTTTTTAAATTCCACGCGACGAAATTTGGGGCAACAGCTCGTTAAATATTATTAAACCAACTTCAAAAAAGAAAGTTCTACATTTCACGACACATATTTTTTCAATATAACTTCATACATAGTTATGATGTAAAATTATTTTATACTATGTATATATAAAATAATTTAACGTAAAAGCTCCATAGCTTTTATGCAAATATCGAATACCAATATCCATGCAAAACCAATTTTGTATCAAGAGACTTGTTTTGTAAGCTCTACATGTTTGCCTGATATGACTGAGAAAATAAAATAGCAGTGTTTGCTACTTTTGAAAATTGAATATTGCAAGTGCAACCAACGTCTTTTTCTTACATTTTGTACCAGTACCAGTAATAAATATAAAATATCTTTATTTACAAATAGTTAAGAAAGGTAGGGGGCACCACGGCACATTACGATGTACGAGTATATTAATTAATGTTATAATGTATTTTTTCTATATTATGGAAAAAAAGACGTGTGGCACACGGGGACTGCCGCGGTATAGCGTAAAAAAGCGGTAAAGCTTTACCGCGGCAGTCCCCGAGTGCCACACGTCTTTTTTTCTATATTAACCTCTCAACTGGCACTTGACATTGATTTATAACGGAACATCTGGCACCACCCCCCGCCCGGCCCCCCGCTGGGTAACAATAGATGCATTGTTTCGAAGATTTCACAATGATTTTGTATAAACACCTAATAAGATGTATATATATTTGGCTTGAGTATAAAATTCTTTACGAATTAGTATTTAACAATTCTAAAGCTTAATACATAAATGTTTTTAAAACTTCCGGTAATTAGTAGGGTAATAAAAAATTGCGATAAATTTGTATAAATTATAGAAAAAATGTATATTTATAATTATTTATTTATTTTATTTATGCAAGAATCTAAATAAAACTAAAATAAGATTAATAATCCTTATTTACTGATGCTTACATCTGTCCATTGTTTATGTTAATTATGATAAAATAGCGATTGTCAATCAAATGTCAATAAAATAAAATAAACATTATTTTACATTATTAAAATCTAAAATACGTTGTTATCTGAACATTTAGGATATATGTTGTCGATTCAAAATCTTTATTTTATTACGCTGTTTAATTTGAGTTAGGCGCTTACCCTTGGTATCAACAGAATGAAATAAATTGCGGGGCGAAGAGGGGATTACGCATGCGCAGTAGCGCCGTTATAAATCAAGGTCAAGTGCCAATTGAGAGGATAATGTAAGGTTTTGTCATTACGCTATTTTCGTTACGGAATTTCTGGATTCGGTTTCCACGCTCAAGTCCCGCGATAGAAGCTATGCAATAGCTTAAAAAGATGAGGCGAGAAAGAGACAGGTATATTATTATATTAATATACCGAAATGTATTTATACTCATGACGTCACCGACAGATATATCTGCCTCTTTGTCACCTCATCTTTTTTCTTTATACATCTGTCTGTTTCTCGCTATATTAATATGACGTTTGTAAAATTACATAACTAGGAAATCGTTGATTTCTTTAGAAGTACAAGTCAACGCATATCTTTTGTTATAAAAAATCAAGTTAATATTATATTGCTTTTTAAATTATAGCAATAAATAAAGCAAATTAATATTACATTGTTTTTTTTTATAATATAATGAATGTTCTAATATATATTCATCATATATAATAGATTATTCATCTCGTAATAATACGGCTGGATTAATAATGAACATTTTATGTATTTAGATCTCAACAATCATTGACACTGAAATATAATTGAGAACACTCAAATGTTATCATTCAAGTACGTAATATACGAAAAATTTTATATTTTTCACCTGGTAAATGACTTATTTTCGAAGGGTGACCCACAAAAAGAATACAAGTCTTGCCTGCGGAGGTCTAGAACTGACTGAAGAATTCACGTCCCATGACACCTACGCACATAGAGAGAGAGAGAGTTGACGTCAGGCAGACGCGCCTGGGTGGCCTGTCCCAATAATCAGCCAAATTCCACTGCAACATGAACAAGTAGCTATGTTTCGTAAACCTCGCTTCTTTTTTTCTATAAAACCAAAGTATTATAAATAAGGGATTTTATTTTTGTTATAAATACCTATGTAATTTATTGAAACCATTTCGTCTTTCTTTCCAAGCCATTCTCCTACGAAGTTCTCCGCCATTGCGGTTGGATAAGTGGAATCACCTACCGAATAACGCAAAGGATCCGGTCACCAAGTTTAGTCGACAATGTGATTCAGATCATAAGGATCTGTTGGACGCAGACATTACAATCTGTAGCATTAATTAAAAAAGATGAATGTCTCTCTTTCTTTCTCTCCAGCTCATTGGCGTCCCACTATTGGGAACGGGCCTCCTCTACTTTTATTATTTACTTTAACACGCTAACCAGGCGTGTTTGCATGGGGTTTATTTTAGAGTTTTCCGTCTGTCACAGAGATCTGTGTACATATCCCTTATCTGGGTTTACAAACATACATATAAAAATATCGCCTTTATTTTACAATAAGTAATGATCACACACGTAATTGGAGTCAGCGAATATTATAGCATAACGTAATATATTTTTGTATAACTTACAAAACGTTAATACGGTAACACTTAAGTCTGTAATCTAAAACAGCTCTCGTGAAAGTACGAGTAATCGGCTTACAGTGACAACAAGGGCGACGATACGGCAACGCTTTACACAGCTCGGTAGAAAATGTTCTCATTTTAGTCACTATCTTTTAGATACAAAACATCATAATAATCTAAAGAGTCCTCAAACAAAATGAAGTAATGTAATACTATTAATACTAAAGTGGATTGTAACACTTTAATTTATTACTTTTATCAATTAAATGTCTCTAAACTTGTTATTTACTGAGCAGTCTTGCGACGGTTTGACATCCGTAACACCACTCCAGGGCCCGTTCAAAAACCAGTGTCAACCTTTTTGACGACTTGACATCAAGCTGAAATGAGACCTACTGCTGTTGCCGCGGGTAAAATAAACGCGAACAACAGCTAGTTTTTAAATTAAGAGAATTTGGCATAAGCTTAGTTTAGAACCAGAGGATGTGATATGTCTATTTATAAATTTAAAAGAAATAAAAAATAACAGTTTCTAATAAAATTACTATGTACTGTTTACCGATCAGTAAGAAAACTCCCTTTTACATGATACTACGTTCAATTTCACGTTGATCATTGCCTCCGGTTACATCAACTACATAAACTCATTTCTTACCGATATAGCGAGTAAAGACACGAATACATTTTCTACACTTCACTCTCGTTGAAATGGTTTTCGTTAGATAGGTAGAGTCAAAGATCAATCACAATTACAGAGAGTCCAAATAGTATAAATTTATTTTTGTGTTACATTTTACCTATCAACAAAGTTTAAGTACTTTTCTACAAAATTGTTATCTATTTATGGCAACAGCATAGTTAAATATTCACACACGCCTTTTCGCGTTTATAGCATATTCTTACATAGAAACCTTCTCGCATCGGCTTCCTCAAGGTTGAGGGTCGTGCCCTCAACCTTGAGGAAGGCAAGGCCACCCTTCTGTAAGATATTTGCTTTCACGATGTTTCGCCATCTGTTTCTATCCCTGACAGTGTGTAGAGCGTTGCGCATGATTGAATCGAGAGCTGTTCTTATATGGTCAGGCCAACGTATTGGGGTGCGTCCACAAGGCCTTTTCCATCCACCTTTCTAGTCACAATGAGTCTTTCAAGGTTGATGTCATCTTTTCTAGCAATATGACCGAAATATTCCAGTACCTATCGCAGGCACTCGGATAACAATCGTGATGTAATTTGGAGTTCCTCTAGTATGGAGACGTTGGTTCAAAATGCTGTCGAGGATATACGGAGCATTCTTTGACAGCACTATTTCTCAAAAGCGTCTATGCGTTTGCGGTCTGCAGCTTTACATATACGAGTATAACGCTTTTCTCCCAAGTGGTAGACAGAGACAGGCAGGTACTGTAACTATAAATTTATCTCATCATCATCATCATCATAGCTCTTTAAATCAGTATCAGATGATTAAGGCAGTAGCATTGCACTTTAGAAATATGTTTAGATCGTACAAAACGAGTACGTTCTGATAAAACGAGTTCACCTATCTATTACAATAATCTATGTTCTTACGTTCAAATTCTCACTAGCTCGAGTAATATAGATATATATTGGGAAACTCCACGAGGCAACACGATGTATGTAAATGACGTGTTCATTTTGTATGTTACTTGAATGTTAAAGTGATCTCGTATCAAACTGTATCGTTAAAAATGTTAAAAAATTTAAAAAAGTGAAATAAATGATCAAAGAAACGAATACGGCAACAATGTGAAAATAATTCGCAATGATAATAAGTTTAATCGAATTAGTAAACATGCTAATGGTACCTATTCTATGTGCAGAACTAAACTTAACTTAACTAAAAAATGAAAATCGATAGCGTCAATAACACAATTCGGCAATGTTAACAGAACTTTTTTAATATAATAACTGTTTATTATAGACTAACGATTTTAATTAATATAAATGTGTGCTAAAAAATAGCCAAATATTTAAGATACAGCAATAGTTGTTTTCATTTTTTAGTTAAGTTAAGTTTAGTTCTGCACATAGAATAGGCACCATTTTCTAACACTTCTGTGACTCATTTGTTTAAATAAAACCACTTTTTACGGATTTAGTTGCATATATTTGTTATACTTTTTATAAATTTTATTAAACAAATGAAATAAAAAAAAGTTGAAAATTATTTGCGGATTAATTATTATTTATTTACGGATTTTGACGTGTTTAAATCCTTAAAAAGTTGTTTTATTTAAACAAATAAGTTAGTAACTATAAATCATTGAATATGATAAGTCTAATAGTGTCGTGTACTACATGTAAATCTTGACTTCTTCACAAAACACCACAAACCCACATCTAGTTTCTGTATAATTATTTAACAATTAGTGTTTGAAATCATGAACAACAAATCATTTAAATCCGTTTACCGTCACGCTGTTTCACCATAGGGTAGGTAGAGCATGAGGCCTAC
This sequence comes from Orgyia antiqua, assembly GCA_916999025.1. NCBI lineage: Eukaryota > Metazoa > Arthropoda > Insecta > Lepidoptera > Erebidae > Orgyia > Orgyia antiqua. The sequence goes on along the minus strand of OU779873.1, from coordinate 13,670,838 downwards.
CCTATAGGAAAACGGCGTGACGCTATATGTATAATTTAAAAGATTTTATTGTCAGCCCTACGTAGATTTAACGATTTTTTGTTTATGATTTCAACCGGCGTGTTTTACGTGTCCCATGCATCGTACAGAGACATGAACTGAAGTTATGACGTACTTATGCTTTGTACTATATTGCCAACTCAAGTTATTGCTCACTTACTCCTTATGTGCACTCTACAGAATACTTCTGAGTTTATATTACAAGGAACTGATTTAAATTATGTGTTTGCAGTAAAATTTTTAAAAATATATATTTTTTTAATTTAATAAGTGTAGTTTTCTTTAAAAGGTATAGTTTGAAAGAATAGACTCGGCTGATGATGTAACAATAAAACAGGAAATAAGTAAAGTAAAAAATAAAGAGACCATAGGTTTCAAATTTTAGAAAAGAAAAGAATAAAGCGTACCTATCTTGTTTTTTAATATTTTATTACCATACAGCTGTTTCCTGCGACTTCGTACGTGTAGAATTTAGAAAATTTTCCCCATTTTCACAACATTTTCCCCTGATTCACTTCTATTAGTCGCAGCGTGACTAGATGTGTCTATAGCATTCTTTCATAAATGTACTATACAACACGGAAATAATTTTTTAAACCTGAACAGAGGTTTCTAAAACTAGCCCATTCAAACAAACAAACAATCTCTTCAGCTTTATGATATTAAAGTATAGATAAAATTAAAACCTCACTAGTAGAACAATTTAACAAATACATAATATTGCATTTGATATTTGTTTATAGCATAACGCAAGAACTACATACGCTTATATAAACCCTTACTAATACATCAGCCATAAATAGCCGCTTTGATTACCGTAAAAATATTCACATCTGGCAATTTCCAAATATCTTATAAATCCATCAACGTTTCTCACTCACTGCCATAACAAACATAGTATACAAATCAAGGAAACTGGCCTAAACATGTAAAATGATCTCAGAGTAAACTGAACAATGCGGGGAAACTGTTGTGATGTTTTGACATATTTGTTTGGAAGTAAAAGGTAACTCAACTCTATTGATGTTCCTCGGCCATCACTCGTGGCGAATATTCCAGAAAATACAGCATCATACAATAGGATCTATAATATCTCACTATTTCTTCTAGTTTACCTAATAAAGTGATCAAAGCAGAATAATAATATATAAATCCTCCCCTGTTATTAACTTCTAATTGTAGGGTACGGGCCTCCTCCATTTTGGGAGGGTTTATTGGTCTACTATATCGCGCTGGCGCTGGCATGTTAGCATAGGCTTTAGTGTGTACAATATCGCTTACCTGGCTTTTACAGCACCCTGAAGAGTAAACGGAGTGGTGACAATGTGTCATTTCCTGCGCAGATTGCTGCTAAAATTTACAGATAACATCTTCTGTGAAAGATGGAATACTCAAAATTAAATGCTATTACAACACGCTTGGTCACCGCGGCACAGGAAACCAAAAGCTCTCCAAGAGGAGCAGGTCTTAATAATGGGATGGGGAAACGAATGTAAGCAAGTTTCAAGTTTTCCGTCATAAAATTTCAAGGCGCATAACAGTACCATCTCGTTTCTAAACGCATAATAGTAAAAGGAAGCAATCTTCTAAAGCAAGAATACTTTAAACTGTGTTGGTTTCCTCCGCTTAATGGCGTCCGTAAAACAATTGTCCGCCCATCTTTTATTACTTTACTTTATGGGAATACTCACAATGAAAATTATTTTGAAATGTATCTATATTATTTTTAAAAATGTTATAGATACATTTCTTATAATGCTTTAAGCTTAATAGTTCATTTCAGTGGCTGTATTTGCACGAAAATAAATGTTTAGGAGTCTAAGAAAATTTTCGTACTCACATTGATTGTTCCTGTTTTGCTTAAATAGGCTAAAGGTAGCTTTTGTTTAGGATACAGTCCTTACCCTCTATCAATAGCTATAAATGAAAAGAATATGCCAAATTTTATAAATTCAACAAAATATTTTTAAATAATTGCAAATAATTTTGGTTGTAAAAAATTTCATGCTAAAGACAGCGTCTATCGTCTTGTGGTAGTTAACCAGACTCATTTTTACTAATTCACACTAGGTATGGACCAGGATTCTGTTTTCAATCAAGTTGGAAATCTCATTAAAATAAATAAAAATCTAAACAACATAGAACATGACAGCGGAAAGCGGGAAAGTCCTATCTCTAGGACAAAAGCTGACAGGTGAAGAGGACCTAGTAACCTGCTCTATAACAGAATTTCATTCTATATTCATAAACCATCACTTTTCTCATTTTTACACCTAATCAAACACTTTTTCTGTTGCGCTTGTAAAACGACTTTGTTGGTCATTTTAAAATATCGTTACGCCTTATCCCCGTTGGGTTAGGTAGACGCTATAGAGGAGCATCTGCTACGATTTAAAAGTATCTCTTTGGCTATATTTTTATACCTAATAGCCATACACATGTGCAATAGTTGAAAGTGGCATTCAAAACAGACAAGATTGTTTTACAAAAGCAACAATTAACAAGAAACTAATGAAAACTTGTCACTATAAGCTTTAAATACAATTAATTCTCTATCCACGCTTTAGTTTAGTACAGTTACAAATCAAGGGTCCTGCGACGCTTGCCTAATGTAATTTGTCCAAATTGCACCAAAACTTTGGCCGTTCAGACATCTTGAAGACAGATATAGGGCTCTTTATGAATATTTATACTTGGATCATTCATGTCAGACGGGCCTCGTGGTCGAGTGGTTTTTGTAACGGACTGCGGTTCACGAGGTCGCCGGTTCGATTCCCGCTCGGGACAATCATTTGTGCGATATTAATAATTGTCAAACAAATATTTGTACTGCGTCTGTGTGTTTACTATCTATTATAAGAATGAATTTACAAAAGAAAAGTAGTATACGATTCCATACGATAGTAAGTAAGTAAGTATAAATAGTATACGATACGAGTAGTATGCGTATTCTAGTACCCATAACACAAGCATAGAAATATAGCTAACTTCGGGACCAAAGGACGTAGTGTGAAAAGTCCATGTTACATTTAAATTTATTTAGTGACTTAAAGAAAGCGTTTCTCATTGTATAAAATGATTGCTTGGTTAATAAAAACACGCATAAAGGCTTAAATTATTAGACGAATGTTTGTATCGATTCCTCGCGCAAAAAATCCCTAGTTTTATTTGATAGGTATTTTATTCTATCGCCATACAGTGTGTTCCTTTTATCCATTAGCAAATTTTATCTCACGCAACTCACAAAATGTAGCGATAATAAAATCCAAATAACATGCATGACTTCTAAAAGTAGTTTTGTTTCAATTATGAAAGTTATTTGTATTAAAACACAAAGTTTACGATGCCATTAACGAAATAAAGATGAAACTTCTCTATAAGTAATTAAACGTCTCGTGTAGAGGCGACTACCAATTGCGCACATTCTAAAGACGTTAATGTTTTATGATACATACGAGTACTCTAATACAACGTACAATGTATAACATTCCAAGTGAAAACTACGTACAACAAAAACATTACAAATACAATAAAACATCTTTACAATTGTCACCAAGTACAGTCATTAAATTCTGTCATCATATAGATCAAGAATTCACGGCTCAGACAGGACAGTATATTTTATTTAGGTATTCGTCTCGTTTATAGAATTTATCAGCTTATATTAGATTTTTTTAAGTTTTTATGTTTTGTTTGGTTTAATAATATTTATTATTTGTAATTTTGATATGTATTTTCCGTGTGGTGACGGATAAAGAATACAAGTGTCACCACCCCATCTCCTCCCAAGGGTGCTGTAAAAGTCAGCTGAGGGATATTGCACACAGATAACATGATCTGTTAGAGACGGGAAACTCGAAAATAAACCCTGTGCCAACACGCCTGGTCAGCGCGGCACAGTAGACCATAATCCCTTTCAAAGTGGAGGAGGCCCGTGCCCAACAGTGGGACGTAAATGAGCTGGAGAGAGAGAGAGGGAGAATAATATTTAGGATTTTAGGGTATGAAACAAAATTGTAGGGAAAATTATTTTATAACCTTAAAATCAACTGTACTGATACAAGGGTTTGGATAGAATACTGTCTCCCCTTTAAAGACGGCAGGACGTACTTCGACGGGGTTTGCAACATTCAGCAGGAGCAGAGAGAAAATGTCGGACTATACGAGCATTTTCCAACAAGACCATCTTCTGCATTTGAGCCATCACCGACTTACTATTGACGCTGAGCCTGTCGAGGTTCTGTGCGAGGCTCTTCGGGCCCAAACCGTTTACCGACAAAACAATTGGTATTATTTCTACCGATATCACCCTCCAGATGTCAGGTAACTTGTGAGCACAATGTAATACGATATAGTTTATAGTAAAAGTCTATCTTTATGGTCAATGTAAAATTAAAATCGAATGTGGGTAAACCCTGTAATAACTGATCGTAGAAGACACATTACAGCTCAGTCTCACCCGTGACCATGGTGACTGCAAAGTCTCCGAAACGTCGGGCCAAAATTTAAAACAAATATACGCGTCTAAATCCGTAAAAAGTAGTTTTATTTAAACAGATGAATCGCGCAAGTGTTAGAAAAAAAATATATTATCTTTAAGATGGTTTATTTAGAACTGATTTTTTTTTAGATTATAATTGTGACTTAACTGGACACGAGTTTTCTATGTTTCAGCACCTATGGGATGAAAGGGAGCCGTGATCATCCGACCGACCGTCAATTCGATAGGAAAAGGTTTAACCACTAACAAAAATATAGGTAAAATATAAATGAAACATCTGTAAAACTTAATCTATGTACAAACAGGAGGAATGTACTTTTGTAGTGAAACTTATTAAGGAATTATTTTTGTTTTAAAGCAACCAAGTCTTAGTATTGTTGGATGACTGCCAGCTTTTCAAGATAGTTAAGGAAATACATTTATATTTGCCGTTTGAACTATGAATGCTATTTGCATTATGCATATTAATGCTATTTTAGTTACGAAATATAATGTTCTGATAATCGTAAATTGTTTGTTTACAGAATCCATGGGGATTAGGTCATTGACATCTGTTTAACACAAAAGGAAAAATTTTTTAGAAAGTAATTAACGACGAAGAGTTTGCGTGACTTCTATTCAATTAAATAAGATGAATTATCAAAGGTTCAGATTTATAAGTTGATAGAATTAAATAAATAAAATAAATAAATATTCATGGACATTTCACACAACGTCCTCTAGTCCCAAGCTAAGCTTATATGCTTGTGTTATGGGTACCAGAATACGGATAGAATACATAATACTACTTTTCTTTTATAAATACATACTTATAATACATAGAAACACCCAGACGCAGTACAAACATTTGTATGACAAACTAATTAATTAGACTAAAATTTATATTGCGTTCCTGAATCTGTGAAAGCTGCTTGTCTTCTTAAACATTTTTACAAGCTTTTTTGTAAACTGTATGCAAATATTTATTTGCATTTCGCGTAGATAACTATTAAGATAAACATCAAAAAAATCAAGTGCGAGTCGGACTCGCGCACGAAGGGTTCCGTACCATTATCTATGCAACATAAGGCAACGTTATTAGTATCGAGCAATAAACGGTAAAAAAATCATGTTTGTTATATGGGAGCCCCCCTTAAATATTTATTTTATTTTATTTTTAGTATTTGTTGTTATAGCGGCAATAGAAATACATCATCTGTGAAAATTTCAACTCTCTAGCTATCACCGTTCTTGAGATACAGCCTGGTGACAGACGGACAGCGAAGTCTCAGTAATAGGGTCCCGTTTTTATCTTTTGGGTACGGAACCCTAAAAAGATTATGTATGACTCGTTACCATTAATTTAATTAGTAAAAACTTTAGCAAATTATAACAACATTGTTATCTAAATTAATCTATACTTATACATACGAGTATTATAAAGCTGAAGAGTTTGTTTGTTTGTTTGAACGCGCTAATCTCAGGAACCACTGATCAGATCTGAAAATTTTTTTTAGTGTTCGTTTGTACATTCATTGATTCGTTTACATCCAAAATTTTAATGTAAAACCAGTAGTAATATTGTTTAGACTGTTACATTAACACATTTATTCTGGAAATATAAATCATGTACACTGATATCGAATATCGAATAATTTATTGGTTTTCGGTTTCGTAAAGTATGAATATTTTATTCAACTTTGATGGAACTCGATTGATACTGATCGGTATTTCATCAATAGAGATGCTGATTTTAATAGTATTACAATATATTACGATCACGAGGTTGCGGTTTCGATTCCCGCACGGGCAAAATATTTGTGTGATGTTTATAAATGTCATACAAATGTTTGTACTGCGTCTTGGTATTTCTATGTATTATAAGTATGTATTTAGAAAAAGAAAGTAGTTTATGTATTCTATCCGTATTCTGGTACCCATAACTCAAGCATATAAGCTTAGCTTGGGTTCAGAGGACGTTGTGTGAAATGTCCATGAATATTTATTTATTTATATTATATCTAACTACATTTTGCCCGCAACTTCGTAAGCTTTAGAATTTAGAAACTAAATCTTAACAAATTATACAAAACAGCTGTTTCCTTGAAACTTAAAATCTATCTTTAATAGATAGGTTTTAAAGTTTAAGGGAATAGCAAAATCTAGTTAGATATAAAATAAATAAATATATAATTTTCTTACCTCCAGGCGAGCCGTATGCTTTTTTGTCACTCTTTAGTAGAAGAAAATAAAAATAGATATGGAGACATAAGAGCATGAAAGAAAAAACATGAATTAACAATAGTGTAGCTAGCTGATGGAACTGGTCATCATCATCATCATGACATCACGCCTTTTTCCCATGGGGGTGGGCGGAGACTATAGAGCGCTATCTGCCACGATCCAAACATACTTACTTGGCTTTATCCACACTCATACATCTGGTCATGCCTGCCCGACGGTTGTAAGTGCTACGCAGTTGACCCTTTTGGAGTATACCGACGACGACACCGGAGTATAATTGGCGCCCTCTCCCAGCATTCTCACTTTCCTCCACCGTGTGTATGCCTTCCGTTAATCGCCTTTCGTTAATTGTTTATCACCCATTCTCTCATTGGTTGCTGTCCTTAACTTTTTGTGATTCAGTCCAGTATTAAAACCATATCTCAAACTCTTCTCTATGAAAACTGTGATATGAACTCGGCTGAGCTCAGCTATGTCAAAGTAAAAGAAACATTCAGAATCCAGGACTTAAAGCCATTGGATGATTGCCAGCTTTGTGTGATTGTTACCGAAAGACATTTATTGTTGCTATTTGAACTATGAATACTATTTACATTATGAATATAAATGCTAGTTTGAATACATAACAACAATAGCCCGTTATGGCGTTAAATTGTTTGTATTTTAAGAAGAATGTTCATTCGGTCACTGACTTGTGACTTTCATAAGAATATTTTCGAGAAAATCTGATGAAAATGTCATATAACATATTTTAAATAGTAAGCAAAGCATTTTTTTTGACAATTTTATGGCACTGAAGCAACATGAAACTTACTTCAAATATTTCTAATGTACCAAAAATATTTAGAAGTCCAAAGAAGATATGATTTTCATAATAACATAATGATAATGACTATCTCTTTCTCTCTTCCTTTCTCTCTCTCTCTCTGTGTCGCTCACTCTTCCTATTAACGTCCCACTGTGGGGCACGGGCCTCCTCCACTTTGGAAGTGATCTTGGTCTACTGTGCCACGCGCACCAGTTGTTGACAATGTGTTTCTTTTCGAGTTTTCCGTCTCTCACAGCGGATGTTACTTGATAAGAATACCTATCTCATAGCTAGCTCTTACAGCACCTTTGGGAGGAAATGGGGTTGTGACACTTGTATTTCTAATACGTCACCACACGGCAGATAACATGTATAGTAACTACTTACGAATATACTTTTCAAATTAAGCTCATAAACCCCACATACTATGACACATTGGTTCATATAAAGTGATGTAAAGACGAAACAAAAAATGAAACAGACAAAATATCATTACTATTATTATAAACCAAATACACAAATCATTCCGAAAATGTTACGCAGCAAGTTGCTAACACGCTAGCTAGGCAAAAACTCGATCTCAACATGAGTACAAGTCATAGGTGAATGACCTATATACATTCATATAAATAAAATCCAAATACTAAGATCAACAAATCTCTTCAACTATGTAAAGGTAAAAATTGTTTACAAAGTAAACACGGGCTCGAGTTCAACGGGCTTCGTGGTGGAGTGGCTTATGTAATGGACCGCCGATCACGAGGTCGTGGGTTCGATTCCCGGTTGGGACAATCATTTGTGTGATATCCATAAATGTCATACAAAATAATGTTTGTACTGCGTCTGGGTGTTTTCTATCTATTATAAGTATGTATTTACAAAAGAAAAGTAGTATATGTAGTCTATCCGTATCTGGTTCCCATAATACAAGCATAGAAATATAGCTTACTTTGGGACCAGAGGACGTTGTGTGAAATGTCCTGAATATTTATTTATTTATTTATTAAAATACTAGTTCCCGCACGCATGACCTCGTACGCATGAAATTTAGAAAATTTTCCCAGTTTTTCCAAAATTTTTAGGGTTCCGTACCCAAAGGGTAAAAACGGGACCCTATTACTGAGACTTCGCTGTCCGTCCGTCCGTCCGTCCGTCCGTCCGTCCTTCTGTCACCAGGCTGTATCTCAAGAACGGTGATAGCTAGACAGTTGAAATTTTCACAGATGATGTATTTCTATTGCCGCTATAACAACAAATACTAAAAATAAAATAAAATAAATATTTAAGGGGGGCTCCCATACAACAAACATGATTTTTTTACCGTTTCTTGCTCGATACTAATAACGTTGCCTTATGTTGCATAGATAATGGTACGGAACCCTTCGTATACATATTTGGTACGCTTTATCGTCAAAGATTCTATTGTCGCTTACCATCAGGTGGCATCAAGTTCCAACATACAATAAACAAATAAATACACGCGTCTAAATACGTAAAAAGTGGTTTTATTTTAAAAAATGAGTCGCGCAAGTGTTACAAAATATTTAGTGCGAACATGTTTTATTTGAAAAAATAATAATAACTCTTCGAAACTCTTCATGTAAGTTTTAATTAAATACCAGAGTAAACTAGCTACGAACTATAAAGCTAGTGGTCTAACTTAATAAATATAGTCCTTATAAATATCAAGCATATTATGCCCATAACTTTAAAATTGAATTCTTTTGGCTGTCGGGAAACTAAAAGTAGAAGCTACAAAATTATTATGCCTCGGATATTCTCCTATTCATTTTATATAATATAGTGAAATTGGTTTGAAATGAAATGAAATAAAAAATCATTTAATCAAGTAGACACAATTTTTCAGAAAAATTATGTGCCTATGACGTGTCCAATTTTTTTCCCTACCACTGGTTCAGGACGCAATCTGCTGAGAAGAACCGGCATAAGAAACTCAGCAGAGCTTTTAATTAAACTTACTTTTTACATACTTACTTACTTTTTACATATTTATGAATAGGTAAAGAAATTGATAACTGTATACTGTACGATTTAAATAATAGAAATCTATATTACTTATTTGTATAGCAAATTAAAAATATGTATTAAAAATAATTTAAATGTAATAATTTGCTTAGTTCAAAAACGAAAAAGACACGCTTAAACATCCTGAATATTATTTTACATTACTGGCATCAGTCCTTAATATGTGTGAAAAATTTCAGATCATTCTGACCATTGCATGTTGGTGAAAATCACATTTAAAGATTCCGTTCCATTGATTAATATACATGCGAGTAGGTACTGAGCTAATGAAAGCGTATAAAAAATCCTTTTAATATTATAAATGTGACTGTGGATCTTTGGATTCTTCTTACTCTTTTACGCAAAAACTACTTATTGGTTTTAAATGAAATTTTATAATAATGTAGCTTATTCATCAGAATAACACAGGCTACAATTTATAAAGATATTGTGTAAATTGTCCAAATAGGAGTGAAGCATCAGTGAAATAATGTTGCAAAAATGTGGAAAATTTTCTTAATTGCACGCGTATGAAGTAGCGGGGAACAACTAGTTAAATATAATACAATTTAGCAATTTAGACCCTAGACTAGATAGTGCGATGTATGTTAATTATTGCACAGTGCCACATGTTATTAATCCCAGATAACATACGCAATAATTAAAAAGAAGACGATGAAAAACATGTTCAAATACTCCATTATTAGGTATAAAAATAAAATCGAAGCTTATAACATAATATCGAAAAAGCTTGACTATCACGAAACAAATATTACTCCGCTATTTCTACGAAAATTCTATATAAAAGATGAGTTCATGTGTCTCAGGTGAATGACCTGTGTCAGTTGCCTTGTCCCTTGTTAAGCTTAGTAACCTCACATATTATAAGTTTATCGCTTTATTTATAGCTAGAAAGATAAAAATAGATTTAGTACTAAAACTTACGAACTATCTTAGTCTAGTCTTAGGATTTTAGGAAATAAATAAAAGAATAAAGCGTTAGCACAGAAGTTTAATTTTGTTAGTATCGTCACTGAAATTGAATATCTAAGTAAAGGTATCGTTAATATAGAAATAGATACTCTTACCTATGCAAATTATTTTCGAGTACTGGTCACTATATTTCTATACTAATTATACAAAGCTAAAGAGTTTATTTATTTGTTTGTTTGAACGCGCTAATCTCAGAAACCTACGGTCCGATTTTTTATAATATTAATAAATAATAATAAATATTCATGGACATTTCACACAGCGTCCTCTGGTCCCAAGCTAAGCTTATAAGCTTAGCTTGGGACCATGATGATACCCATAACACAAGCATATATGCTTGTGTTATGGGTATCAGAATACGGATAGAATACATATACTACTTTTCTTATGTAAATACATACCTACTTATAATACATAGAAACACCCAGACGCAGTACAAACATTTGTATGGCAATTAGAAAAATCACACAAATTATTGTCCCGAGCACCGACTGGCAGTCCGTTACATGAACCACTCAACCACGAGGCTCGTCAAAGAGTTTGTTTATACGTTTGTTTGAACGCGATAATCTCAGAAACCAATGGTCCGATTAGAAAAATTCTTTCAGTGTTTGATAGTAGATTTATCAAGGAAGATTATATAATATCACGCTACGACGAATAGGAGCGAAGCATCAGAGAAAAATGTTGTAAAAGCAGGGAAACCTTTCTAAATTCCACGCGGACGACCTCGCGGGCAACAACTAGTTTTTAAGTTTTAAGGTATTATGTCATTCAACCCCTTATGCAATATGATTAAGACGGTACGATACCAAATTATGCTCCATACAAAAGTATGGGTATCGTACTTCCGTTTTTTCTTCGCGAAAGTTAAACCGATTTTAATAGTTTTTGCGTTATATGATAGATAAAGAGTATATCTATGCTTCTATCACTTTATCGTCCCTTTCAGCGCGGGCGCTTGGAAATAGGGATTGCAATACCTAAGGCAAATACCTAAATGAGGAGTACAGTACCCTCTTAACCGTTCATCAATTTCCTTCTCTTATCCGATCATAAAGGGTCGGTGCAAAATGTCCTTTTCTTCCATTCTCTTTCGTCAGACGTCATAATATCTGTATTCACTCCTCTTTAGCTCCGTATAGTCCAATCAAAAATCTATTGACCATGACATTGTGTTCAACTGTATTATTTTTAAAATTTTCAAGTAGCATCTTTGCTAATTATAAAACAACACGTTATTTTTGTATGCATGTCCCTATGTGAGCTTATATTTTCAAAACTACGCATCCGATTATGATGCTGTTTTTTTTAAATTGTAGAGTGGTTAAAGAGGATGGCTTTTTTGCATAGTTAATTAAGGTTTGGTTTCTAAATTCCACGAGTACGTAGTTGCCAGTAACAGCTAGTTATAAATATAATAAGGTGTTATATAATTAACAAATTGAACTTTAATTAGTAACTTTCATTTCTCTACGTACCAACTAGACATAAGCTTCGAAAACACGAATTCCAAATTAATGTTGGTTCTGTGAAAGATTAATTACATAACGATCTAAAAACAAGCGTCTCCATTCTAATATCGGACACATTTCTTTAGTCTTGGTAAAAAACATACAAATGGACTAAAAGTCTGTAACTTAGTTCTGTAACGAACTCTTGTTATATTCTCTAACACTTGTGCGACTCATTTGTTTAAATAAAACTACTTTTTACGTATTTAGATGCGTGTATTTATTTTAAATTTTAGCCCGACGTTTAGGAGACTTTGCAGTCACCGTAGTCACGGGTGAGATTAGTAACGTAAGTAACTGATAATGTCGGCAACTAACGCCGGACTAAAATTTAAAACAAACACACGCGTCTAAATCCGTAAAAAGTAGTTTTATTTGAAATCTTATAATATTATTTCTGAAAAAAATTCTTATGAATATTTATATTTTATTTTACCGACTTTTAACGCAACGATGTCTGTAATTAAACTAAAATTGTAATATACGTCCCAAAATTCAGACAAAATCGATGTTATTAGTATTTTTTGATTATAATTAAATTTTCATCTCTCTGTCTCTCTCTCCAGCCCATTAATGCCCCACTGCTGGACATTCCTCCACTTTGCGAGCGGTCTACTTTGCCACATTGACCAGGTGTATTGGCACAGGGTTTATTTTCAAGGTGTCGGTTTCTTACAGAGGATGTTTATTGTAAAATATCCCTTAGCTGACTTTTACATCACCCTGGGTAGGAAAAGGGATGGTTGTAAAATTTCATCTACGTATGTATCTTAAAACAGAATCAAAGCCACGTAAATAATTTTCTCACACGATGGCGTCACAACGCTCGTCATTCAATATATATTATCCCAGTAATTCATAAAACAGTTACGTAATTTCAGTCTGTTAATTATAGCATAGACATACAAACATAGATGCTGTTTAAAAAAAACAAGAACGAGGTCATCGTAATCCATCGATGTTTGTGTATGTGAGTTAACGTAATAGATGTTGGTTATAAGTATTACCAATTCATCTCCATGATGCTGTAAAGCTAAGAAATTAGATAACCGGAAAGCTGAAAGAGAAGAGCAGTAAAGAAAAATACAAAATTTTATCATTAAAACATTATTAAAAAATAAAATTCAATTTTTATCGCACTTTTTTAATTTCACTCGTACTTATCTATGTTTTGTTTATAATGGAACTCTTAAACGTGCTTTTTACCCCTAAAAATACGTCGATTTGGTTTGAAATATCATACTCTTATCAAACATCAATGATAATGTTAAAAACAGTTACAAAAATATTAAAGTGCTTTAGTTTTTAAAGTTATGAAAATGAAAGTAGATTTAAACTAAGTTTTTATTATAAATACTCTTCCCGTCCCAATTTGTATATTTATCACGTTTCTCTAATCCTTTCCCGTGACAATCCTTTTAATTAAACATTTAAACATTGCTGACTCCGAAAGGTAACGTAAAACAGGCTTAATTACGGCTATTTCCTCCATAATTTACAACTGTGAACTTACAGTTTTAAATGTAAAATTTAGGCTAAGTCTTTTTAAAATATGATTAAATTATTATTTTTTAATTAATGCATCGCGTAAAATGAAATATTCTCATGGTGGAAATATTATGGTAAAATGGTAAGGAAGGGGGGAGGTGCGGTCCACGCAAACTCGCCGCCATAAGCTCTCTGGATGTCACGGGAGGCAACCGCGCGCTATCTCCTTACTATATTCAGTTCGTGAAACTGTTTTTTTAAATATGTTCTGTGTTTGTGTTCGTGATCTGTGACTGTGTGAATTAATATGAGGATCTGTGTTGTTTTCTAAAGGAATCGCGAGTTCCTTCATGGTGAGTTACAATTATACCTATTTTAAAATGTCATTTACTTCTTATCAACTGCAATGGCATAAACTGGTTATAAATAAATATTTTATAGAACATTAAATGAAATAATCTGAGGTATAATACGCATTCTGTAATTTAAATGAAAACGTGCTTAAATCTTAATCAGGAAATATTAATTCGTAGCGACCTCCCTCTACGTTTTTCGTAAGAAACGTAAGTGATAAAAGCTTTTGAAATGTATTTCCTTAATGAGAGGAATTGTAATTAAACCTGAATATTACACAGGCGCTACGTAAATATGTAGATATATATCGTGAGTATGTATTAATTTGTTTCCCCGGTTATATTATAAGATTCTCTAACATTCTTGCATACATTTTAATGTAATATCATCATATTCTGTATTGATATAAGAATTACAGCTGTTAATGTATCCTATAATTTTTATATAGTCAATGTCCACTCCTTGGTTTTAGCGTAATAAATTAAAAAGGATTTGGCTAAGCAAACGGCGTTTATACCATATTCTATTTTGAATTATAAGTTGTATACCTAATCAAAATAGTTTTAGTAATTTAAGCGTGTAATTAAACGATATTTTAACTTACGAAATTTTTTTTATTATAGATTTCATTAATTATCACCATGACGTCACGCCTTTTTCCCTTGAGGGTGGTAGACAGAGATTCATAGTGTGAAAATATATACACTATTTCTCTCATTAACATTGAGGTTTAAGATACTAATATTATCTAGGCCCCAAGGAATTTATATCTATAGAGGTTGGTTCATCGTTTCAGATTTCAAACTGCTATTAAAATCTGTAGTATGCCAGTTATCACCAAGATTTTTTATTCAGCGTATTTTAAATTACACAATTTTTTATCTATTTTATGTTGATATATTATGTATTTACAAAAATTGTATTTTGCTTTATATTCAAAACACAAGCAATAAGCTAATCTAAGACTTAACTTCGAACATTCGACTTGGAAATACTAGATTCATTATGTTTTATTACGTACCTTCGCCGGCTTATGGTAATGCTCAAGACAACACCATGGCCCAATAAGGCGAGGATGAGACATAAAAAGATTAAAAAAAAACATAAATTTGTAATATAATAATCATCATTAAAAACTATCATCATAGACGACCTATGACATTTTCTGAAAAACAAAAAATTGGTTTTTAATTTTAGTATTTAGTTGCCATTACTTCATATTATTTTAAGTTGACACATCTGTCTCCAGTCTCATTGCAAATAAAATTCTCTTTTCTTTATTTTAAATAGAGACGAGCGTTTGTAAATAAATGGTATAAATCATTTTCTTAATTCAATATTTCAGGATATTCTATCTAAGGCCTAGGCACCCACATTTATTCAAATTACATCTTTCCTCGTCGCTAAAGGTGTGGAAAGTTTCCAAGTTATAAATTATTTCTGTGTCAAAATACTCTTGGAGCTAAAATTTGGTGGCATATTCTCCTGGTTGTGTAGGCTTGAACTTAAGCTCGTAAAATATAAGGTCAAGGGCGTTTCCCTTGAATTTTATATGCAAATTCAATTATGCAAAAGTTTCATTACTTTTCCCTTAAAATTATACTTCGTTTTAACTAAAAAAAGTAACTCAATCAATCAATGAAATTCTTTACTTAATAACAAATCCATTTAAAGGTGAAATGTGAATCTTATAATTTAAGAGGCGAGAATTTAATTGCAATTATTTTGCATAGGACAAATTATGAAAACGGGGAAGTGGCTCAAAATATTACTAAATATAACTAAAGACTCGTAACTTACCGATAAACCCAAACAAGCTTGTAATGTTACAGTTTGCTTAGTTTAAATACTAATACCAACACGCCTTTTAATTTTTTGAAATTATTGCATTTTCATCGGTTTTTTAATATTTTCAGGTATGCAAAATTGCAGGTCAATATGATTACTAAAAGGGTGAAACTGACTTTCAAAGATTAATACACTGATAGATACGAAGTGAATAAAAGCGTGTTTAATAGGACCTAAACAGTATATAAATGTTTCCCTTTAGAATTACTCCAAACATAGTTAAACTAATCTAAATATGTTATAAACAGTGTTTACAAGTTACAAGAACATGTGAAACAGTTCTTAGAAACAAGATTTGCTATTTAATTGCTACGAGTACGAGAGCTGTTAACATTATTGTAATTGTACGTACATCTGTACCCAATTTTGTGAAATTACAACTTCCGTTTTCTTGGCTAGTAATTACAGAGAAAATCTTAATATTTTTGTTATGTAATGGTACTAATTCTTCGAGAACAGCTTTAGCTGACAATAAGAAAGTTCAAAGTTCATTAGTTCAAAAATCGAATTTCGAATTCGAACACAATTCGGCAATGTTAATTGAACTTTCTTGTTATAAAAATTGTTTATTATAGAGTAAAGAGTTTAATTAATATAAATGTGCACAACAAAATAGTCTAATAATTAAAACACAGCAACATTTGTTTTCATTTTTAAAGTTAAGTAAAACAATTCATTTGTGCCAATTCTACGTGTTGTGCATGTAGAATTGGCACAAATTAATAATTGTTTTTACTCACCAATTCAAATATTTTTATTTTGCCTGTTTGTTTGAAAAGTCCAGTCAACTGAATTTTCGGCTTTCTTGCTATCAACGTTCTAGAGATACAGCCTGATGACAGACGGACGGACGAATGGACAGCGAAGTCTTAGAAATAGTGTCCTATTTTACCTTTTGGTAAGGAACCCTAAAAATAGTATAACCTAGATAGTCAACATATTATAAACTAGCTGTTACCCGCAAATTCGTAAGCGAATAATATATAATAATTCACTGATGTTTCTCGCCTTGTGGTCGCAGCGTAATGTTATATAACCTGCTTTAGGTTATATAACATTACGCTGCGACCACCGCTTGCTCTATCCAACACTGAAAGAATTTTTAAATCGTCACAGCAGTTCCTGAGATTAGCGCGTTCAAACAAACAAACACATCGGCTTTGTAATATTAAGCATAGATTTAATTTTAACATTTTTAAATATCATTTCTACTGATAACATCTTAAGTTAAGTTAAAAGGTTATTGAGAAATCGAAGCCTTTATGTTCTTTAATATATGACTTCAATAAGTGCAGAGCCGCTGAATATCAGGCAATATGCGCGCGTTAAAGCCTTTTGTAGGCAATTTTCTTTATGACTCAATTTTAATATTTAACTTTGATGCACTTTAACTTAGAACAAACTACATTGTCCTTGTATAAGATTAAGAATTTAGTTTTCATTAATAAATAGAAGCGATAACACGATAATATTTACATTCCTCTCCTCTCCAGCCCTTTAACGTCCCACAGCTGGGCACGGGCCTCCTTCACTTTGGGAGGGATTATGGTCTACTGTGCCGCGCTGACCAGGCGTGTTGACACATGGTTTATTTTCGAGTTTTCCGTTTCTCACAGTAGACGTTAACTGCTTAAATTGTTCTTTGACTCTTACATCACCGTGGGAAAGAAATGGGGTGGTGACACTTTTATTAAAGAAATGGGGTGGTGACACTTTTATTCTTAATCCGTCACCACACGGACCATATATATTTAAATACATTACAAGTATTTAAGAGGATACCAAAATAGCTTCGTGCGTTTTTCTACGTACGAAGTTTTCATTGTTTCTTTATATTGAATGGCTAGAGCTCTAATTTTTAAGTATATGTTTTTTCATTATATAATCTAGGATCGCATAAACTCAGAAACGCGATTGAAAAAAGTTTTCTCGATAGAAAATCTTAGCGAAACAACCTCTCTCATTTTTTATTTTTTTCATTTGTCGGTCTATTATCGCGTATTAACTAATGAAATAACTTTCAAAACATAAGTAACTAATATATATAGAAACACGTAAACCGGAATTAAAATATATTTAGTAGATTTTGAGTAAACAAATAAAATATCCCTAATTCTTCATTTTTTATACCTACTAGCTGTGTTAATAGGTACATGTCGACGATAATATTGATGTAGGCCCTTAATATTGTAACGTGATTTGCTTGTACATAATATGATTCTGTAATTTTTTCTTAAGTTTAAAAGACCTAAGTCATAAAGACTATGCAAAACATCCATTAATATGTAATAACATCATTTTTTAAATCTTTTTAACTTAATGATAAATGTACATCTTTCATACGCTCTACCTATCTTCAAATTTTTTGTTATATTTGCCATAAAACTTATACCATAACACACATAATGTAGCTATAGAGAAAACTATTAAGCTGTACCTATCTTTTAATAGTTTGAAACTAACGGTTGGATATTGACAATACTTATCCTACAGCATTCCAGATTAAGTTAAACTGAGTGGAGCTAAAATGTTCATATAGGAAAACCTTTCAACTTCATTTACAAAACATTTTACCTGGAAGTGAAGGAACCGCACCGAAAATGGGTTTTCATATAGAAATTTTATACAGTTACATGCTGTAGTTGCTTGCGATAAAATTTCATATGAGCTTTTATTTTATGATAAAACATTTGTGAAGTTGTCTTGATATTTTAACGTCATTTTTCAAGTACTTACGTAAGTTTATCAAAGACTTGTGTGTGAAGTTGTGAGTTATGTGTAAAATTCTCGTGTCATATTTTCTTGGTAACACTATGACTGATAGACATTTTTTTCAAATTTTTTTTCAAATTTTAATTTTATGTTAAATTCAGCCATTCTAAGAATAAGACGTATATTTGTATCCCTAGGACTCACTTCCTGTCTTTTTTAATTTAAATCATTAACATAGCATTATCCTTCTATCAGCCTCAACAGTAGACGTTAGACAGAGGCCTCCCCCATTGAACGCCACACCACACGGTCTTGTGCCGCTTGCATCCAGTACCTCCCCGCGATCTCGACGATATCGTCACTTCTCCTTGTCGAAATTTTTTTCTCCAACGATCATAACATTAAACACTCGTAAAATATCATACTACAGTGTCAATTGCAATTACTGTAAGTGTTAAAAATGGTCTCTGCTATTTACATTTACAGTAATTGCAATTAACATTGTAAATATTCACACATTGCATTGTAGCAATCCTTTACCCGTATTTATACAGCATTGTTAAATGCGTTTGCGAGTTTCTGCAAAATATTTGTTCGTCTGTTTGTTTTCACTATTTAAATAACGCTCCGTAACGTAATGTATTTATTTACACTGCAGATTGTACTGTTCTCGCCATTCGATTATAATAATATTGAATTGCTGACTATCAGAAGGGGTTGAAAATTACTTTCAAATATTCCGTTTAATAGAATAATAGATAGATACGAGCTAAGCTAATCGTAAGCATGAATGTGTTAATAAAACTAGCTATTGCCCGCAACTTTGTAAGCGTTGAATGAAGAGCAAATCCTAACAAATTGGACAAAAAAGCCATTATCTTAAACCACTCTATCTATTTAAATAAATCGTATCTAAATGCGTTGCGTAGTCTTGAAGATATGTGCTCACATACGGACATACATACAAAATAACGACTTAGTTTTATAATAAGTAAAGATGATGTGTTTTGGTAGTACCGAATTTCATTCAATCGGTTGAGACATAAAGTCTTAAGGGCCTACATCAATATTATCGTATATCATCGCCGACACGTACATATTAACACAGCCAGTAGGCACAGAAAATGAAGAATTAGGGATACTTTTCCTATTTACTCAAAATTTACTAAATATATTTTAATTCTGATTTACGTGTTTCTATATATAATAGTTACTTATGTTTTTAAAGTTATTTCATAAGTTAATACGCGATAATCGGCCGATAAATGAAAAAAATAAAAATAGAGAGAGGTTGTTTCGCTAAGATTTTCTATCGAGAAAACTTTTTGCAATCGCGTTTCTGAGTTTATGCGATCCTAGATTATATATTGAAAAACCATATACTTAAAAATTAGAGCTCTAGCTATTCAATCTAAAGAAACGATGAAAACTTCGTACATAGAAAAATGCACGAAGCTATTTTGGTATCCTCTTAACAAACACACTCACGCGGAGACATAATAATAGGGAGATTATATATTTTGCAATGGAGCTATTCTGATTTACATCAATAATTTGCTTACAAAGACCATTTTGTGCCAAGATTTCTAAAAACAAAGTCCATAACCAAAGTTTACAGTAAAGAAAAGTATTTAGTTTACAAATTTTGCATCAAACAAAGTTTGGAGAAACCAATGCAATGTTTCTGTTCTTTGATTAATATTTGGAATAAGACCGAGTTGTTCAAAAGACAAATAACATGACCTTATATTTTAATAAACTTTGTTTATCAAAAGCATATTATTTTATGTATTTTGTTAAGATTAATATAGTAAGGTCAAGTAAATAATTACTTCAAAATAAAATATTTAAGGTCGAAATAAATAGGTAAAGCATGTTCTCTTTTAAACTACTTTATTGAGCGCTTTTATTTCTAATTAGAAGTAAAATACATAACATAACATAATTTTTGCGTACATAAAAATTACTGACTTAGTAACACAAGTTTTGCCTCCCTAATTTCTCCCCAATATGCTGTAAGAGCCAGCTACGTGATACCTAAGCAGATATCTATCTTCGTCTGATATTTTAGTTAGTTTAAATGCGTATTCATAGATAGTAGTTGTATTAAAGATGGATGAAAACTATTAGACGAAGTTGATCACCGCAAGCGGGAATTGAACCCACGACCTCGGAATACCGTTCCGTAGCTCTGCCAACTGAGCTTATTGCGGTCGTGCTCACAGTAACCAAATTAAATCACCACAATCGTCACTCGATTGAGTTTACATCGTATTTTGACGTGCAACGCCATCTATTAAGAATGTTTTGCAACAATCTCGACCAGCCACATAGTTTTCTTTACAGAATATTTTTCTACCACTTTTTCCGAAGTCTCAGTAATAAGGTACTGTTTCATCTTATGGTATCTGCGAAACACTAAAAAAGGAGAGTTCTAGTAAATGTGTAAGCAAAAAATCTTATGGAAGACCTAAGAAGAAGAAGATATGGAAGAAAGAGGAGTTAACACAGATATGACGGCTGACAGAAGACTACGGATAAAAAAACATATTGCAACGACCCCAAATAATGGGATAAAAGCAATGATAATGAATAAAAGCACCTATATGCAGCATATTTTTATTGTTAATCATAACTATATTACTTAATGGGAACCTATATACACAGAAGTCACTCCATCCCTACTATCTACATTATTGTACTTAGGAATCTAGTTACACGCTCGAACAGAGTAGCGAGTAATAAAATCCGCATTGGTTAAGGGTCCGCCATGATTAATCACAAAACTTTATAAACGCCGTCGGGCAACCTTCTGACATTGCCTGTTAATTATTTTTCGAGTTTGTCACAACTTCCATGAGATTGTAAACACAAAATATTTTAAACTTTGATCATATTTTAATGTAAATATTTTATATGTTAATAAAACATCGTTTGGGATCTTGGGATATTGACACGGGTTTGTTTCCCAAATATTGGGTGATACTTGTTCAACAACAGATAAATCAAACTATGTAACTACATCATTTATAATTTGTTTGTTCTGGGTTGTAATTAAAATTAACTCTTTATTGTACACTTTACAAGAAACAGAAACAAATATTAAGCTTAAGACTAGGTGCAAATGGCAACCTTATCACATAAAGTGATATTTTCCAGGCAACCATGGGATGGAAAGAAAAGTTAGGGACTCGGATTAATGTAATGACAGAAAAATAAGTTTAAGGTTTATAATCTGTCCGTGTGGTGACGGACTAAGAATACAAGTGTCACCACCCCTTTCCCTGGGTGCTGTAAAAGCCAGCAGTGGTATTCAGTAAGAAAAAGTGAAGTGAATTTTCGGTGAATCTTGATCACGTGACAGCGCTCCTCTATTTTTATTGGAGGAGCGCTGTCACGTGATCAAGATTCACCGAAAATTCACTTCACTTTTTTTACTGAATACCACTGCAGCTAAGGCATACTTTACACAGATGACATCCTCTGTGTATAAACCCTGTGCCAACACGCCTGGTCAGCGCTGCACAGTAGATCCTCGTTTTCTCTCTCTCTCTACCTCCAGCCCATTATCGCCCACTGTTGCGCACAAGCATCCTCCACTTTGGGAGAGGTTATGGTCTACTGTGCTTAGCTGACCAGGCGTGTTCGTTATTTATTGTCAAGTTTTCCGTCTCTCATGAAGGATGTTATCAGTGTACCGTATGCCTCAGCTGGTTTTTACAGCACCCTGGGAAGATAAGGGGTGGTGAAACCTGTATTCTTAATACATCACCACATGGTCTCTGTTAATAACAAATTTTAAAAAATCTTGTAAAGAATCTACGATTTATATGGTTGAATGCTGAAATTCACAAAACTCGCTTGAAATTCAAGACATTTACAAATTAGCAAGAATCTTATCATATTAAATCAACAAAATATTTTAACTAAGCACTTTCTTAATTAAAATATTTTAATACAAAATTGCATTATTAAAACATAAAAATCATTGAAAGATATTTTCTTTACTACGTGTTCTTGCAAACAATGTGGTTTTAGTACAACTTAAATTTTAAATTAATAGTTCATAATAGTTTTAATGGCCTAAAGAAGCTAATTAAAAGTTTTTAATCATGTATTTAGAAGTAAGTACCCCTGTATGAGCCAACAGCACACACATGGTGTAAACTGCATATTTATAATATTACATGTACCACACTTTTAAATTTGAAATCATAATGCGTTGCGTGACACAAAAGAAAATCAACCTTAAGAAATCCGGAGAAGATTGAAACTAGAAGATAGGTGGTCTTCTCCATAAATGATAGATTTATTTATCATTCAAGATGATCCTGAAACTTTGAAAAGAATCGCCTTTGCCTAAATTAATCTGTTGATATCCACAAATATACTAAAACTGGCTGTTGCCCGCGACTCCGTCCGTGTGGAATTTAGAAATTTTTCCTTGTTTTTGCACTCACTACTGCTTGGCTTTTACAGGTTGTAGCGTGATTTTATATAGCTTAAAGCCTTCTTCGATAAATGCCCTATCTAACGCTGAAAGCATTTTTCAAATCTGCCCACTGGTTTCTGAGATTAAATTCAAACAAACAAACAAACGCTTCAGTTTTATAATATTTGTATAGATACATATATTCGACGAACAACGCGTGTCTATGGCATCACCGACATTACGTCATAGTGTAGATAAAATTTTGTAAAATAACTAGAAATAGAACGTATTGTTTGTTCCGTCTATCGTAAAATACGAAAAAAACAATGATATCATATCTATTTTGACGACTGTACTTGGATGCAAGCCAACAACGATGTACTAAGATAGATTAAACTAATTGAAAACTTGTCATGTATCTTCATAAAATATGTGGTTTTTTTTTTCATATAAGAGATTTTTTTTTCGTTAGAACAACTAACATAAAAGTCATATAACTACACAAGCCCTCAAAATTCGTCTAAATTTTCCCCGTTTGTTGTAACATTTTCCCCCTTATACTACGCTTGGTCACGCTACTATTGGTCTAACATTCTTGCCCTTATATTACGCTTCTATTGGTCGCATTGTGATGCTATCTAGCATATAACCTTTCTCGATAAATGTACTTTATATCACTAAAAGAATTTTTCAAATAACACCAGTGTTTTGTTGAAACCGTCGAAACACATTTGTTACAACCGTCTGGCAGGTATGACCAGATGTATGAATGTAGATGAAGCCAAGGAAGTATGCTTCGATCGTAGCAGATGGCGCTCTATAGTCTCTGCCTACCATTATTTACCAGTATTTCCTAAGATTAGCGTAGAATCAATGAAAAATTTCACTGATGCTTCGCCCCTATTAGTCGGAGCGATATATAGTCTATAGTATTCTTCGACAAATGTACTATCCAACATTGAAAGAATTTTTCAAATCAGACCAGTAGTTCCTGAGATTAGTGCGTTCAAACAAACAAACAAATTCTTCAATAGGCTATATATAACGCTACGACTAATAGGGGCGAAGCATCATAAAAATAGTAGCATAAACAGGAATGTTTTTCTAAATTTCACGCGTACGAAGTTGCAGGCAAGTCGTTATGAAAACAGTGTGAAATCAAAATAAAAAGTTTGCTGTAAAACCGTCAACTCATTAAGCATGACAGTCACGCGTGCCAATTTTATGTGCATAAGAGCTTCATTAGTAGCGCGATATATTTGTATGATTTTTTATAAAAACTGCTAGTTATCCAGCTCAACGCAGATAAAATGAAACTGCCACTTATTTTATTTCACGTTGCTTTTACGAGCTTTTCTAGTAACAGATAAATAAAATAAAAATGGAAGTGTTTTGCGAATTAATATAGATATAATAAAGTATAGAGAATAACTGAACGAAAAATGGATGAATAACGTGAAAAAGGATATCATAATGACAGTGCACGGAAGAAAAAACGCGTGGCGCCGATTACAAGTATTATCTTCTGGAACTTGTATTTTCCACTGTTTAGTTTCTTATTATCAACATCTGATAATTTCAATGAGTTACCATGATGGTCAGTCAAACAAAGCCCTAAATGTTAGAACTTTGGCATTAATCTCTGTAGATTTTTTACTAATAGACAGCTACAGTCTCCAGTATCGTACATAGATAATATCACCTATGAGCTCTCATCACGCCTGGTCAAGGCTGCATAGTAGACAATAATCGCTTCTAAAGTGGAGGAGGACTGTGCCCATCAGTGGGACGTTAGTGGGCTGGATTGAGAGATATATTAGGTACGTTTATATAGTGATTTTAAATTTCTGACGTACGAAGCCGCGTTCCATAACTAGTACCAAATAAAACACCTCATTATTTAGAATAAGATTCACAATAATATTTATGTTAAAGTGCTTGGTTTCCTTGCGACTGATCTCAAACAAAGGCGCTGTACTTAGAATTGGGTTTGCAAACAATTTGTAGAGGGCTCTTTCCGCGTAGCTTATAACTGAGAGATTTTTATTTGTCCCGAGGCGAGAACTAGCCTGGACTTTATTTTAATTAAAACTACCTGGTGTTTATGGGGTTATATTATTATAGGGATGTTATGACAGATTAAGTTATCACATAGGATAAAAAATAAAAAGTAACCCTGTCTGTATGTCGTGATTCTATGCCTCTTGCGCGACTCATACATTCGATAAAAACCAGTTTTTGCCCCACTTTTAGAGACTTCGCAGTCACCATGGTACAGTCACATGGTCACAGTTCCACCCGTTGGTATAAACTTTTAAAACAACTTTTCGTCGATTTTTAAATTGCACGGAATCCAAATAAAAGTTTTAAAACTAAGATTTTAAAGTAATAAATTACAGGTCAACAGCTGATGCAACTGAGTTGGTAAATTTTGTTTATGAGGCGAGTCTCACAGTATCATAAAGTAGATAATTTACAGTGGCTTTACGTATAAAATTTATGGTGACTTTTCATTATTTTTAAGACGTTTATAGGTTTGTTGTAAATAGTAATTGAGGTTCCATACGAAAGGGTAAAACAGAAATCTTTTTGTGAGATTCCTCTGTACGTCTAATAAAGTGTTGGTGCCAATGTGTAAATTACAGCCGTATTCACAAACGTTACTGTGAGGTCTCATAGTAGGCATGGACGCACAGGGGTAGCAAAATCATTTCAAAAACAATACTTAAGTGGTGAAGCGCACTATGCGTTTGTTAAACTGAACGCATAGCTAAGTTTTGTCAAAGGCTCTATGAACGGAACGCACTGAGAAGTGTTACCCTTTGCACAGTGCATCAACACTTAAGTACCTACTTACTTAAGTAAATATTGTTTGTGAATACGGGTGTAAGTCTTTTCTTTATTTATTATAAAACAAATTCTTTATTTTTGTGTGTATATCCCATGATTTTTTGAGTGGTTCAATAGGTTCTTTTTTTTCGAGATAATATTTGTTAGGGTTTGGTTTTAAATTCAACGCGTACGAAATTGCGGACAGCAGCTAATAATTTATAAATTAATATATCATGATGGCATGTTTAAGACATAAAATTAATGAGATGGTGTGTGGTCATGAGTTATAATAATCCATCTTGAAACACGGAACACATCCATGTTATAGAGGTAAGCTATAATTAACCTAGATTGCGATGGTATTTCAGACCGTGACATATATTTTCAATAAAATCATGAGAAAATGAGGTCGTATTCCCACATGTTTTTCAATGTGCACGGAAATTAATACTTCTTTTCATGTCTACAAGATACTTAGCTGACCCAAACGTGAAATAACGATGTCATTTACATCAAACATCGATTTTTGGTAAAAAACCAAATGTTACCTAAAATCATCGTCATCTTTATTGTTGCATTGACAAAAAAGAACATCGGTCTATCATTATTATGCCGCTGTTTTTATGCCACCACTTGTCTTTGCATCATCGCAACATGTATTTATTTTCTAAGCTCTTCGGTCTTGCTTACTTTTTTAAAATCTTTTAAGAAGCGTTATTTTAGTATACTATAGTAATCTATTATATAAAATGTCCATGTCACAATGTTCGTTACCGTACACTTCCGAAACGGCTCGACCGATTTTCGTGAAATGTTGTGTACATATCCGTTAGGTCTGAGACTCGGACAGCATCTATTTGTCAAACCCGGGGGGGTTTGAAAAATAGATGTTGACTGACTTTTGTATGTCAAAACAACGTTTGCCGTGTCAGCTAGTATATATATAATATACGAGTAGTAATAGTCCTAAAATATAACATTGCTCTCCTCTCATTATTTGGCTGAAGAAAATTAAATCTTTAATTTTTAATATAACTGGTTGGGCTTTCAGTGTTGGCTTTTCAAAAAATATATACCGTAAATTAAAGAAAACAATGAAAAAATAAATCCAGAGTTTCTTGCCTGTTCTTCTCCATAGGATTCACTTTTGGAACACACACTTAGCTTCTAACTTTTTAAAAGAGATTATTAATCTTGGCAATTTTAAATAAAAATATTTCACTATGACTATTAGTCATAATACCAGCCTTATAAAAACTATAGTGAAATTTAAGCCAACTATCCCGACCACGGTGCATATCCACAACTAAACCCAAAACGCTTAATTTCATACCAACAAAAATTAACTGAAAACCGAACGGTTGAGGCCAAAGTCAATTAGTGTTGTGGATTTGTAAAGTCAATAAAAGATTAACGCGTCCGCGTCGGTTGCTGTGACCTAATTGGGTTAAATTCTACTTTATTGCAGAAAGACGGCAATGTACTTCAAAGTATTTTCTTTTAATGAGGACTTTTTAGAGTATATTTTAGATCTTGTTTATTATACTTATTAGACTTTGATGTTCGATCAATATGTGTCATGGCTCCTTGTTTGTGTTTGTAGAGTTTCTTTTGTGTAGGATCAGGATTGGATTTCACTATGGATAGAATTACTGATAGTAATTGGCTTGAATTGTAATATACTTTATTCAGAATATGCAATATTTTGCCAAAATCCATTGCAATTCAGTTCCTTTAATGTTATTAATGAAATTATCTGTTACAAACTGAATACTAAAAACTCTAGTAATAGGCACAACTTTGGGCACTAAACACCGTTCCGTACGGTACGGTATTCCGAGGTCGTGGGTTCAATTCCCGCTTGCGGTGATCACTTTTCCACTATTATTTAATTTATTAAGTAAAAGCAAAATTAATAAATTACTGTTTTGACTATTTGGACGCAGAGGGCTGAGAGGAAAGTCTGTGTTTATATTTCACTAGCTGTTGCCTGTGACTTTGTATGCGTGAATTATACAAAAAAACCTTCCTCTTGAATCACTCTATCTATTAAAAAGACCGCATCTAAAGCTATTGCGTTGTTTTGAAGATATAAGCTCACAAAAAAGGACATACATATAAAAAACAACTTTGTTTTATAATAAGTAACGATGATAAATTATGTACTCCATAAGCCTCTAATACATTATTTTCCTTCTTTAATTTAAGAATACTTGGAAATATCTAGCTTGCACAGTAGATGACTTTCAAGATTGAAGAGGGTTGACGTAGGGCATGCGGGTAGACATGAAACGACCAAATCCGTAGGCTTTTGAATTTTGCCTAACAGGTAAAAGAAAGAATGTACTATGATTGACGACTAACCCTGCATATTAAGATAGAGTCGAATATAAATATGGGTAAAATATATTCTAATTACTCAATTTACATTAAATAGCAAATAGTTATTTCGATAGAACACTGCCTCGCACTCCAACGGAGTTGACAAAATCGAAGGACTATACGGACAAGCAAGGCTGTTTTCTGCGTCTGGGGCGTCAGCGATTTACTACAGTCGAGTCTCTCGAGGTGTTATGAGAGGCTCTTTAGAAACAAACCGTACACCAATACATCTATCGGGATTATTCTTATAGATACTGCCATCCACATGTCGATAACCTCACGTGCTAGGGCCAGATACTTAGTCTTCCTATCTGTAGCATGTATTATTTATATAATCCTACGACACATAAACCTTGCCAAAATATGAGCCGTGTGAAACGTGTAATAGGGGCTTGATTTTCATAACAAAAGGACCACCTTATTTTACTCAAACTTATCAGTGTGGTGTACAAGTGTCACCATCTCATTTCTTTCCCAGGGTGCTGTAAGAGTCTGCTAACGGATAATCAGTTAACATACTAAGCCCGTGGAAAACTCAATACGAAGGCCTATACCAGCACACGCCTGTTCAGTGCGGCACTGTTGACCAAAAGTTCTCCCAAAGTGGAGGAAGCCGTTGCAGTGGGACGTGAGTGGGCTGGAGAGAGAGAGAAAGAGAGAGAGAGAGTAAGTATCTATATGGCAAGGAATGAGGAATGATAAAGTCACCACCTCATTTCTTCCTATTGTAATGAATGTCCGTGCGTAACATTTATGACCTAAGAACAAGACAAACAAACAGCAATGAATCACAAACATTAAATTGAATTGAGACCGTGTTTTCAAGTAAGTATCTCTACTTAACGTTCTAGATAAGTAGAAATTGTGGCTTGAAAACACCATTCTATTGATAAAATTACAGCAACGCAATTTGTTCTGTTCACTCGCTCTACCCTTGGTAAACACATAAAGTATTTGTTATTCTTCTAGAGCATAACAAGCATTATTGTGTTGAGTATTTTTCGTCATTTGTTAGTTGCTTACTATTTATTGTAATAAATCTGTCTAGACATAGACTTTCTCTCTCTCTCAACTCTCTCCTTCCCATTAACGTCCAACGGTTGGGCACGGGCTTCCTCCACTTTGGCAGGGATTATTCTTCCATACGTTCTTACACAGGGTTTATTTTCGAATTATCTGTCTCTCACAGAAGATCTATGAGAAGTGTACAATATTATTTTTATCTTATCTTATTTTGTCCTTAATCCGTCTCTACACGGGCTTGAGTTATAAATAAATAAATATTCAGAACATTTTACACAACGCCTTCTGGTCCCAAAGTAAGCTATATTTCTATGCTTGTATTATGGGTACCAGATACGGACAGACTACATAAACTACATTTTTTTTTGTAAATACATACTTATAATACATAGAAAACACCCATGAGTTAAATTAATATGACCTTTAAGATTGTTAGTTTTATATTAAAACCTTCTACTAGCAGGAACATATAAGAAGCCCATCTTTAATTTCCCTCTCAAAACATATGCAACATTAATTCAGTTATTTTAATGAAGTTAATTTAAACATCAGCTGAAGTATTTTCAGTTACGCACGAGTTCTGTTCATGTACAAACGTTATTACGCACTGTCTAAAGTAATTACGTTAAAACCAGCTTCCACACGCGTCTTTGAGCACGTTTTAATGTACTACTTAAGAGGGCACGACACCAAATTATGCTCCATACAAAAATATGGGTTTCGTACTCCCCATTTTTCTTTGCGAACGTTAAACCGATCCGCTTGTATCATTTTCTTTTTTTAAAAACATATTAATTAACAGAAATATGACCATTCGAAAATCCGGCTTTTTTCGGCTTTCTTTAGGTAAAGTTGCAGCGACTATCACACATATTTGGTAAGGTTTTACCAAAAAAGAAAGTGATAGAAGCATAGATATACTCTTCATCTATAATATATCGTAAAAACAATTAAAATAGGTTCAACTTTCGCGAAGAAAAAAAGGGACTACGGAACGTCTTTTTTTCAAAGAATTTGTAGGTAAAATCTGCTCAGCTATATTTGTCCCTTTCAGCGCGGCGCTTCGAAATAGGGATAGCAATACCTAAGGCAAATACCTAAATTAGGAGTACAGTACCCTCTTAACGTTTTCCAACACGTTATGTGTAAAAATATGAGCCTCTGTAATCTCTTTTATCTTCGGGGCTTGTGGTCAAGTGGTTCATGTAACACACCGTCTTTCACGAAGTCCCGGTTTCGATTTAAACTAAGGTCTATATTTACACTGCGTCTGGTTGCTTCGTACTATGGTATCTATACTAATAAATAAAGCTGAAGAATGATTGTTTGTTTGAACGCGCTAATCTTAGAAACTACTAATTCGAATTGAAAAATTCTTTTTGTATTAGACAGTACCTTTACCAAGGAAACCTAAAGGCTACATAACATCATGCGGTGACTAATAGAAGCGAAGCATAAGTGAAAAATGTTGCAAGACTGAAAGAATTTTTTTAATGGGACCAGTTGTTGCTGAGATTAGCGCGTTCAATAAAAATCTCTTAAGATTTATAATATTAGTATAGATATTTTTAGGCTAAAATACATAAAGTAATTTGATACAGTAGCATCTGTATTTCCCGAAACCTAATAAGATGAAACGGTTCTACAAGAATAAGCATTTCTATAGCTTACTTGTATCTCCGAATACTAAATGTTACACAATTGTAACAGAAAATACATTGCTCGCATAGCAATAAGTTATATAATAATATCATTTAACTATACAGAACACGTAATGGCTAAGTGAAATATGATAGATAACATATTGGAATAAACGAAAAGTGTCATATAAGTTTGTTGATGTCAGAAATTGAATTAGGGGTCATGACCCCTCACATGAAAAAGGCTCTATTACTGAGTGAATACAGGCAGATTGTTGATACTAACAATACGTTCATTGAACGTATTTTGTGTGGTTTTAGATTATCATACTTTCTTCTTTGATAACACATCGATAAATCTGTGTAAAAATTTTAACACGCTTATCTAAGTTAGGTAGGTATCTATCAATGTATAAATCTATTGTAACCAAATCTTTGAAAGTTATTTTAACCCACTTGCAGTAGTCGAATTGATCTGAATTTTTGAACAATAAATAAGGACCGATGACATTGCAGTATTTTAAAAAAATATTCAGCATTTTCAAGCGTGTTTTTCAGTTTTTAAACCAATTAAATTATTAAAGTTTATGTTACGGTTAATAAAGTATTTAAAAAAAATTAAGAATAAAGCCAAGGAACTATCTTGTCTATCACTATGAAAAAAAGGCAGGAAGGTATGATAAAATAATAGAGAATGTAGATAAAAGTGACCAACATTCCAGTATAGCAGTTTTACGTGAGTACAAAAGCACAAAAGACACCAAAAATATAATATTTTTTATTAATATAAAGCTCATTCATTGATTTATTCATTCATTCATCTTGTCCTGTAAATATTGCGAAAAGTCAATGAGAACTGAAAAACAAATTGGGTGCGATTTAAATTACAAACATGTGCATCTAAATTTGTAGAACGTGTGTACTTTTAGAAACAGTATCTTGGAGCCTAGAAAACGCTACGGTATATAATTGCTTTAGGCTCTTTGTATTAGGGTATTTACATTTATTAGTATCTGGTCAAGGTCTTGGGTACGACTAACCTATAAGAAGTTCTTTGTAAAAAGTATTATCCTTAATATGATAATAATCTGTTTAATGGACAATAGTTTTTAAACTCGTAAGCGCGCCATTATCCTTATAAGTAACTAGCTTATGCCCGCGGATTCGCACGCATTAGTAGCCGAATCGAATTTGAAATCTAACCAAAAATAATAATACCTAGTTTAAAAAAACTAAAAAACACGCTTTATTTAATCGAATTATTGCATTGTCATCGGTCTTTGACAGGTGTGCAAATTTTGAATAGAATCTGACTGTTTAAAGTGGGTCAAAATAGCGTCCAAAGGAGTCGGTTACAAACATACAAACAAACATACAAACAAACATACAAACAAACATACAAGTGAAGCTAATATAAAGCGTGTAATAAAAAAGATACAAGTCGATTCGTCTGATTCTGTGAGTTGCTATGACAACTGTGAAATAACAAAATGGCGGAGGTATTATTATATACCATATTTCACAAACTTTTGCGTTTATTATCTAGTATAAAATTTTAGCGTAATAATATAATGCCTATTTTACTTCCAGAATTATAAAATATGTCTATACCAATTTTTGTGCAATTCTGTTCAGTAGTTTTTTATGCGTTAAAAAGGTCATAAACAAACAAACTCACTTTCACTTTTATATTTATGTAAGGACAATAGAAAGAAAGCTTAAATGAAAAAGAAATTTTAAACAAAAAATTCTTTAAAAAATTACAAGACCTATTATTATTCAGTAATATATTACTATCTGGATGAGGATTTTAGGTCAGGGCGTGTCACGTAGTCCTACGTGCTGGTCGGTATACTTCAAATCTGTGCAGAATATCTTTTAGGTAAGCACGGACTTGGAATAAGATGTTTCTAGATTTTTTACGTGATCAGTCAGCGTGACCTACATCTGATATTAAGTTGTAAAATTGTTTGAAAACTTCTGGGCAAATATTAAAAGTGTAGTATTTAATTTGTGGTTTAGATAAGGTATAACGATATCTACTAAATGATACGCGTATATTCACAAGAGTTACCTACGCTTGTTTTGGGACTCAATAGCATCAAGTCATCATTGTTCCCTGTCATTATTTCATTCAATATTTATATTTACTTTGCGATATACGGTCTTATTCATAATGACTTATCGGAGGTTTAAACGGAGATTTTATTGGAGAGATAATAAACGTTTTAGCGTAAAAAGACTATTATGAATAACAAGTTTTGGCAATTTTCGCGAACCGATTTTAGCGAACTTTTAAACCTCCGATAAGTCATTATGAATAAGACCATAACAAACTATCGCAAAATAGACACGATCATTATATTACATACTTGTTGTTGACCGCGACTTTGCACGTAGGGAATTTAGAAAATTTTCTCCATTTTTGCAACATTTTGTACTGATATCTCCCTCCTAATGGTCGCAGCCTGATATTATACAACCAGCCTTCCTCAATAAATGTACTATTGAATGAAAATTTTTCAAATCGGACCAGTAGTTCCTGAGTTTAGCGCGTTCAAACAAACAATCTCTTCAGTTTTGTAGTATGAGTATAGATTGTGTTTCTTACTTTGAACTTCACCTTGCAAAGAATCAATTAAAAATCTAGCTCATTTATAAAATTCAATACTTTATTGTCAATACTCATATTTTACATGAATATTTAGTCAGAAATTTCGTTCGTTTATTTGTTCACAAAATCCATTATTATTGAAGAATGAGTGTAACACAAATACCGACGTCTCTGTAATACTTTTCACAAACACCAACAGCCAAATACGTCTCTTTAATTCTTTTGTTAGATCAAATTACATGGAAATATTGTTACAGAGTTCCTAAAACGCTTTGTATTTTATAACTACTGTTTATATGCTTAACTAAAAGTACTGAGAATGTACAAACGGGCTTTGTTCGGAATATTTTTATTTTACACATTCATTTAGGTACTAGTTATTCCACTATTTTTTTATGATAACGGAAGCTAATTTAATTTTTTATATTTTTGTGCATGTTATTAATAAATAAATTAATAATCATTCAAATTCCTTTATTGTGAGCATAGTTATTCTAACATAGGTAAAGGAACATATCATTATATAATTATAATTAGATTACTTGCTGAAAAGGCACATTTTAGATACGAAATTCACGGATTTATATTTATTAAATCCTGTCTGTATTACCTTCCTTTAAGATATAGATATTATATATCTAAGTTAGAATATTTAAATAAAACAAACATTTATCTTGATCGGTAATCGAATTCACAGCAAGCGTGGGTTCTTCTTCCTATTTAGATCATTGACAAGAGACCACCTACGCTCTCTCTAAATGGGGCATACGCCTTATATATTAAAACATTTTTAAATTAAGAAGTCCTTTTATTCATTGCTTATTTATAAAAATAAATGTTATATTTATAGTTTTATTCGGTAAGAATAGTCGAAAATAAAATCATCTTTACAATACCATTTAAACTTTACAGCGCACCACTTGAAACATTTTTTTTTAATACCACAGATTTGACAGATAGTGGATTCGCCTTTAATCTTGAATGCATGTAATTTTAGCTTGACTAAATCATAAAGCAATAAAACAAGTATTGCATTGGGAAGGAAAGAAGATCATTAGTCTATGATACAAATTAACCTATGGCGTGTATCTATAGACACATAGAACGTATTTCACGCACACAGACATATACGTGGCTTCAAGCCAAGTGAGTGATGTAGCCTCAGATACTCTACCTGGTAAAACTGTTCAATGCATGAAAGTCCATCTTATTTCAAGCTATTAGAATCGGTGGTGACGCCGTTTGTGATTACGCCAGTATAAAATATAATTGATTATTCAATTCGGTAAAAGTGGACTGTATGTGATAAGCGTGGTCGTTAAAGAAAAATAGATGGAAAGATGGGATGCATAGCATCTAGGTACCTTTATTTCTCGGTCTTCGTTGCTTGTATCTCGACCGGGGTCTTGGTGACTGCCTTCTTCCTCAATCTCTCTTCTCAGAACAAACACACACTCGCGTGACGTAACACAGGTGCACCATATAAGGAAAGAGTTCATAAAAATGTTCACGAGTAGTTTATATAAGAGATTGTAGTCTCTTTGGCGATTGCGGGTCACAAAAAGGAAATTTCTTCCTGGCGGGTAAACTAGGAGTACATTCACAAGAAGCTTGTACGACTTCTGGCGGGAACTTCCGATGCGTCCGGAAGCGCGGCGGTTACGATCGATACATGTAGTATCTCGATCGATGTCAAAGGTGTACTAATTAAAATTTGCAACGATCCTTTTCTGGAAACGTCGGCGTCGGTACGAACCGGCGGAATCTCATTGGCTCTCTATGTCGTGATGCTATGCGTTGTTAGGTTGGTAGTAGGAAATGACCACAATTTAAAAAGTAAATTAATGTATTAACAATTATAAAATATACTGGCGTTACCAATCGGTATTTAGGCGAATTATGATGTCAAAGTAACAAAACAAGTATACAATAATACTTCTATTGTAGATACCTAATCTTTATAACATAATTAGAACAAATAGGAACACGATATTAACACAACTGTTCTGTATACAAGAATAAAGTTTTAGCTTATAGTATTGCTTAATAGCCTCGGTCGAGATAACATTCAAGTACAATTAATACAGTAATCAATGCGGCCAAACTTGGTAAGGGTTGAATAACAAAACTTTATAACTGCCCAAGTAAATAAAACCTAAGTATATATTAAGTAACGAAATAAACATTAGATAAAATGTCATTTACTTTACCCATTTACTTTAACTATTGAAAAAATGCTGCATGTGGCAGAGATGAGAATGTTGAGATGATGAGGAGTGACTAGAATAGACCAAAGAAACGGTAGATGGACTGTTTGAAAGGCGATATGAAAGAAAAAGGAGTTGAAGAGAATATGACGGCTGATAGGAGTGGTTGGAAGAATAAGACGTGCTGCGCCGACCCCAAATAACTTGGGATAAGATGACTTTGCCCATTATAAACTTATTGATTATTATATCTATCTGCATAACTAAACAGAAATAAAACCTCCCAATATTATGTACGTTTTTATCAGCTCGGTACGTACTTAAGAACCAATGCATTAGCCTATGTAACGATGTCTTTTACTGTTATTTTTACTCGTAGTCGGATTGATTTGAATTTTTGCACACGCACAGTAACGTAAAATAATTTCGGCCTTTTGTGTTTTTAGTAAATAAATAAATATTCATTGACATTTCACACAATGTCCTCTGGTCCCATGCTAAGCTTATACGCTTGTGTTATGTGTAGTTTTTGAATTAAGCAAAACATTTATAAATGTAGTATTTCCATTTAAAATTATTCTTTGCATCATTGAATATTAGACTTAAAATTTCGTAATTTCAAACCATCATGTCAAAGCGACATGATGAGGTTTCCTTCCGATTAAAATCAGCAGACAATGGCAACAGTAGCATACATGTTACGATGCAATTCAAAATAATTTGTAGGCTGCCACAATATCTCAACGTACTAAAATCTAATACAACCGGTTGTTACTTAAATGATAACCTATTGGTATTTTAATATTATTACATAGGTCGTCAAATTATACCGCAACAAATAATATGACTCATATTTGGGTTGCTTCTCATTTCATACACAAACATATTTTTCCTCTTTATTATATTAGAATAGGCTTGTTTGTCTGGGTTACATTTAGGCGAATGTTTGATTTATCTGTAGTGTACTACTAATAACATAGATAGATGTTAAGATGTTTGTTGTTCTTTCACGCAAAAATTACGAAATGGATTTTAACAAAGATAGCTGTTGCCCGCAAATTGTAATGCATGGAATTATATTAAAAAGCAATCTTCTTGAACTACTCTATCCACTAAAAAGACCACATCAAAATCAGTTGCGTGGTTTTGAAGATATAAGCTCACGTAGAGACGTACATACAAATATAACGACTTTGTTTTATAATAATTGTTTCAGATTCACAGCTATATAGCTTATTGATCATATTAACACACTAGCTGTTGCCCGCGACTCCGTACGCGTAGAATATAGAAAATTTTCCCGTTTTTGCAACATTTTTCACTACTGCTTCGATCCTATTAGTCACAGCGTGATGTTATATAGCCTATAGCCTTCCTCGATAAATTTACTATCGAACACTGAAAGAATTTTTCAAATCGGACTAGTGGACTCTACAGCTTTATAATATTAGTATAGATAGGCTGCGTCAGCACGCTAAAAGCTATGGAGCAGGCAGCAACTATAAAAGCGTATTGCGCCGCTGGGCATCAACCGCAAAACAGAACCATAATAATTAAGACAGAGGTGTACGTCCGTCCGTCTATAACAACATCTATGTAATCTTCATCCATAATAGTTAGATAGCTGTATACTCAATGTGCAATAAACATTGATATCAATTCTACTTGCACAACTAAACTTAACTAAACTAAAAAATGATAACTAAAATGGTGTTTTTTTGACAATGTTTTTTTTTTAAGACATTTTACACAACGTCCTCTGGTCCCAAAGTAAGCTATATTTCTATGCTTGTATTATGGGTAACCAGATACGGATAGACTACATAATTACTACTTTTCTTTTGTAAATACATACTTATAATACATAGAAAACACCCAGACGCAGTACAAACATTTGTATGACATTTATGGATATCATACAAATAATTGTCCCAAGCGGGAATCGAACCCGCGACCTCGTGATCAGCAGTCCATTACATAAACCACTCCACCACGAAGCCCGTCATTTATATTAATTTAAATTTTTACGGTCTTATTCATAATGACTTATCGGAGGTTTAAACGGAGATTTTGTTTGATTCAATCTATTCGCCTCTGGAACGCACTCCCTTGTGAGGTCAGGATGTCTACCACTTGTAGTCTTTTTAAACGCAGAGTTCGTCAGATCTATTTTAAGCTTTCGGCAGAAACTCAGTAGCTTTTCTCGCACTACATTAATTTTATTTATATATGTAGTATATGTATATGTTTATGTGTATGTATTTGTGTGTAATTATATTGTGTATTTTTATGTAATGTCTATTGTGTGTAGGCTGTAGGTATGTATTTGTTGTTTAAATATTATTAATATCATTAAATTAATTGCACCTACCAATGGTTGCCTGGTAGAGAATGCCCTAGGCATTAAGTCCGCCATTGTACAACTTAATTTATGTGCATAAAGTTTAATAAATAAATAAATAATAATCTGTCACTGATTGCATAATGGCGAATTTTATCAAGTTTGGTAGTCTACTATTAATTTTTTGTTATAAATGACTGACGCCATTATGGCGCCATAATCGCCAGGCGTCAGTGACTGATCATTATGACCACAGTGTAATAAGCAGACTTGGGCCCTTGTTATAATGGATTCATACGAGCTGAAATGTAATTAAAATAATTTACCGTACATTTAACAACAAATTTATAAGAAAATAATATGTAAAAGTATATTGAATGTTTAATACGGTTGAAAATTTGTGCCATTTCTCACTTGGCGAAGGGAAAAGATTGCTTCACGTTCCGAATATAAAGAAATAGAAGCACTGTCACAAATTACACTCGGGTACGTTTAAAAACATCAGCCTATCAAAACATTTTGTTGATTATGGAATACAAATAACCTTTTTTCTACAAATCTTTACTTATTATAATACAGTCGTTATTTTGTATGTATGTTCCTATGTGAGCTTCTCTCTCTCTCTCTCTCTTCAGCGCATTGACGTCCCACTGGTGGGCACCTATGGTCTACTATGTCGCACTGATCAGGCGTGTTGGTTTCGTTTCGAGATTTGTGTCTCTCACAGTTTATGTTTACTGGTGAAAACGTGTGGTGACGGATAAGAATATAAGTGTTGGGTACACTACAAAAAGCCGAAAAACTTTATTCCGAAAGTTACAAACACGAATTTCATAATACCGATTTTCATAATTCCGAATGGTTCAAAACTCCGAATATAACAACTCCGATGTATCATTACTCCGATTTTCATAATTCTGAAACTTCAATATACCTAACGATTATAATTACTATTCTCAAAATTCCGAACTTCAAAAGGCCGAATAATAAAAAATCCGAATTATTGATAATTCGAAACATCAATAAAAATTTTTGTTTCGAATAAAAATATTTTGTTTCCCTTAACCTGACCGAAGCGATTCATCAATAATACAGAGGATTTGCAGCATGCAAACAAGCTCGCAGCATGCAATATGCAAGCAAGCACGCAACATTCAAGCAGGCATACACCTTACAAGCAAGCAGCAAGCATTGTTTCTGTCACGGCTCCGGCGCTACGGGCTTTGGGCGGGCCCACGCGAGATAATGTCGTCGCAGATGGTTTGAAGGCTCACCGCTGCTGCTTCGGCGTGTTGGCCGGCTATGCCAGCCAGCCTCAGCTTCAGCAGCGGGCCGTCAAACCACTTGCTCCTCAGCCCGCGGGTCGCCCCAGCCCTCCGTGCCTAGGAGGGCTTAAATCGCACTCTAGTGTAGGGCAAACAAGACTACGTGAAGTCGGTTTTGCAGCGATTCCTTTCAGACTCAAAATTTTGTGGAACAACATGTTGAACTTAGTCTGTTCGACGTATTGAAAATCGGTATCTCGTTTTTCGGACTAATAAACCTTCGAGAATTTGACTCTTCGGACAAATGAAAATCGCAAAAGTAACAAATCTGATTTATGACTTTCGGTAAAATGTTTTTCGTGATTTTGAATAATAGACATTATAATTTATCGGTATTATGAAATTCGGACTTTTGAAAATCGGCATTTCAAAATTCGGAGTAACGTTTTTCGGAATTTTAGGGTATTCCCACAAGTGTTATCACTCCATTTCTTCGCGAGGGTGCTAAAAAGGCAACTAAAGGATATTTTAAGCAGTTAACAATGTGAGCTTATATCTTCAAAACTACGCAACGGATTTTGATACCGTTTTTTAATAGATAAAGTCGTTCCAGAGGATGCCTTTTTTGTGTAATATGTTACGGGTTTCTTTATTTTCTGAATTCTACGCGTACGAAGTTGCGGACAACGGCTAGTCTATACTAATATTATAAAGCGGAAGAGTTTGTTTGTTTGTTTGTTTAAACGTGCTAATCTCAGGAACCACTAGGCCGATTTAAAAAATTCTTTCTGTGTTAGATAGGACATTTATCGAAGAAGGCTTTACGCTATTTATCATCACGCTACGACCAGTAGAAGCGAAGCGGTCGTTAAGAATGTTGCAAAAACGGGGAAAATTTTCTACATTCCACGCGACGGGGTCGCGGGCAACAGCTAGTATTAAATAAAGTAGCTATCATTTATCTTTGACATGCAAAATTATGTTTGAAATAATTTATTGGTTACTTAGTTTTTGCTATAAAGACGCATAAAAAGGCTTGGAAACTTCTCCCATTAGGATAGAAGCAAAATAGTTTTGATAGTAGATAGCTGTTCTCTGTATACTTCATTTTTAAGTTGTAGATTTGTTTAGGTAGTCCTGCTTTTGATACATTTTAGTTTCTAACTTGAATTGCGAAAGTGATCTTTAATCAAGCCGAACCAAACTTTATTTTTCTAGAAAAAATGACTAATCAAATCTTTAGCAAATCTTTGACTTAAACTATCATGTTAAAAAGTTAGGATTCGGTAGTTTTCTAAAATAATTGAATTTTATACATCGTGAATAAGTCCCAGTGAAAAGAGACGACTAGTCTTCTAGTCGTTTTTAGGGTACGGAACCCAAAGGGTAAAAACGGGACCCTATTACTGAGACTTCGCTGTCCGTCCGTCCGTCCGTCCGTCCGTCTGTCACCAGGCTGTATCTCAAGAACAGTGATAGCTAGAGAGTTGAAATTTTCACAGATGATGTATTTCTATTGCCGCTATAACAACAAATACTAAAAATAAAATAAAATAAATATTTAAGGGGGGCTCCCATACAACAAACATGATTTTTTTACCGTTTCTTGCTCTCAAACGTTGCTACAACAAACGTGATTAATTAAGTATTGTGTGTGTTGTTTGCTCATTTATTAATAACGTGCCTTATGTTGCATAGATAATGGTACGGAACCCTTCGTGCGCGAGTCCGACTCGCATTTGACCAGTTTTTTTCACATGTCACATGAAAATGTCACATGATTTAATAAAAATTAAATCATGACTTTTGGGACTTATTCACGATGTATAAAATTCAATTGTTTTGACATGAGAAATAAAGGCACCATTCACTTACCTGGATGTAGTTTGTAAAGCAGAATTGAATGAGGTCTTATTATAATTAGGTTCGTATCGTGAATGGTATGTTTTTTTTGCAGTAATACATATAATAAATAATTGGTCAAGTGCGAGTCGGACTCGCGCACGAAGGGTTCCGTACCATTATCTATGCAATATAAGGCAACGTTATTAGTATCGAGCAAGAAACGGTAAAAAAATCATGTTTGTTGTATGGGAGCCCCCCTTAAATATTTATTTTATTTTATTTTTAGTATTTGTTGTTATAGCGGCAATAGAAATACATCATCTGTGAAAATTTCAACTGTCTAGCTATCACCGTTCTTGAGATACTGGGTACGGAACCCTAAAAATCATGTTTGTTGTATGGGAGCCCCCCTTAAATATTTATTTTATTTTATTTTTAGTATTTGTTGTTATAGCGGCAATAGAAATACATCATCTGTGAAAATTTCAACTCTCTAGCTATCACCGTTCTTGAGATACAGCCTGGTGACAGACGGACGGACGGACGGACAGCGAAGTCTCAGTAATAGGGTCCCGTTTTTACCCTTTGGGTACGGAACCCTAAAAAAATAACGCGCATAGTGTTATACCATGTGGTTGGTCTTTTAGCTGATTATTTTGATAAACGGCGTTTATTAATTTTTCAAGGTCAATTTTTAGATAGAAATCGGCGCCAAGTGTATAATTAGAACTGTTTACTTTACTATTTATATCCGTCGTAATGAGCGTGAAATCACGTAAGCGATCAATCGGGAGTGTTACAAAGATCGCAAATCTTACGAATACATATTTTACGTTAAGAGGATACCAAAATAGCTTCATGCGTTTTTCTACGTACGAATTTTTCATTGTTTCTTTAGATTGAATGGCTAGAGCTCTAATTTTTAAGTATATGTTTTTTCAATATATGATCTAGGATCGCATAAACTCAGAAACGCGATTGAAAAAAGTTTTCTCGATAGAAAATCTTAGCGAAACAACCTCTCAAATTTTTTATTTTTTTCATATGTCGGTTTATTATTGCGTATTAACTAATGAAATAACTTTAAAAACATAAGTAACTATTATATATAGGAACACGTAAATCAGAATTAAAATATATTTAGTAGATTTTGAGTTAACAAAAAAAATATCCCTAATTCTTCATTTTCTGTGCCTACTGGCTGTGTTAATATGTACGTGTCGGTGATGATATACGATAATATTGATGTGGGCCCTTAATACAAATACAATTTCTGTCGGCGTTTTTCAGTCTTCATTGGAAAGGAGGCATAAGGTGAAAAGACAAAATCACAAGGCAATATCCTTTACAAGAATAAAGGTATAAAAACATGCAGGCGAATCGGGAAGCTTCTTTTTTGAAGTTGGTTAAAAAGTTACAATAGAGCTACATTAGTAGTAAAAAAATAAGAATACGATAGTGTCAAAAATTAAGATAAAATAAATAAATATTCACGGACATTTCACACAACGACCTCTGGTCCCAAGCTAAGCTTATATGCTTGTGTTATGGGTACCAGAATACGGATATACTACATATACTAATTTTCTTTTGTAAATACATACTTATAATACATAGAAACACCCAGACGCAGTACAAACATTTGTATGACTATTAGAAAAATCACACAAATGATTGTCTCGAGCGGAAATCGAACCCGTGACCTCTTGATCGGTAGTCCGTTACCTAAACCACTCAACCACGAGGCTCGTCTAACGAGATACATATAAAAAACTTTATTTGTCAGCAATAAATGGATATAAAATCTTCAATCACATTGTTACTACGATCCTAATTTAAAAGTAATTAAATAGCCAATTTCATTTTGTTTGCTCAATGAAAAGCTTCAAAGTCATCTCGTTTATTTTCCAAGTTCAAGATCTAACATTCTCAAGGGGTTTGAGAACTCACTGTGTACGTGAGTCAATTTACCAATTATCCCATCCTACGCTATTTGATTTGTTATAACCTCAAGCTTCTATCTAAAACCATAGAGTAGCACTTTCATAATAATGAGTAAATAATTTTGTACTTATGTGTGTTTACATCGTAGAGTGGGTCCAATAGTATTCGTTAGTGTGCATACCTTTGTTCATGTGGTGAGGAATTAGAAATACGAATGTGTGTAACCCATTTCTTAATATTTTCTAACCTTTGTGCGACTCATTTATTCAAATACTAGCTATTGCCTGGATCTTGGTACGCGTCGAATAATATAAAATATCCTTCCTCTTGAACCACTCTATCTATTAAAAAAGTCCGCATCAAAATTCATTCATTAACCAGTCAATTAAGGGATATTGTAAACAAATAACATCCTTTGTGAGAGACGGAAAACATGCCCAATCGACTCTGTATAGTAGACCATAATCCCTTCCAAAGTTGAGGAGGCCTGTGCCCAATAGTGGGACGTTAAAGGGCTGGAGAGAGAGAAAAGAGTATTTTTTTAGTAAAACGATTTTTATAAAAGCATTATCTGACGTCAAAAAAGTCTTTGAGTCAAACTTTTACGGAAACCAATTCCAGAGACAAAACTAATATAACTTTGGAGTGAGATTTTTTCTTGACCTCCTTTTACCATTATTTTAAATTAGTGTAATTATTACGAACCTTCAAGTAATTAATATCATTCTTAACTAGCCTCTTTGTGAAGGCTTAAATAATTTGTGTTTGCATTTAGAAGAATATTTTCTTTTGAGTTTTAATTACGAAACCCTTATAATTTTAGTCTTTTGCTTTATAAATTTAAAATTTAGATTATTTTGTATAATTATGTGAGACAACTTTTGCGTAAAAGTAAAAAAATAATTTTACACTTAAATAATAATTATAATTTCTAGCGACTCCTGAGTTTCTGATACTATTGATATTTAAACACACAAACAAACTGTTCAGTTTGATAATATTCGTATAGATTGTAGTTATATTCAGTTTCGATTGATACATTGCACGTTGTATTTAGAACTAAACCACAAATGCCACAATAGCATTTCATGGTTGAGTGCTTTACTCGTACTAAAGAGCTGTTCGTATGAGAGATGTTCATTACTTTAATTAGAACTAAGTAAGACTAAGTACTTGTAACTAATCACATAGAGACAATTAATTAAAAAGTCTTAACATTGTTCACGCCATTTTTTGTGAGACAGTAAAAGAAAGTTGTAAATTTAGGGTTTCATAAATATTTCACAAGATATTATTGGACCAACCTAACCTTAATGATATTAAGCTATTGCATAGCTTCTATCGCGGGCCTTGAGCGTGGAGACTAAATGCACAAAATTCGAAATTTAAATTCCGTAACAAAGATAGCGTAACCAAAAAATACTACATACGGCGTTTCGCTGTTCACGCTGGTGACTCATGTCAGTTTTGGCGTTAGTTTTTATTTTATTGCCATTTGATTGACAAGCGCTATTTTATCATAATTGCAATTTGATAAAAAACACTATGCAATAGCTTTACCGCTGCAGTCCCCGAGTGCCACACGTCTTTTTCTTTTTTTGTGCAGATATACTCAGATTCATAATAGCAAAATTTTCTTACCAATCTATGTTCTAGAGTAGAATAATAAACCCTAATAACTTAGAAACGAACTAAAACTGAGAAACTACTAAAGAACTGTTGAATGGAGTTCTTCAAAAAATGAGTTTAAAGATTTCTCAGTTCTCGCAACGTCAGTCGGCGAGCCTTTGGCAAACCTGTTAGGCTATTTGTTTACCATCAGACGGTCTGGCTGCTTGTTTGCCCCGTTAGTAGGTACTATAAAAAAGTTATAACAGAATTTTATTCAAAGTGACAAGATACGTTAAACTTAACATTATATTACAACAAATAAATCTGTCAGTTG
The DNA here is from genome assembly GCA_916999025.1 of Orgyia antiqua. NCBI lineage: Eukaryota > Metazoa > Arthropoda > Insecta > Lepidoptera > Erebidae > Orgyia > Orgyia antiqua. The sequence continues at coordinate 13,625,863 of OU779873.1, read as the reverse complement.
AACATCTGCTATGATAACAATAAATTACAGTTTTAACATCTCGTCTGTCGCAAACGTTTGTTCTAAATATAGGAAATTTAACTGGAGCGTTAGAAAATAATGATGATATTAACAGACACCTTATACCACCGTACACATTCCAAATAGATGATCAAAGAGAAATCTATAAATCAATCGATGTGTAAACTATTAATGTATTTAAGGGTATTAATGTTTTTTTTCTTGAATTTCAAACCAATTACGTCCTTCAATAAATTTATACTGAGGCTTTTCCAGTGATAATAAGGTGCCTTGACTCCAAATTAAGGATGAAAAAGGTTCCATGTGGCAGAGATGAGAATGTTGAGATAGATATTTATTTGGAGTGCCTGGAATGGATATAATATGAAATTTAAAAGGAAGTTTAAAAGTAACGCTAGTAATAGAAAAGTTGAAAGGAAATCGTCTGAAATGGTATAGACATGTTAAAATGTGATAAAAATGGACCCACCCTAAACAATTTGTGATAATTACAAAAAAAGAAGAGTTTTAATGTACTACGGTCCGTATGCATTATTGACCTTGGATGAAAATACTCAAAACTACTAATGACTCTCTCATAATTTGAAAGGTTAGAAATATCAAATCATGAAGCACGTATATTCGCACTATTTTGCAGTAACAGTTTAAAGAGGTCATTGCCCAGTATAACCCGGTCGCATGGCGAGCTGCCAGTGGGAAGTTACGAGATTCAAATGTTACGCAACCTACGCAATTGTGGTATGCGGATATGATACGCATTATTGTTAGGTAAAAACTAATATTACAGTTATATTTACTAATGGTCTTATTCATAATGACTTATCGGAGGTTTAAACGGAGATTTTAGCGGAGAGATAATAAACGTTTTAGCGTAAAAAGAATAAGAATAACAAGTTTTGACAATTTTCGCGAATCGATTTTAGCAAACTTTTAAATGATCCGATAAGTCATTATGATCATTATGATTTCAGCTTTATAATATTTTAGTTAAATAAACCTTAGCCTTTCAGTAATCTCTTGCTCTAGCATTTTAGTGAGTTTTCAGTCACCATGGTCGAGAGTTTGATTTAGTTGTAATGATGTTTGGATCGTAGCAGATGGTTCTTTATAGTCTCTGGCTATCCCAATGGGAAAAAAGTGTGATGGTATGTTGGTGATGATGACGAAATACATAACGTGTTATTGAAAGTATCGTCCTAAGTATATTCTCAGTAACTCTCTCTCTCTCCAGCCCATTTACGTCCCACTGTTGGACACGGGCCTCCTCCACTTTGGGAGGTATTATGGTTTACTGTGCCGCGCTGACGAGGCGTGATGGCGATGGGTTTATTTTTGAGTCTTATGTCTCTCACAGACAATGTTATCTGTGTGCAACTGTGCAATATCCTTTAGCTGACTTTTACAGCACCCTTGGGAAGAGATGGGGTGGTGACACTTGTATTCTTAATCCGTCACCACACGTAGAACTCAGTAACTCAATGTAACCAAATGTTTATAATTAACCAACAAAATTACTATTCATAATAGTGTTGAAATATTCATTGCAACTTTTACTATAATATAATTACTTATTCCAGGATTCAGTCTAGTACTATTAATTAAAAAGCTAGATTAATAAAGATAATATTTATTCAAGAAGCGTTCTTAATTGGTTTAATTAATAGTGTAATTAAGGACCGCGCTGAAAAATTTGTTGTCACGAAAATTAATTTAATATCACTCGCAATATGATTTGTGATATTTTTTTTTAGGTTAGGCTGGACAGAAATTTTAGACTGCGGCTGTTTATCTTGATTTTGGAGTGTGTTTAAATTTTATGATAAAAATAATTTTGTAATCTTTATGGAAATTTTTGTTATCTATCTATACTAGCTTTTGTTCTTCGTTTATGTGGAATTTAGAATGTTTTTTCCTGTAGTTGCAACATTTTTCATTACGGCTGTGCCTCTAATAATCACAGCGTTGTGTAATATAGCCTATAGCCTTCCCCGATAAATATACTATCCAACACTGAAAGAATTTTTCAAATCGGACCAGTGGTTCCTGAAATTTATTCGTTTAAACAAACAAACAAACTCTTCAGCTTTATAATAATAAGCATAGATTTTGGCCCGTCGTTTCGGAGACTTTGCAGTCATCATGGTCACGGGTGAAACTCACGAGTCGTCATGCCAAAATTTAAAACAAATATACGCGTCTAAAATCCGTAAAAAGTAGTGTTATTTAAACAAATGAGTCGCGCAAGTATTAGAAAATATTGTGTATGTGTTGCTATTCACCTTTTACGCTATTGCGCACAATCAGACAAGTTGGCAACGCTGTGAGCTATTTCTATTTTTTATTATGTGAGCTAATTCAGTACAGTTTATACAAACAATTATGTTAAACATGTTTAATTACGACTTTAATTAATTGCTTCAATAGTTCAATTTATATTTTGGAGAGTAAAAGTTACCTATATTTAAATCCAAATTTTAGGATTCAGCACAGGAGAAAGCAACGTGTATAGGATCACTCTACAGGTCCATGAAACTTGGTGGTCACTCAAGCTGACGATATTATTTTTTGAATTGGAAAATGACCTCCGACCAACAATGAATATCTCAAAAAAATTTAACACATCTGTCTAGCCCATTTACGTCCCACTGTTGGGCACGGGCCTCCTCCACATTGGAGGGATTATGGTCTACTGTGCCGCTCTGACCAGGCGTGTTGGCACAGGGTTTATTTAAATAAATATCACATAACACTAGAGAATTTACTATTTTCTACCGTAGTTAGGTATGCGAAACCTGAAATTTATGCTTAGACAAAAATATCACGGTATAAAATTTAAACTTTAGGCGGTCTTACTTGAGAAATGGGTCAAATAAATCCCTAAGGCGCGACTGAATTGCTTCTGTGCTATGTACCGCCTAAATAAACATGATTCAGTTGCCCCTAAGCAACGTTCGGAGTATTTTGATAGGGGCTACCGTTGAACTAGTTTAAGGAGATGAAAACCCACTTGAGAATTCAACCGAGAGAATTTCATGAAAATTCTCTTGATTTTATGACAACGTTACAGTATTTCTATGCTGATCGGCGGGCTTAAAATACATTATATTCGGCTCTAAGCTGAATAACTGTGAGTTATGGTCGGATTGGGAATAGTTGGGAAATCTTGAATTTTTTTTTGGTGCTACGTACTCGTACTTACGTATGCACGTCTTTAGCGTGTATCTTAATATTATTACTATGTGTCCTCGGAGAATTTGAAGTCAATAATAACTATTGCAGAGTTGAAAAAATTATGGAATTGAGAAATACAAATATATTAGGTTTTAAATGAAGCGCTACGTTTCATAGACATCAGCTAGTCTGTAGACTGTAGTCACGAGTAGGACTCAGCTGTGTTATTAGTTTTTGCTAAACTAAAAACAAAATAAACACGTCTCAATCCGTAAAAATGGTTGTAATTGAATTCCTTATTATTTAAAATCACACGAACATTTTTTGACTAGTCATTCTTCATCTGAAAGGAGTATTCATATGATTTGTATATTTCAAAGCTTATCCCTCACATCTGCACAATAGATATCCCGTCATTGATCACGCTTGGGGCCAAGCAACAATAGGATATGGTAATATTGATTCCCAACGGAAATTGAACCCATGAACGTTAGCACAAATGGCCGATGTGTCACCACAGTCTCATTAAGCTCATCGAACCAGTTATTGATATTTGATGTTGATTAATAAGAATAGAGGTTTTGGTCTGTCTTTATTGAAATGTCGTTTAAATTAGTCTTTAACGGCAAGAGTAAATATTAGCGATATTTTTAAAATTTAAAAAAAAATCAAGCTTGTTGATTCTGAAAATCTCTGATATTTTTATAGCAATGTCAACAGTCGTTGATAAGTATGCAATTCGGAATAATCCGACTAGAGCAAATAAAAAGAATAGAGCATTTAGAAAAGGTCAAATAAATATATCAGTATTTCCATGAATAAAATCCATAATTATACAGACGTACCGTAGTTACCACTTTGATATTTTTAAAGGTTGTTGTTATGACGTGTGTCACAAGACAAACCTTCCAGTAAGAGTTTAATACGAATAATGGTAATTGCAATTTCTAGATACTAACAAAATTGATGTATAAGAACATATCCAAAATCCTTTCAACCATAGATTAACAGCAATATAAATATAATTTACAAACGTCTATCCGAAAATTTTATAATGTTACATCATCATTTAACCACAAGTGTGGAAAAGGTGTGAAAGGTCTGGTTTGACATGGGTATGGATACATCATTTTATCTCCCTCACATCTATTAATATCTGATATGATACGAGAATAGATTTTTATTATATTTGAAATCTTTGTCACGTTACATGAGCAACTGACTTTGAGTCTTATATTTTTATTAAGTTACTAGTAAAATATTTAACTGTAGGATGTAATACATACACATTTTTATTTTCGACACATCGATTTAGTACATCGTTTGAGTGGAGAATGGAGAATGGATACCATGAATATTCTTCAAAATTTTGCATATTTAAATACCTAAATTTGCAAGATTTAAGTTTACAATCATTATGATGGATGAGTGTTAATATCATTTGTTAACATAATAATTGGTACAGAGTTTACAAAAAAGCTGCAGAGTTAATGTAAACAAAATTCTTTTTATAAGGACAGAATAGAAATTCTTACTCAAAAATCATTCAAATTTCGTCAATTTCATGCACCCGTGCTCATATCGTATTTAAACGAGACCTCAAGCCTCCCTTGTGGACCTCAACTGAATAAGTAAATTTGTTTTCGCCTCAATTCCATGATAGAACTTTGATACGACCGAAGGGTATTTTGTGGAAATTATCGGATTTATTTAAAGTTAGTCAATGGGTCACCTTGTGTACTATGTAGAAATTCTAATACAACTGAAAATTCCAATTTGTAGGTGTTTATATAAAAACAATTATAATTTAGATAAAATTACTTTACGCAGTGTGAGATATAATGATTTATAAGTGTTTGGTTAGTTTAGCAGTCTAAATAATCAAAATGGTTTAACAAGAGAAGTAACTTGAAAATATGAGGACATAGGTATGTACTGGGTACCACTTATCAGTATTGGTAAGCATGTTGAGTGGCATTTCCAGGCAAAACATATTTCAAAGTCTTTTTTCAATTTTTTTATCGATTGTTAAGTTTTTTGAACATAGATAAAGATATTTATTTTATCTTAAATTAAATATGGAAAAAAGGAATAAATGAAAAGTCGTAAGATAAACCCTTTTTATTTTACCTCCATCAAAGGCTACTGACATTAGTGTATTTGCCTAACATAGGTATTATAGTCATTTACGGTATATTATCTTTCATTTTAATCTAGCATATAATTTTGTATTATTAATTTTACATGGATCACATGAAGCTTTACAGTAATAAAAATTAACTAGTATTATTTGATCTATTATAACAGTGGACTCAATGTCATTATAATATTTATGTGGCTGAACTAATGGAATTTATTTTGTGTATATTTCAGCATCAAGCTTCAAAATCCATGTCACAAACAAACAGAATTTACGATAACGTACCCTTGGGCAATGTTTGTTGATACAAAAAGCTTTATAACCAGTTTAACACAAGCCACCTGTTAGTAAAACACAAATATAATTTCTGAAAGCAATGCCCGCCTATTGTATTTTAGGTCACGCATTGTTTTGGTAATTTAGTTTGATTAACGTGACTGTTTATTGTTTCAGGCAGTCCGCCGATGTAACCACAGAGTCGAAATGAGATGAGTATGCGCGTGGCGTGGGCCAGGTGGTACTGGATCGTTATATTGACGACGTGCGCCGCGAGGACTGCCAGTGATTGGCTCGATTGCGCTCACATCTCGACTTGCCGCTGCAAATGGTCCTCCGGCAAGAAAACTGCAACGTGTGCCTCCAGTGACCTACGCCGCCCGCCCGCTCTCTCATCCGATATACAAGTCCTGGATTTACATGACAACCCATTACGAAACCTTCCTCGAGAAGTTTTCGCTAGCATAGGTTTACTGAATTTGCAACGACTTAATCTACGGGCGACGAATTTGCGTTCGATAAACGTCGACGCATTCTTAGAATTAAGAATATTAGTAGAAGTGGATTTAGGGGACAACGATTTATCGCATTTACCAAGAGACATATTCAGAGGCAACGAAAGATTACGCTTAGTGGTATTAAGCAACAATCCTTTGACAACGCTAATTGCAGACCAATTTCCGCCTCTACCACATCTTCGAATACTTTTATTAGACGGCTGCAGACTTAGATCGATACACACAAACGCTTTGAGAAATTTAAAATCTTTAGAAACCATAGACCTACGTAGAAACCAGCTTACTTTCCTCCGTTTAATAACATTTTCTTTATCTACTTTGAAAACAGTATTTTTGTCCGGCAATCCTTGGCGATGCGATTGTAGGCTACGAGAATTCAAGGATTGGTTTTTAGAAAGTAAACTAGGAACTGAGGATTTGCTTTGCGTTGAGCCCTCTACACAAGCTGGCAATAATTGGAGATACGTATCAAGTGAAAGTATGACGTGTCCACCCGAAGTTAAATCAAGTACTCTAATTGTGCGAGCTGAAGTAGGTTTGCCCGCTTCTTTCGGGTGCTGGGTTCATGGAGTCCCAAGACCACAAGTAACATGGCTCTTTGATGGAGTAGACATTCACAATAGTACTGTAGATTGTGATATGGAGGAAGTAGATATAAATATCGAAAATGATTCTGAAGACAGAGTTCCAGGTAGTGTCCGATGGGTCAATGTGACGTTACTTAATGTGACATCTAATGCTGCGGGAGAATGGACGTGTATTGCTAAGAGTGTTGCAGGTGAGGCAAGAGCTATCATAAGTCTAGTTTTACCAAGATCACAGACGGCCACTGCTAGAACAGCACCGGGAATCCCACATTTATTGGGAGTTGTTTTTGGAGCACTAGGAATATTAGCAACCCTTGGTTTTATCGCTGCTGTAGCTTGTTGGCATCTCCGAAGAACAAATGTTCAACCAAGTAGAAGTTTTACTGATCAAGAAAAACGACTAATCGATGCTTCAGTAGTTGTAAGTTGTGATCGTTCTATAGGTGATATGGTTTCACCTTGTGACTTTGAATTAACAGAAAGAATGTCAGAAGATGCTCCACGGGGTTGTGGTTTCGAACCTGTCCATATTACTATAGAAGGAACTCCAGGAGTTTTTCCGCCACCACCTGCTGAATTTGCGGTTCCAGTTCCATATGGGAATATTTTCATATCTGTCCAAGTAGCGGGTAGAGGAGAACCAGGAAAGTACCCAGATTTACTAAGTGGAGGAGCAACATTACCACGACGGAATCGAACGTGTTGTGCTGCTGGTCCCGCCTATGATAACATGGGTCCTAGAGTAACTGCTACTGGTAGTTCAACGTGGTCTTTACCGGGAGCTGGCACAGAAAACATTGAAGTATCAGAGACACCGGTCTTGACTTTACCGCCCCCGCCACCTGAGTTTGTTTCGCTTTAGCCCAGGCCTTTGGTACTAGACGCTTCAGCTCTGAGGTGACCTGGTACCGCTGATCTCCCAGTCAATTAGACTATTCCCCAATTTAATTGTGTATTATAGTAATTTTGACGTGATTATTAATTTTAATGTAAATAGTTATTGCGCTAAGATATGGACGATGTGAGACATCCTCGAGGTAAATACGTAAGATTGTTATCAATATTAATATTGTAATATTGCATTTATGGTGACCTTGTTGATACATTGGGTACTAAAGTGAGAGTGTTTGTGTCTACTTTATCTGTTCCCTAGATTTTCAGTTGTTGTATTTCGAGTAAGCGTCTTCCTAAATGTTGGAATCTATGGATAAATATGGTCATACTACATGTCATGTACCATGGTAATATATGTCATCAAAAAGTACTATTGGAAATTCCTCTAAAAATAGCGCATCAACCATTTAATGGTGTTAAATGATTTATAACCTGATTAATTCATAATATATATTTTGGCGCCTTAACTTTAAACTTGTTACTATCCATATATTCCAACTGCAAACTTTTGTAAATATTTATTATTTATTATACAAACTTCCCAAACATAAGACTGACCCTTTTTCTTGTTTTTCAAGTCTTTAAAACTTTATCTTAATGCTGTAAGTACTACAATACTAGTCAAGCACAATAGCTTCTAAATATTTTTTCTTTGAAAGTAAAAATATATAATGTAACGAAAAATAAACCGATCACAGTAAATAAATGTCGTTTCATTGAATGCTCATATTTTGGTTATTCATTTAAACAATTGGTAAAGTCTCATTTTGAGTATTAACTACATCATAAGTGCCAATTGTTGTAATACACCAAAATACAGAAAATAGAGTGAAATTTGATATTAACATAAATGCTAATAATATACATCTAATACATCTTGTCTAATAATCACGAAGATACAATATACGGTTAACTTGACAGAAAATACAATTAGATAGAAGATAATACTTTGCAGTTTTCATAATTATCATTCAGTGAAAGAGACAAATTGAATATTCTAGCAACATTTGTGGAGTAATATCGAAAGCGGGATACTTAATAACTCGTCTCAAAGCTTAGTGTGAGCACTAAGGCATTTTGTTAAACTGTTAAGTATTTTAAAAGTCCAACGGTTAATTCTGTTTTTGGTTGTATACTTGACTAAATCGGGGTTGCGGTAAGACCGAAGTTTATCACTAAACTGATGTAAGTTTCAAATTAAGATCCCAAGTTGGTTTCTGGATTACTGAGGTTTGTATAGGATTTAAGTTTGAGTTGAGTTTTGTGGATCTTTATTTGTTTAAATAAACTGGGTGCAATAGGCTGGGAATCAAATGTTGTAGTTAAAATTCAAAGGCTTTGTTAAGTGGATAACGTTTAAGTTCTTGTTGTGGACAGTATATTAACTTAAGAGTTACTTTATTTTGTACTAACATCAAAAACTAAGGATGTATGTATATGTTTTTGATAGATTTGAAGCAAGTATATGTATATTTCTCAGCAGTAGCGAAAGGTAGTAACACTGCATAGCACACGTTTATCATAGACTTATGCGTTATATTCGCAATACCAAAGATTGAGACAATTATAATTCAAGGGATATAATTAACAGTCAGAAACTACAAACCACCTTCGAGGTAACTGGCCAGTAGAGACCCGTAACAAAGCTAAAGGTTAGATGTGTGGAATAATTGCTTAATAGCACGTTAAGCCATTATGAAAAAGAAGTACGAGTATACAGTTTCATCGCATTATTCAATATAGTAAAAATAAAAATATTTTTTTAAATAAAACTACTTTTTACGGATTTAGACCGACGTTTTGGAGACTTTGCAGTCATCATGGTCACGGGTGAGACTGAGCTGTAAGGTGTATTCTACGATCAGTTATTACAGGGTTTACCCACATTCGATTTTAATTTTACATTGACCATAAAGATAGACTTTTACCATAATCTATATCATATTACATTGTGCTCAGACTACATAAAATCAATAACATTATTTTAGTTTCTAAAAATACATTAACAAATTGTAACAATATAAAGAATTTTTTTAAATTATATAAGGTAAAACATACATAATTTTATCATAGACTAAAGTTTTAATTATTATAGAGGTAGTATACAATATAGCAAGCAAAACTAAGTTTATATACTTAAATACAATATTATTTACATAATAACAAGAAATTTTAAAAAATAATTTTAGGGTTTAAGATTTAAATTAGTTTATATTAAAAAGAAGAAGAAGAAGAAGAAGACAAATATACGCGTCTAAATCCGTAAAAAGTAGTTTTATCTAAGCAAATGAGTCACGCAAGTGTTAGAAAACACTAAAAATATTTGTTACCATGTTATACGTAAAATGTTACTTTCACAGTAAAAAAGTTATAAAGAAAATACACAAACAAGCAACGCGAAATCTCTGTGAAATTTATGTACTTACTTTTAAAGTCTAAACACAAAGAAGCAATAAACTTGTGAATAAACAGTTAATCTTCTAAAAGCACTTAATTTTATACTTTCTTTAGTATCCATAATTTTTTTTACAAAAGTTTCAATACCACAAGTAATGTTTTAAACGTCCGTATAGTATTAAAATTTGTTATAAAAAATGAAATATTTTTCATTTTATTTTATCAAAATTTGGTAAAGAACAGATCGTACCCTACACTACACACCCATGGTTAATCTTTTTTTTCACAATCTCCTCTCGCGGGTCTACAGGTAGACATTTCTTTTAGAAATATGTAGATCCCTACACTACTTTTCTTATGTCTGTATTAACTATTGTTTCCTTGTATAAAATCTATTAAATAAATAAATCGTAAAGTAAAAAGAAGTAACTACAAAAATATCGTCAATATCTCTTCATCATCTAGTCTCTAAATAAGCAAGAATTTCTTATTCTAACTATTTCGGGCTTCATGGCGTAGTGGTTCATGTAATGGACTGCCGTTCACAAGGTCACCGGTTCGATTCCCGCTTGGGACAATCATTTGTGTGATATCCATAAATGTCATACAAATGTTTGTCTGGGTGTTTTCTATGTATTATAAGTATGTATTTACAAAAGAAAAGTAGTTTATGTATTATATCCGTATTCTGGTACCCACAACACAAGCATAAGCTTAGCTTGGGACCAGAGGACGTTGTGTGAAATGTCCGTGAATATTTATTTATTTATTATTATAACCCATGGTCAGGCTCAAGGCACTATACCGTAGCCCGGTAAGGGCAAGAAGGAGGAAAAAAAAACAACTGTTATTATAACCAACCACATACATACCAGCATAAGCGAATAATGGAATAAATGGGACATTATTATGTTATGAAGTAAGTCCAACTTTATACCGTTAGAATAAATAAATAAAATACTTAAATAAAAATAAATAAACTTTTAAAGCAAATGGTTAAAGTAAAACCTATTAGTCTTGGGGATTTGTAAAGTCAATAAGAGATTAACCCTCCATCGCCACAATCTAATTGAATTCAATTCACGTGTGACTAAGAAAGATTGCTAGCCGCTACTGAATTGTATTTTCTTTTCATAATGCACTTGGAAGAAGACAACTTGAAATAACCCACACGTACTTATGTTTTCTGAAGATAGTACAGAAAGTTTAATATTTATTTGAGTTCTCTCGCCAAATCGTAACAGATGTTTCTTTATAGTCTTTGCCTACCCCCATGGGAAAAATCTCTGATGGTATGATGGTGATGATTCAGGACATTTCACAAAACGTCCTCTGGTCCCAAAGTAAGCTATATTTCTATGCTTGTATTATGGGAACCTGATACGGATAGACTACTTATTCTACTTTTCTTTTTTAAATACATACTTATAATACATAGAAAACACCCAGACGCAGTACAAACATTTGTATGACATTTATGGATATCACACAAATGATTGTCCCAACCGGGAATCGAACCCGGGTCCTCGTGATCGGCAGTCCATTACATAAACCACTCCACCACGAAGCCCGTCATTGATGATCACATTGATGATCACGATCATGATTATGAAATACATAACGTGTTATTGAAAGTATCGTCCTCTTCTGGTCAACTGAAGTATTTTCTCAGTAACTCTCTCTCTCTCCAGCCCATTTACGTCCCACTGTGAGGCACGGGCCTCCTCCATTTTGTGAGGGATTATGGTGTACTGTGCCACGTTGACCGGTCTGTGGGCACAGGGTTTATTTTCGAATTTTTTGTCTCTCACAGAGGATGTTATCTGTGTACAATAGTCTTTGTTGGCTTTAAAGGTGACAGACTATGAATATAAATGTCGCCAATCCATTTGCTCTATTGGGTGCTGAAAAGTAAGCTAAGGGATTATCTGGCAAGATAAGGTTTTCAGCGAGAGAAAAGGACCCGAAACGAGACCTTACACTCCTAGTCAGCGTGGTGTCATCCGTGTAGTAGACCAATTACCCTCTCGATCTAGAGGAGACCTTTACCCAAGAGTGACAGCAAAAATGTTGTGGTATGCTCCAAACAGCAATTACTTGCAAAAGGTATGACAAATATTAACAACTAGCTGTTGCCAGTGATTTCGATTGTTGCGATGTACTGTGCAGCACTGAAAGAATTTTACAAATCGGACCATTGGTTCCTGAGATTATCGCGTTCAAACAAACAACAAACTCTACAGCTTTATAATATAAGTATAGATATATTGTTAACAATTTCTATATTAATTGGTCATCACCGGCACGTGCGCAATAGCTCAACCAGTAAAGCGACGAAACGGTCGAGGTCGTGGGTTCATGTCCCGCTTGCAGTGATAAATTTTTCCATTATTATTTGATTTATCAATAACACTATATTACCCTATCGATTTCACCCGCGTTTATAGTTATTGAGCTCCCTCTCCAAGTATACATCAAACCTTTACAAATTGTACAAAAAAGCCATCCTCTCGAATCATTCTATACATTGAAAAAAAAACGCATCGAATTCCGTTGCATAATTTTCAAAATATAAGCTCATATAAAGACATACATACAAAAATAACGATTTTGTTTTATAATAGTATAAAAGTATATTATATGTATACTATGTATAGCTAAGAAATACCTAATGTTACGTCATTCTCTCTACTCTGATCTACCCATTTATGTCATTTTATCTCTACCGGCTGATCAGATGAGATGCGAAATTGTCTATAAAGACAATATATGACGTTCGTTCACTTTAAAAGTTTAAATTAAGAAAAGTACTGCCATTATTGCTAGCTAGTTTGAAAATAAATGATCTTTATAACTATAAAACTAATATTAACAGCTAATCTTGATACATATAAACTAGAATAAAGTTAGCGAAGTTTCCTAATAGCTTTAGCGTAGATAATAGTCCAAGTTGACATAAATCAATGTGGCTAAACTCCACGGGGGTGGAATAGCAAAACTTAATAACTGTCTTATGTGAATAGTTATCACCCTAAGAAAACATTAAACAATATACTGAAAAATATTGATAATTTTCTGATTAATTAAGAAAAAACATATTTTTATGCCAGCTTCAAAAAATATTAATTTAGCATCTATGCTAATATTATAAAACTGAAGAAGTTAGAATTGGTTACTGTTAGCACGGCCGCAATAGCTCAGTTGGCAGAGCGACAGAACGGTATTCCAAAGTCGTGGATTCAAGTGCCTCTTGCGGTGATCACTTTTTCCACTACAATTTAATTTATTAACTGAAGACGTTTGTTTGTTCGTTTGTTTGAACACGCTAATCTCAGGAACCACTGGTCCGATTTCGAAATTACTTTTACTGTTGGATAGTACATTAACTGAAGAAGGCTATAGGCTATATAAGATCACGCTGCGACTAACAGGAGGGAAGCATCAGTGAAACATGTTGCAAAAACGGAGAAAAAAGTCTGAATTTTACGCGCACTATGATGCGGGTAACAGCTAGTATTTGAAGTTGAATTCACAGCTATGAATTTCGTTCGTATAGTAAGTATGCCTTAAAAAGCTGTAATATATTACAGCTATATTATTTTATATTCTAGTACCCATAACACATGCATATGACGAGCCTCGCCTATTGGACGTCGAGCCTATTTGACAGGCCTCGTGGTCGAGTGGTTTATGTAACGAACTGCCATTCACGAGGACATTCCCGCTTGGGACAATCGTTTGTGTGATCTTCATAAATGTCATACAAATGTCTGTTCTGCGTCTGGGTGTTTCTATGCATTATAAGTAGATAAGTATTTACAAAAGAAAAGTAGTATAAGTAGTATCCACAACACAAGCATGTGAGCTTAGCTTGGGACCAGAGGACGTTGTGTAAAAAGTGCATGAATAATTAAAAAGAAATATTCCTTATATAATTGACATTATTGATATAATTTATTTCTAGTTTTCTGTACACCGGTACAGAAATATTATACCCATCACATAATTTAAGCTGATCATCAAGAGATTTCTAACATTTATAACCAAGTATGTGTTTCTTATTATCCGTGTGGTGACGGATTAAGAAAACAAGTGTCACCGCCCCATCTCCTCTCAAGGGTGCTGTAAAAGTCAGCTAAGGGATATTGCACACAGATAACATCTTCTGTGAGAGACGGAAAACTCGAAAATAAACCATGTACCAACACGCCTGGTCAGCGCGGCACAGTAGACCATAATAATCCCTCCCAAACTGGAGGAGGCCCGTGCCCATTAGTGGGACGTAAATGGACTGGAGAAGAGAGAAGATGTGTTTCTTGTCACCCAAGACGTATACAACGGCAACGTGACAAATAAGTTTATACAGAAGCCATTCTGATAGTTCATACTTGAATTAAATGTTATGCAAAACTATAGCAATAGAACAATTTAATATTTAGGAGTTTATTACACTCGAAAACTAAGTTTTGAAGTTTTTCGGAGTGAAACGTGTGGGAGAAACTAAGACAGCAAATAATAACTTTTCGTGTGGGTAGCTATACTAGCCATTTTCTATTGATTCTAAAAGCGTACAGATAGGCAAAGAGAAGTATCACGTCTGTTATAAATAGCTCTCCATGTCTTACGCAAATTAAGTTATTGGGTTCGACTGTATGAGAATATGGCAACTGTCAAACTAGTCAGATAAACGCAAAACATGCATAATTTCACAGTTACGATTAGAATATTTTTTTCCTTATTCTGCAATACGAGAAAAAAATACGAAACCGAAAATACACTTCGTCTGGGAAACTATGGTTTCATATTTTATTATTATTTTGACGGATTTTGATAATATCATGTGATCCCAAATTAAGCTACGTAGGTATATATTAGTCGAAAATAAACCCTGTGCCAACACACATGGTCAGCGTGACACAGTAGACCATAATCCCTCCCAAAGTGGAGAAGGCCCGTGCCCAACAGTGGGACGTAAATGGGCTGTAGAGAGGTATATATTAATAAATGTTATCCTATGGTATGGATTATGGATAATTACATGTGTATCTAATACATAAAATTCCCGTGTCACAGTGTTAGTTACCGTACTCCTCCAAAACGGCTTGACAGATTTTTATCAAATTTTACATGCGTATTCAGTAGGTCTGAGAATCGGCCAACATCTATTTTTCAAATTTTTTTTTTAGTATGGCAAAACGACGTTTGCCGGGTCAGCTAGTATATATATATATATATGATAATTACATGTGTGTATAGTAAATACATAGATAACAATCATATAGCAAATATATCTACACATAGTGATGCAGCTTATACTCAAATTAATGTCTTCTGTGGTAATCAATTTCGCAAACTCGTGCAAAAGAACGTCTCACCACGAAAACACCCACGAATTTACAAAACGTCGGCCACACCATGGGATTTGATACAAAAGATTCCTACAATTTTATTTTATACATATATCGATTTGGTAGAGTTATCTTTTAAACTATTATAAAAAGGAAGTTCAAGAACGTGATAGATTGTGCAACTTATGGATTAAATTCCACAAACAATTTAGCTAAAAGCTATTACAGTATGAACTTTAAGTGTACAGATAATATCGAGTTAGTAACTTATTGTATTGTTGGCACTTTGACTTATTGGATACCAATTGTTTAATTACATTTTAGAAGCACATCTTGCTTATTTTGTTTACTAACCCAAAAAAGGTGTATGTTAAACAACTGTTAGATACTTGAAGCTACAATAAAAATCTATTTATAGCAAAAAAAATGTTACGTTTATTTAGTGCCAAATCAAGTACCTAAAGACTTATTTATCGCAAACAAGTTGGATTTACTTTAAGATCGTATTCGTCGTATTAGCTATCTACCGTCTGTTTTTTATCTATGTAGAGATAGTGAATAGTTCCTATATTACTTTAGAATTGATATATTTTAAAACCATCGACATCGGTTAAATCACAATCAAAGATTCCACTACATAGGTTAATTCAGAGATAGATACAAAGAAGACTAATAGAAAATTGTAAGGAGTTACAAAATACGATCAAAGTTTATTCTGTCACATACATGTGAAATACAAATACATACATCTATGTTAAGTTTAAGAACATGCTAGGATTGAAACTTTAAAACCACTAAGATCGGATACCAGTGCAGCCGTCCTTTCACTGACTTTCCGATAATTAGATAAAGTATACTCTACTAGAATGGCCGCTCATACTAGATACGAGCTCCGCATTATTTATTTAGAAATAATTAATAAAAGTATTACCCAGCGCTGTAAATGAGTAGATTCTGTGAAATAAGTCCTAAACAACATGTACAAGTGTTATCCCATGGATGTTTTAAGTAATAATGGAAAAAAAACAGTGTTTAAAATTTAACAAATGCCGCGACATAAAAGTGTGTAAAAACCTACAGTAAATATCAAAAATCCGTAAAATTACTATAAACAGTGCCCAGATATTGTGCTGAAGTGCTATGAAGACTATTAAATTAAATAATAGTGCTTATTATCAACAATAATTTTAAAAAGTTGTTTATAAGATATTTGAATATAGCGTCGGTGGCGGTCATTGACCTTACAACTTTTAACGACTTTTTGGCATGTGTTTTTATCGGAAGAAAACTAATAAATCTATACAGGGAATAACTCTTGATATGGCTATGCATTATATGGTGGAGGGCTAAGCAGTCATGAGTTCTTAACTGATTAAAATAAATACAATATTATAAATTTGGCTTATTGCAGAACATAAAGATCTATTTAACAAAATTTTGAAGAGGGCTCGGTGGTCCAGTGGGCTAGCTATGCCGCTATAGCTTATTGCGATCGTGTTGACCGCAGTTCAAACCTTAGTCAAGTTCCTTTTTTGTGCTTTTTTTAAAATTTGGCTAAGTGCTTTGGGAATGTTTACAACACGCAATTATATTAATACCAGAATTAACACAATTGTTATGAGATGTGGAAAAATAGCTGATTTTATTGCATGCAGTACGTAATACTATTTGCTGAGGAGGAAGTTTACTTTTTTGTTGCAAGATAAGTGTCCACTTTATGAGTACCTGTGCTGTGTCCCGACTACTGTAACTACACAAACATTTATAGTACAAAATCTGACTTAAAATCTGTTATAAAGCTCGAAGAGAAGGAATCATCAAATCAATCATCTATTCTGTCAACCTGCTGAAATAAACTGTTACTTAACCATCTACGAACTTGGATTATTGGATTACCATTTTATGTGTTAATAGAGGACGCTACCAGTATTTAATTAGTACAGAGAGTGTAACCTAAATAATAAGTATTAATAGTAGAATAATTAGAATAAGTATTTTAAGTGTATAAAAAATGGGTGCCTAGATACTTTATTTTTGGCTGTATTGTTTGTATTGTTAGTAGTAATTTTAATTAGTCCTTTTATTGTTTAAAATAGATGTATTAGATGATGTTGTGTGTAAACAAAACAAATGCTCATCAATATGCGGAGCTCTGTAGGGTTACAATGTGAAGTGGCCTTCCTAGATATACGCGGGAACAAAAAATGAGTCATAATACAAACCTACTCGGAGATGGCGATGTTGTTCGCCACACATCACGTCGTAAGTTCCCGCGGGGCGAAAAGCGGGCTATGGAGTGCCGCCTAGCTACGCTGAATGTTCAGGGAGGATTAAAAGATAAGATGGATGAAGTGTGTGATTTGGTGATAGACAAGAGAATAGATGTTTTGTGTGTGAACGAAACCAAGCGAAAGGGTGTAGACGTGACGCAGCACGGAGGTCTGACTGCTATCTGGTCTGGTGTCCCAGAGACACAAAGAGCTAGTCAGGGCGTGGGGATTGTCCTATCAGAAAGAATGAGAAACTGTATGAAAGACTATAGATGTATAAGTGGTAGAATAGTATGGGTGAGGGCTAAGGTGGGGCTTAACTCCCTCTTTATTGTAGGGGTATATGCCCCTGATATGGGAAGCTCGCTGCCAGAGAGAGAGGAATTCTGGGGTCAGTTATGGGATGTTGTGAATGAATGTAGGATGAATGAAAAAATAGTTATGCTTGGAGATTTTAACAGTTGGGTTGGAGTAAAAAGACAAGGATATGAGGGAGTATTGGGTGCTTTTGGAGATGATAGAGTGAATGAAAACGGTATGAACCTTCTGGATATTTGTGTGGAAAAGAAACTTTCTGTGATGAATACCATGTTTGATCACAGAAAGATTCACAGGTATACTTGGGAAAGGCAAGACAGTCGAAGTGTGATTGATTTTGTGATCTTGGATGAGAGGCTAAAGAGAAAGGTTACGGACGCAAGAGTATATCGGGGTGTCAATGTGGGGACAGATCATCATCTCGTCATGTGCAGAGTAAACGATATATTCAAGACTTGGCGCCATCGAGCTAGAGCGTCCGTAACCCCGCTAGAAAGAATTAGAGTAGAAAAATTAGAGGAACAGGATATCAAAAAGATGTATAAGGAAGAAGTGAAAGAGATGACTGATAAAGTATGGGATGGGGTGAAAGACTTTAGTTTAGAAGAAACTTGGGAGTTGGTTAGAGATAGTATGATACAAGTAAGTACAAAAGTATGTGGTGTTATGAAAAGGAATTGTGGGAATAGAATGAGCAGAGTTTGGGTAGATGATGAAGTAAAGGGTTTGGTAGGAAGGAAAAAGCAAGCATGGCTGGATCTATTAAATTGTAAAGCGCAAGTAAGAATGATGAGGAATGGAAATAACGCGCTAGATATAATGAAAGAGAAGTATAAAGAGCTAAAAATCAAAGTAAAAGAGCTTGTAAAATTGAAGAAGAATGCATGGGAAGAGAAAGAAAACATAAAGTTGTGTGATAATTTTCGTGAAAATATCAAACTATTTTGGAAGAAGGTAAAAGAAGCCCGTGGATCGACAGGAACGTTAAAGATGAATGCCATAAGAGGAGACGATGGATGCTTAGAAAGTGAAGAATGTAAGGTTTTGGAACGTTGGAAAGGTTATTTTGAAGGTTTATTTAGGTTGCAAGGTGATGTACAGGAAGTAGGAGAGCGGTTGCAAGCGAGAAGCGTGGAATCATATAGTGAGAGTATAGGTGAGGGCGACGAAAATCAGATTGAACTGGATGAGGTTCTGAAAGCATTGAAAGGAATGAAACTTGGAAAGGCAGCTGGATATGATAGAGTGTCCACAGAGATGCTGAAAGGCGGTGACGGGGTGGTAGCAAGTCTGTTGTGCCGGATCTTTAATATGTGTTGGAGACACGGCCGTGTACCAGACGACTGGTGCAAGGCTGTTATAGTTCCACTGTATAAGGGAAAAGGTTCACAGCAGGAATGCAAAAACTACCGCGGCATTAGCCTTTTAAGTGTTGTAGGCAAATTGTACGCTAAGGTATTAATTAATAGAGTGATGAGTATGACAGATCAAAAATTATGGGATGTACAAGCAGGATTCAGGAAGGGAATGGGATGTGTGGATCAGGTCTTCTCCCTAAGGTGTATAGCCGAAAAACACCTGGCTAAACACAAGAAAGTATACTGCGCTTTCATAGACTTGGAGAAGGCATATGATAGCGTGTGGAGGGACGAATTGTGGTCGACACTATCTATGTATGGAGTTGACGGGCGCTTGGTGCAGGCACTGAAATCTCTTTATAGGGATTCTAGAGCCTGTGTCAGGATAAATGGGGCATATACTGACTGGTTTAGTATCTCTAGGGGTGTGAGACAGGGATGTGTAGCGTCACCATGGCTGTTTAATCTATACATGGATAGTTGTCTGGTAGATTTGAGAGAGAGTGATGATGGATTGGTTATGGGTGAGCTGCCTATCAAGTGTCTTCTTTACGCGGATGATCAAGTTCTACTTGCACCATCTGCGGAAGAATTGCAAGATATGGTAACTAGAACGAATGAAGCATTTAGACTAAAAGGAATGAAAGTAAACGTAAACAAGACGAAAGTTATGGTGTTTGAAAAAGAGGAGTGTATGTCTGCATGTAATATTAAAATAGATGATGAAAGTGTGGAACAGGTACAAGAATTTGTTTATTTGGGAAGTGTTTTTACAAGAGATGGTAAGGTTGATGCTGATGTGGAAAGAAGGGTGTTAGCGGGAAATAAGCTGAATGGTGCCTTGCATGCTATTGTGGCTAACCAAGCGATTACTGAAAAGGCTCGAATGGCGATCCACAATGGCGTGTTGTTACCTACGCTTATGTATGGAAGCGAATGTTGGGTGTGGCAGGAGAAGCACAAAAGTAGAATAAATGCTGTAGAGATGCGCTCTTTGAGAAGTATGTGTGGTGTGACTTTGAAAGAGAGATTAAGAAATGAAGTTATAAGAGAACGTTGTGGTCTGAAAGAGGATGTAGTGACTAAGGTGGAGAAAAGTATGCTTAGGTGGTTTGGTCATGTGGAGAGGATGGATGAGAGACGCTTAACGAAAGGCATATACACGGCGAAAGTAAGTGGAAATGCTGGGAGAGGACGCCCGAGAAAAATATACTCCGATGTCATCGCTGGGATACTCCAAAAGGGGCAAGTGCGTAGCACTTACAACCGTCGGGCATGTATGACCAGATGTATGAGTGTGGATGAAGCCAAGGAAGTGTGCTTCGATCGTGGCAGATGGCGCTCTATAGTCTCTGCCTACCCCCATGGGAAAAAGGCGTGATGTTATGATGATTATGATGATGAGTATACTCTACAAGTTACTATATAGTAAGTATGCCTTAAAAATCTTAGTTTTTACCTCATAATATATACGCTTTTAAAAGGATTTATCGATTATTTTGCTGAAAATTCCTGACATGCATCAACTTCACACTTTATTCACACGCCTGTGACACATTTTAAATTACTCGTATGCGTTGCTGATGCTACGTGTAAAAAGAATATTTGAAAGAGACTTGAAACTACATTTTTTACAGAAAAAGTACAGGTTTTTACATAAAAGTTTTGTATTCATGAAAGGAAAAAAGCAACTGCCATACGTTCCATGAAAATTCGGATAGATTCAAAAACTGTGAATGAGATTCGAACGAAACGAATTCGGAACGTTCTTAGCTTTAATAAATTACAGATACATTACAACTTAAACAAATATGTAAAACGTTTTCCATCACTTAATCTATTTATTAGTAAAAACCGTATGAAGATCCGTTCTGTAAATTTTAAGTTTGTCGCAAACGGAGAGTATGACAAAATCAAACTTGTTGCTTAAATTATGAAAGTCTGATATGAAAGTAAGGATAAAACGAAGGGAAAGGAAAGTTCTAGCGCGGCGACCACAGACCGGACGACGCGAAGCAGCGTAAGCAGCAAGCGGAACAAGAACGTTGTGGCGTTCTATAGGGGAGACTTATGTGTAACAGTGGACGGAGGATAAAACAGTGCCTACATAAAATTAGAAAAAAACAGATTAAGTATTCAAACCTATTACAATATTTTAAAGTAGCTCTGCCCTGCGGTGTTACCCGCGGTAAAAAGGATAACAAATCTGTTCGTTTTTTACCATCCCACGGGAACATTTCATTCTTTCGAGATAAAAAGTAGCATTTATGTTATTCTGATGTATAAACTACATTGTTGTAAAATTTCATTAAAATCCATTCAGTAGTTTTTGCGTGAAAGAGTGACAAACATCCAAACATCCATACTCGCAATCTTTCACCTTTATAATATTAGTAGGATGGCTCTATTATAGTTATTTTTGTTCATTTCGCGTTGTTTTAGAAATAGGAATTCAATAAGATTTCTCTGATAAAAGCTTGATAAAACGACAGTCGTTAACGCTCATTGACAGTTCTTAATTAAAGCGGTTCAGGTTAATTACCACCAATTAAAACTGAATAGCAAATAGAATAAAATGTTTAGTATTTTGTATCCATAAAGTAAACATCTCTTTTATTGTAGTATTTATTCCGTATTTAGTGAAATCCTTTTCGGAGAAATCGTTATTTACTATTTAATCATTTATCAATTAAGAATGGAATAGCATACACTTTTTGTACCATGAAGATAATGAATGAATGAATCATGTACACTGGTATATAATTTACATGCTTTTATTACACACCCTATACACGTTTGTACGTATCTATCTATGTAACGGAATCTTTGAAAGTGATTTTCACAGTTTTTCAGTAGTCTGATTTATCTAAAATTAAGCACACATAACTAATAAGGATCAATGACAACGTAAAAATTAAAAAATAATGGAATTGCAAGTGTTTTTTTTAGTTTTTGAACAACTAAACAACTTGTATAGGAAAATGTACAAATTACACTGAGTTAAAACTGTTCACTCTAGTCAGTAGGTTAATGATTCAGAAAAGTATTTGCAGTTCTTTTATTTCACAGATAAATGCATAATTTCAAAATCCACGGTGGACACAAAATCGATGATAAGGAAATTATTCGTGTTTTTTAAATTATTATTAGTGTTACAAAATTGTATGCCTACCGTCATGTAATAGCGTTTTAAAAATCATTAATCATTATTTGCCCTTAAAATATTACAAAAATAACACAATGAGACGTTTATTAGCATTATTTTGTTGTTTAAAGAGGTCGATGCCCAGAATAGCTTGGTCATATGGCGACCTGCCAGTAGGAAGTTACGTGATTGAAACGTTTTGTAATCTACGCAATGGACTGGCAGGTTGAATAAAATATAAATTATTGTTACTCTATCAATAGTAATATTAATGCCTTATCATTTTGTTACCCATAACACAAACATAAAAGCTTAGCTTGGGACAAGAGGGCGCTGTGTGAAATGTCCATAAATGTATAATTTATTTCTTTCACATCACAATATGTTACATTTTTAAATATATAATTAACAATACACTAAATAATAAAATAATATACATTTAAAAATATAAAATATATGTGAGCTCGACCAGCACAGCGGTCAAGCCACCGGTGGGTAAGGATCCAGGGAGAGGAACCTCCTCACAATCCGAGCCATATCCAAGATTACTGCATTCTGTATTAGACCCTCGACATAATGATCTAACGCGGGCCTCTCTAGATGACGATCGGGGCCCTTGGCAATTAGGCCATTGACAGACACAACGATTGGCACAATGATCGCCAATAGATTTACATTTATTGCTAAGCCCAGGCCTTCCCTTATTTTAGAAGGGCATGTGGTCTACTGATGGCCTTTCTATCAAAAACCGTGAGTGAAGCTGCAGGGCAAAACAAGTGCGACATAAGACAGTAACCATTACCTTAACTTAAATAACAGCTCTTTGTACTAAGTTACTTTTGTTTAAGATTTCCCCTAAAATTTTCTCAAGTTATGTACTTAGGTTCAAGTTGTTTAACAAGTAAGTACACATAGTAAGTACTATCGTTAAATAAGCAGTTCTGTGGCGTGTGAATTGCCAACTTAAGTGTTACGACATATGTTTTATATACAATTTGAAACGGTCAGACCATTTGGCACCGATCTTAGTGGTATCCTTCCTCTTAAAACTTATGTGTTATTGTTTTAAATACATTAAAATAAACTGTCTTTAGTCATCTTTAGGGGTTTGTATCAAAAGATAAAACTGAACCGAACCGTTTGTATCAAAAGATAGAACCGTAATAGCTAGATAGCTGAAAATTTCACAGTATATGTACGAGTACCTATATCAGTTGATGCTATAACAACAAATACTCGTTATCATCATCCTCCTGTCCTTATCCTACTGTTTTGGGGTTCCGTTATTTGGTGTTATTTTAGGTCGGAATGACAAATATGCTATGACAATAACAGTACCGAACACTTCGTGTGCGAGCCCAACTCGTAATTGACCGGTTTTCATTTTTAATAGAATTGATAGAGAAAACAATGAGAAGATTTTTAATTATCAATAGATAAGTATTTTTCCGTGTGGTGACGGATTAGGAATACAAGTGTCACTATCCCATCTCCTCCCAAGAGTGCTGTAAAAGTCAGCTAAGGGATATTGCACACAGATAACATCCTCTGTGCGAGACGGAAAACTCGAAAATAAACCCTGTGCCAACACGCCTGGTCAGCGCGGTACAGTAGACCATAATCCCTCCAAAGTGGAGGAGGCCCGTGCCCAACAGTGGGACGTAAATGGGCTGGAGAGGAAAGAGAGGAAGTATTTTTCAGATCAGATTACTGTCAGTAGAATATGAATTACTCTGTCCGAGATGAGAAAAAATAATCTCTAATTAATATAATTCGTTGAGCACATGAATTATTTATAAAGAGTATAATAATATGGCGAAGATATAATTCCTTACACTCTTCTTTTTCAGTTCAATAGTTTTCGCAATTATTCACAGATATATTATAATCATAATAATGACATCATACCAACTATTTTACAGATTGCTTTCATGAAAAAATACTGATAAATCAGGTCATTCCATATGTATGTACGAGAGTTCGGTATACAGAAATTTAATTGGCTATCAATCTACAAGTTTCATTACAGTTGACATATGTATGGCGGGTGTCTGATATTAAATAAAAGTATTGAACCAAAAAATACAACAAGTTAAACGTGTCATTGTATTTATTGATGAAATATTTTTGTATGAGCGATAAATAAATTTATGAATTGTTGTAAGTATAAATCACGACATTTTACCAGGTAGGCAGAGACTATAAAGCGCCATCTGCTACGATCCAAACATACTTCCTTAGCTTCATTTAAACTCATACTTCTGGTCATAGGACCAGTTTAGACCGAGCTACACTTACAACCGTCGGGCATATAGATGCCTGACGGTTGTAAGTGCTACTCACTTGACCTTTATGAAGGACATTGGCGATGACATCGGAGTATGTTTTCCCCGAGCGTCCCCTCTCAGTGTTTCCACTTACCTTCGTCGTGTCACGTGTATGCCTTTTGTTAATCATCTATAAAAAGTATTTAATAAAATAAATAAATTAACTGCGTAAGACGTCAATAATTTTACAGAAAGCTTTGAAAGTATAATTTCATAATATATTTGCTTTTTTTTTATCTGCTTTGTGAAACGGGTTTTTTATCCGACAAGGACATGTCAACCCCATTGTAACTTTTTCTACAATTGTTTCATATTCTGGTGATAGATAGTTTAGGTGCGATTCACTAATGAAGAAACATTTCCAAACTGCCGATTTTTTTACCTCTATGGACTGGGGCTCAGCTAAGATACTCTGAACAAGGCCTACATCAAATTTATTTAACTTTAGATCCTTCATAAAATTTATTTGCTTGCATTTAACAGTTTTAGGAAGTTTTTACGTAAATATCACAATAAAGTTTTATTCTAGCAAATTAAATGCAAATTAAACTATGCTGTGTATCATTAAATTACATTTTGTCACTAACAAAATTATGTCACAGCTTTGTTTTTTGACTGACACGTCTTAAAGGAATATCATCTGGTATATTAATATCTACTGTATCATAATTACAAGGCGCAGTAATGTTTACACTGTCACCGCATGTAGGCATAGAACTAATTTAATTAGTGATAGGATTAATTGGATACGGTCGAGGCTCATAATGGGTTTTGTTGTTTGTTACGAGATCAGCTACAAAATTTAATTAATAATGCTTAGGTTAACATGGTTAAAAAGGTAAAACTATTAAAAGGGAAAATATCCGACTTGAAATAACCAAAATTAGTTAGAAATTTAATAGAAGAATATCCAAATTTAACAGTAGTACCTACGTAAATTTTAATTTAAAGCTAATATAATGACTGTTAGACAGACATTAAGATAGTTTTGGCATATTTTCGTTCTTTTTAACACGCTTTTATAAGTTTGGTATGTATCTATCAATGTATTAATCTATGTATCGGAATCTTTCAACGCAATTTCCACCCTCTTGCAGTAGTCGGATTGATCTGAAATTTTGCGTAAGTACATATCAAGGACTGATGACAATGCAATTATTTTAAAATATATTTAGGATTTTAAGCGTGTTTTTTTAGTTTTTTCATTTAAATATTTCCTGAAAGACTTTTAGGACAATATCTATTCTTAATATTGTTACGTGTTAGGGTTCGAAGGATTTGGAGAGAAAGACCTGCTGACTCTTTTAGAAGACTTTATTCACTAGCACTAGTTACACACTAAGCACTAGGTCCAAACACTAAGCACTAGGTCCAAACACTAAGCACTAACAATGTCCTAGGTCGTAGCCAAGTCGTAGGTTTCACTGGTATCACTCTTGATCACTTGTTTTCGCTCTCGAAGTCGCTTCGATCGTAGCTCGAAATGAACTGCCCGGGCTCGCCTCCCTGCCGCTATTTATATGCGCCGAGACGAGTTCCAGAATGTTCCCGACTGTGCGCGAACGTGATCGCCCGGAACGAATGTTTTCTAGAAGATTCGCGCATGTACGGTAGTTCCTCTAACGCCATCTAGTATCTAATAGGGGTTTCACTCTGTTCGGTTCTTTAATTGGTTTTACTAGTTGCTGCTAGATGGCGCTAGCTCCTTTGTGTTTTGTGTGTTCGTAACACTACTCCCCTCTTAGAGATGCTCGTCCCGAGCATCGTTGTTACTACCATGGTAACGCGCCAGACGGTCTATGTGTACCACTTTGAATGTCCCTCTTGGTTGCTTTTGAATCCTATAGGTCACATCATTCAGTCGGGTAACCACTTTGTATGGACCGTCCCACTGGTTCTGCAACTTTGGAGATTTCCCTTTCCGGCGAGTTGGGTTATGCAGCCACACCAGTGACCCTTCCTCGAAGCCGCTCGTGTTCGATTTCCGGTCGTATCTGGTTTTCATGTTCTCACTTGACTGTAACCCATTTTCCCGAACCAAGGCGTGTATATAGCGCATCTTTTCCCTTAAATCGCAGACATAGTCTTGTACAGTCTTTGGTCCCTCCGGTGACCCTCCTGTCAATAGGTCTACTGGTATTCGTAGTTCTCTACCGAAATTGACATATGCCGGGGTAGCTTTTATGCTCTCATGCTCGGCGGTTCGGTAAGACAGAAGGAAGAGTGGTATATACTTGTCCCAATCCTTTTGTTTGTCATCTACCAATTTCGCCAAATGCCTCTCAAGGGTCTGGTTAAATCTCTCAACCATTCCATCAGACTGTGGATGGTACGCGGTGGTCCTCGTCTTATGCATGCCCAAAATTCTGCACACTTCCTGGAACACCTGCGATTCGAAGTTCCTGCCCTGATCAGAATGGATTTCCAGAGGCACACCAAAGCGACATATAACTTCTTCGACTAACTTAGAAGCGACTGTTGTGGCTTCTTGGTTTGGTATGGCGAACACTTCGGGCCATTTGGTGAAGTAGTCAATGACGACCATAAAATACTTGTTTCCCGAATCTGTTACAGGAAATGGCCCAGCTACGTCAACTGCAATTCGTTCCCACGGTGCACCGACGTTATACAACCGCAGGTTCCCACGGCTCCTGGTCTGTGGTCCTTTTACAGCAGCGCAAGTAGTACATTTGCGGCACCAATCCTGTACATCATCTCGACAATGCAACCAGTAGAATCGTTCTCGCACTTTTGTTAACGTCCTCTTGACACCTAGATGCCCTCCTGATACGCCATCATGTATTTCACGGAGAACATCTGGTACTCTCGTTCTTGGGACAACTATCTGAAGATGGAACTCTCTGCCGTTAGTCTTCTCCCATTTCCGGTAGAGTATTCCGTTTTGGAGTATCAGACTGTCCCATTGCGCCCAGTACGCCTTAGTGACAGCGCCAGTGGGTGCAACCTCACTCCATATTGGTTTTACGTCACCCCGTTTCTTCCATGTGATGATGTGCCGAAGGTCGTCATCTTTTTCTTGAGCCTCCCTCATAGCATCATTCTCCCAGAGACTCAAAGGATCTGTTCTCGTTAGTTTTAATGTTTCTTCATTGCATTCCTGCTTAACACAATGTTTGCAGTCCTCCGAACACGGCCTTCGTGAGAGTGCGTCGGCATTCCCATGTGTCTTTCCGCTGCGGTGTTCCGTCTTGAAGTCATACTCCTGGAGCTGTTCAATCCATCGAGCTACTTGACCTTCTGGGTTCTTGAATTGCAGTAGCCACTTCAAGGCTGCGTGGTCAGTTCGTAGTAAAAACTGTCTGCCGATGAGATATTTGTTGAAATGTTGTAGCGTCTTTACAACAGCCAGGAGTTCTCGTCTTGTCACACAGTAGTTTCTCTCTGGCTTGGATAAAGATTTGCTGAAATATGCAATAACAACTTCTCTTTCACCCTGTTTTTGAGATAACACCCCTCCAATGGCCGTGTTGCTTGCATCCGTGTCAACTATAAACTGACCTTCAGTTTGTGGATAACCCAGGATTGGTGTTTCACACAGATGTTTCTTCAGTTTCTGAAAAGAATCTTCACAAGTCTCATCCCAACTAAATTGTCGTTTATCTTCTGTCAGCCGATGTAATGGCTTGGCTATCTCTGCGAATCCCTTAACAAAACGCCTGTAGTATGAGCATAGGCCGAGGAATGCCCGCACTTCGGTTTTGTCCTTCGGGGTAGGCCATTTTTGAACTGCTTCCAGTTTCTCCGGGTCTGTCTGGATTCCATCACTGGAGATAATATGGCCGAGATAGTTGACCTTGCTCCTGAATAAATGACACTTTTCCGGGTTCAACTTTAATTTGGCTCCCTCTATTTTGGCGAAAACTCGCTCCAAGTTTCGCAAATGGTCCTCGAAGTCGCGGCCGACAATTATGACGTCATCCAAGTAGACTAAGCAAGCCTCTCCAACTAAGCCTGCCAGTACACACTCCATGAGTCGCTCAAATGTGGCAGGTGCGTTGCACAATCCGAAGGGCATGACGTTAAATTGCCATAAACCTTTACCGGTCGAGAAAGCTGTCTTCTCCTTGTCTTTTGGATGAATTTCTACCTGCCAGTAGCCAGACTTCAGGTCTAGGGTCGAGAACCATTTCATGCCACTCAGGGTATCTAAAGTGTCGTCGATTCGAGGTAACGGGTAACTGTCCTTCTTAGTGACATCATTGAGACGCCTATAGTCCACACAAAATCTCGTGCTACCATCTTTCTTCTTCACTAATACAACAGGTGAGCACCACGGACTTGTAGACGGTTCAATAATCTTATTCCTTCTCATGTCCTCCAAAAGGCCTTCAACTTCTTTTTCCTTTGCAATTGGTATCCGTCTTGCTCGTTGACGAATTGGTCTCTCGCTTCCGGTATCTATCCTGTGCTGAACCATTGACGTTCTTCCAAGGTCCCCTTCTTGACTGGAGAAGATATTCGCGTAGCGCTGCAAAAACTTCTTAGCTTTCATGCTCTGCGAATAAGTCAGATTACTCTTACAGTCATCGAGTAGCTTAGTCACTAAACCGTAATTATTGCTGTTTGCCGAGTCTGCGCCTGTCATCGAACTACACTTTTTCATCCAGACAACTTCCTCGCACTTTCCGATGACATCACCTTTGTTCAGGCAGATCTCGCGATCATCAAGATTCAAAACCCTGACCACAGCGTTTCTGCTTCCACTAACAAGGGTTCTCGCCGTCATCAGTTTTTGTGACGATGTCTTGGTAGGTGTGTCTTCGATCAACACGCATCTGTTTGACTTTTTCTTTCCAGCTGGCGGCAGTTCCACCAGTACCTGAGCTTCCGCTCGTCCAGGTATGATGACTTTCTGTACACATGCGACTTTCCCGCAGACGCCTCCAAGAATGAAGATTTCTTCTTCACCACACTTGAAAACTCCGTCAGCGACATTAATTCTGCAGTTGTGTTTCTTCATGAAATCCAAACCCAAGATGCAATCATCCACAATCTCAGCCACGATTACGTTATGAGAGTATGAGGACCCCCCTACATACATCGTAACTGACGTTTCTCCCAGGACGGGTATTGGCTGACCGGAGGCAGTAAGTAGCCGACAGTTAATTCTCCTCTTGTGTCCCGTTGCGGTTTTTACCAGAGTTGGGTTCACTATTGTTCTAGAGGCTCCTGTGTCCAGAGTCATTTTGCAATCCGTCCCGTTAATAGTCCCCTGAATCGCAAGACTATTCCCGCTGCATGCCTGGGAGATAACAGTTATCGGGGCTCCCTCCGCGTCAGCCAGTACTCGCCCCTTAGTCCTGGCTTTTATTCGTTTCCCTGATCCCGGGCAAGAGACAAAGCCCCCTGCTTCTTCAGCACCTCTATTTGTTCCTCGAGTCTGTTCATCCTGGCCATCTGGGTTTCCTTCTGCGGGCAGTTGAGCTGAAGATGGCCCCTCTCACCGCACTTGTAGCACATGGCTCCAGAACTTTTCTTCGTAGGGGCCTTAACCTCCTTGACTTCCTCAGAGACCTCGCGGATCTTATGCGTATGCCGTATGTCATAACGAACAGCCTCGACCTCCAAAGCATGCGCCAATGCTTCCTTTAGCGAGGTATGGTGACGAAGCCTTACTGCAGCTCTGACCTCCAGGTCTTTGATTCCGTCGACAAATGCTTGAACAATATTTGTGTCTACCATCTTGGTGTCGGCTCCTGGGTGTGCCTTCCTAACGAGTTTTTCAATTTCCAACGCCCATTGTTGTAGTCCTTCTCCTGAGCGTTGGACTCTGTCACGCAGTTGGGCACGGAACACGTGCTCCAGGTGTCGCTCTCCGTATCTGGATTCAAGTGCCTCCATCAGGTCTTGGAACCCATTTCCTGTATGTGGCAGTGCTTCCAGGACTGACAAAGCTTGCCCTCTTAGCGCAACAGTGAGAGCGGTCAAGCATTGTTCTTCCGTCCATCCGTTGGCAGTAGCAACCGTCTGGAATTGCTGACGATAAGCGTTCCAGGAAGTAGTGCCGTCGTATGGCGGAACTTTCACTCTTGGTCCTTGTGCCACTCCGATAGTTCCACTAGAGATCGCAACTCCCGTGGTTTCAAGGCGCACTACTTTCTTCTGTAGTTCAATGAGGCCGGTTTTCACATTTTCGACATCCAATCCTAACCCGGTAACTCGTTCTTCCACTACGTCGACATCTTTTCGAAGCTTAATCACCGTGTTACTAACATCATTTATAGCACAAATCACTTTTTCTTGTGACTCTTGCAAAGCGCCGAGCTTGCGTTCTTGTGACTCTTGCAAAGCGCCGAGCTTGCGTTCTTGTGACTCGAACTTGCGTTCTATCAGTTCAATTAAACTTCCTAATTGAAGTTCTACTTGAGGAACTGACGCTACGGTGCCGCTGGTGGGCGTGGCTTGTCTAGTGGGCGTGGCCTGTGTGGTGGGTGTGGCAAGGTGGGCGGATCCAGTGGGCGGAGCTTGTCTAGTGGGCGTGGCCGGTGTGGTGGGCGTGGCAAGGTGGGCGGATCCAGTGGGCGGAGCTTGTCTAGTGGGCGTGGCCGGTGTGGTGGGCGTGGCAAGGTGGGCGGGGCCAGTGGGCGGGGCTTGAGTCTGAGTAGGCGGAGCCTGGGCCTGGGTGGGCGGATCCCGGTGGGCGTGGTCGGTGGGCGTGGCATGGTGGGCGTGGCCTGTGGGCGGGTCTAAGGGGGCGTGGTCGGTGGGCGGGGCCTGGTAGGTGGGGCCAGTGGGCGGGGCTTGGTCCACAGCGGGCGTGGCCTCCGCAGCTCGTTGTGCCCTTGTCCTGACGCCCTCGAAGTCCTCTCTCGGAGTCAATGGCATCTCCAAACCTCACTTCCGACACCAGTTGTTACGTGTTAGGGTTCGAAGGATTTGGAGAGAAAGACCTGCTGACTCTTTTAGAAGACTTTATTCACTAGCACTAGTTACACACTAAGCACTAGGTCCAAACACTAAGCACTAGGTCCAAACACTAAGCACTAACAATGTCCTAGGTCGTAGCCAAGTCGTAGGTTTCACTGGTATCACTCTTGATCACTTGTTTTCGCTCTCTAAGTCGCTTCGATCGTAGCTCGAAATGAACTGCCCGGGCTCGCCTCCCTGCCGCTATTTATATGCGCCGAGACGAGTTCCAGAATGTTCCCGACTGTGCGCGAACGTGATCGCCCGGAACGAATGTTTTCTAGAAGATTCGCGCATGTACGGTAGTTCCTCTAACGCCATCTAGTATCTAATAGGGGTTT
Organism: Orgyia antiqua; assembly: GCA_916999025.1. Taxonomy (NCBI): domain Eukaryota; kingdom Metazoa; phylum Arthropoda; class Insecta; order Lepidoptera; family Erebidae; genus Orgyia; species Orgyia antiqua. The sequence goes on along the minus strand of OU779873.1, from coordinate 13,593,825 downwards.
CACTCTGTTCGGTTCTTTAATTGGTTTTACTAGTTGCTGCTAGATGGCGCTAGCTCCTTTGTGTTTTGTGTGTTCGTAACAATATTATGAAGCTATAGAGTTTGTTTGTTTGAACGCGCTAATCTCAGGAACCACTGGTTCGAATTCAAAAAATATTTTTGTGTTTGATAGTCCATTTATCGAGGAAGGCTATAGGCTATATAACATCACGCTACGATCAATAGGATCGAAACAATAGTTAAAAATGTTGCAAAAACGGGAAACTTTTTCAAAATCCCACGCGTACGGAGTCGCGGGCAACAGCTAGTCTTTCCTAAGAGAATCACACAATAAGTTGTTGTTACTATAATATAAGATTCTCTCAGATGGAGTTACGTTGTTAAAGATAAACTTTTAAATAATAGAAACTCCGAAGAGCTTCAATCATCAAATCAAACTAGTCCACGCAAGTTGGCCATTGAAGAATCTCCACATCATTAGACATCATTAGTTCTACATCTGTAGATGATGCAAACACGACTTATTTATATTCAGAACTTGAGAATAAATGTGCTATCTTTAGAATTTGGTTCCCTAATGATTGACTATAAAATATTGACAAATGATCATTTGACCAACAACGTTTCACCAAATGATCATTTGACAAACAATACACTTGACAAAAGTATCATCTTACAAAAACTTACTTAGCAAATGATCCATTGGCAAACAGTACACTTGACAAATGTGTTAAGTATTCAAATGTTATTTGACCTTTTTTTCAATTCACCAAATAATATGTTTCGTAAATTATGTTGTTTTAAATGTATCATTATCATCATGCATCATTATTAATGGGAGAAATGCCCCAAATTCACTTCTGCCATTCAGGCGTTTGGGGTTAAAGTTCTAACCTAACCCAATCTAATAAAAGAGATATATATCTCCAAAGACGAACGGGTAAATAAGCAATTATTTTGCAAATAATGTAAAATATCATTATTTTTTTTTCATTATATCTATCTATATTTAATAAAATATATCAATTATTACATAAAGTATTTCCGTTTAAGAAAATCCAGAGCAGTAGCTTTGCAAAAAAATGTGCAAAATGTGGTCATTTTAACAAGAATACCAATTTTTTAGACCAATAGTAGATTTATCTGATTACTCAGTTGCCAAATTTTGGTTTTATAAAGTAATCATTTATAAAATGTCAATTTAAGTGTTGATCATTTGGCAAAATGAAGCATTTGTAAAATGATCAGTAGTAAAATGATCAATAGGCGAATTCATTGCTTTGCCAAACGTTTTTTGTCAAGTGTAGTTTTGCCAAATGACTTTTGGTCAAACAATCGGACACCTTAGAATTTAGTACTTAGTGTGTCTATTTATACTGACTTCAAAAATTGAAACCCTTGTCTGAAATTCTGATTAACAATGAATGAACGAAATGTTTAAGCATATTCTCAGAGATTTACGTAGGTAATCTTGACCTAATTATAAAACAAAATCGTTATTTTTCTATGTATGTCCCTATGTGAGCTTACCTATATCGTCAAAACTTCGCAACGGATTTTGACGCGGTGTTTTTTAATAGATGATTATTCAAGAGGATGGCTTCTTTGCATAATTTGTTTAGGTTTGTGTATATTTTAAGTGTTGCTTGTTATATATATAGCACTAGCACGCAACATAATTATATATTTTGCATGTAACTAAGTCATACAAGAGACACACGAAGCTAACTCATTAAATAAAACTTTATAGTTAGACTCTATTTAGAGTATGATTTTAATATAATATCAATACAATACACTACATAGTTCAATTGCTAACAGCGCTACATAAAACATAATAAGTAATATTTTAAGCAACATTTATAGCAGTTTCTGAAAGACTGTAAATAAATATATTCACAAATGATATCAGTCGTAAAATACGTACTGACTATTTTATGACACAAACAGTAGGTAATAGAAGAATTTATAGTTTCAGTAAAGTCGATTTGTATTCACGGTTCGATAAATTCTGTTGAAAAACAAAAAAACAGAAATAAAAAAGATAAATAGGTACTACAATGACAATGAATGTTGCATTTTACGACATTTTATTTGTAGTATAACTGAATCATCATTATAGTTTAGCTGTTAAGTATAACAAACATCTATGTTATCTCGTGGTGATGGATTAAGAGCACAGGTGTCACCACCTCTTTTCCTTCAAAGGGTGATGTAAAAGCCAGCCAAGGAATATACCTCCGAGCGTAGTGATGAGTATGTACTATGTTTAGTTATACTTATTCTAATTTCTGTCTTTAGAAGTTGTAGCAAGTAGTTTATTTATTACCGCAATCTTTCTAGCTAGGGTATTTAATTTTAAAATTGGTAACCACATGTCTTAATTGACCGCTCGGTGTTTTGTCAGAAATGACAAATGACACGAAAACGTTAGCGGTCATATTCTTTAAGATTATTACGTTTTTTTGCATTCTAAAACAAAGTGGCTAGAAAGATAAATCAATTGAAATGCTCTAAAATAAGTAATACAAAGAAGTTCGGTTTTAAATCAACAAGAGGGTTCTAAAGTGATTGAGTTAGATGATTTTATTAGCATACCCTGCCGATATTCCTGATTAGAAGAGTCAAAGATAAAGTCTTTGTAAAACTTGTTATCTGTAAAGCTTGTGTTTACGCTATACTATTTCAATTGTAGGACGGAATAGACGCGTTAGAGAATCATTTATTTTTTAAATAACCGGTGACCTAAATAATAATATATATTTATTTTAATAACCCTAAATAAAAATCAATCTGCGATTGCACATAAACCCATCCTACTTATTACTTGAAAAGCTTAAACACAGATTAACTTATCTTGTTTTGATTGCATAAAGATAATTATGTCCTAATGACCTAATGATTTTCAAACTATTTTTCCTTATTGGCTTCAAATGATATATTAAAATGAGTAAAATTTTGGATTTACTTTCATTCGAACAACTTATTTAAACATATAAAAGTACCATTCTTCAAAATAAATTTGAAAGTTACTTCAAGTTTTAAAAAACTTACTTATAGAATGGGACTTAATTTCTGTATTTAATGGATATTTGAGTAAAAGCGAAAAGTTTTACGACTTGGGTGTTTTTCCCAATAAGTCCTATTTTAAATATTTTATTAATATACGTATGTTATAGCTTAACTATCTACAATAATAAAAAATATTTTATTTATTTATGGACATTTTACACAACGTCCTCTGGTTTAATAGTAAGACAATGGTACCGATTCTACACACACAACTAAACTAAACTTAACTAAACATGTTAACACAGACATGACGGCCAATAGAAGACTATGGAAGAAAGATACATGTTGCGCCGACCCCAAATAATGGGATAAGGGCAGGATGATGATGATGATGATGATATCTATTACTTACTAGTGCGTTTTACATATTCATATTAATTAAAATCATTAGTCTATAATTGTTATTGACGATATCAATTTTCATTTATTAGTCAAGTTATGTTTCGTTGTGCACGTAGAATCGGTACCATTATGTTTCTTGTGTTATGTAATGATTCCAAAATACTACACAAATAAACTGTTTATGCAAATTCAAATTTATAATACGAATAAAACACCCAGGCGAAGTAAAATTCTAAATTTGACGATGGACCGCCAAGCGTCCCTAACAGTTCGCTTTGGTGGCCTTGGTGTCCGTAAAGCGTCTGACGTTAGTTTGCCAGCGTTTTTGTCCTCGGTCCACAGCACCGAGCAATTAACCAGGAAAATATTAGAACCCACACTGGTTGTTATGTACCAAACGATTAACTTATCGTATAAATACGCGGGAGTACGGCCCTTGCGCGGACGCAGTCCGGCCCCGCGCGCGACGCGGCTGTCGAGCGCCCCTCAGTTGAAAAATCGAGTTGAAAGCGAGTTGACGTTCGATTGTGACTAGTTGTCACGTGTTCTCGCAACGGTTTTTAAAAGTTAAAAATTGTCACTAGAATTAATTGTTGATAAAACTAATTATCCTTGTTGTGTGAATCGATAATTACAATTGAAAACAAAACCTTGAAATGTCACCGCGAAATGTAATCTTCGCCAAATTGTTGGACATAAATGTGTTATAAAAACTAGTGAATTTTGTGTCTCCATACTTAATACGATTTGTGTGTCTATATTTAATGCTATTTAATGTGAGTTGAACTGTTTGATAACTACAATTGTGATAGTATAATTGCATTAAGACGATTGGTGAAAGTTCACGGCTTAAGTCGCGCCAAATGTGGTCATTTTGAGGACTTAAAGAGTTCGTGTCTGCCTGCCTAAAGTTAAGTATAGTTTGATTAGCATTCTGCGTTATTTTGGCCAATTTATCGTAGTTAGTTAATGAAGCTATAGCTAGGGCTTGACACGGTGAAGACATTGTTGAAGAACAAACAGGGTAAGTTTGTACTATTGTAAATTTGTAACGCTGTGAAACGCAGATTTTAAGTTCGTTCGTGTTGGCCTGAAGAATTAATACGCTTCCACAAACTAACACATTAAAAATCCCAGGTTGAACGCAACATATTTTGGTAGCAGAGCGTGGTTTAAACTCCGTTTCTCGAATGTTCCATGTTGAACAAACTATACTCTCATTATTTGTGAAAATTGATTTAATTAATTTAATTAATTTAATTTGATTAATTTAGTTGTTTGTTTGTTTAATCTAAATTGTTGGTATAGTTTTAAATAATTAATTTGAGTACTTGAATTGGCAATTAGATTTTAAAGGATTTGATAATTATTTGTGCTATTGCTAATCGTATTTGTTGTTGCTCAGGTTATTATTTAATATAAATTATTATTTAATTATTGTCTAATATTGAACAACGTTATAGTTAAATTGTGGCGTTGTGCGTTTGTGTAATACAACATTTATTTTATACGTTTGTTTGTTTGTTGGTTACCTTAAAATAAATAATTTGGGTCTTGAATTAATTGCACATTGGCAAGGAATTGTTTGTTTGTTTGATTTAAAATATTAAAGATTTGATATTTGTTTGGAGTAATAGCGGCTTGTCTCATTGAAAGATATTTTGTTTTTCGCTATTGTAATATTGTTTGTTTGTGAAAGATATTTGTTTTTTTTGTTAATATAAGATTGTTTGTTTTGTGCCGTTTGTGCTTTGAAGATGTCTACCGCCGCGTATAATGTTGTCCGCGAGACATATTCCGGGATTGCGACTCATTTGAGATGGTTCACGTCAGCTGCCGCCTTGGTGAAAAGGGAGAACCGAATCGAGGCATTGTTGGACAGGCATGAGAAATGCCCTACACGACTTCAGGAGGTGGAGGCGCTTTACCGGCGCTTCATCTTGCATCTGGATGATGTGCCCCTGGAGTCATTCCCCCAGGAGCGACGGGACCAAGTCCACGAGGACTACGTCCAGATTATGGACCTTGCCGACGACATCGCCCAGCGCGCGCGGGAGATTTTAGCCTCGCGCGCCGGAGTACCGGCTCACCGGGCCCCCTTGAAGACTCCCGTGGGCCTTTTGACTAGATTACCCAATTTGGATCTTCCACGTTTTGACGGTCGATTAGACACGTGGATGGGGTTTATTGGTTTGTTTGAGAGCCTTGTGGACTCGAGGGACGATTTGGGTCCGTCTCAAAAACTGGCCTATTTACTCTCCGTGCTTGATGGAGAGGCGAGGGGCTTAGTACAGCACCTCCCAATATGTGACGGGAGCTATGGGATCGCGCGGGCGTTGCTCACCAAGCGCTATCACAACCAGCGCTGTCTGGCAGATACCCACGTCGACCAGATTTTGAACCTTCCCGTCGTGAGCAATGCTGCCCAGTTGAGGACCGAGCTGCTGAACCCCCTCCTAATAGCCACCAATTCGCTCAACCGCTTAGGACTGCCGGTTGCCAAGTGGTCTTACCTACTAGTGCGTATTGTGCTCAAGCGATTGCCGGTGTCTTTGAGGGCACGTTTTGAACAGGGGCACACTAGGGATGAGGCATCTGCTCTCCCTACCTTTGACCAGCTCCTGACGTTCCTGGAGGACGAGTGTCGCATGGGTGACGTCATGGTCGCCGACACGCCGGTGGAAGCATCACGTCCCAGACCCACCAACCAACGGCGCAATGCCCAACCTGCACCAAGAGGAGGTACGGCCGCCCGCTTCGCTGTCGCTCAAGCTGCGCCACCGGACTGCCGGTTTTGCAAGTCGCAGGGACACCAAACGGTGCGGTGCCCAGACTTCGCGGTCCTGCACGTGGCCGCTCGTAGGCGGATTGCCCAGGCCCGCGGCTGGTGTTTCTCTTGCCTAGGGGACCATTACCAGCGCGCCTGCCCCGACACTCACCTGTGTCCTATTTGCGGAGGGCACCATTTGAAAATCCTGTGCGCCAACGCGAATGGCCGTCGCGACCACGCGGGGTCGCCTTCGGGCGGGTATGCCAGTGGACACCGGGACCAGTCCCGCAATTTGGAGTCCGGCTCATCACCCCCACGCCGCGCAGACTGTGCTGCCATCGATCGCCGAGTTGGTTCGGCGCGCAGCCCCACGGGCGGGTATGAAAGCGGGCCCCGGGTTCAATCCCGCACCTTTGTGTCCCGCTCGCCCTCCCCGCTTCCACGTGATCAAGCGAGATCACCTCCGGTAGTGTACCACGATTACCGTGACGCGCGTCCGGTACCACTACCGTCCCCCCCTCTGGCGGAACGTCCCCGTTTGGAGACGCGCAACCCTCGGTACGGACGCTCCAGGCGCTACGAACCGCCGACTATGGCTCGTGGCAGTCGTCACCGAGAGGAGGCCGAGTTTAGGCACTACCCGCATTTTGATTTGCCGTCTCGGGACAACGGCGCTCAGTCGCCGCCACGCCAGCATTAGGATGTTGGCGTCTGCCCCCGCTATGCACCGCCCCCCTTTGAGACCGTCCTCTTGCCCACGGCCCATGTCAGGGTCTGGGGACGGACGGGCGCCTCAGTTGTAGTCCGAGCGATATTGGACACAGGCTCACAGGGGTGCATAGCCTCGTCTTGGTTGGTAGGGCAGACTGGCCAGACTATTGAAAAATATTCAGATGTAATAAGGGGTGTCGGGAACGCCCCCGTGGCCACGGTTGAGGGCCGTGTTTTGTTTGAGTTCTCCCCCTCAAATTCTCCACGTCCGACGTTGGAATCGTCGGCCATTGTGATGGAGAATATCTTGGGCAATCACCCGCAAGTTCGTTTGTCTGCGGATGCGGTAAAATTGACCGCGGATTTGAATTTGGCTGACCCTAAATTTGACCTGCCTGGCACGGTCGATTTGTTGCTTGGTGCCGATGTTTTGGGTAAAATATTACTCGGCAAGGATCGTGTTTTGCAGCCAGGTGGCTTGGTAGCCCTCCGGACCATATTTGGGTTCGCACTGATGGGGCCTGTATTGAGGACTCCCCCCCCTGCCGAACTTGGAACGGCCTTGATGGTGGGGTCCGCCCTTTCTGACGCCGTGCAGAGATTCTGGGAAGTGGAGGAGCCACCACAAGCTCCCCGCTCTGATCCGGAGCATGAAGAGTGTGAGCAGTTCTACAAGACCAACACCAGTTATCTCCGTTCTGGCCGGATCATGACAAGATTGCCATTTCTCGCCGTAGGTCCGCCACTTGGCGTCTCGCGGCCTATTGCAGAGAAGCGTTTGTTGGCGATGGAACGCCGTATGAGCAGGGACCCACTACTCAAGGAGAAGTATATTGACTTCATGCGGGAGTATGAGGATTTGGGACACATGTCTGTGTCAAAATTGGATTGGCGTTCGACGGAGCACTTCTTTCTTCCGCATCATGCTGTAATAAAACCATCCAGTGGTAAGCTACGCACAGTATTTGATGGTTCTGCGCAGACTACTTCAGGAGTGTCATTGAACCAGTGTCTGCATCCTGGTCCCAAATTGCTGAAGGACCTTTGTGACGTCATCACGCGGTTTCGACGTCATCAATTTGTTTTTGTGGCTGACATCAAGATGATGTTCAGGCAAACGGTAATTCACCCGGATGATCGCCGATACCAGCTGATATTGTGGCGAGAAAACCAGCAAGATCCCATGCTTGTCTACGAGCTCAACACGAACACATACGGGCTGAGGTCTAGCCCCTTTTTGGCTATACGTTCGCTTTGGGAGCTCGCGGATCGAGAGCGTATGTCGTTTCCTCGCGCAGCCGCCATTTTGAAGGAGGACCTATATGTTGACGATGTGTGCACTGGCGCGGCCACGGAGAGAGAGGCCCTGCTCTTGCGTGACGAGTTGATTGGCATTCTAGCCTCCGCAGGATATGAGTTGCGTAAATGGATCTCCAACTTACCTGCGCTCTTGGACGGGCTACCGGATGACCACCAGCAGGATCCTCACCTATTTGAGAACCGTGACAACCCTACCATGATGTCAGTGCTTGGAATCCAGTACAGACCAGTCCAGGACATCTTTACATTTAATGTCAATTTGGATTCGCATCACACTTGGACGAAACGACTGGTTCTGTCGACTGTCGCGAGAACCTTTGATCCCAATGGCTGGATATGCCCGGTCATATTCTGGGCCAAATGCTTCCTGCAGAGACTTTGGACTGCAGGTCTTGGATGGGACGAGCCACTTCGCGAAGCTGTTTTGAAGGACTGGCTCCTATTTGCTTCCTCATTGCCTGCCATCAATAGGATATCGTTACCCCGTGCTCTGCTTCCGCCAGGGAAGCACACCGCGTCCCTTCATGGTTTCTCGGACGCTTCGGAACGTGGGTACGCAGCAGCCGTATACTTGCGCACCGTGACCACAGATGGTCAGGTGAAAGTGTTGTTGGTCATGGCGAAGAGCAAGGTCGCGCCTCTTCGAACTGCCTTGACAATCCCTAAGTTAGAGTTGTCAGGGGCGGCCCTTCTTGTTCGCCTTTTGAATCACGTCATGTCCACCTTGTGCACGTCAATTGACGTTTCCACGATATATGCATGGACTGACAGTCAAATTGTGCTATGTTGGCTGAAGACGTCAGTTCACACCTTAGAGGTGTTTGTAGCAAATCGTGTCTCTCAGATACAGAAATCGGAGACCCCGTTGGTTTGGAGGCATGTGCCTGGCGAGGTCAACCCTGCTGATTGTGCGTCACGGGGATGTATGGCCCCCCTTTTAGTTGAGCACTCTCTGTGGTGGGGACCTGAGTGGTTGACCAGATCAGAATCTAATTGGCCGCGAACTCCGGCCTTAGACATTGTCGCACTGCCTGGGTTGCGAACGCTTGCGCTCGAACGGCAGGACCGTCCGTTCGACCCCGATTTCTTACTTAATCGTTACAGTTCATTGGACAAATTGTTGAGTGTCACCGCTTGGATCAAGCGCTTCACAAAAAATTGTAGACATCCACAGAACAAATGTTTGGAGGCCTTCTTATCGCCACAAGAGCTCCAAGATGCTCTTCTTCACTGGGTTCGTTCTGTGCAAGAGGCACATTTTGAAGACGAGATTGACATCTTGAGGAAAGGCAAATCCAAGCTGTCTGGAGCCATTTGTAAGCTGAACCCTTTTTTGGATAGTGAGGGTCTTTTGCGTGTCGGAGGGCGTCTTAGGAACGCAAACCTCCCTTATGGATCTCGTCACCCCCTCTTATTGCCCAAGAGTGGCCACTTGGTGAACCTGTTGGTGACTGATCGTCACATCAAGAACTCCCACGCCGGCTGTAATGCCTTATTGGCCATTTTGCAACGGGAATTTTGGATTTTATCGGCCCGTCGGACGATTCGTAGTGTGGTCTTTCGTTGTATGCCTTGCTATAGGCTCAAGGCCCCTACCATGCAGCCTATCATGGGTGACCTTCCTTCGGATCGGGTCACTGAGATAAGGCCCTTTGCTGGAGTTGGTACGGACTTTGCAGGCCCTTTTTTTGTTAAGACCTCGACCCTCAGGAACAGTAAAACTGTCAAGGCTTATTTGTGCGTCTTTGTCTGTCTGTCCACCAAGGCGGTACATTTGGAACTCGTCTCAGCCCTCTCGACAGAGGCATTTGTTGCGACGTTAGATAGATTCGTGTCACGACGAGGACTACCGTCCTTGATTCGGTCGGATTGCGGTACCAACTTCAAAGGCACAAACAACTATTTAAAAGCGATGTATGATTTTTTGTCGGCTAACGAGACTGAAATTGCGTCTAGACTAGCTACACGTAGAATAACTTGGAGGTTCAGTCCCGTGTCATGTCCCCACTGGGGAGGAATATTTGAAAGCGTAGTAAAGGTTGCTAAGACACATTTGCGACGGGTAATTGGCGAGTCTGTATTGACCTTTGAAGAGCTCGCAACTGTGTTTTGCAAAATCGAGGCCGTTTTGAATTCACGCCCGTTGTGCCCGATCTCTTCAGATCCTAACGACTTGGAAGCCCTCACGCCGGGCCATTTTTTGATTGGGCAGCCACTGAACGCCCTGCCGGAATATCCCCTTGTTGATGTGAGACCTAATCGTCTCTCGCGGTTTGAATTGGTCCAACAACTCACTCAGAGCTTTTGGAAACGTTGGAATTTAGAATATTTGCACATTCTCCAGCAGCGCGTTAAGTGGACCGACAAGACTGATCCACCTCATGTTGGCGACCTCGTTCTGGTTAAGGACGCTAACTCACCGCCACTGTGTTGGCGCAGGGGGCGCATTCTCAACCTCGTCTTTGGAGCAGATGGAGTGCCCCGTTTTGCTGAGGTCCGGGTGGACGGTTCAATTTTGAAGAGAGCTGTATCAACCTTGTCGCGACTGCCAGTGAATTAGCGGCCAGGTAGTCCTGGCCGAGGCGGGTAGATGTTATGTACCAAACGATTAACTTATCGTATAAATACGCGGGAGTACGGCCCTTGCGCGGACGCAGTCCGGCCCCGCGCGCGACGCGGCTGTCGAGCGCCCCTCAGTTGAAAAATCGAGTTGAAAGCGAGTTGACGTTCGATTGTGACTAGTTGTCACGTGTTCTCGCAACGGTTTTTAAAAGTTAAAAATTGTCACTAGAATTAATTGTTGATAAAACTAATTATCCTTGTTGTGTGAATCGATAATTACAATTGAAAACAAAACCTTGAAATGTCACCGCGAAATGTAATCTTCGCCAAATTGTTGGACATAAATGTGTTATAAAAACTAGTGAATTTTGTGTCTCCATACTTAATACGATTTGTGTGTCTATATTTAATGCTATTTAATGTGAGTTGAACTGTTTGATAACTACAATTGTGATAGTATAATTGCATTAAGACGATTGGTGAAAGTTCACGGCTTAAGTCGCGCCAAATGTGGTCATTTTGAGGACTTAAAGAGTTCGTGTCTGCCTGCCTAAAGTTAAGTATAGTTTGATTAGCATTCTGCGTTATTTTGGCCAATTTATCGTAGTTAGTTAATGAAGCTATAGCTAGGGCTTGACACGGTGAAGACATTGTTGAAGAACAAACAGGGTAAGTTTGTACTATTGTAAATTTGTAACGCTGTGAAACGCAGATTTTAAGTTCGTTCGTGTTGGCCTGAAGAATTAATACGCTTCCACAAACTAACACATTAAAAATCCCAGGTTGAACGCAACACTGGTTAATTCCGAGGTGCTATGCAAGGCCGAGGCCATAAACGCTTGGAAAATGGCTTGTACAAGCTCTGATGTACCGGCTAACCCACTCTCCCAAAGACATTGGGATGGTCCTCTCTGCAGTACTATTAGACAAAATCTCATCAAAATCGCTAGCAGTGCTGCCGAGCGGGCACGTTTGTTGGCTGTGGGAGAGTGGGAGTCAGGTGTTTGGTTGCAGGCGCTCCCATTATGAATTATGATAAGTAATAAAAATTATAGAAAATGTGTATCTACATAATTATATGTAATTAATAAAACCATTTTATGTAGTATAGAACAGTAATCTGTAGCACAACCCACAAAATGAAGGAAGTGTTATCATATTGCAGATCCGCATTGCGACATGTCAACAGATAAACATCCGTGAGTCACATTTGGATGGCGTTAACAAATTCGCACCAATGTTTCGACGAGGAAGCTATTATTGTACCTAGTGCATCCTGTCTGTTTTTAAGCTTAAAGTAGATTCGTTTGATGTTACCAATTTTGTACACAAATTACGTTTCGGACAAATTCTATGGAATAAATTCGAGTATATAAATTATATGAATATATAAATAAATTGAGACGCAGAGAAAACTCAATATTTTATTGATAAGTTCAATAAAAGCACTGCTAAAAGAAAAACGGCGGTAGAAAACTTTAAAATGAACACCAAAAATAAATATAAATAATAAATATTCACGTACATTACACACAACGTCCTCTGGTCCCAAGCTAAGCTTATATGCTTGTGTTATGGGTACCAGAATACGGATAGAATACTTAAACTACTTTTCTTTTGTAAATACATACTTATAATACATAGAAACACCCAGACGCAGTACAAACATTTGTATGAAAATTAGAAAAATCACACAAATGATTGTCCCGAGCGGGAATCGAACCCGCGACGTCTTGATCGGCAGTCCGTTACATAAACCACTCAACCACGAGGCTCGTCTGTTGTTAGACAAAAAAAGTTTTTAGTCTAACAACTATTAGCTCTAGTAATAATTATAGTTGCATTAGAACAATAAAAACCATTTAGGCTACGCAGACATCTAAAGAAATTAAGAAAGAAATTAAAGAAATTAAGCTTTAGAAATGTTACTAGGCATATAAGAAATAAAAAAGAAAAAAATACTTGTAAATAATGATGGACGGCAGATTGCAGGATATGTTATGGAAGATCTACGTCCAGTAATCTTTACCTTATGTGAGCTTATATCTTTAAAAGTACGTAATGGACTTTGATGTCGGTTGTTAATAGATCGAGTGGTTCAAGAGGATGATTTTTTGTGCAATTTCTTAGGGTTTATTTGGTTATATTCCAATCGCACGGGAATAAAAAAATTGATACTGAAAACTGCGCTATAAGAAACAAGACATTTATGGTCTTATTCATAATGACTTATCGGATTAGGTTTAAACGGAGATTTTATCGGAGAGATAATAAACGTTTTAGCGTATAAAGACTGTTATGAATAACAGGTTTTGACAATTTTCGCGAACCTATTTTAGCGTATTTTAAAACCTCCGATAAGTCATTATGGATAAGACCATTAATGTCTAAAAATAGATAACACTTGCGTATGTTGGGTGTTTACTATGTATTATAAGTATGTATTTACAAAAGAAAAGTAGTTTATATATTATATCCGTATTCTGGTACCCATAACAGAAGCATAATAAGCTTAGCTTGGGACCAGAGGACGTTGTGTAAAATGACTATGAATGTTCGCCAAACAACATTCGGAAGTATATCAAAGCTATCTATGGAATATTACGTTAGTTTCATCGCTTTATCACAATTATTTATTGTTAGCAATGGTCCTATATCACTCCCCGTAGACTGTGTATGGATGTAGTATGCAGTTTGATAATACCCCTTTGAGTATAACTAAGGGCCTAACGTTGTATTGGGGTATGGCTATAGAATAATAACTAGCCCTCTACTTAAATGACTAAATACATTTATACCAACGCAATTCATTGGTAAGTTTGAGTTTTCGTTACAAAGCAAATATGTAAGTAGTCTAAGTCAAGTAAGTCTTTTTCTGAATTCTTACATTAGATTTTGTTTTATCTTTTAATCGCGTACTCCAAAATAGATTCATAACCCAATTTTTTTAAATACTTTTAAACTTACTATCTATCAGTTGACGGGCCTCGTGGTCGAGTGGTTTATGTAACGGACTGCCGTTCACGAGGTCGCGGGTTCGATTCCCGCTCGGGATAATCATTTGTGTGATCTTTATAAATATCATATAAATGTTTGTTCTGTATGCGTCTGGGTGTTTCTATGTATTATGAGTATGTATTTACAAAAGAAAAGTAGTATATGTAGTATATACGTATTCTGGTACCCATATAATATAAGCTTAGCATGGGACCAGAGCAAGTTGTGTGAAATGTCCATAAATATAATAAAAAATATAAATATAAAAAAAAATACGTAAAATTCCGAATTTCTCATAATTTAAATAAATAAAACCGCTTCTTACTTCACGTGCTTATATTTAGTTTTAAATCTATACCGACGATTCGGAGACTTCAGCCAAGGTAACATTTTAATGTAAATAAAATAACACAAAGTGAGGCGAAGCAAATAAAAAAATTTGATCAGTACAATCGAACCTATATATATAATTTGTTTTTACGTAAACCAATATTTTTTTTCTGGTCAAAGTAAAGCTTAACTTACTGCTTGAGGGCTTGACAACCTATTATCATAAAAATTGTAAGCGAACAATAAACTAATGAATTGAACTAACTGAAATATTCGTTTCAATAACAATTTAATCCGTGTGTTTTGCCGACATTATGTTGACTTTTACTACTTTCGATAACTTTCAATATCAATGAAAACTTTCAAAGCTTGTTTGACATTATACGTTTTTTGTGCTTATTCTGGACGTAGCTTTTAATAAAACTGAACAATTCTGTTTTATTAAACGTTTTTATTAACTTTGTTTGAATCGCAGTGTCTTTAAGATTTTCACTTTATTCAATTGACGGTTTGATTTAATCTAATATATAAAATTCACGTGTCACAGTGTTAGTTACCGTACTCCTCCGAAACGGCTTGACCTATTTTTATGAAATTTTACATGCATATTCAGTAGGTTTGAGAATCGGCCAACATCTATTTTTCAAACTTTTTTTTTAGTATGGCTAAACAACGTTTGCCGGGTCAGCTAGTACATTTATCCGATACATATTAATAGGACTAATGACAAAAATTCAAACTTTAGATCTTAAACATTTAGGATATGCTACTGGTTGTTTAAGAATTTTACACAAATAGATATAAATATTCATGGATATTTCACACAACATCGTCTGGCCCCAAGCTAGGCTTATATGCTTCTGTATTGGGAATACGAATATACTACATAAACTATTTTTCTTTTGTAAATGCATACTTATAATACAAAGTAAACAGCATAGGAAGAAAGAACATAGAAAGGAAAGACTTATTAAAGAAGCCACAAAACTTATGGTTTTAAAATCTAAATTCTAAGTGTGTGAAGTTAGAATGTATATAGATAGGTACTAATTTCGATAGTTAATTCCCTTTAGACGTTTTTCTCGTTTAGACGTCTCCGTGTGGTGACGGATTAAGAATACAAGTGTCACCACCCCATCCCCTCCCAAAGGTGCTGTAAAAGTCAGCTAAGGGATATTGCACACAGATAACATCTTCTGTGAGAGACGGAAAACTCGAAAAGAAACCCTGTGCCAACACGCCTGGTCAGCGCGGCACAGTAGACCATAATCCCTCCCAAACTGGAGGAGGCCCGTGCCCAACAGTGGGACGTAAATGGGCTGGAGAAGGAGAAGTTTTTGTCCGTGTGGTGACGGATTAAGAATACAAGTGTCACCACCCCATCTCCTACCCAGGGTGCTGTAAAAGTCAGCTAAGGGATATTGTATTATACAGATAACATACTCTGTGAGAGACGGAAAACTCGAAAATAAACCCTGTGCCAATACGCCTGGTCAGCGCGGCACAGTAGACCATAATCCCTCCCAATGTGGAGGAGGCCCGTGCCTAACAGTGGGACGTAAATAGGCTGGAGAAGAAGAAGAAGACGTTTGTTAATTAGCAATTTATCATTTTAGTTAGGTTACAAGGTTTGCTTCAAAACAATGACAAGATATATAGACCGATAGTAAAACGATCCATGTAAGAGTATAATCCGCTTTTCGATTAAAACATCATCAAACATTTTATAACTGAAAAGAATTTTCTACAAATTAAAAAAAACCTCAACTTTTTTAGATCAAAGTGCCACAATCACAAATAAAAGTCATTACCCTTCTTCGAAATAAATTGACTTTATGAAAAGTTATAAAATTAATATAAATATTGTTGTTTTTCTTTTATTCTTGTTTCTTTGTAACTGTCTTTGCACGTAATAAAGAAATATTTCAAATTGTAATTTGGTTATTTCTGTTTGTTTATATTTTGTTTGCATGTAAAGTCTGCATAAATGAACAGTGTATTGTTCTGGAACTATTTTCATTATTTTAGTAACAAAAAGGGCAAATTTTATTGGTCCCAAATAAGATGGTAAGGGAAAGAAACTCGAAGTTTCATTATTTTACTGCAAACATATTACCCTAATGCCTTCCTGCCTGTGTCCAAGATTAGATTTTACATCAATCGTTAAGTAAATTATGAAACTATTTCATGCATAATATTCTCTAACACTTGCGCAACTCATTCGTTCAAGTAAAAATACTTTTTACGCATTTAGAAGTATGTATTTGTTTTAAATTTTAGTCAGACGTTTTGGAGACTTTGCAGTCACTATGGTCACGGGTAAGAAAGACCGAGCTGTAAAATGTCCTCTACGATCAGTTGTTACAGGGTTTTGGATTATGCATTTAAACGGTAACGAAAAATCGCCTGTTTTTAGCAAAATGACCACACCATATCTTTTATATATTCGTGAATGTAAGGTATATGTAAGGTTATGTCATATCTTATGGAAAATAGCCAAACTTTTTATCAAACAGATGGACGAGCATATGTGATGTGTTCACGTATTCACAAACAATCAAAAGTTTTCCCTTTGAAACACCAAAGGTTTTTTCCATTATTACTTTGTTTTATTTTATGAATTGTATTTTTTTTATATTTCATAATATTTCCTTCAAATTTAAAGCTGAAGTGACTTGACAGTAAATAGTAAATTTTGTAGCTTTTTATCTTTTTATATTTTTTTAGGTTATTACCAGCTGTATTATGTATAAACAGATGTAAGAATATAAATAAAACCAAGAAAGTATGTTTGGTGATAGCAAAGGGCGCACTACAGCCTTTGTCCGCCCTTCAAGGAAAAAAGCGTGATGATACACAATAATTTTGTATATGGTACCAATTCTACATGAACAACTAAACTTAACTAAAAATGAAACAACTATTGCTGTATTTGGACTATTTGGCTATTTTGTTGTGCACATCATTTTATATTAATTGAAATGTTTAGTCTATAATTAACAATTTTTATATTAAGAAAGTTCAGTTAACATTTCTGAATTGTGTTATTATCACTATCAAATTTATTTTGTGGTGGAAGTAATATTGCATTAACTGATCCAATGTCTGCTGATGCCAAACTATTATACAAACTTGTTAAATTAGGTTTAGATTTAAGAGAAAAATAACTGTTGTAATTTAGTTTTAGTGAAGCCTTATGAGGACGACATGGTTGCTTTTCTTTGCGTACCAAGTCCTTAAATAAAGATTAAAACAAAAAAATTTAAAGTTATTTATTAATTTTGCAATTGACATGCTATGCTTTTACTTAATAAAATTTAATACTTTTAAAATACTTTACTTAATACTTTCTTTTTTCAGTTTAGTTGCGCGTAGAATTGGTACCAATGTCTTACAAAATTAAAATTATAAAACTAAACTTACTAAATTATTGTGTTAAAGAACGTTTTACAAGTTAATAACGATTTGAAATTGTTTAATTTAAATCTTCATTGACTCTTAAGCTTTTTGAAACTTTCAGGCTACTGAAATACTCAAATTTCAAAGTCCAAGCTTTGTTTCTTATTTGAGTTGCTAGATGTCATTAAATATCTTTGAACTTTGAGAAATATACAAATTGATATTAAAATTTATTTATTTTACGTTGTTTAATTACTTAAAACGAAGCAACTGTCAAGTTATTAAGTTTTATTTACTTTACTGTACTTATGTGTAGAGTATGTATTTTTTTTTGGAGCATTTGGTCCCCCAAGTCGAATTGCCGTGACCGACAGCCACATTTGCCGCGGCGGGTCTCGGTATACCGACCCGCCGCGCGCGACCACCTCGTCCCACCGACAATCTCGGGAGAGTCCGCGGCCGGCTACTGCGCGGCGACGACCCCTGCCCGGGGCCCTGCGGGGTGGAGGGGGGGGGGCAAAGTGCCACCAGAGCGTTCGCGCTCCCGCAGGGCCTCCCTCTTTGCCACCATCACCTCCCGAGAGAAGAAGGCGACGGCGGCCCAACACTGTTCGCTCTCGGCCATAGACGAGACCACGACCGAGAGCGACAAGTCCTGTCCCAGCACGCTGATGAGTTCAGCGCGCTGGGCGTCCCAGGCCGTGCATACGGCAAGGCAAACGGGATCCGACTAGATACCAACCACCTCCCACAGGTACTTGGCGAAGCAGCCGTGACCTGTGAGGAGCTGGGTTAGGTGATACGTCGGATCCCGATGCCTCGCCTCAGTGTAGAGTATGTATTGAGGAGGAAAGAAAAACATTTAAAATGTGATTTATAATAAAAAATAAAACTAATATGTAATCAGCTTATAAGTCATTAATTTTTGCAATTGACTTGGTCCGTTTTTACATAATAAACTGAATTATAGTGGAAAAAATGATCACCATGAGCGGGACTTGAGACAACAACTCACTGACAACTACAATTTTTCTCAATTGAGATCAAATCGCATCGAAGTTTTTTGTAAAATGCTATCTATCGAACGGTTAGAATCCCATTCATGGTAATAAATTTAATTCATAAATTTTCTGTAATTAGTCTCATTAAAAATAAAAAGAGTACCAAGTTATTTCAAATATTATTGTGTTTCAAAATAGTCAGACTTTAATAAATGTATTGAAAACAATATTTACAGAAAGAAACGGTAGGTACTGTGTCGCGTTTAATATTACAAAGGAACAATAGTTAACATCTTCGAAACAAAGAAAGTATTTTTGTTTAAATAAAACGCTCATTCCTTTTTACTAGGTACACTTAATTAATCCAGGTGTTTCATACTGTCACAGTGATTTACTAATTCATGTTGTACATTATGTTGATGTTTTGTCTTTGATCTCCTTGTGCCTAAGTCGTAAAAACAAATCTGTTAATCCATTAGGAACGGTGTTTTATTACATTCCGTATTCACATAGTAGCATTAACTACACGTTTATTTAAGTATTTTACAAAAGAAAAGTAGTATAATTATGTATTATATCCGAATTCTGGTACTCACAACACAAGCATTTATAAGTTTAGTTTAGAAATCAGGAGACGTTGTGTGTGTTGCAAGATTTTAATACTAGTTACTATGTAGCCGTCAGTATCGCTATAATAAATATTCTTTTCTAATTTCCTGTTTGACGACTTAATTAACAGCGATTGAATATAAAGATGGGCGGCAAAATTTAATAATGTACGTCTTTGCATTTGATTCTTAAATTTTGCAGTACCTAGGTAAAATTATTATTTCCTAAATTTAACGCTAAATAATTTGTCCTGAAATCGAACCATGTAACTTCTGCATGTAAGGCAATATTTCCCGCTGCAATAGTTATACCTTCAAAATATTTCCTTCGTGTACTTATTTATCCACTAGAATAAGTAAGTCAGTGAACTATTAAGATAAGACTTTTAAAGATTTCTCTGTTTGTGTTCAAGTTGTTTAAAAGTTTGTTCGTATTTACGAGAGAGGGTCTATCTCGTTTATCTCTATACAACACAAGTCTGCCAACTCCAATTCACTAAATGTTTCCTTATCGGAACAAATTGGACTTGGGTCAAAAATTATCAAGTAATCTTCAAGTAATAATATTGTGAAATTGAAAAATATTGTATTAATGATCTCAAAGTAAAGATGAAGTTTGTGGTAATACCGTGGGATTGTTTATTTTTTACTGTTCCAAATACTACGATTTATAAGCTTTCACACACTGGGCTGAATTAGATGTTGTTGTTACTGCTAGAAGATTTTAATGTATTCTTTTTTTCTTGTAACTCTAACGACATCCATTGATAACAGCTGTTTCTACATAGTTGCTGCACAACACCGACAGATGGAGTAGAACAACATTTTGTTATTTTCATGCATCGCACTTGTGAAGTCTGACAGCGAATTAAGACACCTTTGAATTTGCACTACCACTGTTGATCACGCAGGTACTTTTTAAATGTGCTTGGTATTGCACCACCGTTATCTACTCTCTTCTACATTACAATGCAAGAAAAACCAATAATAAAGCCTAAATAAAGTTGCAGTAGAATATTATAAAAAGTTAGAATTTTCTTTCGACTACGCGATAACCGATATAGGTACTAAATTAACTTCGTTACAGATACGAGACTAAGTTACTACAAAAGGCAGAATTTTATCTAAAAGTAGTTTTGAATAAGATAAGCAAAACTTGTCATAGCTAGTTGACAACTTGAAAATCCACATCATTTGTTCTCTGAATCTAGAGGCAAATGCACTTGCAACTTATTTTTATTCGAATCTTGAAAACACAGTTCCACAAAGAATTTAGTTGCATGTTTATTTATGCTAGTATTTACAACTTCCATTGTAAAAGTTTTCTTTAGCAAGACTTTTATTCCGTTCTATAAATTATAATACCATTTTACGTAGATTGTTTTGCTTAAAAACCTTTATATACAACGCCTAAATAACGCTACATTGATAGAAGATTTGAATACTTCTTATATTATAGTTATTCATTTAAAAGTATCTATTTAATATAAAGTTCTGAAATATCCTTAACCATTAATCACCATATCAGTATCGTATATCTTATGATTCCTTTACATACAGTATGTAAATTGTGAACATTTATTTATCCTTTGGTATTATCATGATATCGGATCAATAGCCATTAGCAGAGGCCAAACAAGTAATGTTTGATACAATTTCAATCCATTAATTAGCAATAGCTATGAAGTAGTAGTCAGATATAAATAATTAAAAATAGTTTAAAAAAACTAAAATACACGCTTTATTTAATCGAATTATTGTATTGTCATTGGTCTTTGACAGGTGTGCAAAATTTGAATAGAATCTGACCGTTTAAAGTGGGTCAAAATAGCGTCCAAAGGAGTCGGTTACAAACATACAAACAAACATACAAACAAACATACAAACAAACATACAAACAAACATACAAACAAACATACAAACAAACATACAAACAAACATACAAACAAACATACAAACAAACATACAAACAAACATACAAGTGAAGCTAACATAAAGCGTGTAAAAAGGAAAATATCTTGATTTATTTTCTCCCAGGAGTATTGTATTTCTGGATGTATGAAGGAGTCACATAGACACACAGTGTAAGTAT
This sequence comes from Orgyia antiqua, assembly GCA_916999025.1. NCBI lineage: Eukaryota > Metazoa > Arthropoda > Insecta > Lepidoptera > Erebidae > Orgyia > Orgyia antiqua. The sequence goes on along the minus strand of OU779873.1, from coordinate 13,572,622 downwards.
GTTACTTTATTATCCTTAAACATGTTTTTTATAGAAATCACTAGTAAGTAAGATGGCTTACATTCTAAAGTAAAGGCTACATATAGCCACGGAAAAATAAAAAGTTCTCAAGATTGAATAACATAGTTATTACAGCTTCTAGTTCAATAAGTTCATCTAGATGGCGTTGGTGTCGAGTTGCAAGTCGGTAAGGTTTTGATACATATATCATATACTGTGGTATCATTTTAACACGCTTGAATCAGTTCGGTAGGTAATACCTACCTACATATTAGTTCTGTAGGTAATACCTACCGAACTAATATGAGCGTGTTTAATATACCTACTAGCCACTAGGTATCTATCAATGTAATAATATATATGTGACGGAATCTTTGAAAGTGATTTTCACACATTGCAGTAGTCGGATTTATCTGAAAGTTTGCATACCTAATAAGGACCGATGGCAATCCAATAATTAAAAATATATTCAGGATTTTCAAGCGTGTTTTTTAGTTTATGAACTAAGTAAATTGTTCTCTCAAACTTTAATACCGCGTGTAAATCCACGGGGCGCTGCTAGTGAATATGAAATGAAATGAAATGAAAAATCATTTAATCAAGTAGACACAATTTTTCAGAAAAATTATGTGCTTATGACATGTCCAAATTTTTTTTAAAATAAATAACACACTACGGCTCATTGAACTCTACGAGAACGTTGAAAATTAAAAAAGGTTTATGTCAGACAAATGGTTTCCTGATAGAGCGTGCTCCTTTGGGACGAAGGTGATGGATTTTAAGTTTAAAAATAGGAATTTTTTTAGTGTATTTTTTTTTTTTATCGATAGCGTTTGGCAAATGACTGCAGTCCACCTGGATAGGTATATAGTCATATATATAGTCACTTTATTTTTTATATCTGTCAACTGGATAGGTTCCAGATTATTCTCCACTGTGTGACTCAAAGATATAATAATATGTTGACTACTTTGTACCCAACCACCTCGACTACTTAAAATTAAGATCATCGAAGCCGCGTGAAAAACTACAGGTTGCATAAAGGTTGTTCTTAATTTTTTCACATACCCCTAATACTATTATACTATACTATACCCAATAGGCTCGCTCGGCTCTCCAGATACTTACCTTTCCACGCGAAAGGTTTTAAATCTAACCTAAGGCATTTCTCGACAATAAACAGGGTTCAGTCTCAGTACAACAGCCTGTCACGCCATGCCAAAGTCAACGTTGATTTCAGCTTTTCTCTTAGAAGATTTAAATCTGCTCTTTTTAAGACTATTGACTCCATATGATCCTAAATTTATGTTGTCATTTTTGTTCTTTTTCATATATTGACATGTATTAATTAATTGTCTGTTACATATAATTATTGTTTTTGTCTATTAGGTACAAGTTTTTTATTTATTTTATTTTCTTAATGTTATATCTACTTTCTCACCAAATATTATTATTACACCTTTCTTATTGTTAATGCATGTTAGGGCAACCTTTAATTAAGTCAGCAGTATGCTATGTAATATTTTGTTTTTAACTTTATTTAATTATGATTCGCTGTATGATTTGTTGGTTGTTTTCAAATAAATAAAATAAAAAAATACCTAATAAGGACCGATGGCAATCCAATAATTAAAAATATATTCAGGATTTTCAAGCGTGTTTTTTAGTTTATGAACTAAGTAAATTGTTCTCTCAAACTTTAATACCGCGTGTAAATCCACGGGGCGCTGCTAGTGAATATGAAATGAAATGAAATGAAAAATCATTTAATCAAGTAGACACAATTTTTCAGAAAAATTATGTGCTTATGACATGTCCAAATTTTTTTTAAAATAAATAACACACTACGGCTCATTGAACTCTACGAGAACGTTGAAAATTAAAAAAGGTTTATGTCAGACAAATGGTTTCCTGATAGAGCGTGCTCCTTTGGGACGAAGGTGATGGATTTTAAGTTTAAAAATAGGAATTTTTTTAGTGTATTTTTTTTTTTTATCGAAAGCGTTTGGCAAATGACTGCAGTCCACCTGGATAGGTATATAGTCATATATATAGTCACTTTATTTTTTATATCTGTCAACTGGATAGGTTCCAGATTATTCTCCACTGTGTGACTCAAAGATATAATAATATGTTGACTACTTTGTACCCAACCACCTCGACTACTTAAAATTAAGATCATCGAAGCCGCGTGAAAAACTACAGGTTGCATAAAGGTTGTTCTTAATTTTTTCACATACCCCTAATACTATTTTGTGAAATCAAATAAATTGTCCGAGCCCTGTAAAATTAATAACCTACCAATAAGTTTTATTTATTAATAACATAATATTATGTACAAAGTTGTAAAAAATCAAATAGGCAAATATTACGTACAAAGCTAATAATATAAAAGAAAACAAATAAAATAAAGTTATAGATATAATAAAACTTTTTAGTAGTAAATTAAATTAATAACTGGTGAAAATTGTCGGTCTAGCCAATCCGGGAAAAATGGTATTCATTCTTGATTCAAAACTTGACCATTCCAATAACACGTCTTTCCGTCTGGTTACGAAATGGGGTCTTTTAAACGAGGCGTGAAAAGGCACCTTGCGGGCCGGCAAGGCGGGGGCGGCTAATGCATATACACTGTAGTAGCCGCCGTCGCATTTGGATTGCACTTCCACTTAACATCAGGTGGACTCCAGTCAGTTGCCTAACGCTCTCGATAAAAAAAACCAATAACGCTAATTGTATTCGTCATTTTTTTACCAGTGTTAAGTTTTGTATTATGTTAAAGTGTACAATAAAAATGTATTTCATAATCCAAATTCTTACATATACAAACCTGTTAGTCAATTGCTATTAACGAAGTGAACAAAAAAGCTATTTCACTTCTTCTGAGCAACGATCATGAATCATCCTGCCTCTTCATGCGTCTATCGACTAGTGCGTCCAGACAAGACAAATATCCTACACTGTACCATTAATCCTTCTAATCTTGGCAGAAAACCTCAAGAGAATTATATAGCAACTGCGAATGAATTTATCAAAATCTTGGGCTCAAATGATTCGCAACTGTGTTTGCTTAATGATATGAAAACTTACAATGCTCATTGTTAGAGCTTGGGATAGGATTTTATGTATATTAAACCTATTTGCAGTACCTTAATATAGAGACCTATTCTAAGTCTTTTATGTTTTGGAAATATTTTTAAATAGTTACGGTGACGGAATGGAAATACAAGTGTCCCCTTGTCTTTCCTCCTCAGAGAAAATATAGACCAGCTAAGGAATAATATGAGCAGATAACATCTTTGGGAGATACTAAAAGTTTTAAACGTAAGTTCTTTGCAAATATCGCAGCTAAATATGAAACTTATTATATGATATGTGGTTCCCGAGATAAGCGCGTTCAAACAAACAAACAAATTTTTCAGCTTTATAATATTAGCATAGATAAGTCCAATAAAATTAAAGGAATTTTAATATACTACCGCGAATGGGATTCGAACCATCGACCTTTGGTGTGCCGTTTTTAAGCTACGCTCCTATTAGTTGCAGCTTGATGTTATATAGCCTACAGCCTTCCTCGATAAACGTGTTTAATTATTAAAAGTACTATCTAAGACTGAAATAAATTTTCTAATCGGTACAGTGATACCTGAGATATGCGCGTTCAAACAAACTCTTCATGTTTATAATATTAGAGTAAGAGGGCTATGCATATTAACTTTGATGAATTGTATGATGGTATACATACTCGTAATTATAATTACTCAGAAGGTTAAGACGGTACTATACCAAATTATGCTCAATACAAAAGTATGGGTATCGTACTTCCGTTTTTTCTTCGCGAAAGTTAAACCGATTTAATTAGTTTTTGCGTTATATTATAGATAAAGAGTATATCTATGCTCCTATCACTTTCTTTTTTTCAAAACATAATACCTAACTAAAAGAAATATGACGATCTGAAAAACCCACTTTTTTCGGTTTTATTTAGATAAAGTTGCAGCGTCTATCACACAAATTTGGTAAAGTTTTACCACAAAAGAAAGTGACAGAAGCATAGATATACTCTTTATCTATAATATAACGCAAAAACTATTAAAATCGGATTAACTTTCGCGAAAAAAAACGGAAGTACGAAACGTCTTTTTTCAAAGAATTTGTAGGTAAAATCCGCTTCATCTATATTTGTCCTTTTCAGCGCGGCGCTCGGAAATAGGGATAGCAATACCTAATGCAAATACCTAAATGAGGAGTACAGTACCCTCTTAACAAGTTTGTCAAATTTATCTTTTCATATCTGCAGCCCAATTTTATTGCGCTTACATGTAAAGAAAAAAACAAATTTTAACCAAAAATTCAAATATAGGTACACATATTTCACGCCAGTATATTTTGCATATATTTTAAAATTCTGTAATTGTTTCTTGATAAAAAACCATTACTAAACGGTATAAATTTATTTAAGGATGTATTCTATTAATTTGTGAAGACAAATCGTTGTTTATCTTGAAATTAAATTGAGATGATTTAACATTGAAATGTAAAATATTATAATGTTTACGTCAATGAATCAAAAAAAATTGGTCAAGTGCGAGTCGGACTCGCGCACGAAGGGTTCCGTACCATTATCTATGCAACATAAGGCAACGTTATTAGTATCAACCAAGAAACGGTAAAAAAATCATGTTTGTTGTATGGGAGCCCCCTTAAATATTTTATTTTTAGTATTTGTTGTTATAGCGGCAATAGAAATCAGTAATAATCAGTCTCAGGAATAGGGTCCCGTTTTTACCCTTTGGGTACGGAACCCTAAAAAGGAATTGAACCCTAAAAAGACAAATCAAACGAGATAATACTTGAGGGTTACGTCTCATATAGAGTATTCTGCTGGAGCAAATAAATTACTTACGAAATAATAATAATTATTTAATAGGTATACATTTTATGTCATAAGCTTCTACTCTCACTGGAATTAGAAAAAGTATTCATAGCCATAAAAATAACAATCAAATCACAAAGCAATTAAAGAACTAATTTTACTTTCCTTCCTCCCAATCAAAAGTTTCAATGTCATCACAATTATTGTTCAAGTTCAAGATTCTGTTAACATTCTCAATCCTCAGGAGATTTTGGTACTTGCTTGAGCAAGTACCAAAATCTCATTTCACGTATTGATACGTGAAACAATTAGGTATCTAGTCAATTCCTTCTAACTGGCGAAAATAGGGAAGTTGTTAGATTTGAGAATTTAAAACATTTGTCTATGCAATGGTAATACTCGTATCTAACAAAACAAGTGACGCGCTGTTAGCTACTGAACTCCGCCGAAATGGATTTTTATGTAATTTTGTGATTATGAGTCCACATCGTGTAGAACAGAGAATCAGTCTTCTTCTTCTTCTTCAGCCTCTCTTCGTCCACTGTTGGACATAGGCTTCCCCCATAGAACGCCACAACGCGCGGTCCTGTGCCACCTGCATCCATTGTCTCCCCGCGACCTTGACGATATCGTCGCTCCACCTTGTCGGGGGCCGCCCAACGCTGCGTCGTCCGGTACGTGGTCGCCACTCTAGGACTTTTCTTCCCCAACGATCGTCAGTCCTACGAGCGATGTGGCCTGCCCATTGCCACTTCAGCGTGCTAACCTTTCGGGCTATGTAGGACACGCCAGTTCTCCTACGGATCTCCGTGTTTAGGATTTTATCCCGTAGGGAAATACCGAGCATAGCCCTCTCCATAGCACGCTGTACAACCTTGAGCTTATTTACGAGGCCAACATTTAAGAACCACGTCTCTGTTCCGTATGTCATCGCTGGTAACACACACTGGTCATAGACCTTCGTCTTCAAGCACTGCGGAATGTTGGACGAGAAGATATGCTTAAGCTTCCCGAACGCTGCCCAGCCGAGTTGGATTTGTCGGTTGACCTCTTTCTCGAAGTTGGATTTGCCTAATTGGACTGTTTGTCCTAGATAGACGTAGTGGTCGACAACTTCGAGAATCGCATTCCCAACAGATACTTGTGCCGGAGTGACATGGGCATTGAACATAACCTTGGTTTTATCCATGTTCAGCCTTAAACCGACCCGTTGGGAAACACTGCTGAGGTCATTGAGCATTGTGCCAAGGTCCTCCAGGGATTCTGCCATGACCACGATATCGTCTGCAAATAGAAGGTGAGTGATGTATTCGCCGTTGATGTTGATGCCGAGTCCGCCCCAATCAAGGAGCTTGAAGACGTCCTCCAATGAAGCGGTGAACAGTTTAGGGTAAATTACATCCCCCTGTCTGAGAATCAGTCAACATAATATAATATTTTATATCTAGTAATAGACATGGAGTTTCACTATGCACTTGAGTGAACCTCCGAGGCACATCGAGTAGTAATTTAAAAAAAAATAACAGTCAGTTTTAAATGGCTTACATTTTTTTTAGTTATAATTTAAACCACGGTTAAAGGTTTTTGACCATATGGACATATAAACTCCATTAACAACGGCTTACATTTAATAAAAATTAAAGTATAGAGATATTGCAATCTTTGATAGCAGTTTGCAAATAAATTAAACGCGATGCGCAGCTGAATATCGAATTCAAAATAATTAATTTATTTGATAATTCATATTAATAGGCAACGTGACCGAAATTTATTTATTTATTCATTTATTAATGTTATAGTTTATTTGATAATTCATATTAATAGGCATTCATATTAATATAATCCCCTTTAAATTTTAAAATAATGTTTATTTCACCTGTAACTGTTGTAAAATATAATGTAGCAACACCATCTGTTTTATTGTACACTGGCAACATTTATAAATGTGAGTACGTAAGTGTAAGCCGCATTTGCTGCTTTACTTGTTACAAGTAAGAGTTATAGCATGCCGCAGACGCTGGTATCACACTTACTCGAAAATTTTGTCAGAAAATTAAACTACATTTATTACATGAGAATTCAGCGCTATGTTTTAGAAACCACTTTTTAACAGTAGTAAAACAAGCAATTAAATAAAACAATAAAATTACGGTTTTATAAAAGTATGAAACTTGTTATTGTTTTTTTTTAATATATAAAAGTATGACTATAACTCTGCAACTAGTAAAGGTGTTTTAATAATAATGTAGATCTATGCAGTCCATAGTAACAAAATTATGACTATTTTTGAGCGTTTTCGACTTAATCTTAGGAATGAAAACCTAGGTCACGTCCCGTTTCATTAGGTAAATACTGGTGAATACCTAACCTTTACTTATTATGTAACAAAGTCTTTGTTTTTGTATGTATGTACCTATGTGAGCTGTGATGATTTTATCTTCAAAACTACGTAACGGATTTTGCTTCGGATTTTTATATGATACTTAATGTGGTTCAATAAGATAGCTTTTTTAACACGCTTATATAATAAATTAAATTGTAGTGGAAAAAGTGATCACCGCAAGCGGGACTTGAACCCACGACCTCGGAATACCGTTCCGTAGCTCTGCCAACTGAGCTTATTGCGGTCGTGCTAATAGTAACCAATTAGACCAACACAATTGTCACTCGGTTGAGTCTACATCGCATTTTGATGTACAACGCCATCTATCGAGAATGTTTTGCTTAGACGGGCTTCGTGGTGGAGTGGTTTATGTAACGGACTGCCGATCAAGAGGTCGTGGGTTCGATTCCCGCTCGGGACAATCATTTGTGTGATTTTTCTAATTGTCATACAAATGTTTGTACTGCGTCTGGGTGTTTTCTATATATTATAAGTATGTATTTACAAAAAAAAAGTAGTTTATGTATTATATCCGCATTCTGGTACCCATAACACAAGCATAATAAGCTTAGCGTGGGACCAGAGGACGTTGTGTGAAATGTCCATGAATATTTATTTATTTATTTATTTATTTGCAACAATCTCGACGCTTATACAGGTTCGGTATTAATATATCAATGTATTAATCTAAGTAACGGAATCTTCGAAAGTGATTTTAACCCACTTGCAGTAGTCGGATTGATCTGAAATTTGGCACATATATCAAGGACCAATGACAACACAATGATTTAAAAGAATATACGGGATATTCAAGCGTGTTTTTTAGTTTTTGAATTAAGTATTATATAATTTGTTATGGTTTGGTTGCTAAATTTGAAGCGTACAAAGTTGTCAGCAAAACCTATGTTGATATAAGAAAAAATCCAAGAACATGTAATTTGTAAAACATTATGTACGAAAACTCACTCACTCATGCCACTGGGTACTAGCGGCATAAGACCGTGCGTTGTGGCGTTCTATTAAGGGTAGGCCTGTGCCCAACAGTGGACAGAGAGAGGCCGGTGGATGGATGGATGACACCAAAAAACAGTTTGTACCAATTGAAACACAGGCATAAAGTAACATTTCATAACATGCTTTTATATTCGTAAGAAGCCCATCACATTTTTCTGAAACATATTTTAGTAACTTCGAAAACTTTGAATAGGAAAAAGAACAACAATAAAGAGTATTTGCCAAAGTTTTGGTGAAAAAGTTATATTTACAAGTAGAAACGTTTGTGAGGGGAAGTAACGTGGAAGTAAAAATAAAGACATCAGTTATACAATTGGAATGTTTATTGATAAAAAAGCGTCTATTTTACAGTCTCTGGAGAAGAATGAAAATTTAATAGAATGCTTAGAAATTCTAAGAAAGCTTTTTTATTAATATCGGAATATATTTTGTACATTTTATGTATATTTCAGGCGTCGTGGTCTAGTGGTTTATGTAACGGACCGTCGGTCTCGGGTTCGATTCCCGTTCGGGACAATCATTTGTGTGATGTTTATATTTGTCATACAAATGTTTGTATTGCGTCTGGGTGTTTCTATGTATTATAAGTATGTATTTACAAAAGAAAAATAGTATATGTATTATATCCGTATTCTGGTACCCATAACACAAGCATATAAGCTTAGCTTGGGACCAGAGGACGCTGTGTGAAATGTACATGAATATAAAATTTTAAAAAAATTAAAATTAAAATAAATTCAGCTGATCTTATATAAAAACTAGCTGACCCGGTAAACGTTGTTTTACCCTATAGTTGTTAATAGTGGACAGTCCTTATCACTTAGGGGTATGAAAAATAAATAGTAGCCAATTCTCAGGCTTACTGAATATGCATAAAAATTTCATATGAATCGGTCAATTTTTGTTATATAAATTGCACGCGTATGATATTGCGGGCAACAGCTAGTATTCTGTAAAAGGAATATCGTAAATACTCGTACTTCGCTTATATATGTTTACTAAATTGGCCATGATATAATTTTACTACTATTATATTTTTATTTCTCAGGACATGCGTCCCAAGGCTTGTAATCAAAGGATTATTACAAAAATATCTACTTAATGAATTTGCACAAGTGCAAGATATATCATATTTTGTTTCCGCTTTGTCTACCAATACCAACTATATAGCTCTTAAAAACAATTTTTTTGTTGAAAAAATCTCGTTTCTTTTTTCATATAAAATTTGTAACTGAATAAAGAATAAAATAACCAACAAATAGAAGGTCTAGTAAGAGCTCGATTTTTCTGTAAGAGATGGAGAACTTGAAAATAAACCCTGTGACAACACACCTGTTCAGCGCGGCACAATAGACCGTAGTCCCTCCCATAGTGGAAGAGGTCGGTACCCAGCAGTGAGACGTTGATGGGCTGGAGAACGTAATAACTTTGCTAAAATATTTTTTGTAATAAATAGGAAAATTTCGGAATAGTCGTGACTTCAAATATCCCACTTAAATAAACATGATACAGTTGACCCAAAGCATTATTCGGCGATACGCATGTAAAAAACCACAGTTGAAATAGTTTGTAAAGCTGAGAAGCCACTTTAGAATTCAAGCGAGAAAATTTGTGGAAAATTCTCTTGATTTTATGACAATGTTACAGTATTTCTATGCTGATCTGCGGACTTAAAGTTAAGATTATTTTCTGGCCTAAGCTGGATAACTGTAAGTTATCGTCGGATTGGGAACAGTATTGAGACCTTGAATTTTCTTTTTCCAGTTCTAAATATTTGTTTTTCTGTCCCTCAAACTTGAATATTATTAGTTATTATGTATCTATGGTTATATCCGCATAAGAAAATCTCCGCAAAAATATTGATATTTTCTTTAAAGCTAAGATTAATAATCGATCAAATTGCTTTACTTTTCAAATATTTTGAGTTGAAATTAACTTCAATACACTCAAGGTTACCTAAGCAATAAACTCAAGATTACACCACAAATAAAATATCATGAAACTTCAACATAGGTACAATGAGTAGCTGTTCGAGACGCTATAAAACTATCCGTCCGTCACTAAAATAAATTACCACAAGTGCTCCATACTGTCACATTGATTTACTTATTCATACCGTACATTAACTTAATGTCTTGCCTTTGATCTCCTTAGGCCTAAGTCGTAAAAACAAATCTACTAATCCATCAAGGTCCGCTACTCCGCGATGTTTTATTTCATTCAGCACTCACACAGTAAACATTGGCAGCAAGATTATTTTTACTACTGAAGTATTTGGAAGGTCGTGTTATAGTTTTTATACTTTTAAGATTCATAAATAAAATTAAATTGTGTGATGAATGAATACATTATCGAAAGGTGTGGAATGTTTTCATAATGAAAAACATTTTTATAAATTATAATAAACCACTAACTAAAGAACGGTTACTATAGGGCTTAGCACACAATAAGCATATTCAAATAAAGATAAATATATAAAATATTAGGTACCTTACCTACCTTATCCTAATACCTACCCTAATGTCTTTTATGCTTCTCTCTCTCTCTCTAGCTCATTGATGTCTCACTGTTGGGCATGGGTCTCCCCACTTTGAGAGGGATTATGCTCTACTACGCCGCGCTGACCTGGCGTGTTGGCACACGGTTTATTTTCAAGTTTTCTTTCTCTCACAGAGGATATTATCTGCAAGCAATATCCCTTAGCTGACTTTTACAGGAGATGGGGTGGTGAAACTTGTATTCTTAATCCGTCACACCGTCAATATATTGTACTATGCTTCTAGTAGTTCTCAATATCAGTAATAGTCTTGTTTTAGCTTCAATGGATGATCGGCTGCACATCGCGGGACGACCAAACACACTGCATGGATTTATTTAGGTCAACATTTCAGATCCTTTCCTTTTAACATCATCATTACGGTTCAAGTTTGGAAAAGGTTTAAAAGGTTTCTTTTTTAAGGGTAAAGGTGTATTATTTCATATCTACTTGTTTTACTATTATTATACTTATTCATATTATTTACTAACTTCACACTTCCACAACTTCTAACTGTACTACATGTTGGCACTTGATCCCATGTCACTTGATGGTAAGCGACAATGGGATCTTTGATGGTAAAGCGCACCAACAATGTGAGTAGCCTATTTACCCTTTTTTTGAACGTGTCTACATTGTAACTCTCGGGGAACACAGACATTGGTAAGTTATTCCAGTCCTTGGCAGTTCGTGGCAAGAAGGACGACCCAAAAAGTTTAGTATGAACAGGTGGTATGTCGACAACGTACGGATGGAGACGTTCCGATTGTCTGGTAGTGCGATGTAGAAATGGCGATGCCTACTTACGTGACACTTACCGTCAAAGTTTGGACAGTTCACCCAATATCTTTATAAATTATAGCCTATGTGTTATTCTGATGTATAAGCTACATTATTGTAAAGTTTCATTAAAACCGCTGTAATTTTTGCATTTGCTTTAACATTTACACTATTAGCAGGATATAAACGTTATTTTACATAATTTTCTCCTTAAAAGAGGCACTGTCCAACGCTGTATTTCACAATATTCAACCACCAATAAATCGAAGCATATTGAAAACAAGACGCCATTATTGCATTCTATTGTGGCAAGAAAGAATTCTATTCAGAATGCCGTCGTGCAACCAATTTCCATTCTTCGCAATCCTTCTCGACTTGTAACTAGAGCAGCGTTCAAAAGTGCTAAGAATTTGCAATTTTTCAGTCGGTAGGCATCAATGATTTTATCGGTTTATGTTATACTGAAACGTAAAAGAGTTTCATGTTTATTTTTTAAAATTTTATGGTGAAGTTTTTGTGAGTCCCTGTAAAATATTTGCGTAGCACCAGCTATCAATCACATTTTAACCGACTTCAAAAAGAAGAGGAGGTTCTCAATTCGTCTGTATTTTCTTTTTATTTGACGAGCCTCGTGGTTGAGCGGTTCATGTAACGGACTGCCGATCAAGATATAGCAGGTTCGATTCCCGCTCGGAACAATCATTTGTGTGATTTTTCTAACTGTCATACAAATGTCTGTACTATGTCTTGGTGTTTATAGAAACACCCAGACACAGTACAAACATTTATAGTAAGTCCATATTTATAATACATGGGTATTATAAATATGTATTTACAAAAGAAAAGTAGTATATGTATTATATCCGTATTCTGGTACCCAAGCATAATAAGCTTAGCTTGGGACCAGAGGACGTTGTGTGAAATGTCCATGAATATTTATTATTTTTATTTTATAATTTTTTTTATGTTTGTTCATAACTCATACCTACTCACCTCATAACTCATAACTGGGGTAAGCGATTTTAATGATTATTTTTTGATTTGAAAGCTGGTGATTCCCACCTGGTGTAATAGGACCACCGATTGGGACCAGGTCAGAATCTCCTGAGAAATCGCGGAAAACCCTAAAATTTCAAAGACGAAAAAAGAAGAAGTTGGTTGATCTTTCTGTAAAAAAATACTCAACTATTGTCAAAGACGTCGACTTAAGATCAGAGGATGGCCTGATGTGTGTGTCAGAAGATCACAGATACTGCTGCGCCAGCGTCCTGAAGATGAGCCTCGATCATATTCGAAATCTGAAACATCTTTAATCTCAAAACTCATAATCACAGCCGGTAGTAATTCTTAATAAATTTTAAGCAGTTTTTATGATTACCATTTTTGGTATCAAATTAAGCGATTACACTTATCCAAATTAAATAAATAAATAAATGAATAAATAATAAATAAATAAATAAATATTCATGGACATTTCACACAACGTCCTCTGGTCCCAAGCCAAGGCCAAGGTCCCAATTAAAAGTATTTTAACAATTTAGATACACTAGAAAAAAATATTTACCATAACAAGATGCAAGTAAATTTTAAAAATAACGTAGAAATTATAGTTTTTATGCTACTTTCATACTCCATTTTTTGTTTGTCTATTTTTGTTTTCTTTCTCTCTCCAAGTTTTGTCATAATAAAAGCATTATCATACTCTGAGAACTGAGAACTTTTATATACCATTTTATTAGACATTATCTCTGGTTCTTATAATTCGTTATATCACTCTTGGTAATAGCTAAATTAAGTTTCATTGTGTTTTTAAATAATGTGGAGAAAAGCGTGTCCTTTCACGCCCGAGAAAAGTATACTCCGATGTCGTCACCGGTATACTTCAAAGTATATAGTAGCACTTACAACAGTCGGGAATGTATGACTAGATGTATGAGTGTGGATAAAGCTAAGGAAGTATGTTTGGATCGTAGCAGATGGCACTCTATAGTCTCTGCCTACACCTATTGGAAAAAGGCGTTATGTTATGATCTTGATGACGATGAATAGAACATGAAGGTTCGGTAGTTCCTAATTTCATTTATTAGGTTGATTATAGAATTGAATGAAGGCATATTTCAAATTAACTATATAAATTAATTATGATACCTATGCAGTTAATGCCACCTGTGGGATATAGTTAGAAAACTACAAAAATGAACGCAAATACCTTTACACGATATATATGACAGATATATTATTTATTTCTACCAGGATATTTAAGACGCTGAGTTATTGGAATACCTCTATAAATGTGACTAATTTGCTGGTTTCTTGAGGTTCTATTTATTCAGGGTTCACAGTATTATACATTTTATCATCTAAACGTAATTAATGACAATTTAATACGACATACGAGAAGAAATACATAGCATAATAACAACGAACTGCAATGGTAACTTGCGTAGACAGTTTTTGCATTTAAGGAAGAAGATACATTTTCATAATCGTGATTAATATTTCCATCCAATATACTTTTTATACTCGTTTCAATACATTTACTTGAAAAGGGTTCGAAAGGGGTTTAAAAAATAAGAATATTATTAGGCCGCTTCAAAGCACCGGGTTCGTTTTCTATTTGTGATAGCGCTCATTACTGATGTGCATGCATAACAAGGTGAATCTACATAGTCGATACGGTACCTCAAATAAAAATCTATCACATTTTTAACGTAAAATTTATTTTTACTTTTCAATAGATATTTATTAAAACTATTGTTAAGCTCAGACTTTATTCAAATTATTATTAGGCAGATTATTTAAAAAAATGTTTTAAAATGCATGTACAACCAAAAACACGCTTGAACATTGTGTTTATTTTCATTATAAATAATTATATTGGCTTCAGTCGAAAGATTTTGTTTTCAAATTTGATACTTACGTAGATTAATAGCTAGATTTAAACGAAGCTATAAAAGTGTTTTAAAAATGAACATTCATTTATCCTGTGCCACTTGCATCCAAAAGCTTTGAAATCGTTTTGTTTACTACATATATACTGTTTTTGCATATATTAACCATAATTATTAAACCAAATTGTGGTGGAAAAAGTGATTACCGCAAGCGGGACTGGAACCCATGACCTCGGAATACCGTTCCGTAGCTCTACCAACTGAGCTTATTGCGGTCGTGCTAACAGTAACCAAATTAGACCACCACAATCGTCACTCGATTGAGTTTACATCGTATTTTGACGTACGCTTGCGATAATCACTTTTTCCACCACAATTTGAGTTATTAAGTATAAAGCATAGCATGTCAATTGCAAAATTAATAAATTACTATAACCATGATTAATTTAATTCGAATACTCTCATATCAGACTAACAAACCCCATTATATTATGAGCCTCTACTGTGTCCAGTTAATCCTGTATCTAATTAAATTAGTTTTATATCTACGTTGTGATAGTTTGTTTAAACATTATCGATTTTACATTTAAATATTTTCAATTAGATATACTTTTTAGGATTTTGTAGCCAATGTTCAATGTGCAATGCAAAAAACACTTCGCCGTCTATCAGTCTGTCAGCAGGCTCTATCTCTGAAACTGTGATAGCTACAAAGCTGAAATTTTCACAAATTATGTCACTGTTGAATGCTATAAACACAACAAAAACCAAAATACAATAGTATGCGCAACTGAACATTTATACTTTAGATTCTGACGTCGCAGTATTTGTCACTGAACCTACTCCGAACCAATCTGATTTTTATAATATTTTCTGTGCATGTTAGGTAAATCAATAAACATTTATTATTTATTAAATTCTTTACTTATTATAAAACAAAGTCATTATTTTTGTATGTATGTATCTATGTCAGCAGTCAAAAAAACCGCATCTAAATCCGTAGCGCTGTTTTAAAGATATTATATTCTTTAAAACAGCGCTAGATTTAGATGCGGTTTTTTTTAAATAGATAGAGTGCTTCAAGAGGATGTTTTTTTTGTATAATTTGTTAAGGTTTGGTTTCTAAATTCCACACGTACGAAGTTGCGGGCAACAGCTAGTATAATGTGAAGAATGGGTCCAATAGGAACCCCAAATGAAATAACGTCACATGACAATATGTGCACAACCATTGTGTAATTAATACCACAAGGCTACCAAACAGATTTCTGTGTCTGTTGTTTTTATACAGGTGTTTTTCCTTTTAAAGAATCTCAAAACAAAGCCGTTAAAACAACGAACAAATTAAAATTTATGTCCAAGCAATAGCACTGCGGAGTTCTCGTTAATGTGGGTACTCGACTGCTATTGTACTCTAGTGACTTATGATAATTGTAGTGTGTAAGGAAATTAATTTTATTTTGAATCTGTCTCTTTCAGACAAAATAAATTTGCGTGTGGTTGACATTTTTATTGTTAAACAAATTAAGTCTGAAAAGCCAAAACCTATTTAAGCTTTAAGATTGGCCCGCCATAAAAGCTAAAAGCTTACTTTAATATTAATTATCTTCAAATAAACTTTATTGGAATAATAATATAAACACCTTTTGCGTTTCTGTACTCGAAATCTTTTTTTTTGTTCTGGTAATATTATTATCATTTATAACGTAAATAAATTTTACAAAAAGTGTAAAATTTTCTAAATAAATTATGGGTTCAATTCCCACATAGGACAATTATTTGTGCGATAGATTCTAGGTCTCTGGTCCACTGGTCTATAAATATAAGTTATAACATCATCATTCTGCTGCCCTTATTCCGTTATTCGAAGTCAGCGCAACATGACTTTTAGTTCATGTTACAGTTGGTTTGGGTTAATTTTGGCCCCCTGCCTGATGTCAACCCTCCTTGGGTTCCTTATGCGCCTTGTTTCCAACTCCAGACTCCCGCGAGCAAGACATGGGGACCTCCCCATGTCTTGCTCGCGGGAGTCTTAAGATCCGGCAGACAGTTGTATTCTTTATCCGTCACCACACGGAATATAAAATTATAACAATTCATTTAAATCAAAAATTGTTCTGATTAGAATCGACACCCGATTAGAATTGCTTATGATAATGAAAACATTAAACAGATTAGATACGAGACATCATTACTTTATTAAATTAAAGTAGTGATTTAAAATGTAAATTTTATTATTTCTATACTAAAGACTTAAGCAAATACTAATTCATGTGGGATTTCTAATACATTTAAGACGTATAAAGCGGTGCTAGAAACTTACACACAATTTAGTAAAGTTTGTTTAAGTGTTCAAGTAATTACTACTACATAAAGTCTTACACTGAATACCTAAAACTCAAAGTTTTAGAAGTACTAACCTTAAACATTAATATACATAAATGCCTACAAAGGATTCTTTTTAACTTTTTAACCGCTTTCAACAAAATGAGGATGTTCTCAATTCGTCTATAGTATGTTTTTAGCAGAACTAGCTTAATCAGAATCATAAAAAAATTATGAAGTCGCATTCACTAGGTCCTCTGTTCAATCCCACAATAGGACATTCCTGTAACAGATACGACATTATTTATATCTCAATATTTTACTAATTAAAAAAATAGGAGATTCTCGATTCGTCTGTAATTTTCTTATGTTTTTTATGTTACCTCATACCTAACTTGTAACTGGCGAAGCGATTTCAATAATTCGGTTTTATTTGAAGGCTGATGCTTCCTTAGAAAACGAGGAAAACGCTCAAATTTCAAAGGTACACAATTTGTTTTCATATATGACGTATTTACATAATCAAAGAGTAGACTGCCGAGAGGGTCTCATGAAGTCAGTAAAATTTTTTTAAATAATAGTTTTTGTAATATAGTGCTAAAAGTATCAATTTAAGTTCCATACTGGTCTCTACGACCGCGACACTCGAAATCCTAGTGTTAAGGTCATAGCTCATTAGAGCCACCCGGCACCCACCCCGCACCGCCTCATCGCACGGCGTCCACTCGTTATCGACAGGTGGTCCACGGGTGGACACCGTGTTTATCACCAATAATCGTCGCGCGGTCAACCAGTGACCTCGCATCGTCAACCAGTGGACACCGTGCTGGCGGCTGGTGGACGTCGCGTGGTCTACGACTGGAGACCGGTTAGTCTAGTTAACCTAGTCTAGTTAACCTAGTCTAGTTAGTCTAGTTAACCTAAATAAAACAAAAATCAGGACCAATGGTAAAATATGTGGAAGAATATTTATATATCTAGGAAAACAAATATCATTCAAGTTTAACAGAAATTTTGAAGAAATAAACAGACGGATAGCCACAACATGGAAAAAATACTGGGCCCATAAGGAAATATTGAAATCAAAGTTACCAATGAAATTCAAGGAGACAATTATGGACTCTGTGATACTGCCTTGTTTAAGTTATGGCTGCCAAACATGGGTATTTGACAAAAAAGCAAAAACAAAAATCCATACCACACAAAGAGCAATGGAGAGAAGCTGTTTGAGAATCACCTTAAGGGACAAAATGAGAGCAACTGATATCCGCAAGAAAACTAAGGTTATTGATGCAAAAACCCTCACCCAAAAGCTGAAATGGAAATGGGCTGGACATGTGGCAAGATATAAAGACCAAAGGTGGACATATACAGTAACATTATGGAAGGGACCGCATGGGGCTAGACGCAGAGGTAGACCATGCTCCAGATGGATAGATGGAGTCAAGGCAGTAGCGGGAAACAACTGGCTGGAAATTGCCCAAGACAAAAAGAAATGGTACTCATTGGAGGAGGCTTTTACCCGAGAGGGGTCCATATATGAAGATGATGAAGAAGACAGAACACATGACTGATTTATATTTTTAAGTGACCACAGGAATTAATTATTTGACTTATTTTTTTTTTAATTTAAATTTTGACATATGTATGAAATTAAATAAAGCTTTTTTATTTTTATTTTATTTTATTCATTTTGAAAGTAAAAACGATACGTCTGACTTGTTTAAAAGAAAGGCTGGGTATGAAGGGAGGGTGGGGATCCGCGCGTTGGCGATGCGCCGTCAGCGCAAGGCAAGCATGCTCACAGCGAGTTGTCACCGAGTGGTCCACCCGCTGTCCACGCGTGGAGGGCTTACGACAGAGGCGACCCGGTGACGATACGGATACATGCGCATACCCTTACAAATACATATTAAGAATACTAACCGCACGAGGCGAGGCGGTGCGGTGTGGATGCCGGGTGGCTTTATGATCTTTAAGATCAAATTAATTGGCCAGTTCTATACTTTTATTGTGAATAATAGACGTTTGCAGGATGCCTTACCAAAAGGTAAAACGGAGCTCTATTGCAAAAACTGTTTTGTCCGTCTGTCTGTTACCTGATTGTACCTTACAAATGCTGATGGAGACCGTCAAAATTCTCAGAGTTGATGCATTTCTGTTGCCGCTATAACAACAAATACTAAAGACTAGAATAAAATGATTGACTCAGGGACTCAGGGTCATCAAACTGCAGGTGGCCTATGCCCAACTATTAAACAACATTATGCCCAACATTAGTGGGCTAAAGAGAGATTCAGGAAGTATTTTTAATTGTTACCAATCCAACGAACTAACTTTGATCACCAAGTGTTAATAATTAAATCAACAAACTCTTTTATGTAAATACCAATATTTGTTCGAGTATTGGTATGATCGCAATCGTTTGGAATAAATATGGAATCGATATTGTAAAATGAAACATTTTTCGTGTAACATTGCGTCTCTTTATTTGAGAGTAGCTGTAACTTATAACTTCGTACATGTATAATACATAGACTATAGCACTTTCGAAGACTGTAAATTCCCGATCATGAAAACTATAATTTAAAATCAAACCATTACTTTTGGAGTTAAGTTCTTACATACAGATTACAAACTTTCTTAATAATGGTATAGATTGCATAAATCTATCTGACCCGGCGTAAGAATTTTGCTTATGGAATTATCTTTATCTTTCTTTACTTCTTATAAAACAAAGTCGTAATTTTTGTATGTATGTCCCTATGTGAGCTTATATCTTCAAAAATACGCAACGGATCTTGATGCGGCTTTTTTAATAGATAGCATGGTGCAAGAGGATTGCTTTTTTAGCATAATTTGTTGGAGTTTGCTGTATATTGGGTGAGATATGATTAAATTTGCCGAGAAACTCGGACGTGCGCGAGCTATAAATGAAAACGCTGCCTTATCTATGTGAGCTACAACAAACTAATCTATAGAGGAATTGTTTGTTACGTATAGTTCTTCAAAAAAGTCTGCGAGGGCATATGTCTATCTTTTAAGGGAAACCCGCTGTACCCATAATAATGTAGAAAAAATTATCAAATTCAATAGGGTGTTTTCAAAAGCTATTTTTGTGTATATAGTAATATTTTTTATCAAATTTAATAGCATAGTTAGCTTACGCAATTTATATTGATTATAACTGCTCTTTATAGCATGCAATTTAAATGAATATGTTAGGAGATATGACGAAAAAAGAATTACGCGCTTTAAAATAAAATACTTAAACTGTTGGCTGAGCAACGCGAACGTTTCCTCGGTCGTCTATCCATACTCCAATGTTTGGATATATAAGGATGTTTATTGTGCTTTCACGTAAAGAAGTACTGGATGGATTTTCATGAAACTTTCTAATGGAAAATGGAATAGAAAATGAACTTATTTTTTATCCTTTTTATCGCGGGTAACACCGCGGGGCACAGTTAGTAATCATTATAGCATTATCGAATACAAAAAAGTTAATAGGTACGTATGTCAGAATAGTCGATTTTTCTTTCTTTCTTTCTAAAATATTATACTGGTATATTAATGCTATCAGTGTAATGGAAAATTTCCTCTAAGTATTTGTATAAAAAAAAACTGCCATGAAATATATAACATACTAGTTGACCCGGCAAACGTTGTTTTGCCATACAAAAAAAAGATATGAAAAATAGATGTTAGCCGATTCTCAGACCTACTGAATATGCATGTAAAATTTCATAAAAATCGGTCTAGCCGTTTCGGAGGAGTACGGTAACTAACACTGTGACACGTTAATTTTATATATTAGATTATGGATGACATTTAAAGCGAATTGAGTGAGTTATAAAATAATGATAAAAAAAACGATACTCCTTTTAACCATGATGATAAAATCTAAAAAATGACAGGACATACACTATAGAAGACTGAAAGTATCTATAAAGGTACTTAAAAACAATACTTTATGAATATACTTAAAAAGCTGTCATTACTGTAAATTCAATTAAAGCATATCTCTATGTAACATTAAACGAAATATAACAATGTTTCACCAAGTGTTTTTTCAGGAAATGCACGTATATTTTCCCTGGATGTAGGTAAATATATCCCTATACGAGTTTGAGATAAACGAAGATAAACAAAACGCTTTCAAACATATTAGTCTTCAACAAGCCGCTGTCGAATTACTACTCACATTAGCATTTCATTGTACACAAAAACAACATTATCGTACAGGCTTAGAGTATAACCTATAGAGCACGAGTTTCACACTGGTTGCCTAATACAAGACGTAAGATGGTGAACTGGGGTATTACCATGAGTATTAACGTGATATTCAAATAAAAACAAACAATAAAAAAATATATTGCGGATTCAGACGCGTATATTTGATTTAAACGTTAGCCCGACGTTTCAGAGGCTATTCAGGGAACAGAAATTTTCGAACGCTTCTGAGTATAGATACAGCCACACACGGATGGACATCGGAGTCTCAATAATTAGGTCCCGTTTCACCGTTTGGCATGGAAGAAGAAAACCTAAAATGTGTAGCAGGTTTTTGACATTTATGAAAGGGAAGGTCAACCTACCAAAATACGTCCATTGACGCGCAATGTCCTTTCTTTCACTTGCGTAGAATCATTACGAGGACGTTTGAAATAAAATGAAAGTCATTTAATTACTTAGACACTATTTTCAACATAATTATGTTCAAGTTCAAATTTTTTTTCCTACCACTGGTTTAGGACATGCAATCTACTAAGAAGAACAGGCGTAAGAAACTCAACAGAGCTTTTGACTTTTTTAAATACTCAAAGGCAATAGTTCTTACAATGTTAATAACAAGTTACAATATCTTATCGTTCTCATTTATACTTACGGTTCTCACTTGAAAATGTGGGCTCTATAGTTATTTTACTCTAAGCGTACAGGAAAACAACAGTAACAGTGACAAAATGTATTATTTTACCGGTTATTATTTGTAACGTTGTTTTTTCTTACGTTGATGGCACAACAAAATACTTCTTTGAATAATAAGATATAGATAAAGCATGTTTTTGATAAAAATTATATTCAGTTTGCCTGTAAGAGATTAAATTTAGCGATAAGACTGCTATCTGAGTTTTATTTTTTTCGGCACATTATAAAAAGTACAAAATTATTAATATTTATCACAACGTCTTTTGGTCCTTAATTAATTAATTTCTATGGCTGTATGTGCGGTGGATACTAGATATGTATAAACTAAATAAGCTATGTATACGTATTTTTAATACATACTCATAATACATCATAGAAACACCACCCAGGCGCACATATCGCCATCAATATCGCACAAATATTTGAACCGGGCGGGGATTTAACCTGCTGTCTTATGATGGCAGTCCTTAACATGATCCACTAAGCCCCGAGGTCCGTCATTAATGGAATTAAATTGTTAAAAACATTCTATGTAAACAGTGCAAATCATCAATTTTAGTAATAAAATACAAGGAGTTTATAAGGAGGTAACAATTCATAAAAAGGAAAATAAACCTCCTTGAACCAACCTCATTTCGAAAACTAGATGATTAAATTTGATGTATAATTGTATACTTTACTGCAATGGACATAAAGTTACTTTTTCATAACAGATACAAATACTTTTTCGTATTATTTTTGTTTAAAGAAAAAATAAAAAAATTTCAAATAAAGAACAGTTTCGTAATAGTTAGAAAATGTCAAGCGTCATGTTGATATCAATGGCGAATTTTATTTTATTTTTCAAATTAAATATTTATAATTATTTTGAAATTATTGATATTGATAGTAAAATATTATTATATTATAGTCAATTTAATAATGACACAAATATATTAATATAATAATGTTTAATTTGAGATAAAATAATTATAAGTGTATTTGAGAATTCGTTTATGGTTTTCTTGTAAGTATTTAAATATATATATGTCTCGTATTTTCGAGAGTGTAATTGAACTTTAGGAGGTGTGTTTAGTACGTAGTAGATACGCGCTCTAAGGTCTCTGCCTACACCCATCGGAAAATGGCGTCACGGTTTGATGATGATCAAGTTTTGTGAATGATTTTGTGATATGGTGTTAACCTAAAAGTGAGTTAAATTTAGTTCGATTGAAAATAACACAGTGAATTATGTGTTGTTATTTTCTATCGTTTGGATGTCGATAATAACGTCTTAATCTTGTTTGTAGTGGTGATCTTGTGAATCAGGTTTTCAGTTGAAATAAATGTTGGCATATTGTATTAGTGGCGGAAATGGCATTTAAATAAAAAAAATACTATATGTCTATGCTAGCATTTTATAACCAATATTTAATACCTGTATCGATTGCTTGTTGGCACATGGGCTGGTTACCTATCGTATTTTCTTATTTTGGGCTATACCACACGGAAGCCATATTATTATTAGAAATAATACCTTCTTGTTTTATACATGTCAATCTCCATAAAAGAGTTAGTCTTATTCTCACTAGAAAATAAAACCACATGAACATTTCGTTCATGTAGTTTTAATTTCATATAAAAAGCTGCTAAAATTTAAAGCAGTAGTTTATTTGTCATTGCTAAATAACGCAAGTTACGGCTCCCACGCATTGCATATAAAGTTCTTCTAATACTAAATGGTCAGTTTCTTCTTTTATGCATTTTTCCTCGTCTATACCTAGTATTGATATCTAATTAGTAGTCAATGGATGAAAACGGTGCTAGACTCTTAGCGCTGATGATCGGTCGGCGAAGCTAACTAAATTTAAGCATGTCTATGAATGTGCAAACAGCTTTTACTGACGAAAATCGCGCAGCAAATTATTGAGCCCCCTCCCTGCCAATGTACACCGAACCTCAACAAATTATACAAAAAAGCCGTCCTCCGCATCAAAATCCGTTGCGTAGTTTTGAAGATATAGGCTCTTGGGAAATACACACAAAAATAACGACTTTGTTCTGTTATAATAAGTAAAAAAGCTATATTATGGTTAATTTACGAAAAACAAACCACGAAATAAAAGGAAATACTTTTAATTCATATAAAATACATACATTATTCGTACATCTAGCTTTTTGTGCTATACGATTATTACCCTTTTAAAATTTAAACTCTTCTTTTTAAGATTTGAAGTGAAGCTCTGGCGCGTATTTAAAGATGCATATAATGACCTCGTTTCCAAGTTGACAAGGAGTCTCATGTTTATGGTTAACCTAAAAATAAAATACGGCATTTTATGTAAAAATTAAAATTGTGTGAAATATACGTTTTCTGGCCAAAGCATTTCATAAAACGTCTTCTGGCCCGAACTAAGCATAGGTATTGCTTTTGTTATGGGCGTCAGTAGACAGATATTCTACATCACTATTGTTTTGTAAAGAAGCAGTACAAATATCTGTGTGTAAAACAAAAAAAACAATTTTTCTGAGCAGGAATCAAATCTGGCGATTTCGTGAGCGGGCAACACGAGACTTGTCAAATTCTCCTCATACCTAATATATTCTATACTAATCCCTATGTATTGTATTTTATTCTATTCTCGTAATTATACTTTTAATAAATCAAACCATGACCTTGGAATATCATTCCATTGATCGTTAAGTGACTACCTACCGTATTTTTTAAACTGTGCACATGAAATCAATTAATTCTGGGCCCATAACTTACTAAAACAAAACCTTGACTCTTTTCTAAAAATCCTAAATAATATTTAAACAAATAGTATGCCTTACAAGATCTCAAAACTTTTGTTACTTTACACAGCAACGTGGCAGTAAACAAATTCAAGATTATTTGTGCTTTTGTCATTTATATTTACCTCTTTGTCACAATTCTCCGACACTATCTTCATGTGTTCCATTTTCTTTCTGTTTGTGAACACTAAAGGTGTCACAGCAGTCATGAAACCATTCTTTGAGTATTTGTAACCTTTCACTATTCCAACCTGTTACGAAATATTAGGTTTAGTGATTTGTGGCATTTTATGCAGTTGATATTAACATTATTATTGTGGTTTGATTTGGTTATTTCGTAGTTGATAGTTTGGATTATGCTTTATTGAAGGTATAGAATCATTTTTACACACTCATTAGTGAATAAAAAATAATCTACTTAGTTCTAAAACTAAAAAACACGCTCGAAAATCGTCATGGATACTTAATATTTATGCAAAATTTCAAATCGATCCGACTACTGTAAGTGGGTGAAATACACTTTCAAAGATTCCTTTACATAGATTAATACATACATTGATAGATATTTTCCGAACGTTCCGTTAAAAATTATTGTTTAGCCTTTAGGCATACTGCCATAAGGTTTACATATATAGTAGGACTGTTGAGCTTTTGCGCTAACAGGCGTGTCAGTTTAACGTAGAACTTTTTATCTGCTTTGATTTTTTGCTTATAATTCTTACAGAATTTGAGGGGAAATGTATTATTGTCATGGGTATTTCTATATTTATCACCACACCTTATACCAACTTCAAGATGGCCAGTTTTCTTTTGATGTTTATGGACAAAAAAATAAGGTGACATGTGTAAGACCTATCTAATGGTTTCTCACCTTCTCTAGTAGGCATTGGATAATACACGCTGACTTTTCTGGGTAAGGTGGTTCTTCTCGTAATTTATTCAAGTCCTCCACTGTGCCATTGACGTTGTCCATACATGAGTGGGCTGTTGCTATCATAGTTTTACGTACAACTTCAGCAAAATTACTTTCTAAAAGCAACATATAAAAACAATTAAATTATACTTAAACTTAAATCAAAAACTATGAAACGCATAAAAATCCTAAATATTTTTTTGAATATATTGCATTGTCATCAGTTCTTATAATGTGTGCGTTTTAGATCAATCCGACTACTGCAAGTGAGTGAAAATTACTTTTAATGATTCCGTTACATAAATCTAATATTATATAAAATTCACGTGTCACAGTGTTAGTTACCTACGAAACGGCTTGACAGATTTTTATGAAATTTTATATGCATATTCAGTAGGTCTGAGAATCGGCCAACATCTATTTTTCAAAGCTTTTTTTTAGTATGGCACAACAACGTTTAGTTAGTTTTTATATATAATTTATAGATACGTACCGAACTAATAAGCGAACTAATACGTTATTTACAAATATCTACTTATAATTAAAAAGATAATAAAATAATATTGTTTAGAATTCTTAATCTAAGGAAGTGCTTTTATTATTTATGCTAATTCGTGGTCGTATATCGTTTATTTAAACAGTTAATAATCACATTAGAAATATAAGACATACATTTGTCTAGTAAATTAATTTCTGCACATTTTACTTATGAAGGTACTTTATGTTCCTATCAGACGGTTGCACCTTCCTTCTGCGTGCTCCAGGTCAATGCAAAGCCTTGGCAAAAGAAATGACAAGATGCTCTTGTTTTAAACAATTATAAACCCCACAAGCTTGTAAATATGTAGAGTCACAGTAATATATATACTATAACACAAGAACTGGTACTTAAACTAAAAATACATCTCAAGACTATTAATGTCCTAGGGGAATATTATGATATTTTATTCTTATTATTCTTTCGAATATAACAACCGAACACTGAAATCTGCAAAGCCTGAATAATATAAAAAATTCTTACAATAACATTTCATTAAAAGAAAATATTAATTTTCATCATCAATACTTTTTAAATATGCCAAGTCAGTTTTTATACCTATATTTACTAAAAAGTTTTCATGATAAAACTATATTCCCACACTTATATAGGCTCACAATTTAAATTCTAAAATATCAAAACACACGTTATTTGTACAAATCTTGATTTAATTTTAGAACACAAATGGTACTCCTTTAAAAATTTATTAAAACTGTAAAATTTGCAATAAATTTGTATTTAAACATTTCCCAAAATATTTTGTATCCGATACTCACCCCTTACATCAAGATCCCCGACCGCATTCTGCATGATACAATAAAGTATAATTACGTATCTATATGCGTACATTTTATACGGCTTGCCAAAATAAAATAACTCGAAATAATGAGGGAATAATTTTCAGTGTAACCACAGCGCCGACAGATAACATCTTTCCGGTTGTGTGATTTCACGATTCAATGGATACAATGGTTTTATATACTCGGATGATATTGTTTTTTGCTATTTCTCTAAGCTATAAGCTGCTTAGTGATTGAAGTCAATCATCGAATATTTTTGTTTCGTATTTTTATATTATGTATTATTGTACATATTTCGGCATATACCACATACAATATATGGCACTAATATTATTTACAGTTTTGTTTATGGTCTTAGGCTAATTTGCTGTACCGTTTATTTGCATAGAGATATAACTTTCTCACCCCATTCTATTATTAAGCTTACAGCACCTTGAGTTATAAATGGGGTGGTGACATTTGTAATCCTAATCCGTCACCACATGGTTAGGATCACCAAGGACATAAACTAATTTCGTCAAATTTTAGGTTGTCATCAAAATGGATTACAGACGTAGTTTATTCTTATGTCAATATCTACGTTAGATAAATAAGAATAAGTTATTATTGCTTCTAGAAAGTCATGATGACACGTTCGGATATGGTTAAATTGAACTGTAAATGATTAATATGTAATTGCAACTATTAAAACTCAATGTACATTATTTTGTTGGAATTTACCGGTCACTAAACAAAATAAAATTGCCTCAACTTTTTGATCAATCATGATATAATGGAAATGATGGAAAACCTTGGCTGACATTCATCACAATGTGAGGTCATCGCATCAACGTAGGTACTAGAATAAAATAAATAATTAAAAAAATAACCTAGGTACTGCAAATATGACAAAGGCAAAAAAAATATAAAACAATAGAAACTAAACTAATTAAATTTACTACGGTTTAACGGACTAAAGATTTTAAAATTAACTTCTTAGATAATAATAATATGTAATATTGCATTCAGGACACAAATCATGAACCAAAATTAATGGATCCCACCTGATATACAATTTTATAGAAATCAAATTAAACGTAGCCATGAACATTTTTGTTTAGGCAAGCTAGTACAAACGTGAGAACAATAAAAAATACAAGTTTCATGTGGTTTTTAGGAACTACTGTAGGTCTTTTTAGACAGTCTATACCAGCTTTTTAGTGTTTTCCTTGACCCTATAACTTAACTGTAACTTATATTTTAGTATTAAATGCTTCCTAACAGCAGACACAGGTTTGGCTGTGTTACCATCATTAATTCAGTAAACGTTATATGCCTTCAACCACTAACAAATTGCCAACAATTGGTCTATACAATACCAATATTCATCAAAGTCTAGACTAAATGTGTATTTGTAGTAAATGATGAGTGGCAATGTTAAATTGATATAGGGTCAAGATGCGTTGTGCAAACTAATTCTAAAGTTTGTTCTAATGGATTTTTAGACGACTGTCAAGGAATGGATATGTTTTTGTGCGTATTTTGTATGTTCTTTATTATTTTGTATCTCCCAACTAGAGAATAACATTTTCGCATTATAAAAAGAATTATGTTCGTTTAGAACATAATTCTTTTTATAATGCGAAAATTTTCTTTTTCTTTTTCTTTATTCGTATGATCATTTATTTAAATAATATCATTTCATCGTTTTTTTACGAGTACCTTAAAATGTTCTAGATTTTGATGTCCAATTTAATACGTTGCATTAAAACTTTTTTTAGAAACTGTTGCCTTATTCTTTAGTTAGATCGTTTATTCAATGGTTTACGATACTTGTTTAGTTTTTATCTTAATATAATGAAATGTTTATATTAAAAGCCAGTCTTACCTATTAAATAAAATGGAACGAACTACAAATTGACCTATGACAATGCGCCAAGTCTGAAGGGGCAATCGTAAAATACAGCTATTGGCATTGCGCCATAGAAGAGTTTCCGTAATTTTAGGGGTATGCTTGGCATTCACAAGTTACCTATATATAGATAAATACTGTACAATCTATACTAGAATTATGTGTATTCCTCTGCAAACACTGAGTTATATAGGTTTCATTTTATCTTTGGTTTTGTACTCATCAGTGGTACGTTTTTAATTTTCTTAGTCAATAACTCTCAATATAATTTCAATAGTTTGTAATTATTCCCTGATTATTATAAATTTCAATATATAAGCAGCAGCAGTAAATAAAATTTTTTTAATGAAACCTAATTTACCACATGTATGAGCTTATTTAAAATAAAATTTTGCACAACGTCCTTTAGTCCCAAAACGAAAAAATAAGATCAGGAAATATACTGTACACAAGTAAGCGTCTCACGTTTTCTAATTTCCTGGACAAAGTCAGTGTCTCGAACCGTGCGTTAATATTCTCTTAATATTGCTTTATTAGGATCCTTTGATGTTTTGTTAAAATTTGTTTGTTTTTTATCATATTTTATAAGCTGAAAAGATCACAAAATAATTTTGTAACTTTTAAGTTAAATTTAGTTTGTCAAGTATATTTATTTATTTATTAAGAAGACACAGACAGATAATTTTTGACATTACAAAAATAATTATACCTTATAAAACTAACTCTACAACAAAAAATAAATATAAAACTATCTATAGTACGCGTCACGTAAAAATAACGCTGGAAGAAAGTGGTGGGGGGCGTCTTTGCGCATGGGTACACTCTCGCACGAAAGTTATGTGCCTATTATTTTATTTTTTAACTAGGCTTTCGCTGGCGAGTCGTGGCTTGGTATACCTAAATATTTGTTATTCTTATTAATTATTACATATAAAAATATATTAGATAAAATATCAATAAAATGAATTTTAAAAACATGTTTGAATTGTGTATTAATAGCCAAGTCATTTAGTATTTTTGCCTGGAAAATTTTCCGTAAGTTTTGAAAATTGGTAATTTTATAGATTTTCATGTGTTCTTTCCAAATTTCAACTTTGCCACCTCGTATGTTGCCCGTTAGCGCCACCATATTGAAAAAATGGCGCCCAAAATCAGTTTTTTGATAATAACTCCTTCCGACGCATTTTACAGGAAAACATATCTATACAAAATAAAAGTAGAGGAAATTTCCTACAGTTATGTCATAATCTTTTTTTCCCTAAAATCAATAGTTTCTGCGTACGAGCGCCGTAAACCATTATACATCCACAGCAACGTATATTACGAGTATATACTTCAATGATACGAAGGTTAAATATTGTTCCATAGAATGAAAACCCAGCTAACTATAGTCTATCCCACTAAAAGTTTGTATTTAATATCTTTTCTTTTTATACTTGACTGACGAAAAGTTTACAATCCTTTTTCCTTCACTTCAATAACTTCACTTTCTTGCAGTATATCACCACAAATAAAGCAGTTTACTTCATTACAAGCCATGGCTCTACAAATGCAAACGACACTAGGTAAAAATCATGAAGGTATAGATAAAAAAAGGAGGCCATACTTGGAACATCGGTTTGAGGCAAATACCTACGTATCTCTATCTCGCTCTCTGTGGTCTGACCTCTCTTTTTAGTGTGGCCTTAGTACTGCTATCTCCTTATTAAAATCTCCTAGTAAATTCTTAAAAAGAGTCACCACACATATCAAATCACAAGTTAAACACTGTCATTTGATAGTGTTTAGTCGTAACTATAAATAACTAGTTGAAATACGATGAATGAAATTAAAAATAATAAAATAGTAGATCACGGATGCTTTTCATGGTTGACGAATCAGTGAATTATTTTCCCCATTTCCTAAGGATTTCGTAATTTGGCAACATTGGTCACCATATGTCAAGTTGTCGACAAAATTGTGCCAATATGTCGGTTGTTTACTTTACGGTTCACAGCTTCGTTTCAAATTTTCGACTCTAATTATTTTTATAATTAAAGAAATGGTGAAAACTTGTGTAGTGCGTGGTTGCGGTAGTACGTGGTGTCCAGGAGGTGATATACAATTTCACGCGTAAGTGTTTAGATCGTGATTTCTGGCATTGAATAACTGCAAACATATTTCTTTGTATTTTCAATTAAATACTTCATAAAATGATTAAACAATGTTTTCAGCATACTTCTAACTAACTATACTGATAACGATGTAAAGATCTAATAGTCTTACATTGAATTTCATGGACTTAGTGCAATTTTATCTTTCTTGTTTACAAGAAGTAATTTTGAAATAGTGTGACCATACTGAGGACATATCTAGGACTTTCTGTGGGACCTGAACTAAATTATACATGTTTGCTTAGTCATTTAATTTTTATTTCACATTATTTACAACATTAATATACTTACCTACAATATTATTTTTTTAGATTTCCTAAAAATAGTACCCAGAGGAAATTATGGTTATCCATTGTACCATTGAAAATGAAATTTTATGAAAGTGCAAGGATTTTTTAAAACAAACAGCAGTTCCTACTATAATTACAAATCAAGAAGCAGTATCACCTTGCAAGGTAAAATTTCAAGTATCTATTTACAAACTCCTTTAATTGTCTCACATGTTATACAATGTTAAATATTTGAATTTATAAGGAATATAAAAACTAGTATGAAAAAAAATACCCCACCAGTATCAGGAACATTTTCCAAACTACCGGCGCTCAAGGCTCCAGAGATAATTGCTGCTTTCTGAACCAGCCCCCCCCCCCCCGATCCGACTGCCTAATGAGAGCCTTACATTATTATTATGTTTCAGAAATGTAGTAGTTCGAATATATGGCAAAAGGCTATATTTTGTAAAATATATTATAATTTTCAGATAGACAGTTCATTACAGGAAGAGTCTATGGGGCAAGTAGCTACTCTGGGTGTACCAAATCCTAGCTCTGGCATTTATGAAAGTAATCCTTCCTGATGGGCCAACTCAGAGAAAACAATATAGAAAACAAATTAATTAATGTTGTATCACAACATTTTACTCCTCTGTTGCAAGAAATGTTTAAGCATCCCATCACGGACTCAATTTATTGCAATGATTTGCATGAAAGCGTATTAATTAAGAAAATTGCAAATTCATTTTTTAACACTTAAAGAGTCATACAGAAAATATACTTAGTGATTTACGTGGTAAGAGACAGAAATTACACAAAACAATAATATTTAGTCATGTATAAAAGAAAAGTTATTAAATGATTTTAATTTGGAAAGTGCTGTTGTTTCTTTTTTGCCCTTTTTTTGTAACTTTATTATCGTTCCTATTATAGCCCCCTATGATATATGTCACAGTCAAAACTTATAACCACTCAATAGACTGTAAGCTCTCGACAGTAGTACTTTTGACTGAAATTATTCAAAACAAATTTTACCCAATATAGCTGTTTAAATGTAATTTTAACTGACTTGCCTAGCGCCAAGTAGTGGAACACAAGGCACAGGGAGCCAAGGGCAACCCGACAAGGGTGGGTTAGGTTTTTAGCTCCTGTCATGCCATTCATGATAGGTTCCTTTAAACGCTGTAGACAGAAATATACGTAAAAATTGATTTTGACTGATTCTCCGTTCTTCCGTCAGCCACTTTTAACCACATTCATATTGTCAGTTAAAATGACTATTAACTACAGATTTTCCGACAAACTAATTTTAATCAACGTAACGTATTTTTTTTTCAGAAGTATTATTGACCGAATTTGCCCTTTAACTGACATTAATAAATAGAAATACATTGGCTAACCCAGAAATCTAGGAAAAACTATTGTACAGTATGTATTCATAATGTTTAATTAATCTGCAAAATTAATGAAACATATCTTTTGCGATTTCATGGTTGGTCCCTTAATAACAGTACATGTTTAAAAATATGAGTACAATAACCCTTTTTCGTTTTTACGCTACCTACACAAAAAGTTATGTTTCCACTTAGGTATGCCAAATAGATTTTATTGCGTAACTTGTTTTGTTTACTAAGAAATTACTAACACCTTGTTATTTTTAACCGGCTTCAAAAAAGGAGGTTCTCAATTCGTTGGAATCATTTTTCTGTATCTTTGTAACATGTATTTAGGTCTGAAATAAAGGTAAATTATTATTATTTTATCTCAAGCAGATCTCACAATCATTCATTAATTTCGTATTGCCGTAGGAACTACACCTTTGTTCTAGTAATTATCTATTTCCCACCAATATTCTATAGGTACATCGTACATACGAACTAGGAAATTTTACGTGTTTAAAAATGTAAAAAGAATAATAAATTTAACAACCGAACCTCCAGTTACTGTTAAAAAACTAGAATTATCCAAACTTTCACGCGATAACAAACAGTTTGTTTTTTGAGTATTTTTTTTACGCACAGTACATAAAGTATCTCGACATATAAAATCTATACGGGCTAGGTCTTAGAAGTGAACATTTTGTTGACACTATATGGAACACAACTACTTGAAGTTTTGTCCTGGAAGAAATACAATAAAGGTTACCCTACTTAGAAAGAAAGGGTTTGACCACAGTGAGCGAGATAGCCATACATCATTTTTGCTTCAAGTAGGTATTCAGAGTCTGGACTCCATTTTTATCTATACCTTCATGGTAAAAATATCATAATTGTTTACTTGTGTTTACTACGATTGTGACAACATGTGACAACAGAAACTTATGTCTCTGACAACATAAACTGTCAACGTTTTGTAAGTAGGTAGCATAGAATTGAGTTATTGATGACAAAGCAATCATTTAAAAATATTCAGGATATTTAAGCGTGTTTTTTAGTTTTTAAACTAAGTAGATTATTGTTTAAGGGATCGATTTGGAGAGATGTCTGCGGCATGTTTTCAGAATAACAGGTTTCATTCATAAACATTTTAGTTAGTAAAACCACGCTCTGCTACCATGTAAACATTTTCATTATTAAAATTTATGTTTGTCAATTGATTTGACCTTTGTCAAGTTGGATTTTTCTATAACAATGCGGGTTTGCATAAGTTTCATTAACAAATTCTATACTTACATTTTTCGCAGTTTTGTTGATAATACTGCATGTTGATGAAAAATTCTCTTCCAACATATTATATATTATCAAATTGGTTCTTTAGTATAATAAAATTATTATTATCATGGAATGAAAATGAATATTTTACATTGATTTTACGTTATTAAAATATTGTATGTTTAAAAACTGCTGTTCTTTTTTTTACGAAAGAAGCATAAAAGCTTCTGATGAATTAATATATTATCTAATGATTTGACTAGTAATTGTTCCCAAGATACAATATTTTCTCGTAAGAGCAAACACGGATTTCAACAAAAACAAAAAAGTAAGAACTACTACTAAGACTTCTTTTATAATTGCACAAAAGAGCCTCGCTTGTTCCGATGTCCTAGACAAAGGCAATGTCTCTCACACCTTCTATTATTGTGTAGCCTTTGTGCGACCTTTTAATCCCTGTTCTTTTGATATAGTGATGTCTGGCTGAATTATGTCCCTGTAATTCTAAATCGCAATATTAGAAAATGCATTGTCGTCACTGTTTTCATGTTCTTCATCACTATTATTCCAGTCAGTGGGATGTTCGTCCTCAACATCACCTTCTTCGTCAGTTTCAGAAGAAAAAAATAACAATAAAATTATGAATAATTAAATTTTTCCTGAGACTTTTGAAACTCTTTCAGCCTGTTTTCAGCATGAAGTAATTTAAAGTACACCACACTAGCTTCATCCTGTAGAATGCTACTTCAAGTAGATGACTCATGATTATCAATTCTATTTTTTATTTCTATATTTTTATTGGCTGACATTAAGATCCTGATAGTACCTTCCTCTGAGAGTACAATGCTGGTCTTATTAGATAGAATCAGCCAGTTGTTTCAGACTTCTCTCAGGTCTTCTATGGATTTCGTTACGTTCGTTAATGCCAATAGGTGTCAGTGAAGACTAGTTGGAATGCACTTTCATCAGCCTTCTTCAAAATATTTGTATTAATGGCAATCAATCCTATATGTTTTCTTAGTTGCTACGCGTTTTGAAATACAGAAACAATAGAATATAAAAGAAAACAACTTGACCTTGCGTAAGCAAATCCATAGTGCGCTTACCTTGGCGTCTTTTACACAAATTTTCTAACCACGGCTAATAACAAATTGGACGGTTAAAACACCTGTCAACGTAACGCTTAAAACAATTATAATAGTTCCGATACTTAGACATTCTACTTACTGCAATAAGACGTCAACACACTGTAACGTTGCACTCCTCCTTCAAGAGAAGGAGGCAAGTCACAATTGTTAAAAAAAAATAAGGTACCTATTAGGACCCTACAAGTGACAAAAAAATACAAGTATTAAGGTAATATTTAGAGATTATATTAAAAAAAAGGAAACACACTTTAAATAAAAAAAGGAAAAGTAAAAGTAAAATTAAATTATTTGGGGTAAATCTGGTATGGCGGTTGAGCAATAATATTCGTTAGGTCTTCGTCTCAGTTCGTCAACCTCATCAATAGTTGAAACGGCAGCAGGCGGTATTAGTCAATGTGAGCAGTAGCGGCAAAGGCTCCTCAAGAGCAAGGTGGTGGCAGTCAGCTATATTATTGAGATTCAATCCACTCCGAAAGTAAGTCCAAGACCTTAAGTGTAGTTAGGCCTGGAGAGTTCAAGTATTGCAGAGTTTAAAGTTTAAGTCACTGACCTTACTAGAATGATTCACAATCCACTATCCACAGGAAACCTTAGAATCTGAACAGTCAACCGTGCTCTCTCAATTCCTCCAGCCGAATGTCTTTTAGTATCCACAGGAAACCTTAGAAACCGAACAGTCAACCGTTCTTTTTCTTCTCAAGATCCATCAGTTTAGAATTTCAGTTTTTAAATTTAAATATTTAATTCCATACCAGAATTCTACAGTTAAAATTTTTAGAGAAGGACAAAAAATATAAAGTTAACAAATGTCATTCAACCTTCTATCGTTTTAAGAATAAATAAGTTAATAAAAAAAAGTAAAAGATTAATGACATGACATTTATCACTCACAATAATATAAACATTAAAATTTTACACATTTTTAAGACCAAAATAGTATAAAAGAAACACAAAGAAAGGTAATAAGATACATAAGACATACTTAAATTATACTACAGAATCTATATACAAAATTTCAAGGAAAAGTAGAAAATACAATAAGTATAACATTACATTTCCCCAACAACCCCTGACAAATTTACAACTCATTGGAAATTTTGAGGCTATGGAATAGTACCTTACTCTATCACACACGTCTTTCGTTTCTACAATCACTCACCTTCTAGCATACTTAGGGGATATGGTTCACATTCAATGACGCATACTCCACAAGGATATATTCATTAACATTAACGTAGGCTTATTAATATAGGTGTCGTCACCCGCACCGTTTGAAAACCCATAAAGAACAAGATTTTTACAAGATATTAAGACTTATTTTCCCTTTAAGAAGTCCTTGAAACAAGGAAATTTAAGAAAGATAGACTTAAGTCTATTAGAATTAAGAGTTTAAGATTCTCCAAGGCAACGTGTGCATTAAGGAGATTTAAGAATTAAGAAGGTAATAATCCAACTACATAATTACCCAAGTTATTAATAGAAAATAAATTAAAAAAAAAGGAATAAAATAATAAAGCCTAAAGGGTTTGGTTATAATTGAATATAGATACAAGATAAAATAAAATAGTTTTACATTTCTAGATAAAAGATACAGAGAAAAATTATAAAAACATTAAAGTTTATAAATATCGAAATATGTAAAAGTTCGTTTAATACAAAGCTAAGTTAAATAATTAAAAGAATTGAGAAAGTAGAACCAACCTTTTTAGTCAAGTATCATAGATTTTAGTTCAATTATAGTCTTAGTTACACATTTAGTTGATTGTCAAAAATCAAAAAATCAAAAAATTAAATATTTTAGACAACTACAAAGATGAAAATAATGTGATGAAGGTTCAAAAATGTTATGAATGTCTTAGACTTCAGTTCCCAGGATGTGCCCGAAAACCTGCATGTGCGTCTACTACAGGATATTGTCCTGCAGCACGCCGTAGAGTATTTCAAACCCCAACTTGTCAGTGACCACGAATGGTTTTAAGAACACTGCCAAGAGAAGAATGAATGTAGATTGCCGTGAGCAATCCGTAAGTAGTGTAACAGTGTGTGGGGTGCGGTGTAATTTGTAGGAGTACTGTATAGTGTACTACGTTCAGAGTTAAAGATTGAAGAATGTAAGTAGTGGTTAATAAAAATTTAAGAGAGCCTAATGAAATATCAAAAATAATTACCTATTTGTGCAAATATTAATTTAGAATTTAGAAAATAAATTTAAGACTGAATTTAAGAATTTAGAAGGTTCTTTTAGTTGGGCGCCAAACTGTAACGTTGCACTCCTCCTTCAAGAGAAGGAGGCAAGTCACAATTGTTAAAAAAAAAATAAGGTACCTATTAGGACCCTACAAGTGACAAAAAAATACAAGTATTAAGGTAATATTTAGAGATTATATTAAAAAATAGGAAACACACTTTAAATAAAAAAAGGAAAAGTAAAAGGGAAAGTAAAAGTAAAATTAAATTATTTGGGGTAAATCTGGTATGGCGGTTGAGCAATAATATTCGTTAGGTCTTCGTCTCAGTTCGTCAACCTCATCAATAGTTGAAACGGCAGCAGGCGGTATTAGTCAATGTGAGCAGTAGCGGCAAAGGCTCCCCAAGAGCAAGGTGGTGGCAGTCAGCTATATTATTGAGATTCAATCCACTCCGAAAGTAAGTCCAAGACCTTAAGTGTAGTTAGGCCTGGAGAGTTCAAGTATTGCAGAGTTTAAAGTTTAAGTCACTGACCTTACTAGAATGATTCACAATCCACTATCCACAGGAAACCTTAGAATCTGAACAGTCAACCGTGCTCTCTCAATTCCTCCAGCCGAATGTCTTTTAGTATCCACAGGAAACCTTAGAATCCGAACAGTCAACCGTTCTCTCTCAATTCCTCCAGCCGAATGGCTTTTCTTCTCAAGATCCATCAAAGTTTAGAATTTCAGTTTTTAAATTTAAATATTTAATTCCATACCAGAGTTCTACAATTAAAATTTTTAGAGAAGGACAAAAAAAATATAAAGTTAACAAATGTCATTCAACCTCTATCGTCTTAAGAAAAAATAAAGTTAATAAAAAAAGTAAAAGATTTATGACATGACATTTGTCACTCACAATAATATAAACATTAAAATTTTACACATTTTTAAGACCAAAATAGTATAAAAGATACACAAAGAAAGGTAATAAGATACATAAGACATACTTAAATTATACTACAGAATCTATATACAAAATTTCAAGGAAAATTAGAAAATACAATAAGTATAACATTACAACACGTGTATCACAAGGTAGAATTTCTGCAGAAATCCAAGAAAGTTTCTCCTGTTTTTTCAATTTCCTAGACAAAGGCACTATGTGTTATTGTTGTCTTGGTACCACCTCTTATTTTCTATTGTTCTTTTTAACTTTCTTTATTAATTGAAATACGCTTTTGTCGCAGAAATGTCGTCAACGAAAGGAAATTATCATTATTTTTACACGAAATTTCAAGACTTCGAATTCATGGTTGATAAATTCACACCATAAAGGAGAATGTTTAAATCATTCCCGTATCTTTATAAATAAGTGCCATCTGAACGAACATGGCCTATAAAATATTATGTCATGAGTATATTCTCTATATCGCGTCAATAATATTTTGATGTTTCTGTACGAGAAAGATATTATTAGTAATAAATTCGTAATAGGTCATAACTGCGAGTTAGCTAACTGGAATATCTATCTGATTTACTTGGTCACTCTTTGATTATTTTTCGTCGGGTTTATGTAACACAGACTACGGACTGCCTAATAAAACAACCATTATAGATATATATTATAGGTATATACATAAAATGTAATAATCAAACATTTTAATTGCGACATGTGATATGGATTTGTTCTGTCTACAAAACTGTTGTTAAATCAATTGAATATCACTCAAGATATTTATCATTATTATCGTGCAACTAGTAACTGTTAAGAAAATAATTAAATATATCCAAAGTTACACTCTAAAGTAACCTTCCATTGAATAAACTAGAACTTTCTAATATCTAATTACGATACAATTCAATCATCATCTTAATATATTTAGGTATAATAGGTACACATATTATATTTAACAACAATGAAACTATCATAGAAGGTTACCGTCAAGTTGTATTTTAATGAGGTGAGATATGTGCCATTAATGGACTTAGCGTATTTCTCGATTAATAAGGTTTGATTACATTTTGTACCTACACATTGTTCAGCTATTTCTTATTCTTAATACCAGTAATAAACATCTTCTATTTTTAAGGAAGATTGTATAAAATCGACCTTTAATAGAATTTAATTAAAAATGCATATATAAAGGTCGGAAAGGAATTTTACCTTACTATATACGTATAATGTAATGTCAAATAGTTTGTCGAGTTTCATAATAACATCAATATGTTCTGGCATCGGTCCAAGTAGCGCAGGCCCAGGGAAATATGTTTACCGCTCGCGACCTGCGTCTTGATCGTTGTTATTACAGTAAATTCAGACAGAAGCCTATTAAATGAGAAAATTCAAGTACTGAACAAATATTTTAGTAAATTAGGTTTTGATCATTTAGTTGTAAGAGAGCTCGAAAATATTTTCATGTTATTCAAGCTATTGAAAG
The DNA here is from genome assembly GCA_916999025.1 of Orgyia antiqua. Classification (NCBI taxonomy): domain Eukaryota; kingdom Metazoa; phylum Arthropoda; class Insecta; order Lepidoptera; family Erebidae; genus Orgyia; species Orgyia antiqua. Next base: position 13,533,135 of record OU779873.1, on the reverse strand, counting down.
AAGCTATTGTTATAATTTATGAATATAAGTCTTTCACATATTTGGGTATATACGAAACGCACAGCCACTGAAGGATAAAAGTATCCACGACCCTCGATTACGTTACGCGGCGATGATATCATTATCGTTGAAAATGCCACCAAGCAATTTACCTTTTTGTATACACGCAAAGATTACAAATTTGGGGCTCGTGTGTACGCTAGCCACCGCCGAATTGACTCTACAATGTGATCATGAAAATGGCAGGCTTTTGTAAATGGGTCATTTTGAGGGCTTCGCCGATTTTGAGGGTCTTGGACATTTACCGAATTTGTAATTTATACTTGTATGGCTTAGACATTATTATACAATGTTTTTTTTTTGGTGCTAGGGTGCTCTAATCGCTAAGTATTATATGAAGTTACTTTAATTATAGATTGTATCAGACTGCATAGTTAGAGCTAGTAAGTAGAGCGGTTAAATTTGTTCGGTTAGTGTTTATTTGAAAATGTGTATGTATACACATATATTTAATCAATAACAGAATTTATGGTACAAGCTCCCAAGTAGAATTTATTCTACAAATTTCAATAACCCCTCAAAGTAAACCACTCTATATTAACAGTTGTGTTCACAGTAGGCAGAACTCATGTTAGTAAACATCGTGAAATTACATTTCGTACATAACGTACCCCATCCTATTTGGTACCGAACATTTAATTTGGAAAATGAGCATTCATTTCATTTGGAGGGGAACGTTGGAATTGTTTAGATGCGGCATGTACATATAAGAGTATGTTTAACTATAAGAGACAATAGAAAATCGAATCGCCTCAAACATTTTCGTACAAATATTTTATTGCAGTTTCTATGCAATTTAAATTTTAATACCTTATTGGATTTTTTATGAATTAATTTCTTTGCTTTCTACATGTATAGTATTTCATTTTACTTTGTAGAATTATGAAGTTTGCTATTGCTATTGTTACGTGTTAGGGTTCGAAGGATTTGGAGAGAAAGACCTGCTGACTCTTTTTTTGAAGACTTTATTCACTAGCACTAGTTGCACACTAAGCACTAGGTCCAAACACTAAGCACTAGGTCCAAACACTAAGCGCTAGGTCCAAACACTAAGCGCTAGGTCCAAACACTAAGCACTAACAATGTCCTAGGTCGTAGCCAAGTCGTAGGTTTCACTGGTATCACTCTTGATCACTTGTTTTCGCTCTCGAAGTCGCTTCGATCGTAGCTCGAAATGAACTGCCCGGGCTCGCCTCCCTGCCGCTATTTATATGCGCCGAGACGAGTTCCAGAATGTTCCCGACTGTGCGCGAACGTGATCGCCCGGAACGAATGTTTTCTAGAAGATTCGCGCATGTACGGTAGTTCCTCTAACGCCATCTAGTATCTAATAGGGGTTTCACTCTGTTCGGTTCTTTAATTGGTTTTACTAGTTGCTGCTAGATGGCGCTAGCTCCTTTGTGTTTTGTGTGTTCGTAACACTACTCCCCTCTTAGAGATGCTCGTCCCGAGCATCGTTGTTACTACCATGGTAACGCGCCAGACGGTCTATGTGTACCACTTTGAATGTCCCTCTTGGTTGCTTTTGAATCCTATAGGTCACATCATTCAGTCGGGTAACCACTTTGTATGGACCGTCCCACTGGTTCTGCAACTTTGGAGATTTCCCTTTCCGGCGAGTTGGGTTATGCAGCCACACCAGTGACCCTTCCTCGAAGCCGCTCGTGTTCGATTTCCGGTCGTATCTGGTTTTCATGTTCTCACTTGACTGTAACCCATTTTCCCGAACCAAGGCGTGTATATAGCGCATCTTTTCCCTTAAATCGCAGACATAGTCTTGTACAGTCTTTGGTCCCTCCGGTGACCCTCCTGTCAATAGGTCTACTGGTATTCGTAGTTCTCTACCGAAATTGACATACGCCGGGGTAGCTTTTATGCTCTCATGCTCGGCGGTTCGGTAAGACAGAAGGAAGAGTGGTATATACTTGTCCCAATCCTTTTGTTTGTCATCTACCAATTTCGCCAAATGCCTCTCAAGGGTCTGGTTAAATCTCTCAACCATTCCATCAGACTGTGGATGGTACGCGGTGGTCCTCGTCTTATGCATGCCCAAAATTCTGCACACTTCCTGGAACACCTGCGATTCGAAGTTCCTGCCCTGATCAGAATGGATTTCCAGAGGCACACCAAAGCGACATATAACTTCTTCGACTAACTTAGAAGCGACTGTTGTGGCTTCTTGGTTTGGTATGGCGAACACTTCGGGCCATTTGGTGAAGTAGTCAATGACGACCATAAAATACTTGTTTCCCGAATCCGTTACAGGAAATGGCCCAGCTACGTCAACTGCAATTCGTTCCCACGGTGCACCGACGTTATACAACCGCAGGTTCCCACGGCTCCTGGTCTGTGGTCCTTTTACAGCAGCGCAAGTAGTACATTTGCGGCACCAATCCTGTACATCATCTCGACAATGCAACCAGTAGAATCGTTCTCGCACTTTTGTTAACGTCCTCTTGACACCTAGATGCCCTCCTGATACGCCATCATGTATTTCACGGAGAACATCTGGTACTCTCGTTCTTGGGACAACTATCTGAAGATGGAACTCTCTGCCGTTAGTCTTCTCCCATTTCCGGTAGAGTATTCCGTTTTGGAGTATCAGACTGTCCCATTGCGCCCAGTACGCCTTAGTGACAGCGCCAGTGGGTGCAACCTCACTCCATATTGGTTTTACGTCACCCCGTTTCTTCCATGTGATGATGTGCCGAAGGTCGTCATCTTTTTCTTGAGCCTCCCTCATAGCATCATTCTCCCAGAGACTCAAAGGATCTGTTCTCGTTAGTTTTAATGTTTCTTCATTGCATTCCTGCTTAACACAATGTTTGCAGTCCTCCGAACACGGCCTTCGTGAGAGTGCGTCGGCATTCCCATGTGTCTTTCCGCTGCGGTGTTCCGTCTTGAAGTCATACTCCTGGAGCTGTTCAATCCATCGAGCTACTTGACCTTCTGGGTTCTTGAATTGCAGTAGCCACTTCAAGGCTGCGTGGTCAGTTCGTAGTAAAAACTGTCTGCCGATGAGATATTTGTTGAAATGTTGTAGCGTCTTTACAACAGCCAGGAGTTCTCGTCTTGTCACACAGTAGTTTCTCTCGGGCTTGGATAAAGATTTGCTGAAATATGCAATAACAACTTCTCTTTCACCCTGTTTTTGAGATAACACCCCTCCAATGGCCGTGTTGCTTGCATCCGTGTCAACTATAAACTGACCTTCAGTTTGTGGATAACCCAGGATTGGTGTTTCACACAGATGTTTCTTCAGTTTCTGAAAAGAATCTTCACAAGTCTCATCCCAACTAAATTGTCGTTTATCTTCTGTCAGCCGATGTAATGGCTTGGCTATCTCTGCGAATCCCTTAACAAAACGCCTGTAGTACGAGCATAGGCCGAGGAATGCCCGCACTTCGGTTTTGTCCTTCGGGGTAGGCCATTTTTGAACTGCTTCCAGTTTCTCCGGGTCTGTCTGGATTCCATCACTGGAGATAATATGGCCGAGATAGTTGACCTTGCTCCTGAATAAATGACACTTTTCCGGGTTCAACTTTAATTTGGCTCCCTCTATTTTGGCGAAAACTCGCTCCAAGTTTCGCAAATGGTCCTCGAAGTCGCGGCCGACAATTATGACGTCATCCAAGTAGACTAAGCAAGCCTCTCCAACTAAGCCTGCCAGTACACACTCCATGAGTCGCTCAAATGTGGCAGGTGCGTTGCACAATCCGAAGGGCATGACGTTAAATTGCCATAAACCTTTACCGGTCGAGAAAGCTGTCTTCTCCTTGTCTTTTGGATGAATTTCTACCTGCCAGTAGCCAGACTTCAGGTCTAGGGTCGAGAACCATTTCATGCCACTCAGGGTATCTAAAGTGTCGTCGATTCGAGGTAACGGGTAACTGTCCTTCTTAGTGACATCATTGAGACGCCTATAGTCCACACAAAATCTCGTGCTACCATCTTTCTTCTTCACTAATACAACAGGTGAGCACCACGGACTTGTAGACGGTTCAATAATCTTATTCCTTCTCATGTCCTCCAAAAGGCCTTCAACTTCTTTTTCCTTTGCAATTGGTATCCGTCTTGCTCGTTGACGAATTGGTCTCTCGCTTCCGGTATCTATCCTGTGCTGAACCATTGACGTTCTTCCAAGGTCCCCTTCTTGACTGGAGAAGATATTCGCGTAGCGCTGCAAAAACTTCTTAGCTTTCATGCTCTGCGAATAAGTCAGATTACTCTTACAGTCATCGAGTAGCTTAGTCACTAAACCGTAATTATTGCTGTTTGCCGAGTCTGCGCCTGTCATCGAACTACACTTTTTCATCCAGACAACTTCCTCGCACTTTCCGATGACATCACCTTTGTTCAGGCAGATCTCGCGATCATCAAGATTCAAAACCCTGACCACAGCGTTTCTGCTTCCACTAACAAGGGTTCTCGCCGTCATCAGTTTTTGTGACGATGTCTTGGTAGGTGTGTCTTCGATCAACACGCATCTGTTTGACTTTTTCTTTCCAGCTGGCGGCAGTTCCACCAGTACCTGAGCTTCCGCTCGTCCAGGTATGATGACTTTCTGTACACATGCGACTTTCCCGCAGACGCCTCCAAGAATGAAGATTTCTTCTTCACCACACTTGAAAACTCCGTCAGCGACATTAATTCTGCAGTTGTGTTTCTTCATGAAATCCAAACCCAAGATGCAATCATCCACAATCTCAGCCACGATTACGTTATGAGAGTATGAGGACCCCCCTACATACATCGTAACTGACGTTTCTCCCAGGACGGGTATTGGCTGACCGGAGGCAGTAAGTAGCCGACAGTTAATTCTCCTCTTGTGTCCCGTTGCGGTTTTTACCAGAATTGGGTTCACTATTGTTCTAGAGGCTCCTGTGTCCAGAGTCATTTTGCAATCCGTCCCGTTAATAGTCCCCTGAATCGCAAGACTATTCCCGCTGCATGCCTGGGAGATAACAGTTATCGGGGCTCCCTCCGCGTCAGCCAGTACTCGCCCCTTAGTCCTGGCTTTTATTCGTTTCCCTGATCCCGGGCAAGAGACAAAGCCCCCTGCTTCTTCAGCACCTCTATTTGTTCCTCGAGTCTGTTCATCCTGGCCATCTGGGTTTCCTTCTGCGGGCAGTTGAGCTGAAGATGGCCCCTCTCACCGCACTTGTAGCACATGGCTCCAGAACTTTTCTTCGTAGGGGCCTTAACCTCCTTGACTTCCTCAGAGACCTCGCGGATCTTATGCGTATGCCGTATGTCATAACGAACAGCCTCGACCTCCAAAGCATGCGCCAATGCTTCTTTTAGCGAGGTATGGTGACGAAGCCTCACTGCAGTTCTGACCTCCAGGTCTTTGATTCCGTCGACAAATGCTTGAACAATATTCGTGTCTACCATCTTGGTGTCGGCTCCTGGGTGTGCCTTTCTGACGAGTTTTTCAATTTCCAACGCCCATTGTTGTAGTCCTTCTCCTGAGCGTTGGACTCTGTCACGCAGTTGGGCACGGAACACGTGCTCCAGGTGTCGCTCCCCGTATCTGGATTCAAGTGCCTCCATCAGGTCTTGGAACCCATTTCCTGTATGTGGCAGTGCTTCCAGGACCGACAAAGCTTGCCCTCTGAGCGCAACAGTGAGAGCGGTCAAGCATTGTTCTTCCGTCCATCCGTTGGCAGTAGCAACCGTCTGGAATTGCTGACGATAAGCGTTCCAGGAAGTAGTGCCGTCGTATGGCGGAACTTTCACTCTTGGTCCTTGTGCCACTCCGATAGTTCCACTAGAGATCGCAACTCCCGTGGTTTCAAGGCGCACTACTTTCTTCTGTAGTTCAATGAGGCCGGTTTTCACATTTTCGACATCCAATCCTAACCCGGTAACTCGTTCTTCCACTACGTCGACATCTTTTCGAAGCTTAATCACCGTGTTACTAACATCACTTATAGCACAAAGCACTTTTTCTTGTGATTCTTGCAAAGCGCCGAGCTTGCGTTCTTGTGACTCTTGCAAAGCGCCGAGCTTGCGTTCTTGTGACTCGAGCTTGCGTTCTTGTGATTCTTGCAAAGCGCCGAGCTTGCGTTCTTGTGACTCGAACTTGCGTTCTTGTAACTCCTTCATTGACCGAATTTCAGCCCTTTGCATCTCTATCAGTTCAATTAAATTTCCTAATTGAAGTGCCACTGACGCTACGGCGCCGCTCGTGGGCGTGGCTTGTCTAGTGGGCGTGGCCTGTGTGGTGGGCGTGGCAAGGTGGGCGGATCCAGTGGGCGGAGCTTGTCTAGTGGGCGTGGCCGGTGTGGTGGGCGTGGCAAGGTGGGCGGAGCCAGTGGGCGTGGCTTGAGTCTGAGTAGGCGGAGCCTGGGCTTGGGTGGGCGGAGCCCGATGGGCGTGGTCGGTGGGCGTGGCATGGTGGGCGTGGCCAGTGGGCGGGTCTAGAGGGGCGTGGTCGGTGGGCGTGGCCTGGTAGGTGGGGCCAGTGGGCGGGGCTTGGTCCACAGCGGGCGTGGCCTCCGCAGCTCGTTGTGCCCTTGTCCTGACGCCCTCGAAGTCCTCTCTCGGAGTCAATGGCATCTCCAAATCTCACTTCCGACACCAGTTGTTACGTGTTAGGGTTCGAAGGATTTGGAGAGAAAGACCTGCTGACTCTTTTTTTGAAGACTTTATTCACTAGCACTAGTTGCACACTAAGCACTAGGTCCAAACACTAAGCACTAGGTCCAAACACTAAGCGCTAGGTCCAAACACTAAGCACTAACAATGTCCTAGGTCGTAGCCAAGTCGTAGGTTTCACTGGTATCACTCTTGATCACTTGTTTTCGCTCTCGAAGTCGCTTCGATCGTAGCTCGAAATGAACTGCCCGGGCTCGCCTCCCTGCCGCTATTTATATGCGCCGAGACGAGTTCCAGAATGTTCCCGACTGTGCGCGAACGTGATCGCCCGGAACGAATGTTTTCTAGAAGATTCGCGCATGTACGGTAGTTCCTCTAACGCCATCTAGTATCTAATAGGGGTTTCACTCTGTTCGGTTCTTTAATTGGTTTTACTAGTTGCTGCTAGATGGCGCTAGCTCCTTTGTGTTTTGTGTGTTCGTAACACTATTATTATCTATTATATATATTATAATCATGAAAAATTCATAAAAACGGTCGTTCTTTAACATGTCAATAATAAAAAAATTTTTAAACATTTTTAATGTTACCTTATTTGTTATTCCTTCTTTCTAAACATGCCAATTAAAGTATTTCCTTTAACAATATAGATTAAATTTTAAACAGTATTATTTATTCTTTGGCCCAAAAATTAACACAATTTTTTTAAGGAAATATTGATACAAATTGTCAATAATTATTTTTTGTCTTCATAGCCCTCAGAATGCCAAAATAAAGCTTGCTTAATTCGGCCTGTCATGTTACGGTCTTATATTGTTATCCATTTGTAACTGGGGTCTGGGCTGAGCTTACGAAACCTGTCTAAGTGATTGGCATTTCGTTGAAACGTTTTTAGCCCTCGATTATTTTATTGCAAAATATTAAAGCAAGGTCTTGTAAAATTGTTTCGCTTTGTGATTTTCATAAATCACAACTTGTATTCGTTGTAAATTTTTATATTCTTCTTTCTACTTTACTAATTTATTAATATAATATATTTCGTTTTACGTAGTTTTACTACAATAATGAATAGTTATGTTCGTAATATTGCATTTTATTTCAGAAAGATCTGTTATGATGAATTGTATGACTTACGTAAAAACAGTTTGTTTCATCTCATAATGACCTAAATACGTTGTTTTGACAATAACCAGCCATTTTTCTGTATGTTTATTGTAAGATAAACAGAACTTTGCTTGTGGAATAAAACAGTGGTTCAAATATTTGTATCATTTGTAGCGACATCTAGTATGCAGTGACTCCACACATTAATTATAATCATTAAACACAATATATTTCCAAAAATTGCAGCAATGATATATAATATTGTTGCAGTTAATTGATTCTGATGCATTTAACAGAGTTAGGAGCTCAAAATTGGTAAGAAATTGTTGACATCAGCACTACGTGCTCTTGGAACAAGGTATCGTCAGTATTCTCGCTCAGTATGACACTTATTGACTTCGTAAAAGTGTTCTATGGCACAGTAATGTTTCCTATTTTTAAATGAAATCATTAAATAACGACAAACTGCCTCTACATTTAAAAAAATGCCTAGTAAATTCTTCAATCATGTAAAGATTCTTAATAGATAACTAGCTATAGATAATAAATAGATAATAGATAATAAAATAATTTCTTACCGAAGTAAATATGTTTGCCAATGATCCCGAGAGATTAATAACTTGTCACAACATTTTTTAAGGTACCGTTTATGCATTGTTCTTTAATGTATACATATATTCTATAATTATTTGGTATGCGACTGACATTATAGTAGTTTAAAGTACCAAATTTAAAACAAAATATATAAATTGGTATGTTGGTTGTTGAAATAAAACTACTTTGATAGTCAAAAGCAAAGATGCGAATGAATTTTTATTTTATAAATTTTTACATAATTTAATTATTTTATTCATTTATTTCTTTACATCACACTAAGTTTCTCTCCAGCCCATTTATGTCCCACTGTTGGGCACGGGCCTCCTCCACTTTGGGAGGGATTATGGTCTACTGTGCCACGCTGACTAGACGTGTTTGCACAGGGTTTATTTTCGAGTTTTCCGTCTCTCACAGAGGCTGTTATCTGTGTGCAATATCCCTTAGCTGACTTTTACAGCACCCTTGGGAGGAGATGGGGTGGTGACACTTGTATTCTTAATCCGTCAACACACGGAGAGTCCACACTAAAAATATACATTTAAAAATATAAAATACATGTGAGCTCCAACAGGCGGCGGGCACAGGGGCCTAGCCACCGGTGGCTAAGGATCCAGGGAGAGGAACCTATTCACAATACGAGCCGTACCTAAGACTACTGCTTTCTGTATTACATAAATTTTACTATGATGTTTTTACGTAGGAATGGTGATTTTTGAATAAAGAATATAAAAAAATTGGTCAAGTTCAAGTCGGACTCGCGCACGAAGGGTTTCGTACCATTATCTATGCAACATAAGGCACGTTATTAAGAGGATACCAAAATAGCTTCGTGCATTTTTCTATGTACGAAGTTTTCATTGTTTCTTTAGATTGAATGGCTAGAGTTCTAATTTTTAAGTATATGTTTTTTCAATATATTATCTAGGATCGCATAAACTTAGAAACGCGATTGAAAAAAGTTTTCTCGATAGAAAATCTTGGCGAAACAACCTCTCAAATTTTTTATTTTTTTCATTTGTCGGTCTATTATCGCGTATTAACTAATGAAATAACTTTAAAACCATAAGTAACTATCATATATAGAAACACGTAAATCAGAATTAAAATATATTTAGTAGATTTTGAGTAAATAGGAAAAGTATCCCTAATTCTTCATTTTCTGTGCCTACTGGCTGTGTTAATATGTACGTGTCGGCGATGATATACGATAATATTGATGTAGGCCCTTAATAAATGAGCAAACAACACACACAATACTTAATTAATCACGTTTGTTGTATGAGAGCAAGAAACGGTAAAAAAAATCATGTTTGTTGTATGGGAGCCCCCCTTAAATATTATTTTTAGTATTTGTTGTTATAGCGGCAATAGAAATACATGATCTGTGAAAATTTCAACTCTCTAGCTATCACTGTTCTTGAGATACAGCCTGGTGACAGACGGACGGACGGACGGACAGCGAAGTCTCAGTAATAGGGTCCCGTTTTTACCCTTTGGGTACGGAACCCTAAAAAGCAATTATTTAGTTTGTTATGCGTAGACATGTTATTTCTTATTCACGGTAAATTTTGTTATTTTTGTTGTCTGGGCTCTATTCAGCTTTCTTAATCAACCTTTTGAAATTAATATTTCACGTACATCTCTAGCAAAATTTAAAAAAATATATTTTAAGTTTCCTAGTATTTGTGGCTAAAGGATGCAAAAGATTTGCTTTTGTTTTTTGTTCTTAATTTCTTATTATGTTCTTAAGATGATTTTTAGGGTTCCCAAAGGGTAAAAACGGGACCCTATTACTGAGACTTCGCTGTCCGTCCGTCCGTCCGTCCGTCCGTCCGTCTGTCACCAGGCTGTATCTCAAGAACGGTGATAGCTAGAGAGTTGAAATTTTCACAGATGATGTATTTCTATTGCCGCTATAACAACAAATACTAAAAATAAAATAAAATAAATATTTAAGGGGGGCTCCCACACAACAAACATGATTTTTTTACCGTTTCTTGCTCGATACTAATAACGTTGTCTTGTGTTGCATAGATAATGGTACGGAACCCTTCGTGCGCGAGTCCGACTCGCACTTGACCAATTTTTTATTTTCTTTCAGTATGTGTGAGGCACATGTTTAATAATTTTGTAGTTTTCGAGGAATGCAATAAAGACTGATAAGTAAAAAATGTTTGTTCTTGTATATTTTTATTTGATATTCAACAAAACATCCATTACGAAATATCATTTTATTTTCTCCCGTTTTGTAAAGTAAAACTTTACGATTTATTGCTTTATTTTAATTGATGTTTTGTTACTTTTATTTGCGTCGTGACACGAGTGCCGCAGCTTCCGCAGTATTTTTTATTATTTTTAATTACGCAATTGTTCATTTGAACAGTCAAAGTTGGTTTTAATCTATACGATGTTCAAATTTTATTGTGATTGGCTTACCTCTTTTGTGGCTGTCATTGTATTTGTTTGGTATATTATTTCTCTATAATTACTCGTCAATTTTTCAATGAACATTCAATAACTAACCGTTTTGGTTATTTGATATTTTTTTTTAACGATATTAATATTCCTCGCCGGGTCATGGTAAAGCTGAAGACACCATCATGGCCCGGCAGGGCAAGGCGGAGTAGAAGAAAAACCGATATTAATATTAATCCCATACATTAATATAATGAAATTAAATAACTAGGTACCTAAAAGTGAAAGTTCCTATATGGTAATGTTTCATTTTTAGGTAGTTATTAATTAAAAGAAATAAAAGAACTATTTTTATCCGTACAAAATGTTCAGGTTTCATAACTTCAAACTGATTTCTTCAACAGCGTTTACCGTAGGTATCAACAGTGTTGATACTTACGGTAAACGCCCTCCTCAAATTGAAGAGCGTATTTAAATATGGATTTTGAATCTACTACATGTATCCTAAATATTTTGATAACAGCGCATTTTATTTGTAAATATTGTAAAATAATATCAGAAATGAAGACAGATTGCATTTGATTGACAATCAGTATTTTATCATGTCACAAACTAAGGGCAGTTGTAAGGATTTTATTATCAATCTTTATTTTCTAAATTCCACGCGTAAGAAATCGCAAGCGACAGCTAGATATTTATTTTGAGTAGATGATCTTAAAAAAATGTTTTTACCTATAGACGAATTTTGCCTAGATGCGTTTTTAATATTTGTTAGCCAAGTACGCGCAAGGTGTCTTTACTTACATTTTTTGAAATTGCCTAAAGTTTGTTAATGCATAGCATATTCTAATTCAATTAAAGTTCTCATTTTGGAATATTATTTTCCGTTTGCGTACGAAACATTTTATTTATAGATTCTCTTGCATACTCTTTAGTACATATAATATAGTTTTCCCTGCCTTTTAAGTGTTTATTCATATTATCATACATTATCTATTTTAAAAAGTCTTCATTCAATCATAAACCGCTGGATGATCCAATTCTATCGATAACAATATCTAGAACGTACAAAAGGGTTACGATAGAAAATTATTTTCAAACAAGATATGACGTTAAATGCTCTTAAGAGTTTTGAGAGAGAAATTAACTTGGCTTTTGACGTCACTGTGTTGACAAAAGCAATTTCTTTTCGAGATAAAAGTATAAATACAATTATTTCAATCGATTGTTTTACATTGTAGAACAATAAATACTAGATTCAAGAACAGGCTCTAAGATTAAAGTCAATAGCTTTTTGTCCTTGTGATATTAGAATGATGTGTATATTACAGATAAATAAAATAATTAACTGTTTATAGACATTTCACACAACATCCTGCGGTCTCTAAATAAGCTATATTTTGTATTTATTTATATTTTTGTAAAGACGTTATCTGCTTACATTATCCGTTAGCTGGCTTTTACAGCACCCTGGGGAGGATATGGATTGGTGATTCTTGTATTTTTTATCTATCACCGACGGATAATTATCGTATAATACACATAATATTTAACTAATTTTACCAAAATTTAAGGAATTAATCCTTTGCACAATCATCAATCCTTTGAAACTTTAAGATTGTTGTTGGCCTAAATTTCCATAAAAAATGGGGCAATTATACAGGCCCGTTGCTGAAGGCTTATGAATCTCGTCTTATAAATTCCGTTAATGTTTTCGTACTTAACTTATTATCTGAACATTAATTACCTCTCGAGGAAACGGGATGAGCGGAATATTAACATTAGAAATTCTTTCTTCGGAATGAAAATACGGCATAAAGGCTTTTCGTTTACGCTGTTGTTGTGTATTTTTAAATATCATGTCATTTTTCATAACTTGCTCTTTTTGCCAATAAAAGGTTTTGCCAAAGGTCTCGATTTATATTTTTTCTAAATATTGGTATAGGTCCAAAACCTTTAATTTGGTTACGTACCTACTATAAGAAAAAATTGTTTCTTTTTGTGAATTTTACTTGAGATACTTTACAACCTTTGTGATGTTTGTTTCTTTTCTTAACTATCTTATATATAAAAATCAATTGCTGTTCGTTAGTCTCACTAAAACTCGAGAACGGCAGGGCAGATTTTGGTGATTTTGGCCTTGAAATATTCGTGAAAGTCCAGGGAAGGTATAAACGGTGACAAAATATATGGGAATCTAAAATTCCATGCGTACGGAGTAGCGGGCATCAGCTAGTGATTAATAAAAATATAAATTTACAATGCTGAACACTCGAACGAAGTTATAGTAATTTGATTACGGTTTCATTTTTCTAACAACACTCACATACGACTTTACATATCAATATCTGATTCAGCATAAAACATTACAGAGTCGTCAAAACATGCAATTCAATTAATTCAAATCTTTTTACGGTTCGATTTCAGGGCACACCAACTTTTCGATTAAGCTTCTTTTCTTAATTAACTTCCATAGTGAGTTTTATAATGAATCTGATTTGCTCTTCGACGCTTACTAGGCCAGTTATTTTAGCTTGTTCTATTCTGATATTAACAGTTTTAAAGTTTTTAACAAGCATGACGATAATTTTCTTTATATTGGAACTATTACAAATGATAAAAAATTCTTGGCTGATTGGCGCAATCATTATTTCATAAAAACAAACATAATGTGATTTTGAAAATATGGCAGTTCATCTTTTTTGTTCCATTGCTTTAATATTTTTACTATAGTCTGAATATCTGCCATATACAACAACCATTGTTGAGCAATTATGTTTTTGTAAATATTTCATGTATTTATCTAAAATAATAGAGAAAGTATCGTCTTTTCCCCATACAACGCGATGCAGAGGAAATCTACCATCGATTAATGTATGTTATTTCATCTGCTATTTAATATACTGTTTATAAAAAAAATTCTACAGAATTACATAATATATACCTAACTGCCATGACAGACCTAAGTATAATAATAAGTATGTTCAAGTATAACAAGCATTGGTAGCAGTAATTGAATTACAAACATTCTAAAAAAGAAATTGCATACTTTGTGTATCAATCTAACCGTCACATGAGTTTAAATAATGTTGATCTCCCAAACAGTAACAGTAACATTTCAAAGAATTATAAAGTACTGTACTATCAGTGTACCATCTATGCATCCTATTACAACTGTTACGCGACATTTTTCATAAAACTTTAAACACTTTTTAAATTAACACATTATTATATGAGTTTCCCTTTATAATTTGGCGCAATCCCGGAGCGGGAACAAAATAAAATTTATTAAAGATTAAATATCACATCAATGCTTTAATAATCGACATATTTTTTTCCTGTTTTCTTAAAATTGTTAAATTTTCAAAATTTACACAATATTTAAAAACGTTTCTCCCATTTTCTTAAATTTACTCCAACAAGTCAGACTCATTTTGACTTTCTCCCCTGGGTGTTTTTTAAATTAATAATTATAATGTTCTGTAATTATTGTAATTAATAGATACATATTATGTGGGGGCTGCTTTTCAACAAAAGTATATTTAAATACTATGTCGGACATAAGCGCTGTAACAACCCTTAGTAAGTTACTACCACTGCAAATTTTTTAAAAAACAATCACGTACTCTAGCAAGTAAACAGTAAAATGAGTATAATTATAATGTTCATCTCATAAACATTTTAAGAAATACTGTAAAATTGATCAACATAATACTTCTTACATGAAATCTCTTTCTGCAATCGTATTATATTTATTAGAGATGTGGTATTTTTCATAAAAATTTTGCACTTATTGGTAGTAAAATTTTATTTTACTTAAATTAAAACATTATATTTATAATCTTTGTAAATATAATTTTTAAGTAACGCATAATTGTATAATACTCAAGGTTTACTCGAAAAATTTATCCAAATATTGCGTTTTAAAAAACATGTTAAAAATTTGTTTTATTTAATTTCATATTTAAGTAGCCGCTCACATTCTCACTAGTTGATAAATGTAATTAAATGTGTTTTATACATAGATATCAGTCGGTCAATACACCAGCAGAATTTAATTCTTCAGGTGTATTGACCGACTAGCAGGATTTGGTCTCAACACTATTGCTTGGCTTCTTACGTCACGCGATACACTTAACTAATCTCATTAAAAAAATAAGGGTTGTGAAGACTTTTTATCACTTGTTTTCCTAGATTGCTTCTAACATGCTAGAAATTATTGTGGAGACAGGACCTTTCTGAAAAAACAAATCATCTTTTTCCAACAATGGTAATAGTTTTAAACCACTTGATTCCAAATTCAAATTTAAATTTTCCTCAAACAAGTCAATACGTAAATTTCACTTTAGATTGCGTAAACGTTACTTTTTTAATCTTTCGTAGTACAATATAACATGTATTTTTTCCAAATAAGTATAAGACACACTTCAAAGGGTTTAAATTTATGCTATACTGCTATGTTCTGCCAGTTGTTAACTCAGATCAAAGGCTGAAAGAACACATAGCTCATAAAATTTCCAAAAATACATCACTTAATATGTTTACAAATGTCCGCACAAGTGTTTCGTGAGCGGCAGTTGGATTGGTTTTAAAGAAAACTAAAGAATAACCAATTCGTGGAACTCGTGAGAGTTGGACAGCTAAAGGCTAAGGATGGGCTATCTGAGACGGATTATTATTATTAAGGAATAAAATTTTTGAACCAAAAGCCTATTAATTATTGATATCTAGTTTGTTTTCTCTCCTCCTTTCACTCAATCTTTCACCAGGCACCTTAGAACTTACTTAGTCCTAACTTTCCAGTTTAATTTCATTTAAGTATTTTCATTTAAATGAAGCTATAAATAATATTCTTATAAAAATCTTAATCAGAATTGTATTTTGTAAATAATAATGTAATCTACACAAGGAAGACTTTATTGGGCTTGTCTAATTTTATTTAGGAAAACAACAATTAAAGTCAATATTTACATTAGTCTTATTCATAATACAATAATCATAATATTCTTTTAAAACTTAAATTGACGTAACGTCTTCAGTTTTATTATTTTACCCCTCTACATGCAAATTATTTTTATGATTCTGATATATAAATACCTCAGGCTTACAAAGAAAGAAAGAGACAAATGAATATCGTCTCTAATGAAATTGTGCCTCAGCCCTTACAGAAAGGGCATCAACTGTCTATGTTCAATTAAAAACAGCAGGCTATTCTTTTAAAGACGAAAGCTAACCAGTAGTTCGTCCTAAAATAAGGTCTAAACAAATTCAGGTGAAGTTAGGTGGTGGCCGCCTAAGTGTTCTATAACTAACATAGAAATAGTGTTTTTTAACAAAATTATATTTAAATGCCATTCCATTTCATGAATTCCTTCGATTCCTGTCGTATTGGAATTTATATAATGATAATACAATGTTATTAATATTAAATGAGAATAAATAATGTTTATTTTTGATAAAATTCTATTCAAATTACAATAAAATTTTCAAACTGGTAATATTATTAAATATTAATAATCATTGCTGTTGTGATAACTTTACACACATATTTGAATCACATAGAAAAGGATCTCTGTTATAGATTAAAATCACGTTCACTGTACCTAAATACATACAAAACGACTTATAAAACGATAACTTTGAAAAGCAAAGGATATCATTAAATGCTTAAATACCCAGATTGAATTAAATGCTTTTACAATACAATGAAACCTTAAATTCTATTGTAAAGTGTAAATCCCAAGCTCTTTATAATTTTACTTATGTAGAATAACGCTGTCAGCAAAAGTACTCTTTAGATGAAGGCGGGCGCGCGCCGAACGAAGTCGTGTCGCGCGAACGCCTTCTTGATTTTACAGTGATTACGCTGTGTAGTGTTAAGTTGGTTTATACTATTGTGATTTTCCAGACTTATGAATGTAAGTATGACCATTGAATTATTAAGCATTATAAATATTAAGTAATGAACTCTCGTATATTCCTATACGATAAAATCCTATAAGTAGATACTAAGAAATAATCAGATGCATTTAGATGAATTCAAAAAATAATTTATTTTCAATATAAAGTGATCATTTGCTACCAAAATAATAGTTTTTATTTTATTTATATTAAGAGCGCGTTGTTTGAAATGTCTGTGATATATTAATGAGATATATCGATGTAATTATCGATGTTTATTATCAACATGAAAGGAGAAAATGTTGTCAGTTTATGTAAAGCAATTGAATTTTTTTAAAGCAGGTACGAGTATTGAACATGAACAAGTCCTATTTCAAATTTAAGTATTTTTAAATACCTGAATGTTCGAGTACCTATTTATTAAAAATCAGCGTCTTAAGCCAGTTGATAAATTAAGAGATATTTTAATTTAAGCATTTTATTTAGCTGCTAAAATCAAGAACAAGCTATCAAAATAAGCAATGCGGGTTCAAGTTACTATCAGCTCGAGTTTATCTTGGTATCAGTGCTAGAACGATCTACAGATTGCTACTCATAGAATGATCTTAGATTATGGCTTTTCAAATAACTCTTCATTCTCTCGCTCCCGTTATTTGGGGTTTTTGCAACATTTATCTTCTTTGGATAGACTTATCAAATAACTTAAGGTCTTATCAATATAACTGTACAAAACTACAAACAGTAGGCAATATCTTCAACCTGCTATCTACAAATACGTTTCATTATAATATATCGACGAGCCTCGTGTTTGAGTGGTTCATGTAACGGACTGTCGATGAAGAGGTTGCGAGTTCGATTCCCGCTCGGGGCAATTATTTGTGTGATTTTTGCAATTGTCATACAAATTTTTGTACTGCGTCTGGGTGTTTCTATCTATTATAAGTATGTATTTACAAAAAAAAAGTAGTATATGTATTCTATCCGTATTCTGGTACCCATAACATAAGCATAAAGCTTAGCATGGGACCAGAGGACGTTGTGTGAAAAGTCCATTAATATTTATTTATTTATTTATATCATTCAATCGCTGTAGCAGTGTTAGAGACGGTATTGATTTTAGATTCCATTAATTATGTTTTAGATGTTAGATCAATGGTTTAGTTTTTAGCTGAATATTGAATAGCTACTATAAATGTTTGATACGTATATAGAAGACTGATACAATAGCTTTGATGGTCTGTGTAAATAATTCTTTTTAATTACTAACCTCATAATGTGTAAAGAAGTCACAGTAGAAGATAAGTATAATTGGGATTGTTCATAATTTTTGACCTTCTGTTTTTATATTTTTTTTACAAAATATAGACTATTTTAAGCAACCAATTTCAATATTTTTAAAATATTTACTATAAAGAAATTTTTTAAAAATACTTAAAGAAATTCTTTTAAATGTTGTGAAGTCATCGTTGTACGCAATCTGTGTATTGCCTTTTCCTGATAGACTTAAGACAGATTGCAATACATCTTTTCAAGGTTGCCGAGTTGATTTAATAGACCAATTTTGACTCATTACAGAGTGGTATATCCTTAAGAACGTCTTAATATTTTAAGTCTTTCATTTCAAGGGCAAATAGAGAGCATTTGCTTTTTTGGAAAAATAATCGTTAATATAGCAAATATTCCGAAAAAAACTAATGGATCATGATCAGAAACTCTATTCCCCGAAATGGTTATCGAATTAGGAGTTGAAAAAAAATATGAACAATGTAAATTATGTATTGTTTATATACAGACCTTAACTAGCTTTTAAAATTGACAAACCCACTGTTAACAAATTTATACATATAAGCCTTTATCCGAACGGCTTTATCTATTAAAAAAACCGCAATAAATATTGTTGCTTAGTTTTAAAGATTTTAGCTCACGTAGGGACACAGAGAAATAACGACTTTGTTGTATAATACATTAATGAAAATGCGGATGTAATAATAAAATCCTTATGAACACATATATGTAGTCAATGTGACGATATTGACATTGGAATCAAATTAATGTTGCCTCTAATCCTATTACCTACCTACTTTAGGCGTATCTATATTGTGTATATATATTTTTTTGTTTCAAATATTTTCTTTGTAAATTAAAGCAGTTTTTCCTTAGGCTTGCGCAACTTATTAGTTCAAATAATATAAGTAATAATATAAGTTTAAAACTAATACAAGACAATACATGGAGTACCTATAGAATATATTTATACATAAATTATGGCTTTGCAAACATTATAATATACCACGCCATACATATTGATTGAAATGGTTGCCAAAAGATTGGTTGCATTGCCACATTGAATGGCAATGCAGTTTTTAGAACAAAATATGGGCCAGCCATTTGGTCACGAGAGGCGTTGATGAATCTGCCCGCTAAATCTTCATAGAGATGTCGGATAATCAGGCCCCATAATCCTAACGTTTCGACCTCAAACAGCGCAAAAACATAATCCCCATGAGATTATTATATTGTTTTTGCGTCGCTTGAGGGTCTTGCCTGAACAGCAGCATCGGTTGCACTTACCGTACCGTACTTGGAAGGTATTCTAGCGCAAGGATGTCGATTGGCATCCAAATAGCAATAAATAATTAGGATTTTTAATTTTTATGCAATGATTTGTTGGTTTTCTCTGTTTTTAGGGTGTTCCGTACCCAAAGGGTAAAAACGGGACCCTATTACTGAGACTTCGCTGTCCGTCCGTCCGTCCGTCCGTCCGTCCGTCCGTCCGTCCGTCCGTCCGTCCGTCTGTCACCAGGCTGTATCTCAAGAACGGTGATAGCTAGAGAGTTGAAATTTTCACAGATGATGTATTTCTATTGCCGCTATAACAACAAATACTAAATATAAAATAAAATAAATATTTAAGGGGGGCTCCCATACAACAAACATGATTTTTTTACCGTTTCTTGCTCGATACTAATAACGTTGCCTTATGTTGCATAGATAATGGTACGGAACCCTTCGTGCGCGAGTCCGACTCGCACTTGACCAATTTTTTACATCTAGGGATGATGAATTTATTAGTTTCTCTACACTAATATTCAATAATCAAATATATTCAATTAATTTGACTTTAGAAAAATCTGTTATTCACAGAATGAAATTTCAAAACTCGAACGTATTTGTAAAATATTTGTTCAATGAACTATTTAATAGACAGTGGTGCAAATTCTACGCGCACAACTAAACTTAACAAAAAAATTGAAATTGATAGCGTCATTATCACAGTTTGGCAATGTTAACTGAACTTTGTTATTATAAAAACTGTGTATTATAGACTAACGATTCTAACTAATATAAATGTGTACAACGAAATAGTAAATAATACATGTATTGTCACTACCCATTTTAATTTTTTAGTAAGTTGAGTTTAGTTGTGTACGTAGAATTGGTACCAATATCGTTCATTATATTTGGAAATTTTGCCTCTTTTGTCAACTAAAATTATTCCAAAAATTACTGCAGATAGTGTTTCTGTAGCTTCCAATCAAGTATTTATTTAAGCAAAGTCAAAGTCAATTTTTTATTTTAAGTTGGCATGTTCTACAAGCTCATCAATTCTGCAAGGTGTCTGTTCCAAACGCGAATCCTATAGAGAACAAATATAGAGACAAAAAATCTTGTTTGTATTAATTCTATTCAATATTGATTTGTAAATTTTGAACATTACCTAATTTTAATTCTAAAAGATAGAACATACTCTAAGCCAGCACTTAATTAGCGTGTATTTGTACAAATATTTGTTTTCTTCCGTTTTGTAACTTTTAATGGGGTCAGAGGATTTTCATTTCTAAGCGGATTTACTAAGTAAATTCGACTTAACTTCCTTACTTACATGTGAGTTTAATTGGAATAAGTATCCCAAAAATAAACGTCTTTCGATTTTATGTTCAAATATTGTAGGATTTTTAGTTATTTATTTAGAAGGCAAGCATACAATACTATTAATTGATTAGCTAGAGAAGTTGTCCTTACAAATGGTTTTTTATTTCATATGAGTCTAGATTAGAGCTCTTTTTCCTTTATTGATTACCTTTCATAATATGTTAATGAATGACTTAATTTTGATACAAGAAATAAAACGACTATGAGGTTAGAGAAAGTTGATTTTTCCATTACAATTTGATTTATAAAAAAAGTTAAAGTTAAGTTTAAGTTAAAGTTGATTAAATTAAAACTCACTGCCTTGCTTTACGATCTTCTGCCAGACATAAAACACTATATTCAATTTCAAAAGAATAACGACAACGTGGTTATTCATGTCGTATGGATCATGTCCTCGCATAACTTGTTCCTAATATCCAGGCCCAAGTCCACTACAAGAGCTTTAAATTAAAAAAAAATAATGAAGTAAATATTTATGTTTTCAGATTTACCGAGATCCAGACTGATATGACACGAGCATGGAGCGGATGGCTTACACTAGTTCTCATCCTCGCACAGGCTGGAAGCGATTGGTTAAATTGCGCTTACATCTCAGAATGCCACTGCAAATGGTCTTCAGGGAAAAAGACTGCATCTTGCGTTTCAGCAGGACTGAAAAAATTACCACATTTAGCTGCAGATATCCAAGTGCTAGACTTAAATGGAAATCCGTTAAAAATACTAGAAGAAAATGATTTCGCAAATATTGAACTTCTCAATCTTCAACGGTTAAACCTCAGTTCAACAAGTCTGCAATCACTGCACCCAAATGCCTTTAAGCAGTTACGAATATTGATAGAATTAGATCTCTCCCAAAATAACCTACTCCATTTATCACCCGATACCTTCAAAGGCGCGGATCGTTTAAGACTGTTGATATTAAATGACAACCCTTTAAGGTATCTAGTTGCAGAGCAATTTCCTCCATTAAAACATTTAAAAAAACTGGAAATATCGAGATGCAAACTACGAAACGTACATCCATTTGCATTTGTAAATCTTCAAGCTGTTGAAACTATTAATGTTCACCACAACCTTCTTACATTCCTTCATCAAGATACATTCAATCTTCCCATGTTAAAAACTTTGACGTTGTCAGGCAATCCGTGGAATTGTGACTGTAGATTACGAGATTTTCACGATTGGTTTTTAAACAGTAATCTTGGTAGTGAGAAAGTATTTTGTAGAGATCCGGAAACAAAATCAGATTTGTCATGGCAATCTTTAAAACGAGAAGACTTTGTGTGTTTACCTACAGCATTATCATCACCTACAGTCATTAGGACAGAGACAGGAGCTGAAATTTCGTTCGGTTGTTTCGTTAGGGGTGATCCTAAACCATCAGTTACATGGATATTCCGGCATAAAGAAGTAAATAATATTACTAACAAGTTCAGTGACATTATTGTGAGAAAATATCAATTAGACCATTTTGATGAATATAACGATGACTTTTTAAACAAAGGTGCGCAGTGGGTGAATGTCACCATAACTAATGTTACTAGTGATTTGGCAGGAGAGTGGAAATGTAGTGCAAAAAGTGTAGTAGGAGAGACTAGTACTTATCTCACTCTGTTTTTACCTAAAGCAAGAACAGCCACCGCTCGTGTTGCACCAGACTATTCTACATTTTTTGTGATCGGTGGTTCAATGTTATCAATGACTATGCTGGGATTTATTGCAACTTGTGTTTGCTGGAAAACAAAACGACGAAGAGTTCCACCAAGTAGAAGTTTCACAGACCAAGAGAAAAAGCTTTTAGATACCTCTTTAGTTGTTAGCTGCGATCGAACTAGCGCAGATTTGAATTCGTCGTATGGTTTTGAAATGCTAGACAGATCCATTTCAATGGAGTCTGACGATGCAAGATGCTTAGAACCTGTACAAATTACCATAGAAGGGCCACCAGGTACTTTTCCTCCACCTCCAGCAGAATTTTCATTACCCGCGCCTTATGGAAATATTTTTATATCAGTGCAACTAGCTGGTCATGGCGATAAATATCCAGATCTTCTAGGAGGTGGAGCAACTTTGCCACGGCGAAGCAGAACTTGTTTTTTAAAATCTGCATATGATAACATGGGCCCTAGAATTACAGCAGCTGGCAGTTCAACTTGGTCACTGCCAGGTGCCAATGGTGACAAAAACTTAGATAGAGAAGATCCATTAAATGTACCACTTTCAAACTTTTCTACTGAATTTACTGCTCTGTAAGGTTTTAGAGACAGTCATTTTTAGATATATCTGGTTAATATAATAGTTATTAGTTTGTAAAAGATTCTACATTGAAGACGAGTTATCATTTTAATTTTAAAGTGTGAACGCATTAGTTATTTATTTTGAGTATCATGAATTAGTTTTTTTATTGAAACTAAATGTTACGTATTGACATTTCTGATGCATCATATATTGTTATGTTACTAGTCTGTTCTTGAATTCTCGGAATGTTTTACTGAAAATTCCTAGTTTGAAGTTATAATTTTAGATTAACTAATACCCTTGTAACAAAGTGGACATATCAATTTTGATAGCTGTATTTGATTTTTTTTATGTCATATAAGCAGTATACGATGAACTATGTATGTATGAAATAAGTAATATTAATAAAAAAAATAAAAATGATATTTTATATTATTTTCTTATCTTTAACTATAGTTTCTTCTATGAATTTATCTACCTCTATGACTAAAGCATTCGATATGGTCAAGCAGTGTCATCCAGTTCAGCTAGTAGTCAGCACAAGTTAGCAGTTCATCCAACATAGACGAAAGTGCCTGAATTCAAATGCAGAAGACACGAGTAATTGCTGCTAATGGCATGCCCAACCCATTCAAATGTGAGCCCACACAAAAATGCTTACGTTATTAGTAAAAGTAACATGTTTACTTTACTAGACATGTTATACCTTTTCTACTCCTTAGACATGTTATAACTTTTACAGATACTAATGCTTTTGTTCTATTTCTGTTTCAAAGCACCAGTATTATAGAATCCTTAAGGGCCTACATCAATATCATCGCCGACACGTACATATTAACACAGCCAGTAGGCACAGAAAATGAAGAATTAGGGATACTTTTCCTATTTACTCAAAATCTACTAAATATATTTTAATTATGATCCACGTGTTTCTATACATAATAGTTACCTATGTTTTTAAAGTTATTTCATTAGTTAATACGCGATAATAGACCGACAAATGAATAAAATAAAAAATTTGAGAGGTTGTTTTGCCAAGATTTTCTATCGAGAAAACTTTTTTCAATCGCGTTTCTGAGTTTATGCGATCCTAGATCATATATTGAAAAAACATATACTAAAAAATTAGAGCTCTAGCCATTCAATCTAAAGAAACAATGAAAACTTCGTACATAGAAAAATGCACGAAGCTATTTTGGTATCCTCTTAAGTAAGATTTTTTTAATCGTTGCCTACTTAAGTAAAATAATGTTTTAGTTTGTTATATTAAACTATACTAGCTAAAATATATTAAATCTAAATGTGAGTCCAATAATAATATATGAGGTCTCAGTGGTCGTAAATTGCGCCCACTACAATAGAGTATTTACGGCTCCCACAGTCCGTGAAACATTTATTAGCAAAGTTATCATTATAGTTAGTATTATGTGGTAGGGGTGAAATAGTTATTCACGCCCAAGTGATACAGGTTCGGTTCCTCCATGAAACATTTATCTTTACTTATTATAAAATAAAGTCGGTATTTTTGTATGTATGTCCCTATGTGAGCTTATATCTTCAAAACTACGCAACGGATTTTAATGCGGGTTTTCTTTAATAGGTAGAATGGTTCAAGAGAATGGCTTTTTTGTACAATTTGTTAAGGTTTGGTGTATATTTTAGGCTCAATAGCTATAAATGTGGGTGAAACCGCGAGCATTAGCTAATGTATAATATAACTGTGCACTCAAAACAAAAACGGTAAAGGCTTTCTTATCATTATAATTATCACAAACAGCCTTTCGTGCTGGTCTATTAAATGCTTTGTGAAGTGGGATTAGTAAAAGTCAACATTTTATAGTCATTGAAATTGTCTTACGTAGGACAGTCGCGTGCAATAGGCTAGTAATTAATATAGGCACAATTTTGAAATACCAAATTTATTTATCGATTCCATTTTAAGAGGAATCTTTAGTTAAAGAAGTTGTACTTAATACTGAAGTAGTTACCAACTTTAGTTTTGGCGCAAACGACCCTCTTTTTTCTCTAATAGCCATCAAGTAACATGAAGCACAAACTAAGTATGTTTAAGTAGCTAAGTAAACACTACTAGAAACAGATTAGTGGAATTGAACTTTTTCTATCACATTTCACACGACTCGGATGATGTTTTTGTGTATTCAATATGCTATGAACACAGCTTTTAAAATTGGGTTTTTGAAAAAATATTTTTTAATTGTTTAAATTTCTTTTTGGTTAAACTTATACCAAAAATCTGATTTCTGTTTTCATCAGAAATCACATTTTTGGTATAAATTTCATAAGATCATGATCTTATTAAACTTATACCAGAAATCTTATTAAACTCTTGATTTTCTCAAGATATATACTTAATAGATTTATATGGTGTTAATAAAAACAGTCTGATTTCCCTAGATAGTTTGGTTCGTTAGCGGTTTTGTATACAATATGGTCTCGTTTACGAGCTATTGTCCTCGTAAATATACTTGGATTTTTCTTAAGTAGGTCATACATGACACTGACTTTATTATCACAATACATAGCGTGAATAGGTTAGTAAACTCGCAGGAACAAATTGGGTCAGTGTACTGAATATCTCTTGTGTTCATTCAGATCAAAAAAGTAACTTTTTGTCGTGTTTGTGCCTTAAGATCTGCCATGTGTTTAAAGTTTACCATCATTGTGCATTTATAAAATAATGTATAAAAACATTTTCACTATTAGTAAGCTACAGTCTCCGAGAATGCTACTGGCTACATACTCGTAATTACTACGTACTAGCGGACCCGACAGACGTTGTCCTGTCCCACGTTCTATGTAAAATGTTCTAACATCAACAACAAAAAATTTCATCAAAATCGGTCCAGCCAATTGTGAATATAAACCATCCTCAAACCCCCTTGAATACACACAAAAATTTTCAGCCAAATCGGTCAAGCCGTTTTCATGCTATGTCGTAACAACGCAAAACGGGTTTCATTTTTAGGGTTCCGTACCCGAAGGGTAAAAACCTATTACTGAGACTTCGCTGTCCATCCGTCCGTCCATCCGTCCGTCTGTCAACAGGCTGTATCTCAAGAACGGTGATAGCTAGACAGTTGAAATTTTCACAGATGATGTATTTCTATTGCCGCTATAACAACAAATACTAAAAATAAAATAAAATAAATATTTAAGGGGGGCTCCCATACAACAAACATGATTTTTTTACCGTTTCTTGCTCGATACTAATAACGTTGCCTTATGTTGCATAGATAATGGTACGGAGCCCTTCGTGCGCGACTCCGACTCGCACTTGACCAATTTTTTATATATATAGATATAATGTAGTGATTCGAAATTTTACGCGTACGAAGTTGGTGGCAACAGCTAGCCGCTAATATTTTTATAATAATTCTTTCTCATCTGGCATAAATCGCACGGTTCCCTACAAAATGGTCGAGCTGTGCGGGGCTGATGTTTGCGTTATACTCGTGAACGGGGTGCCTTCTGCTGGCACTGGTCGATTTGCGCTAACAAGGCAATCTTGTCTCTAAATTGGTTATTAAGTGTGGTCTAGATAGCATTAATCGGCATCATTCTCACATCCCTCCAACAATGTAAAATAAAATTGAATAAAAAATGAAGAGAAAAAAAATCCATGGAGTTTCTTGTCTGTTCTTCTCTATAGGATTCGTGTTTGGAACAGACACCTTGTTTCTGACGTTTCAAAAGAGCTTTCAAAACATGCCAACTTGAAATAAAATATTTTACTTTGACTTTGAAAAAATAAGTTTATCTCAAAAGTCTATACGTTTTAAACCTTGGTGCAAGTTGTTTTTGTCAACTTTTGAGGATTCCATGCAGTTATTATTATCAAAGTACTAAAGTAAATGTAATAAATATAAGTACACTTAAATTACAAAGTAGGCAAAATAGTTCCTTAGAAATAATGAAACGATACGGTTGATGCAGCAGCCAGAGACGAGTTCGATCCATTAATGCAATTTGCGGGCCAGACAATCGCGTCAAGTCCTTTCTTTATTGGATTCCTTGCGACAGATCTCATCAGCACCGCATTGTTTGTTCAACAAACATCTTTCTTCGGTAGGACTTAAAAGTTTGATACGTTTTCTTTACGCTCGTTTTATTGGATATTCCTTTTGTAGCTTAGTAGTGGCTTTACAATAACACGTTTATTTCATTTTTATAGTTAAGTCTTATGTTATAGCTAATGTAAAATATTAACAAAAGGGGTTTGGTTGTCTGGTCTGTCTGCTGGAAGGCCTTGCTTTGGATCATTTAGAAATAATACTTTTTCACTATCGAGTCCACCTTTGTTTGAAAGTTTACTATAATTTCGATATTCTGGTTAATTTTTAAAAGCTTGTTATAAGTAATGTTCTGTTTGTCACGAAATTAATAAACAGATCACAATATTTCTTATTACTATATTGATAATTCCATTCATGGGAAACAAAAGTGTAGTTTACATCATTGTGTAAACAAAATTGCTCAGCAAATACGTTGCTTTAAAACAATGCGACCAGATTACTCGGAGCAATTCTCTAAAATCTCTGCAATCAAATTTCCATTATCAGTCTTAAAGTGCGCTGATGTTTCAATAAATAAGCTCCAAGTAGATTTGATGCATTTTAATAAAAGTGTAAAAATGGTTTCTTCATCATGACTAGTAAGTTAAAGTTATGATTGTTATTCTTCGGGCAGTTGATAACGTTTATTTACGATTTTAATAAGTGTTGGGCATTAGGCTATGTACAATAATAATTTGTGTTGTATTAATGGGAACTGTTTGGACACAAAACAATTATTGCAGTAAGGAAACGAAATTTTCGGTTCACTTAAGTTACAATTTTACTTTTACAGGGTGAAATCAGAAATCAAATATTTTACAATCACTAAATGCTTTTTCTGCATTCCAATAAGAAGTGGTTGCTTTATACTTGGTTACATCAGTTTGGTATGTAATATATTATTTATGCAATAACACAGTATATTCAATGATTATTTTGTTACTTAAATGATTATAAATTTGATTGCAGCTCCTAAACTTACTGATTACCCTTTTCTTCGCGAGCAGTGTAGTTATGATGGCAATTTTAACACATGGCTTTAGGTACATTCATTTGAAACAAACCCAGAGTGGTGAGATAGTACCTTATAAGAGTGAAGCAGACAAAACTAAGTTGCACATGGCCGTAACATTAGTGTTAATTGTTGGCTGTCTGAATGTAGCTTGGCTTATGCTTAGTGCTTTTCTACTAGTTGGTCTACATAAGGTAATATTTCTGTATTTGTTTCTTAGAACACATTAGCGTCATATACGTAATATTAAATTGAAGTGTGTGATATCTCTTACGCTAGAAGCTAGGTGATCTGATCGTTCTGAATAATATTCTTCATCACTGGCAACCATCTTTGTTTAGAGTGTGTATATGTTTAATACAAAGTCATTACGTTATACATAAAACTTTAAACAGCGAAGTTAAGCAAAATTATATAGTTTTTGGAGACAGTGTTGAGGTATGATCACTCTATTACCCACGGTATCATAGCATACCTAACCAGTTTGTGCTGAAATATCTAGAAACCGTCCAGTACTTAGGCTTAAAGTCAATAAACGAGCTACGGCCCTTGGGAACCGTAGCATTGTAATATGATCAACATTATCTAGGAGCACAATGAACGTCGTTCTATTCGAGTTATTTAGCTGGCTACCAGCCAGTTGTACGGCATTACAGAATCTATGTTTAAAAGTTGTTCGCTGATTGGGAATATACTAGGTACAAATTTTCCTATTTCCTTTGCAGAGCTGCTTATTTAAAAGTTGTATAAATAATTTTACCTTATAGTTAATAAAAAATCTGTTTTAATCATCTTAATAGGTAATTAATAATGAAAGTTAGCTCAATACCCTGAAATAGAAGCAGCATACACACTGTGCGGATGGTTTCTCCCCTGTAGTTCCAAAATATGCGTCGCACAGAAATGCCAGCAGCGAAGACCCCATTTGTAGTCGATAGGCCACGGGATCCCAAACGTGCTGGAGGCTAACCTCTTCCCCGCCGAAGCAGAGGTGACGGTGACGTCGGCTGGGATAAAAAATCCACTACCGCTCCTAGACGCTGCTGCTGTGGGAGGCGATGTTACTCATGTTGGTACAAAGTATGACTCTGTAAAGCTCTGCAGTGAAACCTGGGTTGTTATTTATCTCGAGTATAGAATTAAATAAAATAACAAAAAATATATATAAATCCTAATAATGTCAACTAACATTCTACATTTGATAGATACTACATTTTAATTTTCAGAAAAGACCCAGTCCTATTAAAGTACATATTGCAGTTGCAACTATTCGGCTCATACTATCAGTGATTGGTCTATCTTCAGTTCAAACATCAAAAGCCACCATGTTTTGCTGGTTTGAAATTTGTAAGTTGGCTATAGAAACTAAATCGACAAATTTTAAGCATTTTGTTTGGAAAGGTTATTAGAAATTATGATACTAATGGTCTTATTCATAATGACTTATCGGAGGTTTAAAAGTTCGCTAAAATCGGTACGCGAAAATTGTCAAAACTTGTTATTCATAATAGTCTTTTTACGCTAAAACGTTTATTATCTCTCCGATAAAATCTCCGTTTAAATCTGATAAATCATCATGAATAAGACCACTAACCTATTGGCGCAATTTACAGAAAGACACAGCTTCATGTTCATGAAAGTATTGGTTTTATATCTGTATATGTAAAAACTCTTAACTCGCAACTTTTTTATTTTACAGGCACGTCAGCATATTTTATAATGATACACTACGCCTATTCTCGACAGCTCGAAAATGAGCACAAAGATAAAGAAAATAAAGCATCACAAAATTCAGTTGCCGATATTGTATTCAGCTACTCTAATAACATAGATAAACAATCGTTAACGGAAAAAAATTAGTAAGTACTAAAATCTTATGTGTATAGCATTGTGATGGATATCACTTTATTTAAAAAATATTATAGGTACTTGTTATTAACGTAATACTTAGACGAGCTTAAACTTGCCAAACTATAAACTTAAATGAAACATGCTCTTTAGTTTTTGGAATTTACGATTGTGTGTGTTCCAAAAAGAATCGCTTTCATTTTTCTTTGTACCATCAATAACATCAATAAAATTTAGGCAGGTAGGTTAGGCACTTTTAATTTATATAAATTTTAGAAATAATATATTATTTTTATTATGTTTTCTTAATTCTCCTAAAAGTTATCTGATTTTAACTTTAATACCTAGGAAATGCATTTAAATAAAATATAGAGTAAAACTTCTTGTTAGGCTGATATTTTCCTAAATTCCAAATTATGAAAATTCAATATTGGAATCTCTCTTTTTTAATCTAATCACCGACTCTTTACATGGGTATTTGATGTAAAAAAACTAAATATTGACAAAATTCACATCCCTCATGGCTAAGCAACGTCACCCTTCATCATGTTATAGCAGATTATCGACGGTAGGACAGGGTGTTATTACAAATATGACTGAACTAAGCTGAGTAACATGACAATATCATATGTACAATAACGGTTGATATGGTGGGATAAGGCAAAGGATAAACGTAAAATAACTCTCAGATGTTTGTTATATTGAATTTATGATTATATTTATTTATTTATAAAGCATGGAATATATAATACATAATAGAATTAAATATAAAATTTAATTAATATAGCATATTCATACATAATAGAATTTCAACACTAAGAAACAAAAAGCCAATTACAAGTCTTCACCTATAGAAACAGCGTAATGTGACATTAAATGTGAGCTTATAATAAAAACATAGTAAAGAAATAAATGATGTACCAGTCGCAGGAGCGACAACCTCAAGCAAAGACTGACTACTTGAAAAAGATCGACCCCAAAAGCCTTCTCGCTGAAGGCACCTTAGTGGAATAAGGGTCTATATCGTGTCTTTTTCAAAGCCTATTGAAAGTCATGATAGCTCTCACCATGCAACTGTTCTGCCTATAATTTGAAGTGACACGCGGTATATTTATTGAAAGATAATGGCTTCATAGCATCAAATTTTTTAGATACTCGTAACTCTTGAGTCAAAAATATGATCCCTAATGAGATAGTGATATTTGTGCCGCTTGAAAGTTTCACAAGGTTTAGAACTCACGATTTTCGGAGTATGGTTCCAGTGCTCTAATTTTCAAGCTGTAATAGGTACCTATTCGGACTAACCAATTTCTCTCTGCTGACACATTTACGTATAAGGTTAAAGTCTCACTGACATTGACGTGCTGCTAAAGAAGGACACTTACATTTGGCTACAAACTGATTGATAATTAAAGCCTGACTATATTTCATCATCAAATAGCACATGTTTCTTATTTATTTCCACATGATAATACAGTATTGATGATCTTCAACATTGCATTATTGTGAGGAAATGAATGATGTGTTGAGACAATGTACCTACTAATAAACGTACTTGACATGTTTATTTCACTTAATGCTCTAATGCGCTCTCCGGAAACATCATGGTGAAAAAGTAGGAAGATGGTGGTCTTGGTAACTTGGAATTAATGACAAGATGTTTCTCACAAAAGAGTTGGTAACTCAGTTATTGATGACCATATACTTAATTAACTTTCGACGACCCCAACACGTATCCATCAAAACTTGGACAGCACAGGTGTCATAACTTAGATCGTAGATATCACTAACTTATCTCGTTTACTAAAACCGTATGATGATATTATGATGGCTTATATGCTTTAAAGTACTTAATAACTGTTTTCTAAAATGGTAAATTAGTTACATAGTTTAAATTGAGCTCGTTCTGTAAACATTTAAGCCCGTTTTTCTATAATCTTTTCACGGGTTTTCCAATATTTTTCGCCACTTTCGTAGTACTTATGATAAATAATTGATAAATACCGTTCCTGAAACCATAGTGATTAATGTATTAAAAACTTGTATCAACATTGAACGATCCCATAATAATGATGCAGAAACCCTAATGAATAATGCATAAAAATCAATGAAATTACGGAAATATTGAATTTTGAAGTACAACCATAAGATTTGCCACTAGATACTGCGGTAGTAACGTAGGAAAGCAATTTCCTTTGTGAAAGTACTTAGCTAAGTTTATCCAATTTTCTTATAAAGCCTAAGTTTGGTTCCAAGTATCGCATAATAGTATTAAATTTGATGAGAGCTAAGAAAAGCTAAAATTAATCTGTTAAGTTTCGATTCTTGTTACTGGCAGTTTTCAATTTAAACTTAAAACTAAAAACATTGGTGTTTACTTAATAAATAGTTTCCATTTACTTCTAAATAGACAATCATTTAATATTGCCACACATGACAACGCAGTTCTCTATAAATACAGGCGGTGATATCTAGTTTTCATAATGGAGGACTATCTTTCGTTACTGCACAATCTCTACAGAAGTTTTATAATGTGAATTTGTAAAAGATTCCCATATTTTGGAGAACATGTTACGCATGTCAGTTCACAGCCAGCGTAGCACTGATTGCTCTTAGGCAACCGACGGTCAGCACTGAGGATCAGGACTTACACCAGACGCGTATCTACCGTTATTAACTGAACGTAGTCTTTGAAGAGTGAAGTTGTATTGTGAACTTTTAAAACAACTATAAACTCGGAGATCGATAAACAGTTACATAGATAGATACGAGTACATTCAGTAAACATCTATATTGTCTAATGCTTGGTTGTAATTCCCCAGTCTCAAGCAATTTATCGCTAGGTTTGGCAGTTATTACACTTAATTAGAAACTACACTGACCAAAATGGAACAGTTACAATGTGGATACCTCGCATTCTGCATCTATATTGTTGCTATTGTGTATAAATAGCATGTTATCTGTTAGAATGTGATCAAACTGCAATATATATAGTTGCCATGGGTCCAAAAGTTTACAATAAATTACCCAAATCAATAAGATTAGTAGAAAATATAAGTAAATTTAAAATCGAGCTTAAGAAAATATTATTAGATAAATGATATTATTCAATTGAACAATTTTTTACTGATACAATCGATTGACATTTTATAACATTAATTTTAAAGTAATTTACCTATTAATTGTGCAATTGACATGCTATGCTTTTTCCACCATAATTTAACATTAATTTTTTTCTATATATTTTGACATTGTATAATTGATTGAATTTGATTTTAGAACATTAATAGGATTAGTATTTTATGTAAGTATTTTATTATTTGCACGCCATATTATGGCAGGACATCATAGTCAGAACTTAAATTGTAATTTATAGCATCATGTAGACCTATGAACACAAATAAAAGAATTTGATTTGATTTGATATATTTGTAATATTTATACATACCAAAAACTTACTTTTATACTTTCAAGGCATTTATCATTTTGAAATATGACCAAGTTTCCACCCATAGAAAAGTTTACAATTGGAGCTTGTGACCTGTGTGTGATGTTTGACTTAAGGTCGAGATTTAATACTTTTAAATAATATTCCACGTGCGAGTTACTGCGAATCATTAATAGACATTTATATTGATATGCGATGTTATGATTAAAATTTTATAATAATTATGTTTTGCTGTTTAGTGCTACGCGTGGGTTTGTCTTTTTTGAATTGCAAACTTCGGAGAATAATATTTTCAAATCAAGACCCAGAAATCATCCCAGAAAGAATCTTTTTTTACTCTGTCTTTATGGCAATGGGATATACTGAAACTTATATAAAAACTAATTATTTTGATGTGGTCATTTGTATGTTTCTTTTCTTGTGCACTTTGTTTATTTCAAGAGAATTTATATTTATAGATAACGCCGAAAACTAACCCCATTGTAAAAATTTGCAACCCTTGCCAATCCACTCTGAAAAACGTTACAAAATTGAAAAACAAATTCTTACTGAGGAAAGGAGTTTTCCCTCGCTTTTCTGTTATTAAAAGTAAGCACACTGGAGGTTCGTACTCAGCGTTTATATTAATCCTAAATGCATAGTCCCCACCGCTTTTATATTTTCAATTTATCTTGGAAGCACCACCTTGAAGATCAGCATTTTACCCTGTTGTATTATGTAAATATATTTGAGTTAAGCAATACTCTCTAGTCTCGTTATATTGTTTAATATTTTTGAAATATTTTCACGCTATTCTTTATTGTACATACTTGATGACTCGTTTTGCTGGCATCTGTTTACAAATATTTTTAATCTTTGTTTTCTAAGTTGATCATATTGCATGGCTGTCTAGCCTAGGGGTCGTTACGAGTTCCATTGTCTTTTAGGGCCTTTATCCTATGTACGATCTTCTGCCAAATAGTTGTAAATAACTAGTTTATCAAAACACGCAAACTGAGTAGATATATTTTATTGTAGATACACTACATACATAACGTAAGTTATTATCAAAGTTTGATTACTTAGTTAGTTGATTTCATATTACGTAATTTATTACGCTACTATACTACGTAATAAATTTATGCGACATGTGATAACGCGGGAAATCCACAAGCCGCGATACAAATTAATTTTGTTACATCTGGCAGAGGATGGGTCTGATTAGCATTCAGAGATTATGTAATGTGATGATTTGCTACATGTTGGAAACATCTTTAGGATGTGTTTATACATAAATATCATAGAATATTAACGCATTTTAGTTTAGTTTGATAACTGTATTTGGCTTGATTTTATTTTTACTTTAAGCAACTTTTTGATTTAAACGATAGATTTATGTACAGCAATTGATCGACGGTTTTCAATCAATCAAATTTTTCTCTGAATCTGCATTTTCGGCTACCGAAAAGATTTTTCTTGACCTTCAGCAATGGTCTGCGTTCTCCACAAAGTGAATTGGTAATTAGTACGCATGCAAAAAATTATTTCTTGTGCTGTATAGTTAATCTACTTTGTTCTAAAACTGAATAACATGTTTGAAAATCCTAAATTTTTATTATTGTTGCATTGACATCGGTACTTAATATTTAGGCACAATTTCAGATCGATCCGACTACTGTAACCATGGTGACCATGGTGACTGCAAAGTCTCCGAAACGTCGGGCCAAAATTTAAAACAAATATACGCGTCTAAATCCGTAAAAAGTTGGTGAAAATCCCTTTCAAAGATACCGTCACATAGAATATTACATTGATAGATACGTTCCGAACTAATATAAGCGTGTTAAAAATGATCTACTTGTTTGTTTCTACACAGCGCCAATCTGTTCTTCCATTGTTATGTCTTTTTCTGATTTATATCTATATCTTATGTTTATTATACATGCCCATTGCGTAAAATGGTATCAAATCCTTTTTAATTTGTTTTTACAATTAAATTACGGTTCCTCCAATATTAATAAAGACACAACAATATCAACGCCAACTTGATGTTTAAATAAGATTTCAAGGTGTGCGTTACTTGAAATAAAATCTCCTCGATACCATTGTTTGTAATAAAATTATAGAAAAGCCGGCCTTCAAATACGCTAAACATTTTAGATAAAATTAAACATTACAGATTTGTCTATAATTGGAGTGAATTTATCGATCTTACCTAAAAAACCCAAGGATAAGACTAAGCTGGATTAATTAACTATCATGGCAACTTCTTGGATACGACATATTCAAAACTTTTAACGGCGTTTTTGAGTTTCTGCGTAGGTATACAACGTGTTTCAGAAAGGTGTAGTCATATTTGACCATCGTTACACATGGTCGGTGACTAGGCACTAGGCATGGATGAAATTACAAATACTAGTTATATTATGACTTTTATGTGTTCATAAAAGTTTAATTAATTTATTAAATTAATCGATCTTCTTTAAATACAACACTACTATGAGGTCATATTTTATCGTAAGGTTCAATCGAATTCAATAAACCGTAAACATCTCATAATTGATGCGTTTCTGGTCGTTTATTTAATAGTAGACAATAAACAAAAAAAAACTTACCAATTGTATTTATGTGTAACTGTAATATTTATAATATTTAAGACCTATCCAATGCAACCTTAAAATATGACTACACCTTTTTGCAACACGTTGTATAAAAATATAAAATATTAGCTCGTTTTAAATTATTAGATGGATAATATTACACAACCCTAAAATAAAAACAAAGTATTATCTTCTTTAACGCTACCTCGATGTTTTTCTTTTTAAAAATCCCATTAAAAATGTCCTCGAAAATCTGCGAGCTTATCCTGGATGAAGTAATATCCAACGGATTTGTGTTCTTATTTACGGGATACTTGACTCAACGTAAACGTTTAAGTTTATTGAAAATATAAAACTGTCCACGTTTGTATTTTTAAACTTATTCAATATTGAATTGTTTATAGTTTTATTTAAGGATTGAAATCTTGCAAAATAAAGAAATTATCTTCAATCAAAACCATGATTTTCACACTATTATAATTCAATAAATTATGCATCAAAATATTCATCTGCATCGCTGTCAACTGGCAAAGCGCCTAGCTGACAGCATTGTCACGTTGGATTGCAATGCTAATGCCCTGAGCAAAATAAAAGGTCAGCCTTCTTGCCACATGAGGCGTCGACTAGTCGCTTCGATAATTCCATGTAAGAGGGTCGAGTCGTCGGACCCTGAACGGCTCAAATGCATAATCCCCGACGAGGTTACTGTATTTGCGCAGTTTGAGTATCTCCGCTGATGTAGCAGTCGTGCCAGCAGAACCCGCTGTGATAGAAACACGTGATGGCGCAAGGGTGTCGAAGCAGGTAGCATCCCACACCAAAAGCCTACCCATCTTCCATGGCAGTAAAAACATACCTTATGGTCTCTTGCCATCGTCGCGTACCAAGCCAAGGTTAAGGCACGTCCCAATGCGAAAAGTAGTGATATCCAACATAGTACCTATATTGGACGACGGAATGCCCTATATCCAAAGCTAGACTCCTATTCCCCCGCATTAAGCAAACGAGCCTGCTCCACAGCAAGCAAACGAGCCCCAAACGACAGGTCCTAAAGGATCACTTAAACTTTTTGATTAGTTTTTTTAGCTATTGTTAATGTTAGTCAAGAAGAGGTCATGATTATACAGTTTTGAGTAATTTTTTACGAATATGGTTATCATATTTTATTTAAGTTTTTTTCATTTATATTTAGAATTCTGGTAATTGTAGACCTACCATTACTAGCAAAAAATGGTGCAATATCTTAATTATCATGAGATTTTTGAGATAAAGCATTGAATCAATATTTTCAGTAATTGTATAAAATATCTATGTTAAAAATCTATTTAATTATTCCTAAGTAAATAGGGAGTCGGAATCTTAATTCAATAATAAGGGATGCTACCGAAATCGACGATAAGTAAAGATTTTGTACACCTGACAGGGGATTTGCCTACTTCGAGATTTTTTTATTTATCAATGTATATACTATATATGTAGTCTTAAGCCCACAGTGGTGAAATGCAAAAAACTAACTTCAGCTGTGTTATAGCTGTATAATATTTATAACAATTTTTTATTATTATCCCATATTTTACATTTTTAAAAAGACTAAATATGAAACATTCATACAAAATAACATATATAAAATAGAACAAATAAATGAATACAAACACAATACAAAACACATACACACAATAATCTTTTTAAAATAAAAAAATTGGTCAAGTGCGAGTCGGACTCGCGCACGAAGGGTTCCGTACCATTATCTATGCAACATAAGGCAACGTTATAAGTATCGAGCAAGAAACGGTAAAAAAATCATGTTTGTTGTATGGGAGCCCCCCAATATTTATTTTATTTTTAGTATTTGTTGTTATAGCAGCAATAGAAATACATCATCTGCGAAAATTTCAACTGTCTAGCTATCACCGTTCTTGAGATACAGCCTGGTGACAGACGGACGGACGGACGGACGGACGGACAGTGAAGTCTCAGTAATAGGGTCCCGTTTTTACCCTTTGGGTACGGAACCCTAAAAACAGTACTAATAATTTATTATATTTTATTATAAGAGTATGTGTATAATTAATTATAAGAGTCAATCAGCGATGTTTTTCAACACAAATACACAATTTCAGTTTAAGTGAATTCAGTGGAAATAAAACGTTAGTTGCAGACGAGATCAGATTTTTATATTTCAGTGCTTTTTACAATAGTACAATATAGACAGTTCTACATTTAAAAACGACATCTTATATTAAAAAGACAACATACACCACAGAGTTCAGCCTACTTAAGAAAAGGTTTCCTATCGTCACTTTAACAATTTCTAAACATCTTTGGACAACATATTATTTGGAATCTAACAAAATAGGTTGTTTTCTTAATTTTATTTCTCCAGTGTTTTTGTGATTTATTTATATTAGACGCGTATTTTGGTTCCGATAAATTCCGCTCTTAGTGCGACCTTACTTTTTACAAAACCTGTAAACTCCCTTAACGAAGTAAATCAAATTTACTAGATGTAAATTAAAAAGGGTTAATTTTTTGTAAAAATGTTAAGAGGTTACAATAAAATTAAATAAAAATAAAAATTGGAACTAATTCGAGTATCTTTCACAGCGTTACGAATTCTTATATGGAATTGTGGGATTAAGACACTGAAGTTGTACTGATCTCAGTTTATTATTATCCACAATTTATGCTTTTACTATTGAAGTGATTAGCGTTATTTTACTGAATTGTGTGTAATTGTGTAGGTATTAAAAATCAAATGCACAGACAGTAAAATATATTAAAACCAAAAATTATTTACATTTCTTTCACAATCTGACAGCTTCACAATATTCTTTTTATTCGAAAACTAGCCAGTACTAATTTGACAGATATCAAACTAAAAAGGTTTCTAATCGCGCTTCCAAAACATTGACAACCACCAAACGTCTTCAATTTCATTTTTTTAAATTTTCTTTTCAGAACAAGTTGTCTGTGATGAAATAACTTTCAGAGACAATTATAGTCCCCACAGAATGTTAAAAAATCTTAATGTTGCCTATTTTGTAGTCTGCAGGCAACCTAAAATGTGCAGGCCAAAGACATCATTTAGTCTCTTAGATATTAGTAATCATTCAATCATTATGTGTTTTAATTTGTTCTCATTCTCTTGTCTCGAAATATAGAAAATGTTTTTTTATTGCTACTATTTATCCTCTCTGCTAATATAATGTAAAACCATTACATGATAAACATCGAGTGCAAAGTTGAGTTAACCAGGATAGAGAGGAGGCATATAATGCGTGAAGTACTACATCCCACATAATGCAGAGGTTAGCAGGCTGACATTGTGTTATCTTACTTGATTACAAAGTTGGTTAGTTCACCCAGTTATTGTACGAACAAGGGGTTAGGGAATTTTGTAAGTTTATAGAATACGTTAACAATACAGGGATTTTTTTTTAAGCTAATTAATTATAATATTTGTTGCTTGTTTTAATTATAAATCTAATGTATGGCTTACCCGATCAACGTATGTTACGGTTTTAATTTTTATTCTTAAAAAGTCTTCAAGGAAGTGAGTATCAAAACTATAAAGTACTTTAAATGTTATTATCATTCCATTTATAAACAATATAACAATACATTCTTTTTCTAACACTTGCGCGACCCGATTCTTTGCCAAATGTCTTTATTCATAAATGTGCAATAAATAAGTAGTTATATCAAAAATTAATATGGGCAAATATAAAACGTAGATAAAATAAAAGAGAACAATTGAATATAACATAATAATATATTGTATACAAAATACAAATAATACAGTCTTTGTTATTTAGTATAAACTGCGCGAGTCACATCTGCTTTAAATCGGAACTACATAGAGTAGTGACAGACTTCGAACGTATCAATGTATATTCATGACGCAGCGACAATAAAACATGCTTTTTTATTCTTTGTTTTGCGATCGTATCTAGTTCGTGATATATGGACTGGAGGAATGATGGAATTTAGCTTCAAAGCAAATATTCTATGATTGTTTTGAGTCAACCCTTTTTTTGTGTGTTTTTGTTACTTGGAACTTTCATAAAGTGTCTATAATCATAGACACTTTAGTCTAGATCATTTAGATTTAATATTGTTTTGTTTTCAAGGCTTTTTAGAAAATGATCACGAATGGGCTT
The DNA here is from genome assembly GCA_916999025.1 of Orgyia antiqua. Taxonomy (NCBI): domain Eukaryota; kingdom Metazoa; phylum Arthropoda; class Insecta; order Lepidoptera; family Erebidae; genus Orgyia; species Orgyia antiqua. Next base: position 13,493,167 of record OU779873.1, on the reverse strand, counting down.
GAACTCGTGTCTTAGGAATACCATTCCTTTGTCTACCCACTGAGATATATTATTGCCACATTCACATAATATGTACAAGGTTATCTATTTTGTTTTCTTTTTCTTTCGAAATAAATGTCTTCTAAATGAGGCAATATTTCGTGCCTATTATTTTAGCTTATATGAGAAAAGATAAGGAAAATTAAAGACAAATCCCTCATCAGTCCTTCGTCGAGATTGATAATAATAGACTAATTAACCAAGTTTGATCGCTCTGCTATGTAGGCTTGATGACTTCCTGTAAATTTTTATGTCCTTCTATTGCTTTCAAAGGTGTGAAATAGTTTTTGTTAGTCTTAACATGAGGTGACATCCATCTATTAATCAGCTTTAATCGGTCCACTGTTGGACATAAATCTTCCCAATGAACGCCGCATTGCGCGGCTATGCGCCACTTGCATTCAAGCTCTACAAATAATCAAGTCAGGAATAAGGTACATAATTGTTTTTATATTCATGGCGCTTATTGTTCAGAAGGGAAGTACCAAAGGATTTGTTAATTCACCGCTTCGTTTTTAAACTTTATCCTATTGTAAATTTCAATGAATGAGAAATGGGTCAAAAAGCCTTTGTCATCTTTTGGTCATGGTTTTATAAAAATGGTTACTCAATTCTTTTATAAAAAGATTTGTATTTATGACAAAAGTTTGATTATACAATATGTGTTTGCCTGATTATAAAATGGTACGGTCCGCTCAAAAATTCATTATATAATAAAAAAACAAATTATGTTAATTGATACCTAATAGAAAATTCATTGACATAATAGAACAAATCTTATGGAATATTTTGCTATTAAAGTTAGGAGTCTCATAAAATTGTTTTGAAAAAGTGGCAGATGATAATCTCTAAAGATAGAAGATAGATACAACTTTAGATAGCGCAGTTATGTTGATTTGTTTTATTGTATCATGTCAACCTCGTTAATGACAAGGCTTGTGACGTACTCAAGATTTATACGTAGCGAGAAGTGCGTGGGAGATGCACAGAATACATTCCGATTCCACATCACGGCCATTTTACATGACAGCACATTTTACCACGCTGAACTCCATATTGATAGACCTATTAAAGTGTTCGTTCATTCCATACATTATTTTTATTATTTGAATTTACCACAGCACTGGCAGCACTGGATGAAACTACACTGATTTTTTTCCTTTCGCCCTAGATGATCCATGGTATAGTGCTTTGAGCCTTACCATGGCCCAAAGGGGTGGACTCATTACTCGCAGCCAGACTCGATGGATGGAGGGAACATTAGGGCCCCACACCATGTGTTTCCTGGGATAGCTTGAACCCAGACCATCACCCATATATAACGGTTATACTATTTACTTACGGTTTCTGCATGGTTACCCGCCGGCGTGCTCTTTGTTCATGTGAAGATATTTAGTAAGTCAATTTAAACTAATTATAGAGTTTTCTCTATAACTATGCTCAACTCTATGTAACAATATAGGACCGATATTCTCATTCGTTTTTAAACTCTCCCATTAAAATAAAGTACCTCCTTTTCTTGCCTACGGGCGTAGCAGATAAGCATTTATAGTACAATTTAATATAGACACCTGTTGTTAAAGCCGGCTTCATTCACAGTTTCAATTTACAGCCACGTGGTTTGAATTTGATATCATGGGCTTTAAGTTCACGTTCCGATTCGATATTTCCTTGATAAAATTGGAGTGTTTTTATCTACATTTGCAAAGACATACATACCTTCATTTTTTAATCAATTTATTTTCCATATTTTATTGTTTGAAATTATTATAGCTTAAAGTTTATAACAAAGTATAATTGTCACTAATTGTTATATAGTGTATCATAATCTCGTATGCGCTCTGTTTTTTTTTAGTTTTATACGCTTTTTTTCACTAGGATAGGCAGATACAATGGAAAACCATGTGTTACTATCTAAAAATTTGGCCTTTCTTTGCTTTTTGTCTTTTTTTTAGTCTTACAATTGGTCATTCCAGCCCAATAGTTATAAGTGTAGAATGAGTTTGGGTATTTCTACAAGTTTTTATTTCCACATCACTAAATATGCTTCTGCTTGGCATAATATTTTTAACGTTTCCTGCTGATAAACGATCGATTCCACGTTTAAATAAAACTGTTTAATTATGTTAATCTCATCTTGTATTCACTCCTTAAAGCCCATAAATAGCCCACCGTCGTGTACGGGCCTCCTCTACTTAGACTATGGTATACTGTGCCATGCAGAGGCTGATGGATGGATGGATACTGTGCCATGCTGATCAAGCGTGCTAGCATAGGGTTTATATTCGAGTTTTCCGTCTCCGACAAAGGATATTATCTGTGTTCAATATTTCCTTACAGCACCCTGGGAAGTAAGAGGGTGATATAATATTCACAAACAATTTTACTTTTTGAATTTATTTAGAAATGTTACTAAACTTATTCCGAGTAAATCCATGCATTTAAAATAATTAATTATGTAGTTGAATATTATTATTTTAATTGTGTTCTTAATCCGTCACCATACGGTCTCAATACTGTAGAAGTGACTAGCGTTTTTATTAAATTGTGTACTTGATATCAAATACAGTAATATATTCAAACGAACACATAATATAATGTAGAACTATTTACATGACATAATATATTTTTCTAATAATCTGTCACCTTAAAATCTTATTTTTACAAACATAGACACTACTCACAAAACGGTCAGGTACAAAACTAAAAAACGTACACTGTCAAACAATAAAACTGTCAGTTCTAGTAATTTAATCTCAAATCTGATTGAGCTCACGAATTAAATCTATTTTAAAAATTACCTAAAATAATTTTATCAACTCATGGTTGCTATTTTTGTACGATTACAAATACAAGTTAAAATTAACATAAAATATTTAAACACTGAAGCCACTCAGAAAATGTGTGAGCTTTCAAGGGTTAATTCAGTTTTTAACGAATTATGTGGTGCGGTTATATTTCCCTTGTGAATGCCTATTTAAACTTTGAAAATGTGAATATCTATGTAACATAATTCAGGTGTGAAATTATTAAGCCAATTGTGAAATTATTCAACAAGTTATCTACTCTATGACATGACATTTTTAAATGTTTGAAACTTTCGCGACTTGTACGTATAAATGTGTAATAAACGGGTCTTCTAGGCGATAAAATATATTTAACTTTAGGCACGATACCTGTGTTATTTACCGACGATTCGATAGATTTGCTAACTGTGACCACGGGTGAACGCAACACTTGCATCTTTAATACGTCATCACAAGTCACCAAAGAAGGGATTTCATTGAATTAATGTTTATTAAACTACTGATTTTACTAAATATCATTGTTTTCCACTTCATTAAGGTTCACAACACAATGGAACCATTTTATTATACTTACGGCCTCTTTCACCATTCTCAAGTAAAGGGCCAAGTAGACTAATCGCTAGTTAAAGTCACCAGTAACTACACGTGCGACGTTCACGACGTTCGAGTAGCAGTAATCTTAAGATTAAATAAAAAAAAAATAGTTTAAAAAAACTAAAAAACACGCTTTATTTAATCGAATTATTGCATTGTCATTGGTCTTTGACAGGTGTGCAAAATTTGAATAGAATCTGACCGTTTAAAGTGGGTCAAAATAGCGTCCAAAGTAGTCGGTTACAAACATACAAACATACAAACAAACAAACATACAAACAAACATACAAGTGAAGCTAATATAAAGCGTGTAAAAATTGAAATTGACAGAAGATACTCGTAACTATTACTTGACAATTAACGCTAATCGATAAGTAACTAATCAACGCTCTACTTGAAGATGGTGAACGAGGCCCTTGCTCTGTTACTTCATGTGTATATATATGATATTCCCTGGTGTGAATCAATAAAATCAATAAAATCTAGTACCTATGTGACATAGAAATGTCACATAGGTACTAGATAGTGTAAAACAGACTGCGCTTTATTTCTGATTTCTTTAATTCACAGCCCAAAGTCAAAGTACTGTACTAACTTTGGTTTTATTTAAGTAATACTTGCCCTATATAAACTGTTGGAATTAAAAATGGATACTCTTAGGACGGTATTGATTTTCTTGTTTCCTTATCTGTCTATCTCTTCTCTGCATTGATCTCCTCAGAACCTTCTCAGCTTAGTAGTAGCGGGGTCTTCTTACTTCCCTGTCATCGTCAGCTTCTTCGTCTGATTCTCGAGGGCGGCTCCTCCTCCTTGATGTGACGGGGACGGGATATCCGAGCTTGATGAGTTTGTTCTTGGTGTCTTCAGAGAGTTCACCCAGCTCTTTATAGGCTTTTTTGGAAGAAACAAGTTTGGATAATTGTCGAACTTGTTTGAAACTGGAATTTGTTATTCTCTGTATTTAAGACAATTACTATTCTGTTGTTTGGTAGTTCCGATACTAAAATTTTTGTAATATTCTCTAACACTTGCGTGACTCACTTGTTTAAATAAAACTACTTTTAACGGATTTAGACACGTGTATTTATTTTAGTATTTAGCCCGACATTTTGGAAACTGTACATTCACCATTGTCACGGCACGGGTGTGATGGTAAATGAAAGAAAATAAATACATGCGTCTAAATCCGTAAAAAGGAATTTTATTGAAATTTTTGTTTTATGATGATTGAAGTAATCTTCTTGGATTAATTTTTACAAGTACGATTGTGCCAAGTGTGCAAGCTGCTGTATAATAATAATAATAGCCTTTATTTAACAAAAAATTACAAAAATACATCATTATTGCATAAATACTAGATTAAAATCTAATATTGGAACCAGTTTCGCGAAGATTGACTTGCTATCCAGCATAGGCCACCCCTAGAGCTTGCCATAGAGCACGATCCTGTGTCTTCCTTCTCCATGCTATTATTTTTATGTCATCTTCCCATCTCCGTCGTTGCCTGCCTCTCTTTCGTTTATGTTGTCTTGGACACTACTCGGTTATGTCTTTTGTCCATTTGTTCTTTTTGCTGCTGTATGTAAGCGGTTTAATACCGCGTAATGATGCAATAAATGGTGCTTCATAACGTCGTTTATGTGATATTTAAAATCTTAAGAAAATGCTTACTTAAAGTGCAAAAGATAATAAATCATTAATAGGATACAAAAAAAATCTCCAATTGAAATTATACAATCGTAATTTGCTAAATACTGTGTCCAAAAAAATTCTATCCCACCTTACTTTATTTTCGAAGTTTTAGTCTTTAAGTTTTGTAATTAGAACTTTTCCTTAGATTTGAATACTTTTCTCACAATTTCTTTGAATTCTCAAGTTTACTTTCACTGATTTAGATTCTCTGGTAAATGCCACAGCCTTAGAAGACATTGCCTGATGAAGACAAAGTGATTTTATCAGTGTCTTAAAATGTCTTGAACTAACTTCTATTTCATTTCTAATGTTGAATATCTATAATTATGATATTTAATCACGTTAATTTTTATAATAGAAGTGCCGAATTTTATCTATGAACAAGGTTTCGTTAACTGTTAAGGAAGATTATTTTATCAACACATTACACATTCTCAAACATCGCCGCTACTCAACAAAAATTATTTCCAATGTTGGTTGTTGACATGAAACTTCGATAGCCAAGAAGAGAAGATGCCAATAATGTCACTTTTATTTTATAATTATTTAACAGATAATGGTACCAATTCTAAACTAAACTTAATTTAACTAAAAAATGAAATTTGATTGTGTCAATAACACAATTCGCACACAAAATAACACAATGTTAACGATTCTCTCTTGTTAGCAAATCTGTTTATTATAGATTAACGATTATGATTAATATAAAATTACACAACAAAACAGCCAAATAATCAATATGCAGCAATAGTTGTTTTCATTTTTTGGTTAAGTTAAGTTCAGTTGTGGACGTAGAATCGACACCAATGTTTTTTCGTAACGATGGTGATTTAAAGTATAAAAAATTTGAGAATTATAAAATATAGCTTGTAGTGCGTAGATATACTAGGAATGAATTTTTTAAATGGAGAATCCTCGATTCTAACTTCATAATCCTTCATTTGGAACTTTCTATCTACGACCATCTAAACACATCTTTGTAGTGAGGTGACTAGGGTTTATTTATTAAATTGTGTGTAATTGTGTGTTAGAAATCAAATACAGTAAACACAGGCAGTAAATATATTAAAACCAAATTATATATATTTTTCTAATAATTCGAAACATGCCACTACTAACTAGCTAGATACCAAACTAAAAAGGTTTCATGCTAAATGCAATCGCTTCCAAATGTGCGGGTAGGGTTTACATAAACTACTCATTAGTAACAGATCCCGCTGCGAAAACCATAACCTTTATATCCATTAATAGTTCATTAACTTCTTTTCGCCCAAAAATGGACAGTATGACAACAGCAAGTAACCATTTCTGAATTTCCCTGACCTAATCGAGTTGGCGTTAAAACCGACTTGTCGTTAAAACCGACTTGAGTAGGTCAACGCAGTGGAACGTGAAATTAATCCCTCTCACCTATAATAGAGTATAATTGACACATTAAATTTAAATACCTCCAAGGACGCATGTTTATAACGACCATAAAAGTTACATATCCGGGTGGGAGGGTCTTTCAGTTGACGTGAACCAGTTGAAACATGGATTTCATTATGATTATACTCTTTAAAATTCTTAGATATGAGTTGGATGTGTGTATTAATAAAGAAACACTCGCTGCTTTCCGGGTTTCACAAAGAATTTTAATTATTTGAAAACCGTAAAATACATGTACCTTCTAAGTATTTATTTTCTTAAAAAGCAACAAACCACACTATATTTACTTATAATACTTGATCCAAATCAGAAAATATATAAAACTAATTTAAAAATCATTTCATCTTCCTGAAAACTTGCATTTTTATGTCCCAAATACGCTGTAATTTATTTGATTAGAAAAATTTAATTTTTCACCCATTCAATCGAAAATTTACCCGTCAAAATATCAGCTTTATCATAAAGTTGGTGCGTATGCTTTCTGTTCGTTGAAACCGATTCTAGTAGATCTTCGAAATCTTCATGACAATCACCTTTTTTTTTGTTGACAAAATAGTGGTGTGCAGTGGACAAAATGCATTTACGCCTCTGCCATCGTCGGCTGAGGGGTATGTAGGACTCACCAATACTATCGATGATAGCGTCGGAATACCCACTAAAACCAACTGCGACATCTTACTTCCCCGATTTTTTACGAGGCACCAGAGGATCTCCGTTCCGAACTCTCTCTAGTGTCCCCGCGGAGGCCCATGAGGACCACGGACAAGAGTGGGGTAAAGAGTTGGGCGAAGCGACGCCTCCTCCTCCCGGGTCTTGCTAGTGAGTCAGGGAGGGTATTTGCCTCACGAACTTTTTCTGCTGCTTCCTTTGCCAGCATTACAGCTTCGCTGTAGTCGGCTACCGCTTGCCAGCCCCTGTCGCTGTCTACCATTGCTTTCACGATAGCAGTCAGCGACAGGTCATGGCCGATTACCGCGACTAGTTCGCCGCGCAGCGACTGAAAGGTGGTGCAAGACTCCAGAGTATGACGTGCCGTATCCTCTGGTGCACTGTATGATTGACAGGCAGGGGTAGGCCGCTTTTTCGCGATCTGATACAGGTACTTACCAAAGCAACCGTGCCCGGTGAGTACCTATATGACAATGACCTTCTTCCTCTGCAATATTATTTCCAGACTGCGTTGGTTCTGCATCCACAATTTCTTCTGAATCATTAATTTCCTCGAAGATTTCTTCTTCAATATTCGAGCAATTTTCAGAACCATGATAATGTGAACTTGTGCATTTCAAACCATGTTATCGGCAACCACATTTTAAACTGTTACATCCAGCTTCACAGCTGCAGCAAATAGTTTTGAGCAATATTTCCGGAATTAATTCCTTTTGTGTAAATTTGGCCATAATTCCACGTTGATGTTGCTTCCAGCCCCAATCTATTGCTGTCAGTTCGTTACCCAACCAAGTTTGAAGCTGATAATATTATGCCCTGTAACAATGTTGCTCTGCTGCCCCTTCTGTGGGTGGGGAGGTTTGCCAAAACGAAAGATGATTAAATTTTTGCCAATCGATATTTTTGAAACCTTAATTTATTCAGTGTAATTTTTTCTTTTTTTACATTTATAAATAGATTTGATTAATTGTAACCTATTTTTTTATATCTTCTTTACTTGCATCCTTCTTATAAAAAACATTGACATCTAATAATGAATTTACGATAATTTTCTTTCATTTTTCCGGCAAATCCAGATGTTGTATCGCAACCAGAAAAACAATGCAGAAATGTAACAATGTTTTTTAATGATTCATGTTTGAAACTATTAGACGAGAAAAATAGATCTTTTACAATTCCAAAACCTGGTTTGAGAAAATAAATGTCATGATTATTTGAATTTAACTAATTTAAAAGGACCAAATGATCAATATCTTGGCCCACAACAATGACAGTTTTATTAGTACTTATTGCAAATTTTATCGAGGTTTCAATTATGTCAGCATCAGCATCTTCTTCTATTTGGTTACAGTAAAATCTTAGTGACTGTAATTTTTTCATCAGATTTTAATATAGTGTCCTTATTTTTCTTGTTAGATAAAATTTTTTCTTGCTAAAAAGATATTTTTGTATGGTTTTGATAATCGAACTCTGAAATATTGTCTGAGGTTTTTCTACGACAACGTTCTCCTTTTTTAGGCGAAGTAGCAGCTAGTACTGTTGTGACACTAACTGATTTTTTAATTTCGGGATACCCATCAAAGACAATATAGCTGCTTGCTGCGTAATGTTTTTCTACATAGCGCAAATATTTAAAGAAAATATTACTATTTTTATGTTTGAGTTGATTGATACAGATAAAAATAGAGATAATATTTACCTTCCTATGCCGATCTGAAAAGTTTTTTTTTCCGTAAACTAAGATATAAGTAAGATTATAATTATTATTCTCAAAATTCCGAACTTCAAAAGACCGAATAATAATAAAATAAAAAATCCGAATTATTGACAATTCGAAATACATAATAAATAATATGAATTCTGATTATTAAAATGCAACAATGCAAAAATGCAATGCAGCATGCAAGGCACCATGCAACATGCAGCAAGCATTATTATGTCACGGCTCCGGCGCTGCGGGGTATAGGCGGCCCCCACGCAAGCTTATCGTCGGTAATGACTTGAAGGCTCACCGGCGCTGTTTCGGCTTAACCGCTACGGCGAGTCTTCAAATCATTTGCTCCTCAGGTCGCGGGCCGTCACACCCCTCCGCGCCTACGCGGGCTTAAATTGCACTCCAGGGCCTACCCTGGAGTGCAATGCCTAACCTAAAGCCGATTTTACGTAGACTTGTTTGCCCTAGCAAACAAGTCTACGTAAAATCGGCTTTGCAGCGATTCGTTTAGTCACAAAATTTTGTAGCTATTTTTAGTTTATTCGAAGAATTGAAAATCGGAATCTCGTTTTTCGGACTAATAACCCTTCGAGCATTTGACTCTTCGGACAAACGAAAATCGGAAAAGTAACAAATCGGATTTATGACTTTCGGTAAAATGTTTTTTTGTGATTTTGAATTATTTTTCGGAATTATGAAATTCGGACTTTTGAAAATCGGCATTTCAAAATTCGGAATAAAGTTTTTCGGAATTTTAGGGTGTTCCCTTTATACTGTACTGTATTTCGAATACTGGCTAGGCTAACGGGTGTTAGGTACAGCTGCTACGACATAGTAGGTATGTATGTAGTAAGACCCAGACCCGCCTAGCCCCTTCCCCACTTCTCTATGAAATACCTTTTGATGAGCTAAAATTTTTCGTAGGTCACTCAGGTATACATATAGGTTACCTTAAAATAGTTATAAATAGTATATATATAATTTAAAGAAGATTCGACAACTTTCTCCAAATATTGTAATGTCTGATTGAATATAAATTTTATTAACTTATTTGTTTGTTAATTATACTTAGTAGTATATTTAGATTTGCATTTTTTTTATGTAACATGTAATCTTACGTTTTTCGAGTAATTAAAGTGTAAATTTTAATAAATAGCTCGAGAATAGAATTCGAGTTTTTTTCGAATTTATGCATTTTCTGAAAAGATTTTCTATAGTAACATTTTTTTTTTCAACAAAGTAGAGATTTCAACGAACAGAAAGCATACCAACTTATATCAGCGTTGTGATTCCTTACCGACATCACAACTGTTGCCGAGTAACGGACCTTTTATTCCTACATAGGTGGGACACATTAATCTGCCACACGTCTATGTAATAGTATAAGTTTAGAGTTTTAGTTTCTAATTTTTGTTTGTTTATTTAGTTATAAGAATTTCATGTTTTATTGTGTTCTGCCATAATAAATATTACTTTCTTTCTTTTCTTTCACCAGTAATTTAAACTTTATTTTCATGGTTGCATGTTCATTGTGAACAGTGAACATGCAACCATGAAAACAAAGTATGTATGTATGTTTAAAACAATTTTCGGCGGTAGAGACATAAAGGCCTTGAAAGCAAAGTTAAAGGTTTATCGAAAAATAGCTTTTGCAGTTGGGCTGTAATCGTTTGTGATTTGAGCCTTTTGATGTTAACGTTTTTTGTCAAATAATATTACTTCACATTTATGGAAATAATTAAGCATATTTCATGGGTTTCAATTAAGAGTTGCTATTTCTTTGTTTGGCTGTACTAAAACTAACACAAAAAAGCTGGGTATATTGCCAGTCAGGTTTACGATGTGAAAGGTAGATTGACCGGAGGTCTACGAAGCTCAAGTAAGTTAAAACCTTTATTCCAGTTCAATTCTCATAAAGTAATGACGCGTCATTCTTAACCCTTCGAGGTGGCGGACCTTTCAACGGGGATAATTTGTACCCCATCAATTGTAAACGTTTCGATTTATTTTGATGGACTTGCAAATGTTTAAATTGCAATTTACGAAACGATGTTCAGCAATCTTCTTGTATACAGAAATAAATAATACCATGTGTCTTTCAAAAATCTACTAAAGTAGATATATTTCCAGTAATGGCAATGATGGGTTATGGGATGTCTAGCAGTTGACGGAGAAGGTTTGATGGATGGCAATGATCCCTATGTAATAAAGTCTTTTGCTAAGTGCTATTACTGGGATAAAATGTATTTAAATAGACGCATAGCAAAAATTTATACAAGTTTGAACCTGTGGAACAGGAAGGCAAGCCAACAACAGGAACTAAGATGTTATTGCGTTATCAATTTAGTTCAAGAATGCAATATTTGGTTTCTGTGGTTTTGCTGAAAGTGCGGTTAGGCCCTAAACCACATCCGTTCAGTCACTGTATTAGTTCTGGACGTAACATGAGACGTTAACACATGATACTTATCTAAGAATGTATATACAAATCGTAGTGCTGATAACCAAATAAAATTGTAAATGTACTCGTAAAAGGTTATGAAATTCTATACACGCCTGTGCTAACTTATCGACCGAAAAGCGATAATTTTCTCTTAGGTAACTTTAGAAGTTCCAGAAAAAATCTCATCCTTTACTAAAGTAATTTATTAATTTTGCAATTGACTTGCCATACTTTTACACCACACCACCATTTTTTTCCACCTCAATTTGATTTATTAAATCATCCTTTACTCTTTATGTTAAATTATAATTCAGAACAGAGAATATAAACAATTATTTATATTCTCTGTTCTAAACTAAGAAAATGCAGATTAATTAAAAAACTACAAACAATATCAATGCTCTTGCTAAGAGCGCGTCATTAGTCTAACCTTTGCAGCAATGTTTCCTCCCAAAGTTTTAATTTATAACGCTATATAACAGAACGACCACATCAAAAGAACGAATACAATGTACTCACTCAAAGTGAAATGTCGGGAATTTAATACATTTCTCGCCTAATTACTAATATGGATATTAAAATTGAAACATTATAATAAAATATGCTTGAGTTCGTTACTTTATTAGTTGAGGTTCATTAGTATGTTTGAAATTAATATTAACTAGTCGCTACATCCAAGTCTGTCAGCGTAGAATTTGGAAACACCTTCCTCCGGCTCTAAAATATCAGCGTACCAAATTTGTTTGGAATTGCCATCAATTTGTGTACCAAACTGTCGGTGGTTAGGGGGTCTAGAGATAGGAATCTTCTCACTATGCGAGCCGAATTAATAACGACTGTGATGTGCATCAGACCCTTGACCCAACTGCCTAACGCGAGCCTCTCAAGATGTTAATAGAAGTTCCTGGCTATTAGTCCATTGACAGCGACGACTATCGGCGCAGAGATTGCCAAATCGACATCCCACATGTTGACAATCTCGTGAACTACGCGTAAGTCGAGTTATTTGGAATCGTTTATAATGAACTATCATTGTAAATATGATAACTATATATATTAGAATGATTTTCATATAAATCAGTAAGCAAACATTTTTCATTATAACTGTTGTGAACTATCCGCAAGGCGTGGCAAATACGTCAAGAAATGACAAGGGTCGGAACAATCCCGCCGCGCGAACAATACAACGCGGGGATTTGCAAATCTCGGGAATATTAGTCCGAGAATGAATGATTATACCACTTCACTTAATGTTGGATTAGGTGAAGATATTTATAGTATGTTAATTATAGTTCTGTTTGTCTGTTGATGTTTGCATTGCTTCAATGACTTTATTTTAGGCATTTTATTTTAAAGGAATTTTGTATTTTATTAAGAAGGTTTGCTAACGTATTGGTACCAATTCCACGAGCAGAACTAAACAAAATTTAACTTAATAATGAAAATTGATAGTGTCATGGACACAATTCAGAAATATTGAACTTAATATTTAATTATGTTTTACAAAAATACCTATCTGCAATGTATATGTAATAATAGTACTGCTTACACAATATGCATTTAATATGTGCACTAGCCAATCATAGGGGGTCAGGGACTGTATCCTAAACACAGGCTAAACTTTTAGCCTAGTTAGGTAATGCAGGACCACACACCCGCATCAATTTGTACTTATGAATTATTTTTATTATATTCAATTACAGTTTTTGTAAACAGCTGTACTACTAAACAATCTTGTATTTGAGAAATAAATAATGTTATCTAATATATAAAATTCACGTGTCACAGTGTTAGTTACCGTACTCCTCCGAAACGGTTTGTCCGATTTTAATGAAATTTTACATGCATATTCAGTAGGTCTGAGAATCGGCCAACATCTATTTATAAAACTTTTTTTTTAGTATGGCAAAACAACGTTTGCCGGGTCAGCTAGTTTATTTATATAAATTGTGTATTGTAGACTAACGATTTTAATTAATATGAAAGACACTCTCTGTTTGGTGACGGACTAAGAATACAAGTGTCACCACCCCATCTCCTCCTCAGGGTGCTGTAAAAGCCAGCTAAGGGATATTTTACGTAGATGACATCCACTGTGAGAGACGGAAAACTCGAAAGTAAACCCTGTTTCAACACGCCTGGTAAGGGCGGCTGTTAATGGGCTGGCGAGAGAGAATATGCACAACGAAATAGCTAATTAATCAAAATACGTCACAGTTGTTTTTATTTTTTAGTTAAGTTTAGTTGTGCACGTAGAATTGTTACCAATGTTTACTAAACTCCATACCTTTATTTTGAAATATCATACATTTGTTCCTTCTTCATGCATACAGGTTTCGTTTTGTTATAATTACTTAGTTCCTATTACTTACTTAATTCATCACCACAATTATTCCCCAATGTAATAATATTTAATCACAGCATAACAGCGAGGGAATAAAATTGAAGGGTAGGTATAAATGCTCTATCAATTTATCAATATCTGGCAACAATGGGGTACTAAGTTTGGCCAATAAAACCCTTTGCGGGCGCACTTTTTCACAAAAGTTATTGTAAGGCGTCCATTCTTGAGGTCGTTATGTAAGTGAAAAATCTGACGATTATTGTTATTGGCATCTCCCCAAAATTGAAAAGAAATGTTTCATATTGGTTTTACAAATATCTTAGGTAATTAATATACTAGTTTGATTCTTTTTCACATAATATCTATGAAATAATAAATGGTAATATTTGGATTGTGTTATATTCTATAACGTATTATGTATCCATCCACCCATCCATCAAACTCACTCTGTGCACTGTTGGACATATGCCTCCCCCATAGAACGCCACAACGCGCGGTCTTGTGCCGCTTGCATCCAACGTCTCCCCGCGAACTTGACGATATCGTCGCTCCACCTTGTCGGGGGCCGCCCAACGCTGTGTCGTCCGGTACGTGGTCGCTATACTAGGACTTTTCTTCCCCAACGATCATCAGTCCTACGAGCGATGTGACCTGCCCATTGCCACTTCAATACACAATAGAATAGTATGTATATGAATAAAGTAATAAAACAATTTCAATAAAACAAGTAGCCATTGCACACTTTTTATTATAATTACAATGTCATGACATCACACGTTCCATGACGTCTGCCATTATCATAAACTCTATGCCTGCATCGCCAGCATATAAATAAAAACCTACATACACAACAGATTGTATTGCTAAATACGATTTATTATAAATAAAATATTGCAGAAAATACACAGGGCATTACATTGTAAAAATATTGTATGATAAAAGAGTACAATACTTAAAGGTCTTTTATATAGCGCTAATCTGGTCCCGTAGCACACATCTACGGCGTAGCACATCTTCAGACCATACAATAGAGGGTACTAATAAAATAAAATGTTGCAGCTTGATTATGTAGGTTCTTTATGTACGAAAATGTTAAATTTAATATTTATTTCTCCTTTTATATTTTGTGTTCTGGTATAAAAAGTTAGTGTGGTTTCATTTTTTTATAGTCGTGTTAATCTTTGTTTAAAATATTCTATTATAGAACACAACTTTGAGGATTTGAGTCGCGTTTGTTTATAAGAATATTTAATTAAATATACATATAATTTAATACAAGTATAGTTTACACAAATATCATTTTCTGCAGCTTTAAGATAACGCCGTGATAACCAATAATCAGTTTTACCGACGATCTCATCCACTTTTATAAATATATATTTTTGTGGGCTTATTTAGTATTTTTTTTAACCTCTCTCTGCCCTACCCGGCCATGGTGGTGCCTTGAGCCTTACCACGACCCGGGGGGTTCATTTAGTATGCATAATATAATGAAATAAAAAAAAATAAACGAACTGGGAAAATTAAATTGTATCTTATCTAACTTGAATATGCTTTTACTACTAAACAATTCTTTGTAACATTATTTGTTTCCTTGTATCTTTTTATTTGTGGTATTAATTATTTATTTGTGGACTTTATATTATTATCGCTGTAGCTTGTTTTAAACAAAGTAAACAAACAAAAACGAGAGCCAAAATTTACATTTTTGTTACTTGAATTATCGAGGTAGATACTGATAGACTGACGTCGCCACACCGTCACCGCCACACTGTCTAATTTACCTAGATATACCATACACTTATTAAATGTCTTTAAAAACAAATAAGTATATCGTTTAGTACCAATATAGACCTCTAGTTGCCACAATATGGGGTTAAAGGGTATACAAAATGAAATTATATATTTAATTTAATAAATATGATATTTTTTCTAACACTTGCGATTAACTGTCGGCTACTTACTGCCTCCGGTCAGCCAATACCCGTCCTGGGAGAAACGTCAGTTACGATGTATGTAGGGGGGTCCTCATACTCTCATAACGTAATCGTGGCTGAGATTGTGGATGATTGCATCTTGGGTTTGGATTTCATGAAGAAACACAACTGCAGAATTAATGTCGCTGACGGAGTTTTCAAGTGTGGTGAAGAAGAAATCTTCATTCTTGGAGGCGCCTGCGGGAAAGTCGCATGTGTAAAGAAAGTCATCATACCTGGACGAGCGGAAGCTCAGGTACTGGTGGAACTGCCGCCAGCTGGAAAGAAAATGTCAAACAGATGCGTGTTGATCGAAGACACGCCTACCAAGACATCGTCACAAAAACTGATGACGGCGAGAACCCTTGTTAGTGGAAGCAGAAACGCTGTGGTCAGGGTGTTTCGATAAAACTATTTTTACGGATTTAGACGCGTATATTTGTTTTAATAATGGCCCGACGTTTCGGAGACTTTGCAATCACCATGGGTCTAAATCCGTAAAAAGTAGTTTTATTTAATAAACTTGAATTATGTTATCTAATTTATGCAAGCAATGATGCCATAATATCTTATTTTTAATGTTTATGACAGCCGTCAATAATAAAGCGACATTACCAAAGAGGCGAAGACTTATACAACAATCCTCTCTGGTAATGGTCGCTACAGAATCTATTCTTGTTCAATATGTGATTAGATTACCGTAGACTTTACATAAAACATATTGTTATTTATTTTAATAACATAATAATATGTACAAGTTTTTAATAAACTGATTTGGTAATTTAAAAACTAAAAACACGCTTGAAAATCCTGAATATATTTCTAAATTGCATTGTCATCGGTCCTTGATATGTATCCAAAATTTCAAATCAGTCCGACTATTGCAAGTGGGTGAAAATCGCGTTTAAAGATTCCGTTACTAAGACTAATACACTTATAGATACATACCGAATTTATAAAAGCATGTTAAAAAAGAGTCAAAAATGTGTTTACAAAGCAATCCATCCATCAGCCTCTCTCCGTCCACTGTTGGACATAGGCCTCCTCCATAGAACGCCAAAACGCGCGGTCCTGTGCCGCCTGCATCCAGTGTCTCCCCGCGACCTTGACGATATCGTCGCAGGCCAACGCTGCGTCGCCCGGTACGTGGTCGCCACTCTAGGACTTTTCTTCTTCCCCAACGATCGTCAGTCCTACGAGCGATGTGGCCTGCCCATTGCCACTTCAGCGTGTAGAAAGGAATAACACCACTAAAGCTTAGCTAAGCTTATTAAGCTTAGCTTGGGACCAGAGGACGTTGTGTGGAATGTCCATGAATATTTATTATTTATTATTATTAAAACACCAAAAAATTTATGAAAGAAAACAAATATAATAATTAAGCTTCAAAATATTCCTCCGCATCGCTCACAACAGGCAAGGTGCCCAGAAAACTGACGTGGACACGTTTAACTTAATCCCTGCATAAAATAATCCTCTTTCTCTCCAGCCCATTAACGTCTCACTACTAGGCACGGGCCTCCTCCACTTTGGGAGAGACTGTCTACTGTGCCGCGATTATATTGTCTCTTAGCTGGCTCTAATAGCAGCCTGGGAAAGAAATGGGATGGTGACACTTGTATTCGTAATCCGTCACCACACGGACGAATAACATAAAATAATATAACAATTATAAAATGCACAGCATTAGCCACGCTCTAATGTAACGTTACGCTGCTACATGTCCATTATTTCAACACCGCAGTAGTGCTCTACCTTTCCCACATTATAGTTCTAATTTTACACGACCCGTAAAATATGTATATCTTTCAGTGATAATATACGTGCTTTTTAATTATAAAAAAAGAAATCTATACTTATATTATAAAGCTGTACAGTTGGTTTGATCACGCTAATCTCAGAAACCACTAAGCCGATTTGAAAAATTCTTTTAGTGCTAAATAGAGCATTTATCGAGGAAGGCTTTTAGGCTATATAACATCACGCTACGACCAGTAGAAGCGAAGCAGTAGTGAAAAATGTTTCAAAAACGGGAATACGTTTTTAAATTCCACGCGAACGGAGTCGCGGGCAACAGCTAGTTATTTTCATATAATTTTAATATTACATAAGGTACGTTACGTATTAATACATGGGTAGATCTTCATATTATACTTTCTAAAGGTTTATTTTACAGATTTGCAATCAAACAGATTTGTAATTGTGACGGGCTTCGTGGTGGAGTGGTTTATGTAATGGACTGCCGATCACGAGGTCGCGGGTTCGATTCCCGGTTGGGACAATCATTTGTGTGATATCCATAAATGTCATACAAATGTTTGTACTGCGTCTGGGTGTTTTCTATGTATTATAAGTATGTATTTACAAAAGAAAAGTAGTATATGTAGTCTATCCGTATCTGGTTCCCATAATACAAGCATAGAAATATAGCTTACTTTGGGACCAGAGGACGTTGTGTGAAATGTCCTGAATATTTATTATTTATTATTTATTATTTATTATTTATTATTATTAATATTTCTTTTCCTTTTTTATGACTTTGGATTGTTAAAAGGTTTTCTAAGCATGTTGAATGAGATTTTCTACGCAACAAAAATTACTCTTCGATTTTCTATACCGACGATTACTCACAACCTGAATATTTCTGATATATTTTAATGTAATAATATATTGTAATGGACTGCCGATCACGAGGTTGCGGGTTCGATTCCCGCTTGGGACAATTATTTGTGTGATATCCATAAATGTCATACAAATGTTTGTACTGCGTCTGGGTGTTTTCTATGTAATGTGTTAGTATGTATTTACAAAAGAAAAGTAGTATAAATGTAGTCTATCCGTATTCTGGTACCCATAATACAAGCACAGAAATATAGCTTACTTTGTGACCAGAGGACGTTGTGTGAAATGTCCTGAATATTTATTATTATTATAGGACTCGATTTTAGGAACATAATTATCGAATTATTTTACGCTATCCAACAAGCGTGTTTTCTTTAATTTTACTTTTAAGTTTACCATATCTCACATGACACGTTAATACAACTTGGAAAGAACTTACACTACAACTGCAACTTGGGAAGAAAATGGATGTAGTGAAAATTATTATTTTTTATCCGTCATCACAAAGAGAAATCCGCACACATAATCGATTATTTTTAGAAACTCTATAGTTATAGAAACGGCCTTCCATAATAAAAGCTTTTTGAAACTAAATAATTAACTTTCCGTGAATTTTTTCAGCATGTATGAACAAATGCGGGTTTCATTAAGTTTGTCAAAGAATTTAGTGAATCCCATAACAGCTAACAATTCGGGCGTAATTCCGAGTCCCGAGGCGATACCCGGGATTTACACGAACAAACTTAAATTAAATAGAGCGGAATTGTTGCTTAGCGAGTACATGAAACATAATACATATAAATTGTTACTTTAAAACTACTTGAATTGGCACTTTCTAGACATTTAAACAGACATTGGTGCCTATTCTATGTGCAGAACTAAACATAACTAAAAAATGAAAACAACTATTACCGTATCTTAAATATTTGGCTATTTTGTTGTACACATTTATATTAATTAAAATCGTTAGTCTGTAATAAACAGTTTTTATAATAAAAAAAGTTGTGTTAAAATTGCCGCATTGTCTTAGACACTATCAATTTTCATTTTTTAGTTTAGTTCTGCACATAGAATAGGCACTAATATCTTATAAATATTAAGTCAAGGTCGTCTAGTAGATGTATCTTTTCAGTTTTTATGAGTGACTGATAATGGTCCTGTGACACATTATACGGTTTATATTTTTAAATGAAATTTAATTTTAGATTGTCGTCATTGTGTTTCTCTGTATCTTATTAAGTAAATTCTAATTGGCTTCTAATTTGAAATAGTATGTATACACGGTCCTAAACTTGTAAACTTCATACGTAAGTAAAAAAATAGTATATGGCTTTGTTATAAAAGTTCAACATTTAATGTTTTTGTTTCCTAAAATTATTAATATTATTTATTAGAATTCAATTTATGACATTTATACTAAAGTAAATTATTATTTTTTGCAATTCTCGATAGATGGCGTTGTACATCAAAAATGCGATGTCGACTCAATCGAGGAACATTGTGGTGGTCAAATTGGTTACTGTTAGCACGACAGCAATAAGCTCAGTTGGCAGAGCTACGGAACGATATTCCGAGGTCGTGGGTTCAAGTCCCGCTTGCGGTGATCACTTTTTCCACTGCATTTATAATAGTCAACTTTATTCGTAAAAAAGCTCTGAGGCCTCATTATATTGAGCACTGAGCTTACACGATAAACATTATATATTGCTTTTAAAAACTAAAAGTGTACTTGGGAAATCTGGATAATTTTTGATAGTTGTGTAATTTTAATTTTTTAGATCAATCCAATGGTTGCAAGTGGATATATATCACATTGTGTTCAATATATGTTATATTTAATCCAGTATATACACAACAGTTTACATGTAGAGTCATATAATCGTGAAGATACAGAGACCCACATAATACCCAAGACCGAAGGTTAGCGGGCTAACATTAAATTATCTTATTACTTACAAAGTTAGCTAGTTTAGGCACTTACTCTACTGACAAGGCGTTATGAAATTTTGAAGGTCTAAACGTTTTAATTAATAAATAATATTCCCTTTTCAGACGTTTTGCACAAAATCTTAACTTATTGTGAGCCTTCTTCACGAATCGTTTTGTAGAAGTATTTATAGTGAAAACAGCGACAAAAATGTAGAGGTAGGTACTTGCTTCTTGTATATTTGAAATGTAAATAAATTTTAATATACTGTCTCGTTTGGTTACTACTAGTATGGTTGGTGATTATAATTAAATGAACATACTTGTAATCAAAGCTCTATTACAATTTTTGAATTATCACACCATTATCAGTGGTAACATCTGAGGAATAATCTACCTAACCTAGCGCTTTAAGCATTTTGGGTAGAGTCGTGTAGGTACAAATGGGACCAGTTCAGCGTTCTTGTTACCACGTACAATAAGAGAATAATCTACGGAGATATCGATGAAAACCAGCCAGCAATATATTTATTGTTAAACTAATTTGTATTTAGAAAATTGCGGTGTAAACAGTACTAATCAGGATGCCCGTGTTTATATGGCATATCTGAAGAACGTAATTCACGAATTATCAATATCGTGCATTAAATTTAATTAATTCTTTAATTTCATATCGACACATCGCATTTATTAGGTACAATTTATGTACACGTTGGGCACATTTGCTCATGCTAATAAAATAATTGGGAATAATTTGCTTAGTTCAAAAACTAAAAAATTAGTCAAGTGCGAGTCGGACTCGCGCACGAAGGGTTCCGTACGATTATCTATGCAACATAAGGCAACGTTATTAGTATCGAGCAAGAAACGGTAAAAAAATCGTGTTTGTTGTATGGGAGCCCCCCTTAAATATTTATTTTATTTTATTTTTAGTACTTGTTGTTATAGCGGCAATAGAAATACATCATCTGTGAAAATTTCAACTCTCTAGCTATCACCGTTCTTGAGATACAGCCTGGTGACAGACGGACGGACGGACGGACGGACGGACGGACGGACAGCGAAGTCTCAGTAATAGGGTCCCGTTTTTACCCTTTGGGTACGGAAACCTAAAAACACCCTTGAAAATCCTAAATATCTTTTTTAATAATTGCAATGTCATTGCTCTTTGTAATGTATGCAAAATTTCAAATCAATCCGACTACTGCAAGTGGGTGAAAATCGCGTAAAAAGATTCCGTTACATAGATTAATACGTTGATAGATACATACCGAACTTATAAAAGGTTTAAAAAAACGCAGGGGATAATGATGACATTTACTACGATCTAATCACACTTCTTTGGCTTCACTTACGATTCTTGTGTAATTAAAAGGGAATTAGATTTTTATAATACTCAAATAAATCTTCTATTCAAGATCATCTTATTTATATTCTTTCCAAAAATTCTGCTGATATAAACTGAAATAATCTTTTTATATGAAAAACAAACCGAAATAAAGGGTGAGCTGAATTATTCATAAAATCTAAACGAGAAATCAAACATACGCAATGCATACATTTTGCCTTTTCACCTTTGTAATTCAATCATAGCCCTTATGCTTAGAATTATTATGTTCGTGTATTTAAATCTTTTTTACTTAAATATTTTAAATAATATAATTTTTGTAATCGTTCAAACCGTCTGCTTATCCTGGAGAGCACTTATTCAAACTCCTAATTCATTCGTTTTAAGTACAATATACAATGGCAATAACAAAATTTTAAGCGAAATTGTTTTGAACTCTCAATATAATAAAATAGATGATTATAAAGCCAAGACAGACCCAGGAAAAGATGGCTGGATGATTGTATGAAATAACATAACAACACATACAACAACATAACAGAATATAGATATTAATTTGGACATGTGCAGCGACCCCTGTGATGGTGAAAAGACAAAGCCTTTTGTGTCAAACATGTTTGGATCGTAGCAGATGGCGCTCTATAGTCTCTGCCTACCCCCATGGGAAAAAGGCGTGATGTTATATATTGAAAACAATATATATTGAAATGACAACGTTGTCAACAGTATAAAGACGCATCATTTGATGTATTTGCGTCACAATACCCAATATACGCCAGATTTATACTTAGAAATCTCATATCGGGCATAATGGGTGCAAAGCGGGGTTTCCACGGCAAAATAGCGTTATACTCAGATTGTTTGCTCGATATATTTAAGCTCCAATAATGGCTTTGGAAATACAGGATGCTACTCGTACCTATTTGTTTTGATTACGCAAAGACTTGTGTTCCTCGAAATTAAACCCTGTACCGTGGAAACACGCCTGGTCATCGTAGAATATCAGACGAAATATTCTCCCAAAGTAAAGGAAGAGGAGAAAGTATATGAATTATTGCACTGTCCATAGGTCTTTGATGAGTATGAAAAATTAGGATTGTGTGAGTTAGTGAAAGGGGGTGAAAATTACGACCACAGATTTCGTTAAATTGGTAAATATTATGTAGCACTGTTATAAAAAACCTTGAAAATGTTTTAAAAACAATAAATAATTTTAAACAATCCACAGGGACATATCCCTGTTATTCAACTAATTGAATCTAAATTGCTGATTTTATTTGTATCTTTTGTAGGTATTATATTATTCTGTCATATAAAACATTTTTTTCTGTTATACGAGTTTTTATTGGCATTAGATTTATCTAATATAATTTTCATATTTATTAGTGCACAGCACATCGTGCTAGATCCTGTTCTAAAGACCTTTTGTTTTGTTTTGAGTACTTATATTTTGATGAATCAATAGCTTGTTAGTTGTTATGGGAAGTTTCCAACGGCAAAAGAAATCTTAATCAACTCTATATTCTTTACTTAGAGAAAACTATGGTGTAAAAGTTTTCATTAAGTTAAAAGAAACGATTAATATAAAAGTTATATTTGTTAAAAAGAAAACAACGTAATAAAAGCTACAACGAGATGGCGTGGTTGCGATAAAAGTAAAACAGCTCGAAACTACAGTAGCAGGAAGTCGTAACGTCAAGATGTACGGACTGTCAACTGGCTGCTAAAGTTAAATTCTTATACTGTTAACCCATTTAACTTGCGCCCAAGTTGATAGCTTCGTGATTCTGCTCGGTGGATACCTTGTCGCGAATCGCATTTATAATTAATTAGGTGTAACTTCTGTTATTTTACTGTCTTTTAACATGATTTTTAATAGTAATTGTAAATATTTCACATAAAAATGTATTATTTTAATAAATTAAATTGTAATGGTAAAAGTGATCACCGCAAGCGGCACTTGATCCCACGACCATTGTAGTGGTCAAATTGGTTACTGTTAGCACGACCGCAATAAGCTCAGTTGGCAGAGCTACGGAACGGAATTCCGAGGTCGTGGATTCAAGTCCCGCTTGCGGTGATCACTTTTTCCACTGAATTTTAATGTATTAAATAAAAGCATAGCAAGTCAATTGCAAAATTAATAACCTATGTATTATTTTAGTTTTTTTTTTATGAAATCTTACGAGTTTTGTAGTAAAAGTTTGTTTTTAATGATATTTTCATGATAGCTAATATGTGCATTTCAATAAAGATTCGGTTATAAAACTAAGCTGGTTACTGTTTCATAGTTTTATTTACTACTGATAGCTACTCATGTATTCATTTTACCTATGTATTATTTTAGTTTTTTTTTTATGAAATCTTACGAGTTTTGTAGTAAAAGTTTGTTTTAATGATATTTTCATGATAGCTAATATGTGCATTTCAATAAAGATTCGGTTATAAAACTAAGCTGGTTACTGTTTCATAGTTTTATTTACTACTGATAGCTACTCATGTATACATTTTTATCTAATTAATTCGTCTTTAAAATTATAATTGGCTACTAATACAAACATACTCGTATATGAACTAACTGCAGCCATTTCTTTTTTCGCTAGAAACACTAACTTTACTCGTATCACTCGATAAACTGATCTGATAGTAAAGTGTTTTGAATGGAAATTCACTATATTGTTTTGCATATTCTCTAAAACACATAAAATCTAGAAACACTTTAGAAATTGTTATAAATAATGCTTTTTCAAATTATAAAGTACGATAAAACGAATATACGTTCCTGTGTATAAATTACAAGTTAGCTATGATCTTACTCTGCCTCTTAAGATCAACACAAAGAACGGATGTGGTCTGACATTCCGGTCGTACATCTGGCAAAATGGCTGACGGATTTACCCCCGGTTATAATTCTACACAAACTTATTGAAATGCTTGGGCTATTTAAACTGTAGAAGTTATTAGACTATGTGGCTCAGTCCTGGTGGCATATCCGGCAAAATGGTAATATTTCAGATACGTAATTATTTGAAATTATAGACGATAATTGAAAAATTTGGCTTTTATTTGTATTATTTAATTGTAACTTTACCATGATATCGTTTGTTTATATAATTGTGACTTTACCGTGGTATCGTTTTTAAGGAATTTGTGTCAGTTCTCATTAAAGAGCTCTGAAAATTTGTTAAAAGAAAAAAATGTGCTAATCAAAATATTGGACTCTATCACAAGAATATTTTTCGTACAAAATTAAATAAAGTCAAACGCCAAATGAACGCCCCGTAATTAACTAATTGAGTTCTTTTGGGAGCATTGGTTAAATGAGTTTTATTTTATTTTTTCTTCAAAGGCATTTGATCTCGTTTCATATTTTAAAATTACTTTGAAGTAATTGCACGTTCTTTGATTGGGCCTCGTATAAATGTAGCTGTATTTTTATCAACATTATACCTATTATTTTTTTAAACAAAAACTCTAATAATTATAATTGTATAACATGGATATTAACGACAAACAAAAAATAAGATAAACCTTCGGGATACGTTACGTCATATTAATTATTATTAAGGCAAAAGATATATATACCTAAATACTGTATAGGTGGTGCAAAAAAGTAACTTTAGAAAAACACTGCCGAATAAATAACATAATCTGTATGTAGCACAGTATATCTGATATTTGCATACAAATAGTGTTATATTTTCGTTCCCCGTCCAGCATCATTTCTGTTGCACCTTTAGCGGGAGCTGTCAACTGGAATAACGCTGTGACGTCAACTTTCCTTTACGCTTTTAGAAAATGTATTTTGTTTTAAAAATATCCTGCAATTCTGATGTTACAAAATTTATGTAAGCTGAAAGTTATTGAGAAATAAGTTTTTAACAAAAATGAAAGCTCGGTTGATTGTTGGATTTTAGGGAATACCTGGCATAATCCTAATTGATAAATGCGATGCGAAAACGAGCTGATGACACTATCGAAATTTTGACGAGCTTATATGTTAATGTGTCGAACGAAACTATAGCGTGATTTAAAAAAGGTACAACGCCATCTATCGACTGTAATAGTAAACTTCTGTTTGATAAGGTGTGATCTTTAAATTTCACGCGTACGAAGTCGCGGGTGTTAAATTAGACGTTACTATGAGGTACTCTGATCCAACCTATCGCTAACCTATTGAACTATGTAATATACTGATCATACTCTCCCTTTGATTGAAGATATAGCAAAGGTGTAAATTAACAGAAAGGTGGAACATATACTTAAATAAAAGATGATATGGATCATTTTAAATATCTTTTAATCTACCACCAGTTCGGAATACAGGTTTAGTGGAGAAGAACTGGCAAGAAACTCCACTATTGTTCTTTTCATACAAATATAGGTACTTAATACAATTTAGCAAGTATATTATATCTATATATATCAAAACCTATACACTATATACTTGCTGGAATAGTCCAGCAAGTATATAATACATAATATCTATTTATCAGCACACTATCATAGTCACAATATTATTACAATAATAAGGTATTGAAGGAACACTTACGTGAGGTATATAATACATAATATCTATTTATCAGCACACTATCATAGCCACAATATTATTACAACAATAAGGTATTGAAGGAACACTTACGTGAGCTCCGTTGTCGGCCAAACCCTACCGGCGACTGTGTTCCTACAACACTTCGACTCGCTTTTATAGCATGTTGGCTCTAATACAATATAAGACTACCGCCCTACCTATTACAAATTGTTATTTTGCTTGAATTATAAAGTAATCTTAAAAATTAGTTATTTATCAAATGTATTACATACAGACTTACTTCAACTTATAATTATTACATTGCAAGTGATGTAACAATCATCTTATCTGGCAATAAGATGATTGTCATTAAGTAGATTCTTAAACAAACATCTAACTACCCACAGTGTTATGATATTCATGCCTAAACCATGATCAATATGAAGCATACACACCTTTATCTGTCATAATAATAATTCAACAACTTTCTTAATCTGACACGGCCATACTGACCTGTACTTCGTCCTCGAAGTACTTCCCGTTTTCTTTTTTTTTTTTTTTTTTGCCTTTGCTCATTACCAATTACCACTAGTGTCTGTTTTTCACCACTAGTCTCTTTTTTTTTTTTTCACCACCAGTGTCTGGATTTCACCACTTGTTTTTTTTCTTATCCACCAACGTCTTTTCTGTAGTCATATCATAAGTCATAGTCATAGCTGTGAGTCATAGTCAAGTCAAATAAATAAATACACCGTTGGATTTCCTCCCTACTGATCTTTGGCCTATAATACTGTATCGTCTCCCACCTGCTGCGCGTGGAATCAAACGGTAGTATCAGGGCAAAGATCCCAGCAGTCTGGGTTATCAAACCCTCCATCTAAGTTATACTCTGGTCATTCGACCCTTCACATTCATCGCACCCTTTGCTACAGCAAAATAATATTCAGTTTAACACAGATGTTACTAAAAACTTTTACTAGGTGTGTGTATACTTCATATCGCTAAACCTATCTCAATTATCCTTGTTAACTAACTCAATTCCCTTTTTTTTTTAATTTTTATTATTTTTAATTAATATGTTACTTAACTTTCAGGATCATTATTTTTTATTTAACATCATAATTTCAGTCAGATCATTGTTACCATTTTATATTATTCGCTCCAAAAGCTAAATTATAAAAAACAATCTATCACGGCCATTTTGACCTATGCTTCGTCCTCGAAGCACAAACTTTATAAATAAACATGACTTTACTTCTATCTCAATTGTTAATAGTTAAAGCAAAAATAAAACTGGATTTCCGTTACAAGTCATGTCTATTTTATCCGATCAATATTAAGTCAGATACCTATATTATGCTTGTCACATCAATGGTAGGCAGAAACATCAAATAAACATTAGATAAATCATTTGAATACCTTAGTAAACTTGAATACCTTTCAAAAAAAAGAAAGCGTACCTACTGCCCATTTCGATCAAATGACAAAAACTATATCACAAGCCATCAATCTAGAGAAAGTGTGCAGTGTAGTGTGTAGTTGTTAAAAGTATTTAATAATGTTATCATCCAGGTAATAGGTGTCACAGGTTACCTACCAACTATTTCAGACAGCAGTTTGACAGTTTCTAAGAATTAAGTGTATCTTGGTCATTAAGAACTAAATCAAAATACAACTACTCAAACTAAATCAAAATAACACTACAGGCCTCGGTTTCCGCTCGGAACAATCATTGGTGCGCTACCTATATAAATTACATTTATTTAATTACCAATTATTTAAAATTGTCTGTCTGTTGTCACAAAGCATTTCATTCGCTGAAACACGATAAATATATGGGGAGCTCTTTGTACACAAGGGATTCACAATTTATCCAATCGTATAATCAAAAACTTATACGCTACACGCAAATATTAAGGCAGAGATACATACAGAAAAATAATAGAGAATATAAATGAGGTGTAAAGCAGGGTGACCCATTATCACTAAAACTTTTCTCGGTGTCCTTGGAACACGTATCTCGACAGCTAGAATGGTGTAAGTATTCTGTACTTATGTATAAATATCAATGGGGTTTTATCAAATCACCCATAATACTCAATAACGTGTCTGAATTGGAATACGTGAACGAATAAATAAATAGACAAGTTATATCTCCAGTTGACATCACCACAAAGGTAATTAGAAATAGAATATGTCATGGAAAAGATATTGGCCTTTAAGGTGTTATGACGAAAAACGTATTTAACACATGTATATCCTACCAATTATTACCTACAGCTGTCATATATGAGAGATGTACAAATAAAAATACAAAAGCACTACAGGCTTGTCATCAACTAAATTAATAGGTAAAATTAATTGTCAACTAAACCTAGAATAAAAAGACATAAAGTCAAAAAAATGATGACAGGTCGTTATGGAGAACACTTGGGGAGGCCTATACTTGTAAGCAAGACTATCAAGAAACCTGTGCCTAACACAAACAGCATTTTTTTTTCGATAGACTATTCAATTAATCGAATCGTTATTAAAGGTTTTATTTACTCGTTATTAGTTATTCATTATTATCGTCTCTATTTTAAACTTTCGGCAGAAACTTATGTGTATGTATGTACGTGTGTTATATATTGTGTATTTTTATGTAATGTCTATTGTTTCTAGGCTGTGGGTATGTATTTGTTGTATATATTATTACTATCATCAAATTAATAGCACCTACCAGTAGCACTTTCTGCACCTACCAATGGTCTGGCAGAGAATGCCCTAGGCATTAATGCCACCATATACAACTTATTTTTTTTTGTGCACTAGGTTTAATAAATAAATAAATATTATAGTAACTATAAGAGATTTATTTTTGTAAAATAAACAGTGTATTATTGTTATTATCCCTCATCACTCATGTGAGGTTCCTTTGCGATGTAATAATCATGATATTGTGTGCCATGTGTACCTACTTGTAAATGTTTTTATGTTGTTAACAGTATGATTGTAAAAGTAAATGTTCTTTTGTGTGATAAAATTACCTAAATACATAATCCTTTTCATAAACATAGAATTCATACAGTGAATCGCTTTAATGAAATTCATCCATGATATTAATTTCCAATAATCTATCATTTTAGTGCCATTGAACTAATTCCAACAATAACCTACAGCGGCATGATCACTTTTAAAGGGCTTCCCATATAATTTCAGCATCAAAAATAAAAGCTTAGTTCAAAAGTAATAACCAATAAGCAAACGTTGCTTCAATAATACAAAACTGTTAGAAAAGAATGACTATCATTCACCGACAAGCATCACTTTGTTACAAATAAATAACAGTTCAACCAGTAATTACTGTCTGGTACAAGTAAAACATAGTTAATTTCCGTAGTTCAATAAATCTATAAACTAAATGACGGACAATTGAAGTAACTAATTATGTGAGAGTACAACACTATCAACGTGGTCTTATGTGTATTTCTTATTCGAATAATTTGCTGCCAGAAGAGCCGACTAGTCAAGTTTCGCTCGGTTATTCTGACATACAATAATAGTCTTTATACAAAATATTAAAAACCATTTTTCAGGTCGATACCTCGTTCCCGTTTTTTTTAAATACCAGAGTTGTTGTATCGTTCAGTCATCACCAAAATTGATCTCGGCTCGTAGCATAACTTCAACCTTAAGGCCCTCACGTTATGGATAGTCCTTTCATCACTCGAACCCATGTTCACAGTATGTCTCTGAAACTCAAAAATATGTGTTAACAAGGTGGCTCGTATAGTTCCTATAATAACCTGTCGTGATCAAATTTGTAAAGATTATAAACTGCGGCCATGAAATTTGTTACATATATTGGCATGAAATTGGGATCAATTATTTGCTGGTTCGTTCCAACCCTATAGCCATGAGACTAATTTTTATTAAAAAACTTGAAGGTATTTCTCTTAACCATCATCACTTTAAAAAAAATAATTTATGATATATCTCTACTGTCATAATTTTCAACAACTCAAGCAAAACAACATTAAAATAAATATACACATTACACAACACAATAATATAATATCTATAACACGTTCAACAACAATTATCTATAGAAGTAAGTCGCAAGTTCAATAATAATTTGAGTCACCATTTGTGTTTCCATAACCACTGTCAGTACAATAGGAGGTAGGTACCCATGTAAAAACACCGTAAAGACTTTTTCAAAGTAAATCGTAACCCTTAAATAAAAGAAGCTGCACGGTAACCAATGCCTTATCCAGACAAGTACATATTTTCGACGGGCCTCGTGGTGTAGTGGTTCTGGTAACGGACTGCCGATCAAGAGGTCGCGGGTTCGATTCCCGCTCGGGACAATCATTTGCGTGATTTTTCTAATTGTCATACAAATGTTTGTACTGCGTCTGGGTGTTCCTATGTATTACAAGTGTGCATTCACAAAAGAAAAGTAGTCTATGTAGTATATCCGTATTCTGGTACCCATAACAAGCATAATAAGCTTAGCTTGGGACCAGAGGACGTTGTGTGAAATGTCCATGAATATTTATTTATTTATTTATATTGCGAGTAATTAACGGTTTAAATCCATTTCAACTTTAGTTCATGGTAAATCTGCCTAAAGGGAACCTTATTCAAATATAATTAACGGGATTTCAATATAATATATTGAAATCCCGTAATAAAAATATATATATTTTATATTTATATTTTTTCAAATATATTATATTTGTTATGTCACAGGTACAACGTGTACGTTATTATCGATTATGAAATAAATCTAGTATCTATTGTCCGGTATAGTAGTCGATATACATATCGATACGTACTTCATCCGATAACAATAGACATTTTTCGAACAAGTTCTTACTTTGTCTTCATACCGATTAATTGTTAGAGTATTAAATAAAATGCAGGTATAACCCAAACATAATGAGCAACTAGCCGTCACAAAATAATGTGAACAATAACAAAAATACCTATCAATTACAATGCCAACTCTTCTCAATATCCAGTGGAACTTCCGTCAGGCTTTGAAATAAACTATCGATTTTATTTTTTTTTATAGTTACCGAGATATTTTAATAAAATCATTCCAATAATTAAGACATTATTTAAAGCTATTTCTATATATTAATAATGTTATAGTTAATTTAATCGATTATTATCGAATGATTTTCTATTCACCAATTCGTGTATTGGTACCGGTTTACTTTAAGTATGTTGATTACCTACCTGGACCTACTACTAAAGGTTTGTTAACAGTCATACAACTAAGTATGCGAATAATTAGGTTAGATCAAATCACTACTTGCGAAAGTCAAAGGACGTCTGAAAAGTAGCCTCTCAAAAAAAAAAAAAAATTTTTACATAATATAATCCCTGTTTAATAAATAAACATAAAAGTGATCGATTAAAATCGATAACTAATTGTATTAATAATTAAGTTCACTATGGCAACTATTATTGCCTAATTTTAAGTGTGTCGACACTGACACTTTTTCCGTTTCCATTCAACATGTAACACAGCCAATTGTCAATGGCATTTTTTACAATGCAAAGTGTTGTATTTTATTTAAAATATAATCACATTTAAATTTACACAGCATGTTATTTCTATTTACCTAACATGCTGTTGTGGTCCTTCGATAAGTACTCAATAGTACGTGGTTGAATCAGTTATATTTAAATTCAGTGCTCGCGTGTGATCCGTTCTTAGCTTGCTATGCAAGCCACGGTCGACGTTAAGGCGTTTAGAAATTTGCCCTGGTGCTCTTCGTCCTATAATACGAGGTGCCCGGGCCTTGTGTCTCGGCGGTGCAGTTTACTACAAATTTCGGTCTATATACCGGGTTGCGCGGCGCTCGTTGTACAAGAGCGTCCTGCTGCCATTTTGTTGAGGGGAGTCGCGATTTCGCGGCAAACGGCTGTTCATCGTGTGGGTTTGGTGCAATTCGTCCTATGTACGAGTTTCCCAGCCTCTTTTCGACGAGATCAGATCATTAATCTAGTGGATTTGGTCGATTCTTCGAGCATCAATTTCGTCCATACGAAAAATATTTTAGAATCGCCATATTGAAATAAATAGTTCGTTGTGTTGGCAGCAATGACAACGCTGATTTCATCGTGTTAAGTTGGCAGCAATGACAGCGCTGTTTTCGTCGTGTTAAGTTGGCAGCACTGCGTATTGTCACTGTCAATGTCAACTGTCATCGTTTCGTCAGTCACATCGTAACGTAAACAATAACATAACCAAAGTGCGGGTTTTGGTTGTTTTTAGTGCGGTTTATTTGTGCAAGCAATTAAGTTTAGTGCGTAAGTGCGTCCCTCTATAGGCGACTCACGCTGGAATACGTGCGGTTTTTGTTTTTATCGGCTACAGAAAGCAAAATCATGGGTGAGGAACTAAAACGTTGGCGAACTAAGCGCGGCCAATTAAAAAGTACAGTGACACGTATCGAAACCTTTGTAAATGGTTCTGAGTTTTCCTCAGCCGGCGGTGAGGTGCTTCAGGCTAGACTGGACAAATTAGTGAGTACTTTTAAAGAATATGAGGACGTTAACCTAGAAATTTCAATGCTTGACAGCACAGATTCAGAGAATGTTACTGAAATTGAAAACAAGTATTTTGTAGTGTTAGCTAAACTGAAAGAATCCATAAAGGGTAAGAGTAATTTACATTGTTCAAACAGTTCAGTTTCAAAGCTCCCAAATATTGAGATTTCCTCATTTGATGGAAAAGATTTCACTAACTACCAACCTTTCATGGATTTGTTCAATGCTGTCATTGAGAGAAATAGTTCTTTGTCTAATGTACAAAAATTGTGTTATTTGAGAAAGTATTTGACAGGAGATGCTCTGGCTGTAATAATTAACTTGCCTATTGTTAATGAGTCCTATGCAGAGGCATTGTTGTTACTAAAAAACCGGTTTGATAATAAGGCAAGGCTTATATGTAATCATATTAATCAGTTGCTAGAGTTACCTCAAATGCAAAAAGGTACTGCATCTTCTATAAGGTCTTTTGTGTCATGTATTCGCCAACAACTATATGCTTTAAAAAATTTAGAACAACCCACAGACAAATGGGACATGTTGTTAATTTCTATTTTTTCAAGGAAACTAGACTGTTATACAAACAGAGCCTATCATTTAGATAGAAACTCTCCTGATGATTTACCCACAATGTCTGAATTTCTGTCATTTTTAGAAAAGCGAGCAATAGCTTTGGAGGACAGTCCTCCCCCTAAAAGTAATTTCCATGATGGTAATAATAATGTTAAACAAAAGGCTAATAGTTTTAATCATAAAGTTTCCAATGTTGTTTCAAAACAAAACCAAAAACAAATCACTTGCTTATTCTGTAAAAATAATCATCTCTTATTTGCCTGTCCAAAATTTAAAATGTCTCCAATTATAGACAGATTGAAGTTTGTGACAGATAATAACTTATGTACAACTTGCCTAAGGCACCACTTGGATGTCTGCAAATATACATTTAAATGTAGAATGTGCAAAGAGTCCCATAATACTCTCTTGCATCAAGATAAACAACCTGAAACACCAGTCAATACTGTGTTGCATTCTAACAATAATAATATCAATGTTTTGTTACCTACTATACGTATAAAACTGATTGATAAAAATGGTTGTAAAATTTATGTTAAGGCCCTACTCGATAGTGGGAGCCAAGCATCTATAATAAAGCGATCTCTTGTTAATCAATTAAAATTAAAGACTGTACCTTTTCATGTAAATATTATTGGACTTGGTAATAATAATAATAAAGCCAATGAATGTGCCAACATAATGTTACCTTCCTCAATTTACAATGTTAAGTTTGAAGTGAAGTGCCATGTTGTAGATTCTATCACAACTGTTTTGCCTCAGAATCCTATTGATATTAGCAATATTAGGATTCCTGAAAATGTTTTTCTGGCTGATACAGAGTTTAATGTCCCATCAGAGATTGCCATTCTACTAGGTTCTGATTTCTATTTTAAAGTGCTTCTTGATGGACATTTAAAGTTAAATAATGGATTAGTTCTCCAGAACACATTGTATGGCTATGTTGTAGCTGGTGCAGCTTTTCGTAAAGCTAAAGCTCCAGATTCAAATGTTAACTTGACTTCTAATTTTATTACCAAGGAAAATAATTTGGAAGAAATTATGGCAAAATTTTGGTTGTCTGAAAAAATGCCTGAGCCTGAGAAGAAAAAGACTCAGTCTTTGGAATTTCAAAGAGCAGAGGACTGTTTTAAGAGCCTACATTAATATTTTAGCACTTGTAATAGGGCGTGGCCTACGACGCAACTCTCTCTCTTCGGTCGGTCTCGGTAGTTATCGGTACTTTCACGGCGGACGAACGCGATTGGCTGTTTGCTCGCGCGTTACTTGGCTAGAACTTTCATTCATATCCGCTTGGCCGAATGGTTAAGAGCGCCGATTTATCTAAACAGACGATCCGGAGTTCGATCCCAAGTGTAATGTTAACATTTTTGTAATTTTTTATATCTTTTAATGTTTTTTTGAAATTTTGTATAATCTTTTGATTTTTGATAATCTTTTGACATTTTTAAATTCTTTGGTACTTATGTTTATTATTTTGGTTTTATTAACTAAAGCTTTTTAAATTCATTAAACACCGACAAAAGACACTTCTTGTACCTATATAAAACCTAATATAATTGTTATAACGTGTGAATAACAAACCTACTAACTTCATACACAGAAGTCCATCAGATATAAACATATTTATAAAGATACTAGCTGACCCGGCAAACATTATTTTGCCATACAAATATCGGTTTGAAAAATAGATAGTAGCCGATTCTCAGACTTATTGAATACGCATAAAAATAACTGTGACACGAAATTTTATTTAGAGATGAAAACGATATCTTTATCTTTACTTATTATAAAACAAAGTCGTAATTTTTGTATGTATCTCCCTATGTGAGCTTATATCTTCAAAATTACGCAACGGATCTTGATGTGGTTTTTTTAACAGATGGAATGGTTCAAGAGGATGGCTTTTTTGCATAATTGGTTGAGGTTTGTTGTATATTGGATGAGATATGATTAAATATACTGAGAATTTCGGACGAGCGCGAGCTTTATATGAAAACGCTGCCTTATCCATGTGAGATACAACTAAGTAATGTATAAAGGAATTGTGTATTACCTATAGTTCTTCAAAAAAGTCCGGGATATGTCTATCTTTTAAGGAAAACCCGCTGTACCCATAATAATGGCAAAAAAAATATCTAATTCAATATGGTGTTTTCAAAAGCTATTTATGTGTATATAGTAATATTTTTTATCAAATTATATACCTTAGTTAGCTTACACGCTTAATAGAGATTATAACTGCTGTTTACAGCATGCAATTTAAATGAATATCCTAAGAGATATGACGAAAAAAGAATTACGCGCGACAAAATAAAATACTAAACTGTTGGCCGAGCAACGGGAACGTTTTCTCGGTCTTCTATCCATACTCTAATGTAAGGATGTTTGTTGTTCTTTCACGTAAAGACTACTGGATAGATTTTCATGAAACTTTCCTAAATTCCACGCGTACGGAGTCGCGGGCAACAGCTAGTTCTATATAAAATAGTTACTTCAGCAGATTCAGTAAACGTTGTACATGGCTCAATTATATGTATACACTAGCTGTTCCGGCAAACGTTGTTTTGCCATATGAAAAAAAAAGGTTTGAAAATAGATGTTGGCCGATTCTCAGACCTACTGAATATGCATGTAAAATTTCATAAAAATCGGTCTAGCCGTTTCGGAGGAGTACGGTAACTAACAATGTGACACGTGAATTTTATACGAGTATATTAGATTTTATTTAAAAGATATACCCATACTTTGTACCCAAACGATACTATTTTTTTACGGATTTGTTTTACATTTAAAATTATAAATTTGTAAAACTTAAATCGCGCAGTTGCATTGGTAGCGATTATGACATAAATGCAGCGGCGTGCACAGGAATTTAACTCAGGGTAGGCGGTGCTGTACTCAGTCACAAAACCTTTTTCTTTTATAGATTTTTAGCATAGCCACGCGACGGATCTCTAAGTCGGAAACCATGCCAACAGAACAAATTTAAATCTGAATATCCCGAATCAGTCCACACTGTACTAGAATTACTAAACAATAACTACGTAGGTACATACATAGGTACATGTACGTATGTACATACGTTTCATAACTTTTAACATGAAATTTTCGAGTTACAATACCTTTTTGCTGGCTTAGTTGTCGTAACGAGTTACGACAACTAAGCCAATGAATGACATTTGTGAGAACTTGTTATTTTTAATTTTTAACAAACACACACTATCAACACACATTTCACAATCAAATAACATTTTAAAATCAACAAACGAAAATCCATACAATTATTAAATTATAGAAACTCAATATTAAACAGTTCAATGAATCACATGAAAAAATAAAATGGCCTCCATCGAACCAAAATATTTCTGCTATTTAAATACATACGTGATTTATTAGACTTCCGACTATTATATTTATTCGGATTATAAGTAACGAACGAACATTGCCGAATACTTGCGGTAACATCCGATCGCCAAAGCAGGCCGCAGGATTTACAGTGCAAATCGTCTTGGATATGCAAGCCTGTGTGCGTTTGCGAACTGTGCACGGACACCAAAATTTCTACACACATATGAACTCATGGCAGGCGGGCGGCGTCGAGCTTGCTACGCTAATATTATTCCTTCGCCAAACGCCTGGCAAAAAGCAATTTGCAAGCACATATTGGTGCTATTTATGAATTATTAGGCGTTTTTAAGTTATAATATTTTGTTTAATTAATAGTAAATAAATGAATAAAGTCATCTAAAACATACGAACGTTTTATTAAAATATCTGTGAATGGCAAGTAAAGTAATGCTTTTCTGCCTTAATGGAGCGCACGCCCATGCATAAATGTACTAGCTGGTTAGCTACTACTACTACTACTAGCCCCGCGGTGTTACCCGCGCTAAAAAGGATAAAAAATCTGTACGTTTTTTATCATCCCACGGGAACACTGCATTCTTTTGGGATAAAAAGTAGTCTATAACTTATTCTTATGTATGCATAAGCTACATTATTGTAAAGTTTCATTAGAATCTATTCAGTAGTTTCTTGCGTGAAAGAGTAAAAAGCATCATAACATCTTCGCAAATTTTCATATTTATAATATTACTATCTATACTAATATTATAAAGCTGAAGAGTCTGTTTGTTTGTAGATTTCGCGCAGGTACCACTGGTCCGATATGAAAAATTCTTTCAGTGTTGGATAGTATTAGATAGTGTTGGATAGTAGACTATATAAATAAATAATTACTCACGGACATTTCACACAACGTCCACTGGTCCCAAGCTAAGCTTATATGCTTGAGTTCTAGGTACCAGAATGCGGATATACTACATACTAGCTGCCCCGGCAAACGTTGTTTTGCCATACAATTCTGTATAAAATAAAATTTCATCAAAATCGGTCCAGCCAATTTGTAGCCTATGTGTTATTCTGATGTATAAGCTATATTGTGGTAAAGTTTCATTCAAATCCATTCAGTAGTTTTTACGTGAAAGAGTAACAAACATCCATACATACATCCATACTTACAAACTTTCGCCTTTATAATATTAGTAGGATTATACTACTTTTCTTTTGTAAATACATACTTATAATACTTCGAAACACCCAGACGCAGAACAAACATTTGTTTTGTATGACATTTAAAACATCACAAAAATTAAAGTTGGTATTTTTATTTTCTGGAATTGATAAATTAATGTAGCTTTTTTGAAGAATTAAAAATATTTTCGAATTAAGTACTTACATATGTCTTTTTGATAACAGAAACTTTTATTGATTAATGAATTTTTCTAAAATTGGAGAATTATCCAATAACACTAATTAATTTTAATTTAAAAGAACAATTTTTGAATAGATATCAAAACTATCAAAATAAAATTTAAGTCATAGGGCGGAATTTTTTTCAGTGCCCCAGGGTGGCACATATTTAAATCCGGCCCTGCACAGACTACGACTTTTTTGCGGAACCAACTTACTCTAGCGTTCTCATTCGATTATCGATAAATCCATGACCAGTTTTTATAATTATTTTAATTCAAAAAAATACAAAAAAGACAAAAAGAAAAAAATGTGTCAAGTATGCAGCGCGGATATTGAACAGTTTTATTTCTTACGTCTCTGAATGTAAAACGTTTTCTAGGCGTAACCGGTGTGTAATATTATCAGCATTATATGTGATATTACTGAGATATAATTATAGATTATATATTACAAGATAGTTTTACAAAAAGTGACAGGATATAACACAAAAAAAGTTCAAAACTTTTTATTGTTTAAAATTCGACTTTAATGGCCGTCGATTGTTTATTTTTGGTAATTTTTTTATCATATATAATAAAAAAATATAATTATATTGTTTGAAATACACATATGTTATTAGCTTATTTATCTATGAACGTAATTTGACTGATAGTTGCTCAAATCCTTGCATATTGTTATCGTGATCGTATTTTTAAGTGTTTTGGTCGACTCAAGTGTTCTGAATGTTATGATAACAATGGCGGCCTTTTGACGTCGTAAATAAAAACGTTTTGTGAAGTGTTTATGATTTTCAAGGGACTGTATGGTGTTAACCTTTATTTGTTTTATGTTGTTAATTACACTAGAGTGTTAGTGATAAGTGTTTCTGCAGGAGAGTATGATATGTATAATTTTGGAATACGAATACGGGTAAGCGAATAAAAATTATAGAAAAATTAATATATTGCACTTCTGCGACTTCGGGTATATTTGTATATTATTTTATAAATATTATTTATAGATAAGTAGGTAGATGGATAAATAACGAAGTCAATCTGAAATAAATCTTATAATATAATTATATTTGTATATTATAAAAATAAAGTATTTTGACGCCCTATACAAAATACGCGAATAAATACGTTACACAAGCGGTCTCGAAATGTCATTTTGCGGGACGTAGCAAAAGTAAAAAAAGCCGTTCAGGGAATAGTTTAATGACATACGCGTGTACAGACGAATTTATACCTTTATAAAGATAGATTTTCATATAAAAATTGTTTTTCGTAAAGTTAAAAAACAAAAATTACTTAAAAAATAATTCGGATTCGAACCCCTAACCCTCCACCTCACATCGCACTCGCTTACACACGCGCGCCACTATTGCCTTGAACGGTGGATGCGAAATTATGGTATCTAATCTAAGCCATTGCCATTGGAGCCATTGGATGCAAACGGCACAATAAACGGATAAGTGTGTATTTACAAAAATTGGATAGGTATATGTTGTATATCCATATTTCGGTATCTACCCGTAAGACAAGCATAGAATTATAGCTTAGTTTGGGATCAACGGATATTGTGTAAAATTTCTACAATTATATTTATTAAATATTTACCAAAACACTACCTACACAAAATTTCATTAAAATTGGTCCAGCCGTTCTAGAATACTTCAGTGGCTTCCACATGTACAGGAGAATTTTGTACCTTTATAAATATAGATAACCAAAAAATGGAGATAAGTAGGTATAAAGTATCATACAATATTTAAATAAATTTTAATTCATTGTAAAAAGAATATTAATATCACCACAATTAGGTATAAATATGAATAAACGTCATGTATAAGCGTTGTTCGTACACACACAGACTCACACACAGCATTTACGCACGCAAGTCACGCCCCCAAAAATTATGAATGAAAAATACGTAAAATATAACGAAATAATCATGTAAAATCCGACATACGTCCGCTCCGGTGAGAGCCTCACGCTCGACTGGGAGAAAGGAAGGCAAATATTAAATGCAGGTGAAACGTGAGAGGGCGTATCGCCATGTACCTATTAATACAGCTAGTAGGTATAGAAAATGAAGAATTTGGGATATTTTTTTTGTTTACTCAAAATCTACTAAATATATTTTAATTCTGATTTACGTGTTTCTATATATAATAGTTACTTATGTTTTTAAAGTTATTTCATTAGTTAATACGGGATAATAGACCGACAAATGACAAAAAATAAAAAATGAGAGAGGTTGTTTCGCTAAGATTTTCTATCGAGAAAACTTTTTTCAATCGCGTTTCTGAGTTTATGATATCCTAGATTATATATTGAAAAAACATATACTTAAAAATTAGAGCTCTAGCCATTCAATCTAAAGAAACAATGAAATCTTCGTACATAGAAAAATGCACGAAGCTATTTTGGTATCGTCTTAATAATTCAGTAAAATATATTGATAATCAATTTTCAGTTGATATTCCTTTACACTGCCCTTTGAATGAATTAAATATTGGAGATTCGTTTTCAATTGCTTTACAAAGATTTTTGGTATTAGAGAAAAAATTTCAGTCTGATCCAGAATATTTTTCAAAATATAAAAAGTTTATAGATGAGTATGTCACGCTAGGGCATGCTAAGGTCGTTGATGTCAATGCCTACGACATTTGTAATGGTCCGGTATATTTTCTTTCACATCATGCTGTCTCGAATGAAAGCAGCAAAACCACTAAGTTACGCATAGTATTTTCTGGCAATATGAAATCTAAAAAAGGTGTATCAATTAATGATGTAATGCTAAACGGTCCCATTGTGCAACGTGAATTATTTGACATACTTATCTACTTTCGTACTTATCGTTACACACTCATGTGTGATATTGAAAAAATGTTTCGAATGTGTCTCATCAATGAAGACTACAGACCTTTACAGAATATATTGTGGCGAGATGACCCATGTCAGCCAATCAACTGCTTGCAATTGCAAACAGTTACATATGGCCTTAAAGCTTCTACTTTTTTGAGTACTAGATGTTTGTTAGAACTAGCTCATTTGTACCAAGATAAGTACCCTTTAGCTGCAGAGGCTATTAGACAACACACATATGTCGATGATGTCATATGTGGCGCGGATTCGAAAAACCAGTTACATCTCCTGAAAGAGGAGTTACTGAACCTAATGAAGTTGGGGAATTTTAATTTACACAAATGGTGTTCAAACTCTGTAGATGTTCTACATAATATTCCTGAAAATAAAAAATATTTTGAACAGATTGACTTAAATAAAGACAATATAATTAAAACACTTGGTTTGAAGTACAATGTACTCACTGATTCCTTGTTGTTTCAATGTCCCATGATGGATGACGCTCAAAA
Source organism: Orgyia antiqua (assembly GCA_916999025.1). NCBI lineage: Eukaryota > Metazoa > Arthropoda > Insecta > Lepidoptera > Erebidae > Orgyia > Orgyia antiqua. The sequence goes on along the minus strand of OU779873.1, from coordinate 13,451,796 downwards.
AACTAAAAGAACAATATTAAGTTTTATTGGTAAAATATTTGACCCTCTTGGTCTCTTAGGTCCCATTGTAGTAGTGGCTAAACTGTTCATGCAGTCTCTATGGGCACTTAATATTAACTGGGATGCTGTTCTGCCCCAAGACTATATTAATACATGGGATAAATTTTTAAATGATTTAATTTCAATGGGCACTCTCTCTATTCCAAGGTGTGTTTTATCACATCCAGTAGATGCCATGGAACTTGTAGGCTACTGTGATGCCTCCATGAAAGCTCTTGGTTGTTGTCTCTTCTTAAGAATTTTTAATTCTAATGGGACAGTCTCTGTTGACTTGTTATGCTCCAAGTCACGAGTTGCTCCATTAAACAAATCGGTAACAATACCAAAGTTAGAGTTAAGCAGTGCATTATTGCTTGCTCAGCTAGCAAATAAAGTTCAGGATATTTTAAAACCAAGATTACCAAAACTTTCTATTCACTTGTATAGTGATTCTCAAATTACACTTGCTTGGATCAAGTCAGCAAATTTAAAATCAAATTCATATATTATAAATAGGGTCAATCAAATTAAAACACTGACAGAAGACAAAATGTGGTCTTATGTTAGCTCAAGTAAGAATCCTGCTGATTTACTTTCTAGAGGCTGTGATCCACACAAATTAAGATCAAATGAACTATGGTGGCATGGTCCCAAGGAACTGTCTCATATGGACTTTCAGCACTCTATATGTGATGTAAAATTGCCCATTCCCTCATCTTTTGAGGACAAATTAGTGACCAATGTGACCTTACCCCAATTAGATTTTCTTAATAAATTTTCTGATGTTGGAAAGCTGCAGAGAGTAGTAGCATATATTTTACGATTTCGTAATAATTGTTTAAAGAAAGATAAAGAAAGTGGGTCATTGACACCACAAGAGCTCCATAATGCCTTGTTGGTAATAATTCGTGTCTCACAAAATAAATATTTTTCTAAAGAGATGGAGTGGCTAAATAGGTCCTTGCCGGTAAAGTCAGGTTTGTCAAAACTACACCCCTTCCTGGATAAGACTGGTATATTAAGGGTAGGTGGTCGGTTACAAAATGCCAATGATATTCCCTTTGATGAAAAGCATCCAGTCATATTACCCAAGTCTTGTCACTTGACAACTATTCTAATTCACAAAGAACATTTAAGATTATTACATGCTGGTGCCAAATTGGTACTTAGCTCTTTATCACAACGCTTTTGGCTTGTTAATGGCATAAGAGAAGTAAAGAAAGTAGTAAATAGGTGTGTTAAATGTTTTAGAATGAAAGCAGCAGCCGTAAACCAATTAATGGGCTCTCTGCCACCTGAAAGACTTTCTGTTGCCAGACCGTTCCAAGTGGTAGGTGTTGACTTCTGCGGACCATTCAGTGTGAAAGTTACACGCTTAAGAAGGCCTATAGTGACTAAAGGCTATGTAGCTATATTTGTTTGTTTTTCAATTAAGGCCATCCACATGGAACTTGTAAGCGACTTAACCACTGAAGCATTTTTGGCTTGCCTTAAGCGATTTATTGCTAGACGAGGAATGCCAAGTAAAATATTTTGTGATAATGCCAAAACCTTTAAAGGTGCAGCTAACGAATTAAAAGCTTTACATGATCTGTTTACTTCAAAAAAGCACATTGATGCAATTGATAATTATTGTATACCTAAATATATTCAGTTTAGATTTATACCAAGCTATTCACCAGAGTTTGGAGGCTTATGGGAAGCCGGGCCGGCCTTTAAATTTCACCTGAAGAGAATTGTTGGCAACATTGCCTTAACCTTTAAAGCTTTGTATACAGTGGTTACAGAAATTGAAGCTGTGTTAAATTCACGACCCCTTCTTCCTATAAGTTCGGATGTTTCCAGTTATGAATATTTAACGGCTGGCCACTTCCTCATAGGAAATGCATTGTCAAGTTACCCTGAAACTGACCTTTCTGATAAAAATATCAATAGATTAAAATTTTGGAATATCTTAACCAAAATTAAACAGGACTTTTGGAATGTCTGGTCACGTGATTATCTCACACAGTTGTAAAGTAGACCAAAGTGGCTACAAAGTCATCCTAACTTAAAAGAAGGGGACCTTGTCATTGTACGCAATGACAATACACCTCCATTAACATGGCCCATGGCTAGAGTTGTAAGGGTTATCCCTGGACCAGATGGTAGGGTCAGGGTGGCTGAAATAAAGATGCCAAATAATAAAACATATTTAAGGTCATTTAGAAAGTTAAGTTTATTACCACTTAATAATACTGTTTTTGATGAACAGTTGAGTAGTCCCTAGTGGTTAGCCGATCCCAAGACTTTGTCGTAGGGCTAGAGACTACTTAACTAAGCATATTTCTGTTTTTGAATGTATTTATACTTGAAGATGGTTTTCTTGTATTAAGTATGTATGTTATAATAAGTTTGTTATTATGTTAATATATATATGGTTTTGGCCCGGCCCAACTTATGTTTAATAAATAAACATAAAAGTGATCGATTAAAATCGATAACTAATTGTATTAATAATTAAGTTCACTATGGCAACTATTATTGCCTAATTTTAAGTGTGTCGACACTGACACTTTTTCCGTTTCCATTCAACATGTAACACAGCCAATTGTCAATGGCATTTTTTACAATGCAAAGTGTTGTATTTTATTTAAAATATAATCACATTTAAATTTACACAGCATGTTATTTCTATTTACCTAACAATCCCATTACTTGAACACTAGGTACCTACTAAAGAATTCTTCTTCAGATATTCGTCATGTCATTATTTTAGTACTTTTAATCATAGGACAATAAATATATTCCTTAATTGCCAATTCTGCTACGTACGTCGGATAATTTTGCTTAATTCTTTGTTACAAACATTTAGATTAGATTTTACAAAGAACAACAATGAAATGGAATCTAGTTTTACATAAACAAATTAAATGGTGCTAGCTATTTAACTGAATAATCCAGTTATTCCACGAAACTTAACACCACGGTACCGATTTTACAGGGATGACTGAAGTAATTTAAAACACGAACATCACCAATATCACAGTTCGACAATGGCAACTGAACTTTCCAAATCAAAAACAGTAATACAATGATAACAACTTTTGAAATACCCATTAGATAAGGCTACATTAACGTGTCTTTCATTTTTGCCGTAAGTTAGATCAAGTCTGTGATACAAAAGAATTGACGTTATTATCCTTCTTTTTACATTTACCCACGTGTTTATTTTTTTTTTTTTTTTTAATATTGACGTGTGAGCTGGTTTAGAGTCCTTAATCCCTGACTTCTGATGTTAAATTAGACGTTACTATGAGGTACTCTGATCCAACCTATCGCTAACCTATTGAACTATGTAATATACTGATCATACTCTCCCTTTGATTGAAGATATAGCAAAGGTGTAAATTAACAGAAAGGTGGAACATATACTTAAATAAAAGATGATATGGATCATTTTAAATATCTTTTAATCTACCACCAGTTCGGAATACAGGTTTAGTGGAGAAGAACTGGCAAGAAACTCCACTATTGTTCTTTTCATACAAATATAGGTACTTAATACAATTTAGCAAGTATATTATATCTATATATATCAAAACCTATACACTATATACTTGCTGGAATAGTCCAGCAAGTATATAATACATAATATCTATTTATCAGCACACTATCATAGTCACAATATTATTACAATAATAAGGTATTGAAGGAACACTTACGTGAGGTATATAATACATAATATCTATTTATCAGCACACTATCATAGCCACAATATTATTACAACAATAAGGTATTGAAGGAACACTTACGTGAGCTCCGTTGTCGGCCAAACCCTACCGGCGACTGTGTTCCTACAACACTTCGACTCGCTTTTATTAGCATGTTGGCTCTAATACAATATAAGACTACCGCCCTACCTATTACAAATTGTTATTTTGCTTGAATTATAAAGTAATCTTAAAAATTAGTTATTTATCAAATGTATTACATACAGACTTACTTCAACTTATAATTATTACATTGCAAGTGATGTAACAATCATCTTATCTGGCAATAAGATGATTGTCATTAAGTAGATTCTTAAACAAACATCTAACTACCCACAGTGTTATGATATTCATGCCTAAACCATGATCAATATGAAGCATACACACCTTTATCTGTCATAATAATAATTCAACAACTTTCTTAATCTGACACGGGCGACAGCTAGTAAGTAATAAATTATAACTATTCAGTGAATGAGCCATTTTATATTAAAGTATTTAGCTTGGTTTACTTTTGTTATTATATGTTCAGGCCAGAAAAACTGTGCAAAAAAGATTTTTACGACAAAAACACTAGAAAACTGCGAATTCTGTTAAAAACAATTAAAAAAGTACATAGTTTCATACGCTTTACTATAAAGCATTTTTTCAGTAAGTTTAATCTCTACGAGTATCTGATACGTTGTATTTATATGGTGATTACTGTTAGACAGAAATTGGGAAACGATGACGAAGAAGTTGACTTACAACTAGTGTTTTATGATTTCGTCTTGAAAAATTTTAACACGTTATCAGCACGTAAAAATAAAAGCTAAACTATTTAAATGTCATAAAGAATAAAAAATAGAACAAATAGGTTTTTTTTCTGATTATCTAGTAAGAAGGTTACAACAGTTACAGGCCTTGCACACGCGATTAAGTTACCTAAAGTCAAGAAAAACCAAACTAACACATCAAATTGACTATAAATTATCATAACTGCCAACCTGTTACTTTTCTAGGAATAGAAAAACTTGGGATTTTAATACCATTTATCAACAAAGTGTGTCAAAAATACCAAAGTGCAAGTTCCTTTTAGCGGTTAAAGGAGAGAATTATTTTATGGCCCTTTGAAGATGAATCTTTTTTTTGGGGAGAGGATGAAATTTTCAGCGATTCCACTTAAATTAAGAAGTGTTTTCTGGCAATTGATGTTTTTTATAAGAGCTCAAAGCCTTTTTGGTTTTGTGACGTTATATTGTTTGTATTTTTTATATGATAATAATAATTTTAAAATATAATAAGAATAAGATATTAAGTGTGTGATAAATAATAACATTGTGACAACATTTGAACCTAGAAAGAATAGCTATCAACAATGTTTAGTGTATGCTTTTCTCTAAGAAATAACTAAGTATTAATGACTGGCTTAATCTATTAAAATTGAACTACAATACAGTGAAATCGCAAGTAATTTGTTCACCTGTGATTTCCCTGTCCCAGAGATTAGGTTTTCTTTAAATCAATATAAAATTAACATGCCATTTACAAAACAATATTATTATTAAAGAATCCAGGACATTAAAAGTTAAGTCCCTTATACATTAAAGATTATTTCCGGCTTTGCAGAAGAAATGTATCTGTTGTCGGTTGTAAAAACCAATAGGCCTCGGTTCATTCATATTTAGAACTATAAACAAAATTAAATCCAATTTGCTTAGAGAACCCCAGAGGTTTTATAAAATGTAGAACGTTTGTACAAGAATCATGTGTTTATAGCTATAAATTCCTTACTTCTTTTGTGAAACAAAATCATATTAGTTTATATGGTAATTATTTATTACTAGCATTTAGAATTTTTTTTTCGCAATAAACGGTACCATGTCCTTTCTCAGGGTCTAATGATTGTATGTGCCAAATTTCATCAAAATTGGTTGAAAGGTTTAAGTGGGAAAGCGTAACATACAGACATACAGAGTTACTTTCGCATTTATAATATTAATAGGGATGTTGTCTGGCAGGGCCGGCTTTTATCTACTAGAGGGGCCCTGGCACATTAGAACGTACGTCGTATATAAGTAGAAAAATGTGATAACGTAGGGACTAGAAGGCCCTGGCCACGTAGGTGCCCAGAGCCCAGTGGAGATAGATTACAGGCCCGCTTACCTATATTAACAAATATATAAGAGAGTAACGTTAGTATTAAATTTTATAGTCAATAGTCCATAGCTTTTTTCTGTTATTATAATCTCAATTGTTTTGAGGGTTGGGTGAGGAAGAAGGTATTAAATCTCCAATATTTAAATAAAACTTAGTGGTAATTATAAGTTATATGTATAATATATTATTTATATATCAAAGAGATAAACATCAAAATAAAACAGCACAAATAAATGAAAATTAATGATAAGCTCGCATACTACCCTAATTAGTACACGCTCGACCACATGTTCGTTGAAATATAAACCGAAGTACATACTTACCATAATTATAAATTTGTGGATTAATATATGGGTTGAGCGAATTTCCGTGTAAACACATAGGAAGATTGTAAATGTACATATCTACATCATTACTTGATGAGCTTGTGACGTCTTATTTATCTCATATAGAATAATCAAACAATACATACGTTTTATATCTAGAAATAATTGAATTTCAGTTTGCTTTCAATCACTTTTTTCACCATTAGAATAGGGTACTAAATTATACCGGCGTAACCATAGGCTTTAATTAGCAAATATTATGATGTTCCATTTTCAAATATCGCGCTTATAAAGTCTCTAGTATTTTGAAATGCATGTGATTTTATAATAATTTCATATTGTCAAATTGAACATTTTGTTAACTGATCTTATTGAACGTTTTGAAATCTTGTTTTTTTTTTGTACCAGGTACCTTACAGATCTTTCCTTCCAGCCCCTTACAGATCTTCAATTGTAGTAAATTAAGAAATAAATAAATTAAACTCATAATTTTCTTACAAATATGGCAACACAACATCGTAACAGAACTTTTTAAAGGTTCCTTGTTTGATTCAATATATTTAATCAAATAACTTTAGATTTAGTATGATTGCCGGGTAGATTGAATAAAATAAGGAAAAGCCTTCCACGGCTATGAGCTACAGTGTTAACAAATTCAAACCACGTGGCAGTCAATTGAAATGGATGAAGCTGATATCAACTAGAGGTATACGATGTCTTAAGGACTTAGCACAAAATGTTTATTTATCTACAGATTAAACAAAAATATAAATATTTTTTTTTTGTTTTCGTCATATATAATGTGCATTGAATTTACCGAGAAAACTATAATGTCAAAGCTATAATCAAAGCTATATATAGGTATATAAAAAAAAATGCTGCAAAACAAATGTTCCGTTAAGATAAAACGTATTGTTAATGGAGAAAAAGCAATCTTAGTAACACAATGGTACCAATTCTACGTATACAACTAAACTTAACTAAAAAATGAAAATTGGTAGTGTCAATATACCTATTACTTGCTATTACGTTGTACACATTTATTAATTAAAATCGTTAGTCTATAATACACAGTTTTTATAATAAGAAACTTCAGTTAACATTGCCGAATTGTGATAATGACGCTATCAGTTTTAATTTTTTAGTTAAGTTAAGTTTAGTTGTGCGCTCAGAATCGGCACCATTGTCAATCAATAAGCGCCATTTAATTAGTTTCATTGTAAAGGGATTAAATAATGAGGTCTTACTTTCTGTTCATTACACAGAGTCTCCAATTTGCTTTGCGATCTCTACTTTTAATTAACGCCAATAACTCTCGCGGGTTCTGAACTATTTACGATTGTTAATTTGTGCTTAACTTGTTTTGTATCTTAAATCAATGAAAAGCCTATTTAACGCAATATGGTAATTATTGTCCAACTTCTTCGTCCCAGAATGCAGTAAAATCCAGCTCAGAGATATTTAACACAAAGTACATCCCCTGTGAGAGACAGAACACTTTAACATAAATCCTATGCCAACAAGCCTGGTCAGAGCGGCATGGCAGACCACAGTCTCTTCCAATTGGAGGAAGGCACATAAGGAGTCAAGCATAAGAAAGAATTTAATAGGCTGATGAGAGATAGAGTAACTAAATAACCTGACTTGTTTTATAGAAAATATGTAAGTAACCTAGTTTTGTGTTTTTGTGGTTACCTTAAAAACTAAGTATTATATACACAGTACATAATATTTGCATATAAATAGACTAGATATTAAATTTTCTCTTCCCATCCAACATCGTTTTAATAGATGCACAGTTACCGAGAGCCGTCATCTAGAATAACGTTATGACGTTTACTTTGCAATTTTCCTACGTTTCTGTAAAATATAGTTCGTAACAGAAATATTTGTATTTACATTTGTACATCTCATATATCCAATTCATTCAAACATTGCTAAATTATTGTGATAAAATAATGATAAATGCAAAAGTAATATTTTAACTATTATAAAGAAACAACGCTGAAGATATACATCCTACATCATTATTAACTACTTAGTTAAAACGTAGAAAAACACAATTATTATTAATTGATCCTTATGTCCATTTTTTTTTTTGCATTGTATTCGGTTCTTGATTAATTTATTTATTTGGTTACCCAGCAATTAGTGTTAATGTGCGAGATTGGAGATTAGTCTGACGTATTTAACTTAGAATAAAAAACGTTTCAAGATACGCAATCATTCCTTCCAGTACATAGATTTTAAAATACATAGATACGAAAAGAGATATTGAAAGCATGTTTAACAAAGCAGCAATTATAAGAAAACCACTAAAAGATTTTTTTGGTAATTCTGATTCCAATATTCGGACAGTTTCCTATCTCAGCGCATAACCGTCCCACTGGTGAGCACGGGCCTCCTCCAATTCGGGAAAGTTGAGTTATAGTTATACAGGGTTTGGTTGGTTTACTCACAGCTGACTTTAATTACATAAAAATCCTTAGCTGGCTCTTTCTGCACCTTGGGTAAGAAATAGACTGGTGACACATGTATTTTTAATCTGCCATTACACGGAGAGCGAGATAGTTTAGTACACATGTGTTTTAGGACACATACATTTAAGTTAATCATTTTACATACAAATGATTAACTTAAAAGGACAATCAGCATCCTTTGTACACCTAAACGTCTATTTAATAAATCTCTATTTAATAAATCAAATCAATTACAATCGATGAAGCTTAAGTGATCCTCGAACGAAAAGTCGCTCACTCAAAGGGTTTACAATGACATACCATTATTCGTGTGAAATTATTTGGCACAGATCACTTAGCTGGATTAAAATTTATTGATATGGTATTTTCAATGACTTTCAGTCTTGATAACAAATATTATCATCATTTGATAACAAAGGCTTATTAAACAGTCGGATGTAATCAATAGATAAGTAAAATTTCAAGTAAAAAGCAAGCTAAATGTGTCATTTAAAACATTTAAGCCCTCTGGCTGGGATTATAAAATACTCCATGGTATTAGTGATTTGTTTTTTTAATGAAGGGAGTTTCTTAACCTTGTATGTCATTACGTCATTTACATACGGACAGGCTTTATTGGCAGTTCATACGAGTATAATTTTGAGAGATTAATTACGATTGGATACTAATTATATCACAATCCAAAACGAAATAATCGCAAACTACTCCACGACACCTGTAGGAATATAAAATATTATTCTAATAGATTTTTATTAAATATTAGCTGATGCCCGCTACTCCGTACGCGTCGAATTTTAGATCCCCATGTGTTTTGTCACCGTTTAAACCTTTTCTGGACTTTCACGAATATTTCAAGATCAAAAACAACAAAATCGGCCCAGCCTTTCTCGAGTTTTAGCGATACTAACGAACAGCAATTGATTTTTATATATAAGAAGATAACAAACAGGCAACAGCGTCCATGTTGCGCCCTATTTTAATTAACAACTTTAAGAAATATCCTCTCTGGAACTGCAAGTAACTTATAAAAATCTAAAGAAAAAGTTATGCAAAGAAACTGAAAAGTTTTGCAACGACCCGGAATCGAAATTAAGTCGTAGAATCTAGTGCGAGTTTCTAGTTATGGCAGTATTTGTTATACAGAATATTTTGAGATTAATTTTAGGTCAGATATCTATGAAGTTTATTATGAAAATAAAAAACGAAAAAACACGTTTTTGAACTAGAACTATCTAGAAGACCGAATACTTGGATCCTCTTTTCTGAAACTCATAAAATGTAACACAAATGGATTAGGCAATCAGCGTTAAGCCATTTGGCGTCCCTTAAAAATCTGGCGTACAATGCTGGCTCTGCTTATCGCCTCAAAACGGCTATAATGTTGCCTGTATTATATGATCGTTTAATAAATAGGATTTTCCCGTCCCAAAACGACCTCTCCATACATTGACATGGCCATATTACGGCCACTTATTTTTTATATTCATCCTTAACTGCTCAATACCTGAAAATATGACCTACTTCTCATTTTTTGGTCGATTGCAAATTTGTAACGGGATAGGCCTGTAGATAGATTTGTATGACTTCAATTTTGCTAGTAGTTGGGATACAGGTGCATAAAATAAATATTACCATTAGATATCCTTTAACTGAGGGTGTTTCTTGATGATGTCATGAAGCAGTTAGGAATTGGATGCAGAATGGTTACATAATCAATCACCAGGGTGGAACAACTATTAAATTCTAAAATCCCATTGAATTTGTTAGATGTATAAGGCTCAGGACCTCATCATACCATCCGACGAGGACTGTAGAATGCAGATAATAATATTTGTATATTCTATTTTGATTTCGTTTTTGTTGTTGGTCGTCTTTGACAAACCATGAAAAATTTTGATTTCCAAACCATTTTAATAAAATTAGCGACTGTTTCAATAAGAAGAACACTGTTAGATAGTGTTTTATTCACACTCTTTCGTGAAAATGGTGTCACAATGGTGATAAATGGTATTCTACTGGTCGTATACAAAATTTGTTTCGTGTCCTCACATCGTTAGCTAAGACTTGGGTCGAAAATATTTTTTGTAAGCATCCATCTTTGTCCAGTATACAATAGTGCGGTAGAATGAGTTTTGTGCTAAAGTAAAATTGTCTGGATGATTTTAGATTATCATGAGGGCCATTTGAACATACATTTGGGAGATCCTCTGATTATATTGGATGTATTTTTTTCGTATTATTTTGAAGAAATGTGTTTATGAATCTCTTGAGTTGTACTGAATTTAATGAAGCTTCATTTTTAGTAATTTGTTTTCATGACCTCAATAGATCTTTCTAATGCTAGACAAGGTACTCCTCTGAAATAGGAGGATATTTCGTCTACTAGATAAATAAGTTTCTTGAAATTTTTTTTTTTTGGGAAAATTCAGAAAAATTAAGCGAACACGATTTTAATATATAAACAATTTGATTACAAGTCATTAGATCGCCAAGTAATGTACCTCGGTAGGTTAGTTATAACTTTTAGATACTTGCAAACTTTTTTCCATAGGAGGATATTTCGTCTACTAGATAAATAAGTTTCTTGAAATAATTTTTTTTTGGGAAAATTCAGAAAAAATAAAGCGAACACGATTTTAATATAAACAATTTGATTACAAGTCATTAGATCGCCAAGTAATGTACCTCTGTAGGTTAGTTATAACTTTTAGATACTTGCAAACTTTTTTCCAGAAATATGCTAGTATAATATATTTCATATCGGTAACGTAAATCTGTTCAAACATTCAGTCTAAGATCAAAAAGTATTAAATATTTACAGACGTGTCCTTTATTTATAAAACCTTCATCGTATTTATTGAGTGAAGAACCGTTTGATGTAATATTTAATATCACCAAAACTTTACCAGATTTCGAATGTGTCTTGATTTTATTTACTGAATCTTTTATTATATCTCGAATATTATGGCCCAGTCATTTAGTATTTTTGCCCGGAAAGTTTTCCGGAAGTTTTGAAAACTGGTAATTTTATAGATTTTGATGTGCTCTTTCCAAATTTAAACTTTGCCACCATTAATACAAAATTTATATCGGCTATTTCCTTTTATAGCCAATATTGATTGAGATTCGAGGTAGACACATTAACGAAGATATTTGTGTAGAAAATATCACATCCAACTGACGGTATATAGACATATAATAAATAAGATACGTAAACATATTATAAAAGACAAAACCTGTTAAAATGTTACCTTATATTCACTTTACGCTCTTATTTCTCTTGGTTACCATGATATTTTATTCCTGTGGTTCGGTTTACCATTGATTGAGCATTCGATTCCATACCCAACGCTTTTTAACGCTAATTCCCCATTTTAGTCTAAGAATTCTGCAGTTCTGATTGATTATGAGTGGCTTTTTATCGTATTATATCTATATGTAACCTTTGTTTCTGGTGTGATTCATTCTATTAGAAATTCTCCCATGTCATCACTTGTTATGGACAGAACATAATTTTCATCATCTGATACGTCAATTCTCAAGGGATGAGGATCCCGTTTCTCTTTCTCTTGAGGTTTCAACATCTATGATTTCAGACATAGAGTGAGGATTCTAGATATAATATAAGGGAGTACTGGACAAGTCACGTCTGAGTCAAATGCTCTCTCTTTCTCCAGTTTTCTCTAAACCAGTGTGGACTTTGTTTGCTATATAACTATATGAAATTTTCACTATAGAGTTCTTTTCTGATGACAATTGTCACATATACATTATTTCCCTCTTCCATTTTGTATGGAGAGTCTATTAATACTGAATTAAATATAAAACCATTCAGATCTTTCATTACACTGTCTATAATGACATTCTATAACACATCTATAAATAGAGAACACTACTAGCAAAACTAGCATGCACAAGAACAAAAACTGTAGCATATAATGATTACTAAGTACTAAATATATTAATTAAAGAGAATATGCTGGAAAGTCTTGCATATTCATTCGTGACAGCAAAGGTAAATGAATATGGTAAACAAATTATTAATAAGATTTGTGCTGGACTGAAATGTATAACTGTCACAAAACGTAGAGGTCGTTAATCATCCCTGTTGAAAATACGCCGAATATTGCGGCGTACTAGTGATATGAACGTGTAACAATGTTAGAGTGCGTAATATGTGTGCGAATAACCTTCTAATATATATGTTGAACATTATATTACAAAGATTTATAGCGCAATATTGCGAAAAGTGTCATATAGAAAGTTAAAATGTTATTTGGGTTACCTTGTTGTTTCATAACAAACATAACTCATTTGTGTTACTTACGATAGACACCGTTTTAGGTCATAGATTTATAGAAATTTCCTACCAAAAATATCGTGTAGTCCCTGGGCACAAAATGTGAATGCATGCGACTATGAAATCGGGAAATGATTTGACTTACTCCGTGGTATTTGCATTTGACAAAAGCTAAGTTTGAGTTTTTGTATTGTTCTATTATGTTCTAGGGTATATATTGTAAATAGGTACTTCACAAGTTTTATATTGTGTAGTTTGAAAGGAGACTATATTAATCACTTGTACCAAGCCTATCGCAGCGTTTGTATGCTTTAAAAAGTTATTTAAAAAAAAATTATAATAATGTAATGGGAAAAGTAATTAATACTAAATAAATTAAATTGCAAAGTCACAAACGTTATTTAAACGTATCGTAAGTTTGTTTGGAGGAGTTTGTAAATGGTGACGCGGCATTAGCTGTGTATGCGAGAATGAAATATCTTCGAACTTTTAACTTTGATTAAATACCAAGTTACAAAGTTGAGACTTAATCTTGACTTCGAATAAGTAATTGATTATAGTATGTTTGCATAAAATTATGAACTTTTACCAGGTACCTACTACATTATAGGTTATATCATTTAAAGGCGTACAAGTTGAGCTAACGAAGTAACAATTATGGAAGGGCTTGGTTGAATACTGTGATTAAATAAAGATGTTTAAAGTGTTAATCTTGTCAAGTTGCGTATTACCTATACACCTAGTAGTCTTCTCCAGCCCATTTACGTCCCACTCTTGGGCACGGGCCTCCTCCTCTTTCGGAGAGATTATGGTTTACTGTGCCGCGCTGACCAAGCGTGTTGGCACAGGGTTTATTTTCAAGTTTTCCGTCTCTCACAGGGGATGTTATCTGTGTACAATATCCCTTAGTTGATTTTTACAACACCCTTGGGAGGAGATGGATGGTACACCTAGTACTATTCCTATATATTTAGTAGTAGATTGTGTTCGTGGGTTCGATTTACATTTAAACATATAGCTATAGCTTTTGGTATGTGTTTAAATGTACCATATTAGCAGTTGCCTGCGACTTCGTACGTCTGTAAATTATAATTGCTACATATATGCATAATATTGCAGCTCTCGGTGTAGCTTCCTATTAGTGATAGAATTTCTTATATTCAGAGCATTATTTTTGTCCTACAATACATATTGCAAACTTCTTTTTCTTAATAGTTTATATTAGCTAAGAGACCTAGTATAATATACTTATAGTCACGTGACGTATGTGACATGACTAATTGAGTGGTTGGAGTGTGAGAGCATTTACATCCATACATATCAGTGCTACGGCGGTATCAAAAGCGCATTTTCGTTCAAAAATGATTTAACAAATGAAAACAAAACATAAAAACCTGAATGACTTTTCAGTGTTCAAACATAATTACCTATCTACATAAAACAGCACTTATAATAGAAAGTTATCTCTCATTTCACCACACCCCATTTTTATGCTATCTATAGGTACTTTATCCCCCCCATCAGCTATGGACTGAACTCACTGAAGCGCTACTTGATAAACTTGAGCGACTTCAAAATGTATGCTTAAGGTTCGTATTTGAACTTCGCAAGGCTTTTTTTCCGTAGAAGCTCAAGTGGCTTCCGATTCGCTCTCGCCGGAACACTTACGCCCTTTTACTTGTTTTCAAAGTATTGTCAAATGCAAAATAACCCAGTTGTCCTTAAAAATATCACAGCTTAGAATTAGAATAGAATCAGCAGTAGTCCCGTTTTCCCGTTTATGAACTCTAAATATTAAACTAAATGAATTCCTCTATAAATATGTGTTTTGTTTAAATTATAAAATCAAGCACTTCAATAAGTCTGCATATCGCTATAATTATTTTAAAAAAAGTTAAACGGGTCTTCATGTGCCTTTGAAATTTGAGGGTTTTCCTCGATTTCTCAGGAGATAACCATCAGATCTTGACCTGGTGCTAGTGGAAACAAACAGGAACCACCAGCTTTCAAATAAAAAAAGAATCATTAAATTTGCTTCGCCTACTTAAAAATGATATGAGGTAACATACAGAAAAATAGCATACGGATTGAGAACCTCCTCCTTTTATAAGTCGGCTAAAAACGGCAGTGACGATGTCTTATATCTTACATTATACTCTAAAAATATTTTTTGTTTATGCTGATCCACGCAGATCACAAAAACACATTTATACAAGCAATATTCATATTTTGTTATCAGCAGCAGTTAGATTCCGACTTAGTACTTCTATTTCCTTGTACTAAAATCACACGACCATGACAATTTATGATATCGGTAATCGGAATTTTTATAGCTCAATATCGAATAAAAGGAAGGAAATATGACGTTTTAAACGTGATATAGAGATCTTCATAAGACTTTCGTTGCTTTGAAATGAATGTGGGTTTGGGTTTGATAAATAATATGATGTCAATACCGCACTCGATTAGTTTGTATCAGTTGACAACGTAGTTAATTGTAGCTGAATACGTAATTGTCAGAAGGGGGATTAAATCCAAGACTTTGAAAATTTATATGATTACTTACTAACTGAGTTGCAGAGGCTGGTATTTCCTTTGCTAAGTGAGTCTAAATTACTTCTGACATACACCTTTTCTGAAGATGTGTAGTCCTTTTTGAAAACTTCGGCAGGTAGTTCATTACCCTGCACTTACTTTGAAAAGACATTGATTTTAAGGTTGATTTTTGAGGATATCCTGCTTTAAATATCACTACTCATTTAAGGTGTTTAAAACTTCGAATATAGATTATTTATAGTCAAAGAATACTCTAAATAAATATAGAAGGAGAATGTATACCTATATAGGTATATTTTCTTCCACTACGTTATTATGACATAAATAACAAAGCAACATACCGACACTGCCCGGAATCTTAGAAGAAACCATAGACAACTATTTTGTGACAGCGGACGTCAGAGGAAATTTGAGGAAACTTAGGTTTTGAAAGGCGTCATGTCTGTCCATGACATTAATTTTAGTGTTGCCATTGTTCAGCACAGACTAATATGTTCTAAACTTTCTGTGATAGGTTTAAAGAGCACAGATTTGATCCATGATTCAAATTTATAAGTACATATGCGGCGGCCACAAACCGGGAGACGAGGATTGATAGTAGCCTTGGAACCACCTCTGGTTCATAGGGCTCCTCCAAAGAACTAACATCTCAAACTAAACTAAATTCATTAATCAAATTAAATTCTCCAAAAAATCTAATTATAAAAGGGGTGACGATTTTTGTCTTTGTTTCATACATTGTGATGATTTATTTAGGGTCTTGGGATTGAAGGAGTGCAAACGGCGCAGGGTCTCGAAGTTCGGCGTTTTTTTAAGGAGCCCTATGTGATGTAGTGGAAGAATAAGAGCTTTTTAGAGAACTTTTATTTCTTTATTCTTTCTGTGACTGTCGCCGTTTGTCAACTTGTCACCTGTGTTGTCACATGGTTGTCACCATTGTATAATTTGCCCTTATTTTAAATAGCAATTTTTTACATCTTACTTGTTTTAATTATAATTTTAGTTTAAGTTGAATTTATCAGGAGTATACTCTGCGAGCATATCTTCTCTCATCAAAACTGCAATATTCCGTATATGTTTTATCATGAAGACGACATACTGTATTCCTAAATGCAAAAGCAAGCGAAAGAATGTGGCTCTGCACCAATTTCCGATTCGAGAAACAGTCACCAAGAAGTGTATTTAGAGTATTGACTCTGCTCTTTTGAAGGGCCTTTCGGAAGTTCAAGTAAGATCGTCATATGTGTGTAACAAACACTTTGAACTACGATTTGTTACGACGCTGGCAATTCTTATATTCTACTATATTCTTAAAAGAGGAAATTGAGACTGACGCATTTGCTACTAGTTATGAATCTCAAGGCCCATCGGCTATTCAGGGTGTCAGTTAGTACCCGGGTTTTCTGCTTTAATTTAATTTATTAAGTCAGCTAGGTAATTTTAAAGTTAACAATTTACTGTTGTAAATTCTGTTTCTATTTCTGTTGTCCGTATAGTGAAGAATGCAAGTGTCGCCACCCCTTTTTGTTCCTAGGGTGCTGTAAAAGTTGGCTAAGGAATATTGTACACATATAACATCCTCTGTCAGAGACGAAAATTTATTGTACGTTATAAAAAATAAAATTGTTATTTTAAATAATCGTCCGCCATTTGTTAACACGAGGCATAAGCACAATCTTGTAATGCATGTAACTCGACTATGTTAATGATAATAAAATAAATCTTTGGAGTAAGTAGTTCTGGGGCAATACATATTGTTTAGTTTGTAAAAGTATATTGGCTTGTAATGAAACAAAAAAAGGTGAAAGAAAGTTTAATTTATTGGTCCCTGAATCACTATTGTCCCTAAATCACTGCTGTCACTATGAAGAAAACTGCACAAACAAATAAAGTACTTTAAAAGTCACTCCACTCGCGAGTTACGAAAGAAAAGGGAAAAAGAAAACACTTAGTTCTCCGTGGAAGAGTTGGCCGTGCTTTGACGGCCGCAACAGGAGACCGGTCACCAGGTCAGGACTGTCCCTCCAAGTCCGGTAGGTGGAATCTGTATAATAATATACTTGAGTTTATAAATTATTTTAGGCCTGGTCGGCGAACTCGGCGACTCCAATTATTAGATGAGATCTTGGATCACACTTAGGCGTAAAAGATTTTCAGATAATCTTGCCAGCAACTACCACTCGATCCTCGACCCAGACCAAACTCGAACTGTCGCCTTCTCTATTTTTTTTTACGTTCCAAACTTCCATCTATAAATTTAAATAATTTAAAAATAAACATCGATACTAGAATATTCTAGCAATCAGCCAGTATCTTAGGTAAAATGATTCATAGTATTTACTTAGAAACTCCGTAGTTTTACATAGAGTAAAGAAATAACATTAAATTTATGACAATTGACAAACATCAAAATTTTGACATGTTTACTTAAACATATTAAATATATTTCATTAAATAACAATTATCAATCCAGGATATGTACAAAGGATATTAGAAAACGAATAATTGCAAAATAAATAAAGAATAAACGTAAAAGGAATTATGTAAAGTTAATAAAGATATTATGGAAATGTCACCATGGACGGTATCAGGTATAATATTAATTTATGAGAACAAATCATATTTATTCTGGAATTAAAATAATTATAAAGTTACAAGCGTTATTTTTTTTTTTTAGAAGAAATACCTATCAGCAGGCTTAGCATACCTAGCAGTAGGCCTAGTTTACCTCATAGCTCCGATGGCTACAAGATCCTAAGAGACAAATAGAAAAATTACAGACACCTAGGGTCTTTATGTAGTAAGTACTCCCCTTAAAGCTTGGTATAACAAATAGTGACACGTTAAAGGTTAATGGCTATCACATTCATTATTCATCTTTCATTCCTATAATAATATTTAAAGATAGATATATATTTATATACTGCATTCATCACCATTAAAAAAAAGCGAGGTAGTTACTCACATCCAATGGCAACTACACTCTAACCATACCTGAACCGCCTGCACTATATTGTAAACCTATACCTAAAGTAAGTCTAAATATAATGGCCCTATAACGTCCATAAAACAAATACCAAAAAAATATATGTAAGGATAAGATAAAATTGGTTCAGTATATTAAGGCAATAATTGTACATATCCCTTCGCAACTAAAATTAACTAAGTATTAAATTTAGGAACAACAGCATCGATACCTATTTAGAGCTTGAAAGTTAGTGACATCTGTCCACTAGAGTTAATTTTAAAGAAATTTGAAAACATACCTTTTTAGCTTTATTATATACTTAGATGTGGACAGATCTCATAGTTACAAGCTCCCTCTCTCCATTACTTATCTGTAAAACACAATAAGTTAAAGTACATTTTTACTAATATAAAATTAACAGAAAAATTTGATAAAAAAAATTACACATGAGTATTATAAAAGTAAAAGTAGTTACAGAGTTACAATTTTAAGTCCTTAATATGCCATTTTGACTTTGCACCTTTACTGTCCTGCAATATATAGACGAGTGGAGAAAGTTTTTCTACAACTGTGCATTTGATAAATTTTGGTGCTAATTTTGCACTGAAATAGAATCCTGCCATGTCTCACAGGTTAAGGTATTTAGTTCAAACTGCGATTTATAAGTTGTAGCGTAGTATTTTATTACTTTTCGCTGCAAAACCGCACAAGCTGCACAGTCACACAACAGACTTCTCCCCTGCCAGATTACCACCGGACAGTTAAGATTAGAGTCTGAAATTACAAAAGAAAATATCTATTTCAAAATAATATTTATCGACACAATGTTATTAATAGAATGATAGATGAGAGTTAAACAAATTAAAAATGTCAAATACGATGCCAAAAAAATAACACCAGGCTTGAGCAAGCCGAAATTTGGAATTTTGAGAGTTGGGGTGAGTTCACCCAGTTGAGGCGCCACTGTAATGAAACAAAAAAAGGTGAAAGAAAGTTTAATTTATTGGTCCCTGAATCACTATTGTCCCTAAATCACTGCTGTCACTATGAAGAAAACTGCACAAACAAATAAAGTACTTTAAAAGTCACTCCACTCGCGAGTTACGAAAGAAAAGGGAAAAAGAAAACACTTAGTTCTCCGTGGAAGAGTTGGCCGTGCTTTGACGGCCGCAACAGGAGACCGGTCACCAGGTCAGGACTGTCCCTCCAAGTCCGGTAGGTGGAATCTGTATAATAATATACTTGAGTTTATAAATTATTTTAGGCCTGGTCGGCGAACTCGGCGACTCCAATTATTAGATGAGATCTTGGATCACACTTAGGCGTAAAAGATTTTCAGATAATCTTGCCAGCAACTACCACTCGATCCTCGACCCAGACCAAACTCGAACTGTCGCCTTCTCTATTTTTTTTTACGTTCCAAACTTCCATCTATAAATTTAAATAATTTAAAAATAAACATCGATACTAGAATATTCTAGCAATCAGCCAGTATCTTAGGTAAAATGATTCATAGTACTTAGAAACTCCGTAGTTTTACATAGAGTAAAGAAATAACATTAAATTTATGACAATTGACAAACATCAAAATTTTGACATGTTTACTTAAACATATTAAATATATTTCATTAAATAACAATTATCAATCCAGGATATGTACAAAGGATATTAGAAAACGAATAATTGCAAAATAAATAAAGAATAAACGTAAAAGGAATTATGTAAAGTTAATAAAGATATTATGGAAATGTCACCATGGACGGTATCAGGTATAATATTAATTTATGAGAACAAATCATATTTATTCTGGAATTAAAATAATTATAAAGTTACAAGCGTTTCATTTATGAGAAGAAATAGATTTATCGTATCCTTACAGGCTTGCTCTGACCTTGATAATAAGTGTACCTATATAATATTTATATTTATAAGTGTATTTTCGTAGATATGTTCATTCTGTTTTGTCATTTACAATAAAATAATTCGGTAACCACATAGTTGTAATTTTATTTTTGCATCTAAATAATTATCTATTGTGTAAAATATGTGGCTACATAGCTATAACATGTGGTCTAAGCATGTGGTTAATATCTAACATGGCTTAATTATTACGGCTGTACTCAGTTGACAGAAGGTTGACAGTTGAGCAGTCAAATGACAATCAAATGACAGTCAAATGACAGTTGTCAGAATGCAAAATACCCCTCCTCTATAATTTACCCGTTCTTCTAAGTTTCTAAACTGAAACTGGAAACTATCTATTCTGTGCATACCGAAAAAGAAAAAAAAACTGTCTTTGAAATAATGCTATCCACATTATAACAAAATCCCTTAAAACAATAGCTACAATAGGTTTTTTCTTTATAATTAAACAAGGAAAAGGCGTCCATTTCACTCAAATATGTTTTCTAATGAGAAATATTATAATTTTAAGTGTGTACTTCCCAAAAATGTGGTGTGTACGTCCAAAACCAACCTAAATTGTTTCATTAAAACATCCCCTTGACCTGAATGCAAATAACTTTATATTAATGGCAAGCCTGTTTTAGCTAAACGGAGTTTTTTTTTTAATTAAATAAATTCATAATGTGTACTTTACCCGGTTTTAAGTGAAAAGTTTTATGAGTAAATCATTTTGTTGTCCTGAAATAATAATGTTTTGATGAAGTCTAGGGTTCTTATACTTTACATTTCTCATCGAGCCCCATAACGTTATTTCAACACTTGAAATTATTTAAACAGATTATGGTCGCCAGGTCACCGGTATTATTAGGATGAATTTCAAAAACCATCTTAAAGGCTTTTCTCGTAAGGGCAAAATTTTACTGTCAAATGTGTATAAGTATAGGAAACTTCCCTTCAGATATTGGCTAGAATAAATACTAAGAACGCTGTGATTAATTTCTCAGTTAAGCAGATAAATGAATCCTAAAACGTTACCTAAATCAAACCATCAGTTAACCTTTCGTAGTAGACGCGTTTGATAAATTGCTCCGGCTAAGAATGGTCTAATCAACGTTGCTTTTAATTCTTACCAAGGAATAATAAAATACGAAAAGAATTTTCGAAGTATTTTAAACGGTCCTGTCGTTTTATAAAAGAATAGTTACTAAGCGAGAATTTTATACACTAAGATTCGAGAATTTTATACACTAAGATTAAGAAAGTATTTATGTCACCCCCATTTCAGTATCGATGTTAATTTCAGTTTAGAATATAGTTTTTATTTTAGGTTTGATTTCAAATTCGATTCGGCCACTAATGCGTGCGAAACCGCGGGCAGAAGCTAGTAATTATCATAAAATAAATAGACAAATATGAAATTAAAAACTAATGCCAAGAAGTTAAACTAAATAAGGAGCAGAGTTTAAATGCAAAATAAAACTCATTTCACCAATGTACCATAGTTTGTACTTTAAATCAACGAAAACCATAAATACGGATCTTTTACTTTTTGCGTGTAGCGATAATTAATCTTGTTTGAAAAATGGACCTTGTAATGCAGGCCGATGGTTTGATAAATAGATTTTTGTTTCCTTCCAACTCGTTCATAGAATTCTTTGACAACAAGTAAGATTATTAACGAGGAATGCCTCGATATGACCGCGTTATACTATGAAATAATCGTAAGAGTTTTGTGTCAGACTGGGTGTTATTTAAGATTTGGTCAAACAATTTATAGGTATGTTTTAATAAAAAAACCTTCAATATCCATAGTAACACACCATATTCTAAGACGATATATTTTTTTATTCCATTTCTGCTTAAATTAAAAGAAGAAAAATGTACTATTAATATACGTGGAATTCAAAACACGGTAGCCCTAATTAATCATACAAAAAAGCCGTCCGCTTGAACCACTATCTATTAAAAAAGACCGCATCAAAATCTGTTGCGTAGTTTCCTATTATTCCTTAGTTGGATTTTACAATATCTTGGGAAAGGTAAAAGGGGGGTGGTGACACTAGCATTCTTAATCCGCCACGACGCGGACAAAGGCATTATAACAAAAGAGAAATCAACGAAACTTAATATATTTGAAGAGATATAATGAAATGTATTTTCATAAGCCTAGAAATATAAATGTTACTATAATATTACACTGGGTTTAACCAGGCGAAAATATAGTCTATTGTCTCAATTTTACATACAAAATGAGGCTTAGACCGTTATTAATATTCAGTTGAGAAATCATATTTCATGATTAAATTCAAAGTATTTTGGAGATACTTTGCACTAAATTTTAAATATTTTCTAATTAATAGATAGTATGTAATTTAAACACAATTTAGTGTATAATTTAAACACTAATAGACAATTTGGGCCAATAAGCCTGTGTAATTAGGTACTTATCTAAAAAAGAAATAGGAATTGAAGTGTTGATTTTTTTAATCATGCTCGATACCACTCCAGCGTGGTGCTGAAGACGGACCGGTCATGTCTTTCTTTGCCATCGGAACTAGTATGTTCTAAACTCGGGCTATTATAGCACGTGCAATCTGCCTATAAGTAATTAACAGGATTAAATACACCGATACAGAAATAACACTAAGGAATTCCTAGAGAATAACCTCTTCTTTATCTTTACTTATTATAAATCAAGGTCGTTATTTTCGTCTATATGTCCCTATATGAACTAGTATTTTAAAAACTACGCAACGAATTTTGATAAATTTCTTTACATAATATATTCAAATACTGTATTCGAATATCCTATGTAAAGAAGGACTAAAAATATCTATCTGAATGAAATTGTATGTTAGCGCAATTTTACAGATTGTAGTAAATACTATTTACAATCCTGAATATTTGTTGAAATGTAACAAAATCGGTTGAGTACAAATACCTAGTCGTCGGCAAAAGGTCGCCAACCCAAAGGGTTAACAAAGACGTAACGTTATTTCCTGCAAGTTGAATTGGCTTAAACGATTTAACAGGCCTAAGCTTCTAAACGTCGTCAACTCAATGGCGATCACGGCGCCCGATTTTTAGGAATAGGTACAAGATTTTTAATAGTAAATAGATTTTGTACATCAAAAATATCCGTTGAATTAATCCCTAGAGTATTGATGATAAAAGCTTTACATTGTCTTAACCACCATCACTTTGCTAAAAGTAAAAGTCTTCGAAGGTTTTATTTTCAGTACAATAATTTCCAACTCAAATGAAGTCGCGTGCCCGCCCGTATGCCTGTGCTGTGTTATATATTTGTTATATATATATGTGTTATATATTAGTTATGAAAAGATTTCTAAATAGTATGCGATCAACAAAATAAATAGCGAAAAACATGCAATCCTACTAATCCTACTAATATTATAAAGGCGAAAGTTTGTATGTATGGATGTTTGTTACTCTTTCACGTAAAAACTACTGAATGGATTTGAATGAAACTTTACCACAATATAGCTTATACATCAGAATAACACATAGGCTACAAATTGGCTGGACCGATTTTGATGAAATTTTATTTTATACAGAATTGTATGGCAAAACAACGTTTGCCGGGGCAGCTAGTATTCCATAAAAGGTAGACGTTCTGAAAGTGAAATGAACTTTTTATTACAGTAAAACCACTTTCAATGGTCATAAAATATAAAATATATTTGAGAGTGGTATGGAAATATGGTGAAAATTTACTGCAGTTTATATTTACGGCTGTAATAAACATATTCGGTAGGTAAAATTGAAGAAAAAACAAAACATGATTATATTAATAGGTAAATAATGTCTAGCACTGGTGAATTTAGCGATTAACTTATTGATTGAGTCGCATATCTAGATCAAGCAATTAAAAATCCTGGAATCAGAGTTCTATCACAAAACCTAGATATGATTGAGTTAGATTAAACGAATATCCTCCGTGTGGTAACGGATTAAAAATACAAGTGTCACCAAAGGGTGCTGTAAAAGTCAGCTAAGGGATATTGCACACAGATAACATCCTCTGTGAGAGACGGAAAATTCGAAAATAAACCCATGCCAACACGCCTGGTCAGCGCGGCACAGTAGACCATAATCCCTCAAAGTGGAGGAGGTGCGTGACCAACAGTGGGACGTAAATGGACTAGAGAGGAGATCAACGATCTTATAAAGTGAAATTTGACTTAATTGCCTTCGTTACAGAAGGAAGCTGCAAAGAAAAGAAATTGGTTGATCCACAGAAAATTTAAATCTCGAGAATATGGCAAGAAACACATATATAATATTTCCATAAATATGTAACAACAAAATGCACTACTAAATGTACAAAGAAATCCAAGACACTCGCCTACGATGGCATACCCGCAGGCGAAAAGCTTAATAAAAGCAAGAATAAGTTACGTTTGTGTACACTCGCTCGTTTGTTTACGATATGATTTTTTGAATTCTTTGTATTGCTTATAATACTGTAGAGGATTAAAATAAAATATATGAACTTAATTGCGCTCTGTGTGGTAAAGGATTAATGATACAATTAATTAGGAACGATTAAATATTATTATTATGTAACTATATTTTCATTCAACCTTACATATTATTTAATGAGCTTCGTCATGCAGCTTTTCATCATAAATTCAAGAGTATTTATCATCTATTGATAAAAGCGTTCTTTATAACTATCCACCTGAATAGAGCGTGACTATTCAAAACATAATGATGAGATGGTCAGAATTGTAGTGCTATTTCAATAAAAATAGATTTTTCTGAAGAATCTAGTTAAAATAATTACTGCAATTTTTACACAAGCAATTGACAAAAATTAAGTAATGTTAAAATATTTTTGCGTCTCTAATTAAACGTTTCATGCCTTTTTTGCCTGATATATCTGAGAACATCATAAATTTTAATTATAATAATTTTTTCCTGAAAATCTATACAACGAAGGCATTATAATTTTTTGAAAATAAATTAACAATACAAGAATGCATATTCAAAAAAAAAAAATTGAAAAATTATTTTGCCATGTATCTTGTTATCAAAATGTAAGAGTAAAAGTTCTGTCTAAAAGTGCAACCGGTTACTAAAAGACCAACTTACTTACCTTTGTGGTGCGCTCGAAGGCGCTCTACGGAGCGCCCATTTGGGCGGCCGCGGCTCTCAGCGCCGAGAACTCCACGCTGCTGCGTCGCGCGCAGCGTGTGATGGCGCAGAGGGCCGCACGGGCGTACCACACGGTGTCACTGGAGGCGGCTTGTGTTGTTGCCGGGAGCCTCCCCTGGGATCTCGAAGCTGAGGTCCTGGCGGGGGTTTACCGAAGGAGGGCTCTGATGCGCATCGAGGCGAGAAATGAGCCCGCCCCCGAGGAGGTCGCTCGCTGGAGAGGCGAATTTCGCGACGTCCTCTTCGGGAGGTGGGCGGATAGGTTGACCTCTGTGTCGTCGGGCGCGCGGCTACTTTCCGCCGTGCGCCCCGTCTTGCGTCAGTGGGTCGAGGCGCCGCACCGGGTGCCTACATACCATCTAACCCAGCTCCTCACGGGTCACGGCTGCTTCGCCAAGTACCTGTGGGAGCTGGTGGGCATCGAGGCCGCACCCGGTTGCAAGAGCTGTCCGTCTGGAGCCGTGGACACGGCCGAGCACACGTTGGTCGTGTGCACGGCCTGGGCTGTCCAGCGCGCCAGGCTCACTGGCGCAATCGGCGTCAATTTGTCGCTGCCGGCCGTCATCGCTTCGATGGCCGGCAGCAAAGAGTGTTGGGCCGCCGTCGCCTCGTTTGCATCCGAGGTGATGGCGGCGAAGAGAGAAGCCCTGCGGGAGCGAGAACGCTCAGGGGAAACTCTTCCCCCCCGCAGGGCCGCTGGTAGGGGTCGTCGGCGCGCAATAGCCGGCGGCCCCGGCCCGCATGGCCATACGCGGCAGGTCAGGGGACCTGTCGCTAGGGTGGCGGACGACCCCTCGCCCCGTGTTCGGGCTAGGGGTGACGGTCCTACGGGGGCGGGCACGTTGCCCACCCCCGTCTCAGAGAGCCCCCTCCGATCCCTATCGTCAGGTATTACCGTGTACCGGTAGTATCAGGTATTACCGTGACCCGACACAGAGTGGCCCCCTGGCCACTCTGTGTCGGGTCACGGTAATACCTGAGTGACTACCGTGGCCCGGCAACGGGCGAAGAGAACACCGTAGGTTTAGTTGGTAGGCTGGGTCGAGACGATTTTCTCCCCGGGAGTCCAACACGACGTCCGACGGCTGCCCCTGCAGCCGGAGGGTAAGTGCGTAAAAAGCATTCCTACGTAAAAAAAAAAAAAAACTTACTTACCTTTAAGTAAAGTCAAAACTTTTTACTTCAAATTATGTTTAAACATTTCACTATCTTTTCCCTTGATATCCTTATACTATAAACCAAAGTAGGTCGCAGCTATTTTTAGATAAAAGCATGTAATATTTTTAAGGTTTTCTCTTAACTCATGTATAAATTTTGTTTTTCTACTACAATTTAAGCTTTTAAAATACTTATCTCGATCGTTTGGCCTTCTACATTTTAGGATAACGAACAAAGTTATAAAAACTTATGCAACAACAGCATTTTACTAAAAACATCTAAAATATAATGAATAGACTTAAATATAATATGTAGGTATGAAGGTGCTTTAGGTTCCTATCAGATGGTTGCACTTTCCTTCTGCGTGCTCCAGGTCAATACAGCCTTGCCAAAAGAAATGAAAAGATTCTCTTGTTTTAAGCAAATATAATTCCCACAAGCTTGTAAATATGTAGTCACAGTAATAACTATAACACAATAACTGACAGATAAACTAAAAACAAGTAAGACTATTAATGTACTAAGGAAATATTATTAGTGTTATTCTTTCGAATATAACAACCGAACACTGAAATCTGCAAAACCTGAATAATGTTAAAAACTTAAATTAATGTTCGAGACTGGTCGACGTTTCACGTGACCAAAAGGCTGGCCTGTATATTTTGGCAATTCGTATAAGCATTGCTATACAACGTGGCAATGCGGCCAGTCTTTTGGGCACGTTACCCAATGACTGCGATGCGAACGAATTATTTGATGCTTAATTTTAACCATTTTTCTTTTCCTTTTTTTTGTATTGTTATTGTAATAATTTTATAAAATGTAAATAAATAAACCTAATTACCATACTTCAGGGAATAACAAAAATGCTAAAAATACTTTCTTACAATAACATTTCATTTTTTTTAAATAGAAATATTTGTCATCATTACTTTTTAAATGTGACAAGTCCGAAAGAGTTTAGATACCTATATTTACTAACAAGGTTTCATGATAAAACGATGATGATAAATTGAATGTAAGAAATAAAAAATAAGAATATTATAATGGACATTTCACACAACGTCCTCTGGTCCCAAGCTAAGCTTATATGCTTGTGTTATGGGTACCAGAATACGGATAGAATACATATTATACTACTTTTCTTAAATAAAACTACTTTTTACGGATTTAGACGCGTATATTTGTTTTAAATTTTAGCCCGACGTTTCGGAGACTGCAGTCACCATGGTCACGGGTGAGACTAAGCTGTAATGTGTCTTCTACAATCAGTTATTACAGGTTTTACCCACATCAAATTTAATTTTACATTGACCATAAAGATAGACTAAATTCCGTAAAAAGTAGTTTTATTTAAGCAAATGAGTCGCGCAAGTGTTAGAAAATATTATACTACTTTTCTTTTGTAAATACATACTTATAATACATAGAAACACCCAGACGTAGCACAAACATTATTACAATTATTTGAATAATATTAAGTGGAAACGAGAAAATACTACGATCAAGAGGGGCATAATCACACACCACATTCTTAGCTTGGAACCGCCAGTCCCAACGGCGGATTACCTCAACGCCCCAGCGTTTCATCGCCGCAGCGCTGTCGCTGCATCATCTTACATACAAAGTGAGTTCAAACGAGGCGCTGCGTGACGCAAATTGATGTACCTACGCACTCACGCACAATAATTGAACTGCAGCCCACAAGACAATACGGGTAGGGGCGTCGCTGCATCGGCATCGCCGTAATAAAATAACGCAGCGAGCGCAATTCTCGTGTGGTTAAGTAACATTGTAACCATGACATAACACCATTGTAACGCACCTTGTGGAAAGGCCCTTAACGCTGAGAATATAGGAATATTTGTTTTAAAATCAGCAGAATGTTTGGAGACTTATTTACATCTAAGTTAGATACTGAACAAATATTAACCAACTGACCCGTATTAGTCGATTTACAAGCGGATCCCTACCGCACCTAATAAGGTTTATGACATGGCGTCCCGAGGGTAATTCAAAAGCCGTGAAACAAACTAATTTTGTTAAATGTGGTTTGGCTTTGATTAGCATTCTTGTAAATATTTATTATGATACTGCTGTTTAGCTATTGCTTAGCTATAGCATAATGTTAAGGATACAAACACAGTTACTCGTATGTAACGAAGGTGCAGTCACTCACTTCAGCCCATTAACGTCCCACTCACAGTTGAGCACGAGCCTCCTCCACTTTGGAGGGATTATGGTCTACTGTGCCGCGCTGACCAGGCGTGTTGGCACAGGGTTTATTTTTGAGATTTCCGTCTCTCACAGAAAATGTTATCTGTGTACAATATCCCTTAGCTGGCTCTTACAGCACCCTCTGGAGGAAAAAGGGTGAAGTTGGTGTCACTTATATTCTTCCCTCTCCACACGGATGACGCAGCTGCTATCATTTCTTATCATATGCCGCCGAAATATCAAAAAGCAGGCGACAATGGCAATCCATTGTCGCCTGCTTTTTGGATATTTCATTTTTGCTTTTTTTATATTCTCACTGAAGGCGATTCGTATCTCTGATACCAAGGAGCCTATACCATTCATAATGCTAAAACCTCTTCGAAATCCAAACTGCAACTTCGCAATAATGGAATTGTGCTCTACAAACCATTCCAGCCTATCTTTTATGAAATGTTCTCTGTGTTTTTTGGCTATGACTGGCAAAAGGGCAATGGGGCGGAAATGATCATGGTGGTCGGGAGACTTCCCAGGTTTCAAGATTGGTATAATCAGTTGGGATTTCCAATCGTCAGGGATGTAACCAAAATTAAAACAAATGTTCATTATATTTAAAAGAAGCTGACGACATTAATTCAATTTTTAAAAAAGAATAAGGGAAACCACCTAGGCCAGGAGCCGAGTCCTGCACTCGATCGAGAACTACCTTGAGTTCATCAAGAGAGAATGGGCTATGAAATTCCGATTTTCAAAAGTCCGAATTTCATAATACCGAAAAATTGTAATGTCTATTATTTAAAATCACGAAAAACGTTACGGCTTGTAAAGCCGAAGACAATTAAGAGAAGTCCCAACTGGAACCCGGAATCCTGCTGCTCTTTTCGACGGAGGCTCCGGGACACCGAGCATCACACCACCTGAACTGCCACTCCACGCGTTCGCCGCCTCCCACCATCGGCCCTCCACATTCTAGGGAGGTAACGCACTGCGGGAGTAGAAACAGGTCTTAAGGACGAACCACGACCTTAAATAAAATTTCATGTACTCGCCCCCCACTATACTTTTTTGTCATTAAATTTTTAATTCTTTTCTTGTAAAATACCTTAGTTTTCTTTTTTTTTCCTTATATATATTTATATATATCTTAAGGTACCACTTTCGCGGTACAGTATGGCAAAACAACGTTTGCCGGGCCAGCTAGTACGTAATTTATTACGTACTAGCTGGCCCGGCATTCTGATTATTAAAATACCGTTACTACAATTAATTTTAAAGAAAAATCTATATGATGAAGTACACTTTTTGCAGTGCATTGGTTGTCATTTAAAAATATGATTGTTTACTTTGTAATAAAAGCATTTTGTTTCGATTAAAAATATTTTGTTTCCTTGGTCACAGTCCTAACATAACCTAAGCGATGTATCAATAACATAGGGGATTTGCAGCATGCAAACAAGCAGGCAAGCACGAAACACGCATGCAGGCAGCATGCAAAATGCAGACAGGTAGTATTAAGCATGCAGCATACAAGCAGCCATGCAGCATGCAAGCAGCAATGCAGCATGCAAGCAGCAATGCAGCATGCAAGCAGCAATGCAGCATGCAAGCAGCAATGCAGCATGCAAGCAGCAATGCAGCATGCAAGCAGCCATGCAGCATGCAAGCAGCCATGCAGCATGTAAGGCGCCATGCAACATGCAGCAAGCAATATTATGTCACGGCTCCGGCGCTGCGGGGTATAGGCGGCCCCACGCAAGCTTATCGTCGCTAATGACTTGAAGGCTCAGCAACGCTGTTTCGGCTTAATGGCCGGCAGAGTCAACCAGCCTCAACCACTACGGCGAGCCTTCAAATCACTTGCTCCTCAGCTCGCGGGCCGTCACACCCCTCCACGCCTACGCGGGCTTAAATTGCACTCTAGGGTAGGGCAAACAAGTCTACGTAAAATCGGCTTTGCAGCGACTTGTTTAGTCACAAAATTTGGTAGCTATTTTTAGTTTATTCGAAGTATTAAAAATCGAAATTTCGTTTTTCGGACTAATAACCCATCGAGCATTTGACTCTTCGGACAAATGAAAATCAAAAAATAAAAATCCAAATGAAATATCCAAAAAGCAGGCGACAATGGATTGCCATTGTCGCCTGCTTTTTGGATATTTCATTTTTGCTTTTTTTATATTCTCACTGAAGGCGATTCGTATCTCTGATACCAAGGAGCCTATACCATTCATAATGCTAAAACCTCTTCGAAATCCAAACTGCAACTTCGCAATAATGGAATTGTGCTCTACAAACCATTCCAGCCTATCTTTTATGAAATGTTCTCTGTGTTTTTTGGCTATGACTGGCAAAAGGGCAATGGGGCGGAAATGATCATGGTGGTCGGGAGACTTCCCAGGTTTCAAGATTGGTATAATCAGTTGGGATTTCCAATCGTCAGGGATGTAACCAAAATTAAAACAAATGTTCATTATATTTAAAAGAAGCTGACGACATTAATTCAATTTTTAAAAAAGAATAAGGGAAACCACCTAGGCCAGGAGCCGAGTCCTGCACTCGATCGAGAACTACCTTGAGTTCATCAAGAGAGAATGGGCTATGAAATTCCGATTTTCAAAAGTCCGAATTTCATAATACCGAAAAATTGTAATGTCTATTGTTTAAAATCACGAAAAACATTTTACCGAAAGTCATAAATCCGATTTGTTACTTTTCCGATTTTCATTTGTCCGAAGAGTCAAATGCTCGATGGGTTATTAGTCCGAAAAACGAAATTTCGATTTTTAATACTTCGAATAAACTAAAAATAGCTACCAAATTTTGTGACTAAACAAGTCGCTGCAAAGCCGATTTTACGTAGACTTGTTTGCCCTACCCTAGAGTGCAATTTAAGCCCGCGTAGGCGCGGAGGGGTGTGACGGCCCGCGAGCTGAGGAGCAAGTGATTTGAAGGCTCGCCGTAGTGGTTGAGGCTGGTTGACTCTGCCGGCCATTAAGCCGAAACAGCGTTGCTGAGCCTTCAAGTCATTAGCGACGATAAGCTTGCGTGGGGCCGCCTATACCCCGCAGCGCCGGAGCCGTGACATAATATTGCTTGCTGCATGTTGCATGGCGCCTTACATGCTGCATGGCTGCTTGCATGCTGCATGGCTGCTTGCATGCTGCATTGCTGCTTGCATGCTGCATTGCTGCTTGCATGCTGCATTGCTGCTTGCATGCTGCATGGCTGCTTGTATGCTGCATGCTTAATACTACCTGTCTGCATTTTGCATGCTGCCTGCATGCGTGTTTCGTGCTTGCCTGCTTGTTTGCATGCTGCAAATCCCCTATGTTATTGATACATCGCTTAGGTTATGTTAGGACTGTGACCAAGGAAACAAAATATTTTTAATCGAAACAAAATGCTTTTATTACAAAGTAAACAATCATATTTTTAAATCACAACCAATGCACTGCAAAAAGTGTACTTCATCATATAGATTTTTCTTTAAAATTAATTGTAGTAACGGTATTTTAATAATCAGAATGCCGGGCCAGCTAGTACGTAATAAATTACGTACTAGCTGGCCCGGCAAACGTTGTTTTGCCATACTGTACCGCGAAAGTGGTACCTTAATATATATATAAATATATATATAAATATATATAAGGAAAAAAAAAGAAAACTAAGGTATTTTACAAGAAAAGAATTAAAAATTTAATGACAAAAAAGTATAGTGGGGGGCGAGTACATGAAATTTTATTTAAGGTCGTGGTTCGTCCTTAAGACCTGTTTCTACTCCCGCAGTGCGTTACCTCCCTAGAATGTGGAGGGCCGATGGTGGGAGGCGGCGAACGCGTGGAGTGGCAGTTCAGGTGGTGTGATGCTCGGTGTCCCGGAGCCTCCGTCGAAAAGAGCAGCAGGATTCCGGGTTCCAGTTGGGACTTCTCTTAATTGTCTTCGGCTTTACAAGCCGTAACAGTGCACCTGGAATGCCAGAAAACCGAACCGTAAATATTCGGTTTTACTGTTCTACCAGCGTCCCGACAGTCCACCACGCAAAGTTACAATAATATAGGTAAACGCGAAAATAGTAGCTTTGCCGTGGTGGTAAACTACCGGAACGGAGATGACAATTAATAAAAAATCAAAGGCAAAAGGCTAAAAGAAAAGAAATTTTAAACACAAATTGAAAAAAATTTACAAAAGTAGGTACTTGTAAAAAAAATTATTCCAACTTGTCTTATTTAAAAGTAATTTATACGTAAAATGTTAAGCAATAGAAATCTACAGGCGTTATAAAACACTAGATCAATACATATTTAAATAGTTTAGGACACAAGAATAATATTATGCCTATAAAGCGTATGAAAAGAAAAATATAAGCTAGTATGTGTTTTATATGCCATGGTTAACTCACCCTAAAGCGGGATATCACTGCACTAAAATAATGTGCCTATAAGGCAACAATAATTAATTAATATATAATTATATTAGAATCAATTATATCGAAAATGAAGGTTTCACTAGGGCACGAAACAGTTCTTGAGCAGTCTGATATAATGTGGCAGCTGATCTGAGATGTCGTTAGTGAGAGTGTCAGTTTGACGGCAATCAGCTGTCATGTGTGTATGAAGTTAGCTACTGTTTGTCAAGTGAAGGCGCGTTCAATTGAATCGAAAACATTATTATTCCCGCAAATACAGAACATTATTGTTATTAATTTATTTTGCAATCTAATTAATTAAATAATGAATGGATTAATATTAGGTCATGTAACGCTTCGTTACAATACCAAATAAAAAGAAAAAAAAAATTACTATAAACCTCACGGAGCCCGAGACCTTTCCAACGAATGCAAAACCGTGGAAATCAGTTCGTGTGTTCTGGAGTTATAGCGTCAGGAAGGAAAATCCGACTTATTTTGATATAGTAGATTTTCGAATTATCAATAATTCGGATTTTTTATTATTCGGCCTTTTGAAGCTCGGAATTTTGAGAATAGTAATTATAATCGTTAGGAATATTGAAGTTTCGGAATTATGAAAATCGGAGTAATGATACATCGGTGTTGTTATATTCGGAATTTTGAACCATTCGGAATTATGAAAATCGGTATTATGAAATTCGTATTTGTGACTTTCGGAATAAAGTTTTGTCTTTTTGTAGTGTACCCATCTAGAGGGTCTCCAGAGAAGATTTCCTCTTGAGACACTAACGGGAGTTCATCAATATAGGGGACGTGTAGAGGAGATAATTTGTAAAGAAATTGAAGAGCTATGTGAGGAGAGATTTTGGAGAAATTTGAGACCAGCAGCCACGTTAAAAATTTTTTAAATTATTCCAAACTACCGAAGACGGTGTTGAGGGAGAAATAAATGTATATTTTTTACATTTTACAGAATTTATACCCACCCTGACGTTTTTTATTCTTAAGGAGTTTTCTTAGATTTAGCTAAAATACGATTATACTCCTGTAAGTTTTCTAATGACATATCTCTTTTACATCGTAATTGCGCATTATTTCTCTCCTTAATAATTTCGGTACACACTCCATCCCACCAGGGAGGAGAAGAGACCCTGTCCGAAACTGCGTTTTTTAAAGGAATGCTTGCATCCGCCGCCGCCGTGATAGCACTGCTCAATTGCGACAAAGAAGTTTCCAAATTGTCAAGGGATACTTGAGCATTGGGATGGATTTTACTTTCAAGTAGCTCTTCATAGGCCTCCCACTTAGCAGCTTTGGTACGATGTTTAAGAAGAGGTTTTTTGCTTGCAATAGGATGCGAACAACCAAAGAGGAACAAATGGGGTAGTGATCACTACCGTAAGTTAAATCTAGACGTTTCCAATCTAGCATAGAGGTTAAGGAAGATGAACAGAGAGTCAGATCAGGCAGCTGTTATTTTGTCCAGTTCTTGAGAATCTTGTTGCCGAGCCATCGTTAAGTACGCAAAGATCTTCTTCATCTATAATATTAACTAGCTCGAAGCCCCAAGCATCGCAGAGGTCCGAACCCCATAAATAGTGATGGCAATTGAAATTCCCAAGTAATACAATTGGATAAAATAAATTACATAGCCTTTTAATATATTGGAGCGATATATGATCCGGAGAAGGAATGTAAATGGATATAAAATTAATGTCAAGCATCCGAACTTCTACAGCATTAATTTTATCACCGAGAGAAGTGAAAGAGGAATGGAAGGAAATATATTTCTTACCATAACGGCAGCACCACCATATCCATCGATGCGGTCGTTTCGGTAAGTACTATATCTGGGAATATG
Organism: Orgyia antiqua; assembly: GCA_916999025.1. Lineage (NCBI taxonomy): Eukaryota > Metazoa > Arthropoda > Insecta > Lepidoptera > Erebidae > Orgyia > Orgyia antiqua. Next base: position 13,416,512 of record OU779873.1, on the reverse strand, counting down.
AAATGGAAGGTGTGGCAGAAGCCATGTCTCTGCCACAACAAAAATAATTGGATTGTGTGTATTAATTAGGTAAATGAATTCGTATTTTTAGGTATTGCGCTCCTGGCATTCCACTGTAAAATTTTGTGGGCCATTGTGATGATGTAGAACTAACTGAATGATACTGTGAGCTACGTGGTCAGGTATATTTATTTTACTAAGGACAGTATTAAGCATCATAACTAAAGTTTGAGTTTCTTGAGATATGTCACTATTTGAGGATGGACTGTTACTAAGGGCGCAACCATTTGTGGATGGAGGTATGGTAAAACTATTAATAATGTCTCTGTGAGCTTTTCTGTCGTACCCTGGAGAAAGAGGAGCGTGTGGTTTTGGCTTTAATATAACAGTTTTTTTATATGAAATTGTAGGGGAACAGAATTTTGAGGAGATGAGGGCGGAGTATAAAATTGAGAAGTGGATTGAGTAGATACTGAACCTTCCACGTAAGATTTAGTAATAGGAGGAAAAGATTTAGATGCGTCTATGTATGACAAATTTTTTTCGGTCATTACAATTTTTATATTTGCTTTGCGTGCTCGAATTTCGAGCACGCAAAGCACATGACGTTCGGAAAATAGTATATCTCTACGGGTAACGAATTGAAACAGCAGAATACCCTTTTTGGTAAAGTCTGGCCATCAAAAGTGATAACAACGGAAGAAGTAGGCTTTCATTCCGTTAAACCGTCAGATGTAAATTTATGGTAAAGTCGTTTAACTTTGAGTATCGAACCGCAGTGTAAAGGTGTTGTAAGAATAAGACTTATCTCCTCATCCGTCCATTCTGTAGGAATACCCTTGACAATACCCATACGAGAAATATGAAAAGTAGGAATTGATGTAGAGAAACCCCTATTTACCAGTTCTGTATTACATAGAAAAGCATCCGCGTCTTTTGGACCCTTAAACTCTAACGACAAACGATTACGACCTACTTTTTTGATGCCATCAGGTAAGACGTTTTTAATATTTAACTTATCTATAAGTAATATTTACATTTGTAATACACAATATTAATAATATAATACATTGACAACAACAAAACGTCTTCGATGTCATTTTTAAATTTTCTTTTCAGAGCAAGTGGTCTATGATGATGATGAAGTACCTAATTTCCAGAGACAATTATAGTCCCCACAGATGTATCGATATAAAATTTCAAGTATCGATAATCGATTGAATCGTTGGCCACTCTGTCTGTCAATTTCAACCTTAAATTTTAACTGTCCGTCTATTGACCGACTTCTATAATATAAGCTCAACGCTTGGCTATATGGACTAAGATCATCTAAGCCCATAATTTACAGTGATTTTGCTGACGTGCTATTGACAATGTAATCATCTCGAATATAATACGGAATACGCATCGTAACAGATCGCGCTCTTTAGACTCTGCCTACCTTCATGGGAAAATGGTGTGACTGATGATGATGATGGAATAAGGAACCAGTTATATACGAAACCCTTTGTGTGCGATTTCTACTCGCACTTGGCTAGTTTCTTAATTTGGTCGATATATCGATATTTTTCAACTAAAATCTCGATTCTAAATTAGATATTTTTATAAATATCGATATATCAATACATCGATATTTTTTTTCGTGTCCGACAACCCTAACACCCGCACACACCCCGCGCCCTACCTCGTGTCACCAAATAGACCGATAAATCGCCTATGCGCAGCTTGACCGCCAGCGTTCTTTTTACATGACGCGACCTATACTAGCCTTTGCTCCGCAGTTTCACCTGCATGTAATTCTGGTGTGGATCTGTCATTTGACATACCCAAATACAAAACATTTTTTCTATTTGAAAACCTACTGAATGTACATACAAAGTAAAGTTATCCATGCGATATGAGCATTTCGTATTGATATAGTTAAAATTTTAGAGTATATTTGACAGATTACTTAAATAGAAATCTGCTATTCTTTCCAATGGTTTTAAAATGTTTTGTTCTGTACATTAGTACCCATATAACACTCGTTATCAGTCCTTATTTTATCTAAGAACATTACTGTCTGGAAGATTTAGTTGTTTCGTCCCTTTGCAGTGTGGTACAATTATTGTAAGAGGCTATACTACAAGTTACTGGCTATAAAATAAGATGCTACTTTGGTTATATGGAATGTTGAAAGGTCTCTAAAACAAAAACCGATATTAATAAGTAGGTATAAGTTACAATAGAGTTAAGGTTACATAGAAAAATAAAATGTTTAATTTTAACACGAGCGCGATTCATTTATTTCAATATTTAATTGAAATAAATAAATGGTTTTAAAATATACAGTTTATAAATAATACTACTAAGTAACTGTTTACGGATTCTTTCGGAGTCGCCGAAATATCAAAATCAAAATAACATATTCGTCTGAATAAAAAAAAAGCATTTTTATTTGACATCATTTCGACAAGTTTTCGCTATTTTCCTTGTCAAAAATAACGCTCGTTTTTAGTGCCTCATACCATACACTTCCTGGAACGTCCTTGAGAGATAAATAACACGTTTGATTTACAACTACGCCGGATTCACAGACGACACTGTTCTGTTGCCAAATTGATATTGAATATGCTCAACTACTAAAAAATATTGAAAATTGAAAAATGTTTCAGCAAAGACGTATTTTCAATATTGAATCAACAGCAAAATATATTTATATTTTTAGGGGATGAAATTTTGATCCATCCATTAATGTTTTCATCGGCATATCATTTAATCCAATTAGATTTGCTTTTCTTTATTTTTTTTTGTGTAAAATAACAGATGTGTAGATGTGAATAGCTTCCTACGTCTTTAACATACACCAAATTCCGGTTTCGTAAGGGATAAACGATGAAAAAATCGTTTGATAAAAACGTAAATTGAAATCGTTCAATTTAAATAGAAATCATATTGTAATCGAGAAAAGTAATTTATTAACTATTTTCGAGACAATTTAACAAAAAGAAGTCTTTTAAAAATGTCATTGAATGAAAAAAGCCAATAATATAAAAGAACAAGACAGTCCCTCTGCGCCATTGAAAGAAAAACACCAATTACCATAGAACATTCCGCAATTGAAGTCGGAGGGCTGATAAATTCCTCACTTTTCCCAAAGGAAGGATACATCTTCAAAGGGCCATGAAATAAATCTCTTCTCCCAACCACTAAAAGGAACTTGCACGTTGATATTTTTGACATAGCCTGTGATAAATAGCAGGAACATTACAAGTTTTCTCTGTTTTCTTTACCCAAGTAACAGGTAGGGAATTGAGATAATTCATAGGATTTATTGTTGTTTGTTGTGCTATATTGTTTTTAGGCGTTTATTTTTTATGGACATTATGTAGTTTGTTATCTTACATCGATTAAGTTTTATGTTATATAGAATAGAATAGAATACTCTTTATTGCTCACCATAAAGTTATACAGAAGTTTAAGGTTAAGTTTAAGGTTTAAGTTTTAAGTTTAATTATCACTACAAATACACCTTTATCTAAAGACCCACAGTTAATTTACTGTTTAAGTAATTTATAATTTCTATACTCACATTAGAGTCTAATGTAGGGTCTAATGATTAGACCCTGTGATTGGAATATTTATACTACGTGTATTTAGCAAGCGATTAAAAATTCTTCAAGTGAAATTGCGTAATTTAAATCAGTTACACCGACTTTATCATTGAGTTAATTTTTTCAAATATATTTTCATTTCTTTATAAATACACGTTACGAAATTATTTTCAAATAATTTTGTAATTCGTAACATAAAGTCAATATGTTTAAATTTATTCAACAACAGGACTTGTAAAAGTAGCTTACAACAATTTTATAAATTTTATATTTTTATTACACAACTTGGCTACGGCAAAACCGCTGACTCAAATGCACATGTTACCGCCGTTTTAGAAGTTTCCGTGCATGATAAAATACTCAATTTGCAACGTCGACGCCTCGTGACAACCTACATCGATCAAGGTTCAATATGGCTTTACATTTGTTCTGGAAATTCATGATTCCATGCCTTTATATTATATTTGATTAAAAAATTTGCAAGACTGGCGACATTCCCAAAGTATGACAAGGTACTCGCATATTTGACGAAGAGACGGAGACGAAGAAAAGAAAATCGATTTTAATATAATTCTTTATTCTCCATTAAATTAGATATTTTTCTTACAATAACGATATTTGTATATCATTTTCACAATATTTGTAAGACTTAATTCATCTCTGCAAATGCTTTACAAAAATATATAGGCGTGATAATAAATTAATAAGTAATTTTAAAGCAATATATTTCTTCCCTTTGGTAGTATTAGTAACACCGTCTTGCGACACACTCTGGGAAAACAGTTTTCACTGCATTATCACACTTGAGATTCTTTAATTTTACTCCTGAATTTTTTACAATTTCAAATAATCTGATGTACGTGTTTTGAGATTAGTTTGGACAGCAAAGCGTATAAAACGGGAACTAGGTTGGTTGTGTTTGTATTCGAATTCAGGTCTATATGTATGGTACATAATTGATAAAATGGAATTATTTAAAAGTGCCATCATCGAAACGTTGCCGTACCCCCTTTGGCTTACCACCTTTTTAGACAATTTTGACATGAAGGCTATTCTCGTAATTTTGTCTGACTCTCCATCTTCTGCTACTAAAAAGTTTTTTCGTAGACCCTCGAGTATGCTTACATCTTCCACTGAGTGAAGTGTCAAATTCTCAGCCTGCAAATATTTCTTCCCAGTACTGTAAAGGCAATCCTGTTTATTAAATAATGGTAGACTTGTGCTCAGCCCTGCGGAGATTTCGTCATCGAAATGCCTTTCAAATATTTATTTAATAGGCGTCAAGTTTGTGCAATCACCTTTCTTTATTTTATTCATTTTTAGTACAGTCCTCATTTTACGTTCGACGCTAATAGACGCACTACACACTTTTCTATTTACATAGCGCCAAAAAGTACTGCTATCCATAATTGTTCTTTTAATTTTATTGTACCAGTAGCCGTTGTGTTAAATGGTTCGATACCATTTTCGATTTTTTTCTTTAATAAAATCTTGGTCCCTCATACGCAAAAATTATGAACGCAAGTCTGATATTTAAGTATTAATTAATTTATTACCTTATTAATTTAGAACATTAATATAACCTAACAACGTCTTATTACGCTTCATTTGAGACATTCTGTAAACGTCTAAAATATTTATTTACTTAAAGAAGTACATTTATATTGAAGCTGAAGCATATTCTATTAGGAGTAACGCTAATGGAATATAATGGACAGTGTCATTATACTCCATTAGCTTTAGTGAACTAACTTGGTGAAATATCACGTCGTGACGAGATATGACGTCACTGGTTTTTCTATTTAAAAAAGGTTATTGTGAAAGAGTTTTAAATATTTAACCACTTTTCATGGACGAAAACACCTACAATCATGGCCGCATTCTTAGAAATACGGATTTTAGATTTTTCTTTCGTGCATGCAACCAAATCGATTAGATTATTTCACTTAAATCGACAGAAAAATGGTGACGTGATAGTATAAGCACTACACTCGATTGGTATCTAAAGAAGATCGCAGTTGATTGTAAATAAAAACATCCTCTTGCACCAAGAACTTTATTTTCTACATTCTTTTTGTAATGGATTGGATGTGATCTGTGCAGCTAAAGTTGGTGATCAGTCTAAACCAACCCCTATTCCTGTAATAGAAAGTAAATATGACTATTTCACATAATTATAGAATTAGTACCATGATTATGAACGAATTTGTCAATGTCTTTAGCACGATCATGTATTACCAAACTATAAATCAAATCTATTGATACGCAGACATGTATTGTCGTTTATGTAACCAACACAAAGCAATGCCGAGTGTGTAATGCGCCAGTGAATATGCAATTGCATGAACATGTTTAGATTCCAAGTAATGGGTGAAAACATTTATTATACGTTATCGTACACATTTTGTTCCTAATTTTTGATACACATAGTAGACCATTTACTTACTTAGATAATTATCTCACGAGAGTTGAAATTTAAAATATACCCATAAGCTTCCATGTGAGCATCTATTTTTTTACTAAAAAGACACATGATTGTGTTTGAAATGCTTGTGTAATAATGTGTGCGTGGAATTTTCTGAATTAGTCTATAAAAATATGTATATCATGAACAATTTGATCACGTATATTCTTTTAAAACCTAAACTTCATACATGTGTCCTTTCAATCATCGTTGGCACGACCTTTTCGATCCACAATATTATCGATAAAATTATATAAGTTAATTATTTTTACTTATTATAAAACAAAATCGATATTTTGTATGTATGTCCCTATGTGAGCTTATATCTTTATAACAACGCAACGTATTTTGATGCGGTTTTGTAATAGATAGAGTGGATCAAGGGGATGGTTTCTTTTTTTATAATTTGTTAAGACTTGGTTTCGAAATTCCACTCGTACGAAGCAACAGCCAGTGTTAAATAAACTAGCTTCACAAATAGTAGAGTATATAACATTTACTTAGTTGCCAAAAATATATGAATTACGTATAAAAGGCTTCATTGGTCATTCACTAGCTGTCAATAGGAAGTGAAATATAGCTACTTTCTACACGCTTACATTTTGGTCCAAAATGATGGTAATCATTCAAATAAAGTGGCATGAACATTTCAGCGGCGTAAGCCGCATATCTAGGGCAAAATTGACAAACACAATTTATATTGTTAAATGAACAAGATATATTGTTATGTGAAGTGTTTTTGACTTCTATTCATAATCCTTTATTCAAATATATTTAATAATAAAATACGTTTTGAATACTCTATCTGTACTGCCACTTTGACCCAATTCTAAAGGCTTGTAATTTGACGTCTCCTATTTCGATTTAATTTTCAATTTTCTAATTATTCAGCATTGTTGTAATTTATGTTGTTTGAGCAGTCTTCGAAAGTATGTTGTTTCACCAAAGTCGATGAAGTCTTCCGAAGGTCACCAAACAGGTAGTACTCATATGACGGAGTACAGAATTGTTTTATGTAAATAAAACGATGAGTTTGTCTTCAATTGCGTTTATTCCCAATAGGGATATTACAAACTTGCAGATTGTACTGGGATAGCAAATTATATAAAATTAAGTGGCGTACTACTGCTACCGCCACGATATGTATAAAAAGAATGAATAGGTTTTGTATGAAATAAAATGTCGTCGAATGAATGTGAGAGAAATAAAAATGGTGGATAGTTCGGTCTCCGCAGTTCAATGGGCCACGGCGGGCGGAGCCCCCCACCGCTGGTACGGCTCGGCGCGTACATACTGGGGGCCCTTGAAGACTGCAGTCTTCAACTACTCTTGAGGCTCTTGTTCGTCTAGCAGGGGACAGAGGTACCGCACCGCTCGTCTGTAGATACCAGAATTTGTGGTTACGTCAGCCACACGTATGACGCCATCAGGACCTGGAAATAGTTTTGAAATGCGTCCAAGACGCCAGTAAAGGGGTGGCGCATTTTCTTCCCTTAGAAGAACCAAATCACCAAGCTGGATTGGACGATCAGGAACTCGCCACTTGGTGCGCTGTTGAAGTTCTGCAACATACTCCAGTTGCCAGCGCCGCCAAAAATGCTGCCTCATATTCTCTATCCTCTGAAACCGGTCCAATCTGGTTTGTGTTGCATCCTCTAGGCTAGGTGATGGTAATGACGTCAAGGCACGGCCAATGAGAAAGTGACCTGGAGTTAGAGCTTGGAAATCGTTGGGAGAAGAGGAGAGAGGACATAAGGGACGGCTGTTAAGGATTGCTTCTACTTGACTAAACAAGGTTGCCAATTCCTCGAAAGTAACATGACCATTGCCTAATATCCTCTTTAAGTGATGCTTTGCAGATTTTACCCCTGACTCGAATAAGCCCCCAAAATGGGGAGCATAAGCAGGTTGAAATTTGAATTTAATTCCTTCATCGGACGCAAAGGAAGAGATGGACGAAGAATTAGATTTTAGAAAAGATCCTATCTCTTTAGCGGCAGCGACAAAATTTCTGCCGTTATCACATAAAATTTCGCGTGGCTTGCCTCTGCGCGCTATAAAACGACGTAAGGAAAGTATAAATGCCTCCTTAGAAAGCTGACTAACTGCTTCTAAATGTATGCACTTAAATCTAGTGCAAACGAAAATCGCTAAGTAACATTTGCTTATTTTACAGCCTCTTCCCTTCCTATCAGTTATCATAAATGGTCCAGCAAAATCGACTCCAACACTAACAAACGGAAAATCTGGTGTAACACGTTCTAAAGGTAGTGTGCCCATAATGGGCGCGATTGTTTTGGGAGCGAAGCGTCGACAAGTTACACATTGTCGCGCGACCGTGCGAGCCAAGTCACGTCCGCCGACAGTCCACACGTTTTCCCGAATGGAGCTGAGTAAGAGCTGGGGACCAGCGTGAAGAAGTCTCAAGTGCTCCTGCTGAAATAATAACCTAGCAAGTCTATGTTTAGCACTTAGAAGTATCGGATGGCGTTTATCAAACGAATAAAATGAAGAATCGAGACGGCCACCTACACGTAAAATATCTTCCTCGTCTAGAAAGGGAGATAATGAAATTAGAGGGTTTTTGCTACTTAAAATACGTTTATTGCGTAGTGTGTTTAATTCGGTTGAAAAACTATTAGCTTGGGAAAATTTTACCAACTGTTTAAAAGAAGATTCGAGTTCCTCAGGCTGTAAAACTCCTATTTTCTTAGTGCTAGGATTGCGGCAATTATGTATAAATCGCAACAAATAAGCAAATGAGCGTTGAATCTGTTTTAGTTTAGAGTATTTATCAAAATCAATCAACGAAGTATGTGATAAAGTTTCGCATGTTGCAGCAACATTGATTTTTAATTCAGGAATGTCGTTGTGAACTATCATATCACTACCTAATTGTGGCCAATTGTCTTCCGTTGTATATAAGAAAGGTGGACCTTCCCACCACATGTTTAGATTATTTAATTTATAGGTATCGACGCCACGTGAAGCATAATCTGCCGGATTTAACGCGGTTGGCACGTAATGCCACTCAGAACCTTCGGTTAACTCTAAAATTAAACCTACTCTGTTTGAAACAAATGTTTTTAATTTAGTGTGATTAGTTTGAAGCCACGCTAAAACAATGGAGGAATCGGTCCAGTAGCAGGTGCGTGTTACCTTACAACGCAGTGTGCTTACCACCGCCGTAATGAGTCGTGCGCCGAGCACCGCCGCGCACAGCTCCAGTCTAGGAATGGTGACCGGCGAGAGAGGACTCACGCGCGCCTTCGCGCACAGGAGTCGCACAACAACGTCACCGCGATCGTTTGTAGACTTTAGATAAACACACGCTGCGTAGGCGCTGATGCTACTGTCACAAAAGCAATGCAGTTCTATATAGTTAGGCAAATCGCAAAGTGCGTGCCGTGGTATTTTAAATGAGTTTAAAGAAGATAATCCATCTGTGAATTGCCTCCAAGGCAGTTCGATACTTTCAGGCACAGGCTCATCCCAATCGATTTTGGCCAGCCATAATTTTTGTATTAAAATCTTAGGCACAATAGTTATTAAACTTAAAAGGCCCAATGGGTCGAATATCTTACAAGAATCGGATAAAATTGACCGTTTAGTAATACAATTGTTATTAGTGGAATATTTTGTGGGAAAGTGTATGACGTCAGCTGCAGAGTCCCATCCTACTCCGAGAGTGTGTGAATGAGAACTTAGTAGAAGACTGTCTTCTGAACTAAGACTCTGGCATTGTCTCAAAATCATTTCCGAATTCGAACGGAATTTGCGCAATGGAAAGCATCCAGCTAATAAAACTTGTTCAACAGAGTTTTTAATGTTTAATAATTCGCACTCCGAATCCGTCCCTGTGATCAAATCGTCGACCATAAAATCATTCTGTATAATTATTTTGATTTTATCGTCCACACAATCTTCACCTAGTTGCCACAAACAACGTGTACTTAGAAAGCTTGCACTTGAATAGCCGTAAGTAACTGTGTTAAGTTTTAATGTTTTTAATTTATCATTCTCGTTATCTCGCCATAATATTAATTGTAGATTACGGTCACAATCCTGCACACTAATCTGGCGATACATTTTTTCGACATCGCCTGTTAACACATATTTGTACGATCTAAATCTAATAAGTATATTAAAAAGTGAATCTTGTATACAGGGACCAATCATCTGGAGATCGTTAATGGAATAACCAGATGATGTAATAGCGCTTGCATTGAAAACAACACGAACCTTCGTTGACTCGCTAGTAGGTTTTAGAACAGGATGATGCGGCACATAATAAGAAATATCTGTAAACCTAGATTTAGTCTCTGAAAGATGACCTAGCTCGGCATACTCTGAGATAAATTTTTGATAAGAACCTTTAAGTTCTGGATCATGCCTAAAACGTTTTTCTAACGCTAGAAATCGTTTTTTAGCTACTCGATACGAATCGCCTAAACAGTCGGGCTCGGTGACTAAAGGTAGACGCACGCAAAACCTGCCGTCTTTGTCCCTATACGTATGGGTAATGAAATGTTGTTCGCATTCTGCTTGTATGTCTGTAGGTTGCGTCGTGGGCTGAGGAATTTGTTCTAGTTGCCAAAACTTACTCAATTGTTCATCTAAATTATCACTCGTAGTAATATGATTGCATTGACTAAACGAGTAAAAAGATTGTTTTGGTAAAGCACGCTCGAACACAGGACCTGCCAATAGCCAACCTAGTTTTGATTTGCGCATAATGGGTAAATTTTTACCTAAATTAAGTTGCTCGGATCCGATTAAATACCAAAAATGATCCGCACCGATTAAAACGTCAATGGGCGCAGGCTCATTAAATGTAGGATCTGCGAGTCTCACCTTCGGCGGGAGTTTAAATTGTGATTTGTTGAAGTACTTGTGTGGTAAATTACCCGAAATAGTGGGTAAAACTAAGCACGATGTGCGAAATTTAAATGTTTTATTATATTTTGATTTTATTTCTATAGTACAGCGCTCAGGCGTACCTAATAAAGCATTGTTACCTATGCCTACTATGTTTGTATTAGTGTGCTGAGGAGTCAATTGCAACCGTTCCTTTAGACTGGAACTAATTATAGAAGTTTGACTCCCGCTATCTAATAAACATCTTGCAGTGAGGCAAGCCTTCGTTTCGGGATTATAAACATTAATAAGTGCAGTAGAAAGCAAAATGTGATTATGACTATATGTAGCCATACCGGCCGTGACTTGGGCGTCTGGCTGCGGTGGCGAGGAAATAGAACTTTTATCAGCCGGAGGAACCTCCCGGTGTAATAAAGTGTTATGACGGCCCTTACATTTCAAACAATTGCCTAACCTACAACGATGTGCAGAATGACCCTTGCGTAAACAGTTAAGGCATAGTTTCAAATTTACCGACTCAGAAATCCTGTCTTCGATGGACTTGGACCGGAACGCCGAGCAGTCATAAATGCGGTGACTGCCACGGCAGAAGACACACGAGGCAGGAGTAGCGGGTGAAACACAGGACGTGGCTGAAATTTGAAACGTTTTCGTTTGTAGTTTACGTGGATTCGAAGTATTCAATTGTTTAAGTGGAGGAGTTGTCAGCTGAGTTTTATTTCGTTGGACAGACTCAAGAATATCAGCACGACCCTTTAAAAATCTGTGGAAATCGTCAAGAGAAGGCATTTCATCGAGAGCGTTTTTATACTCCTCCCACTTTAAGACAGTGCCGCCGTCGAGTTTTGCCGAGACCATGTAGATAATAATAGTGTCCCAGTGATTTGTAGGCTGACCTAATGTATTTAAGGCTCGTAAATGTTTAGATACATGATCTACAATGTACCTAAGACCTTGGGTTGATTCCCTACCTATGGGTGAAATATTAAAAAGAGCATTGAGGTGATTGTAAATCAGCTGTTTTTTATTATCATACCTCTCGCATAGGAGACGCCAAGCTTCTATGTAATTAGAGTCAGTAACTTCTAAGTTACTAATCACCTGGGATGCCTCGCCCTCTAAGTAGGAATTTAAATAATGAAATTTATGAATAGGCTGTATACGATCGTTACTGTGAATAAGTGAATTAAAAGTGTCTCTAAATTCGATCCATTTAAAATAAGACCCATCAAAATTAGCTACTTGAATTAAAGGCAGTCTAAAATTTAAATCGTTATGATGTTTATGCTTACAGGGTGATGATGCATCAGGCTTACCACTAATAGATTCAAATTCATCATTCGCCCTACTCAACAAAGACTGAGCGGTAGTTATTAATGAATAGAATTCTTGTTCAATCTCTTCCCGCGTGTCAATCTCGGCTTGCTGTGAGGATGGACACGCTATTTCGATTTGTGTTTGTAATTCATCAAATTGGCTAAAAAGACTACGAAATCGATCCAACCTCAAGGCAAGTTCACTCGTTTGTTCTGATAATATACTATCGTGACTATCAAACTTTTCGATATAGTTTTTAAATTTAGTAATTCGCCCTTTAATTGAGCTTCTTGTGGCAAAGAGAGAGGTTTTATCACCTTTGTCGGTCATATTTAATAAAAATATTAAAATTAATAACCAAACGAGTGAAGAAATAAATTCAAATTAAAGTAGTAATAAATATAAAAAAGGAATACGTATATGCACTGCTTATGCTCCCGGGCGTAGCGCGATGAAAGTTCACGACGCACCGAACGAGCGTAGCGTAGAAAACCGGTTTGTTATTTGCAGGCGAGAAACAATGCACAGGTTCGCCGCGGCTAATGCGTCGCGATCTGGAACAGTTATTAGTTAAGTATATAAAACGATAAAAACGATGCAATGACTATGCAGTTAATGGAATTTGGACTTTGACCTGCGTTAACTTTATGTATTTGATCTATTATAAGTGGGTAAGCTATAGCTGCGTATGTAAAAATTGCGTATAAGTTTATTAATTTCTAAATCACTACGTAAATGAATAGAATATAACGCCAAAATATGTTGTAAAACTAACTTTAAGCCTTTAGGGAAAAGAAAATAAAAATGCTAAAGCCAAAGCTGTAGGTAAATTAATTTGCGACGTTAATATACGGTGTTTGAATATTAATTAAGGATAGGCGCAATAAAATAAGCGACCTTTATGCATGTATTGTGCGTTCAGCTTATTTATTATGAGAAATAAGCAAAGCTTAGAATGTAGGATGCGCATGAAATATGCAATTATATATTATATGGAATGGCAAATCTAAATTCAAATAGAAAGCAATTGGATTAGATTGGGTAAAAGATGGAAAAAATAAGGATTGGTGCACTTTCCTGGCTAAACCTTGGCTGCGTCGTCCTTAGGCTGACCGGCCGGCTTGAAGCTAGGGTTGTAGAAGCTCCGATGCGTTCTTGAAACGTTAGACTGATTGTTCTCCTCCTTCCAAGTGCGTAGGAATTTTTTGAATTAAAATGGGTAGTCTCTGGACACACTGGCGAGTATTTTCGAAGTTTGTCTTGAACGTCGAACGTCTTCCGTGACCTTTCGTCCTTCACGAAGCTTGGTGCGTATCACGTCGGGGTCACCAAAATGTTTGAGCAGTCTTCGAAAGTATGTTGTTTCACCAAAGTCGATGAAGTCTTCCGAAGGTCACCAAACAGGTAGTACTCATATGACGGAGTACAGAATTGTTTTATGTAAATAAAACGATGAGTTTGTCTTCAATTGCGTTTATTCCCAATAGGGATATTACAAACTTGCAGATTGTACTGGGATAGCAAATTATATAAAATTAAGTGGCGTACTACTGCTACCGCCACGATATGTATAAAAAGAATGAATAGGTTTTGTATGAAATAAAATGTCGTCGAATGAATGTGAGAGAAATAAAAATGGTGGATAGTTCGGTCTCCGCAGTTCAATGGGCCACGGCGGGCGGAGCCCCCCACCGCTGGTACGGCTCGGCGCGTACATATGTTTTTGTATTTCTTAGTATTATTTTATTTTCTATAAATGAATAATACTATTTGAATTCTACTTAATAAAGAGAAGACTAATCTATCAATAAAATCAAAGACATCCCTAATTTATCCATTCACGATGTTGGTTTGAAAAACTCTTTAAATTTTAGAATCTGGCATGAAAATAAATGACCTGCTTTTCTGCCTAAGGCAAGGGAAGATAAGCATTTATAGTACAATTTAATATAGGCACCTGTTGTACAAGCCAGCTTCATTCACAGTTTCAATTTTACTGTCACGTGGGTTGAATTTGTTATCAGCGGCGTCTATTCTCGCTTCCGGGATTGGGATCAAATTTATTTAATTTAAATAAAATGCTTCAGAGACTGATAATTGTTTTACTCTGCTCTCATACATTTCTATTTTTAATCGCTTTTATATCTACCCGGCAAACCTTGTTTTGCCATACTAAAAAAAAAAGTTTGAAAAATAGATGATGGCCGATTCTCAGACCTACTGAATATGTATGTAAAATTTGAGAGGAATCGGTCAAGCCGTTTCGGAGGAGTACGGTAACTAACACTGTGACACGTGAATTTTATATATTAGATTTATAGACAATAGAAGCGTTGGCGTAAAAGGTTTACGAAATCGAATGCTCACTCGTTCTTGTGAAAGGTGTTCATTGGAACACCTTTCACAAGAACGAGTGTAGAACGTAGAAGTGTAGAGCGTACGAGAAGAAGAAATCTGTGTCACAATACATGCACAAACACATTAGTGTTTGTGCATGTATTGTGACACAGATTAAAATAATCCCATGTAGATATAGGCTGACTTAAGCCTACTTGGTGGATCAGATTTCGGAATAAAGGGTAACTCCTTGGTTACACTGCTGGAACTGTCGTGATCATCCAATTGATTGTACTGTCTATTGTCCTTAGATTATGCAGTACAATCATTTGTTAGCAATCATTTGTTAGCGATCATTTGTTAGCACGACATCCACAGTTCGTAAAATTTTATTAATACCTACTAGCCAGGCTCTTCTCAGTTGTATAGAAAAGTATCTTTTACCTACTTTAAATTCGAATATCATCATAATAGTCCCCAGCGACATTACAATGTTTCAAGTTGGGTGCAAGTTAATTGGCTCAGAACTATAAGGATTAAACTTTAGCAACTTGTTGATAGATCTTTAATCTTAACTTTATGACTTGTGCTGTCATTTTGAGCTATAATGCTTTTATAGCAAACTTGTTGCTGACTCTATTTTTGTATATTTTTCTATAGCATTATCTTAAATTTTTCAAGCCTTTTTTTGCGGTTTTCAGGTACTAAGCAGAGATTTTTTTTAAATATAACATGTTGGCACTTGGTCACTTGCCGCTTGTGGTAGGCGACAATGGAATCTTTGATGGTAAAGTGTACAGACTATGTAAGAAGCCTATTGACCTAAGTGTGACGTGATGCACACTTGTGGGAACCGCATCTGTCAGTGTCAACTTTTCAAATCAATGTCACTTTGGTGTTGACCATAGATTATTAAAATGTAATGTATTTTCACTGTATTTTACGAATTTGTTTTGTGTCTTTTTTACGAATTATAGTGTTATCATTTTATTATCCATAAGTGTATAATGTCCTACTCTTTTGCTTTGTTATTATTATTTTTGTGTTATTTTTTGTTGTTTATTGGTAATAATTGTTTAGTTATAAATTGTGTACTATTTAATCTTATATGTAATGTCACTAACATGGCCCAGCGGAAGATCAGTGCTGGTTTTCTACCAGCGTTAGCTGAGCTGGGACCTATTTTTAACATGTGCACTAGCTTTCGCTTATATGACAATGTATTTAGGCTAAGTTCATGTTAAAAATAAAATTTATTTTCTTCTTCTTTCTTCTTCTTATTTACCTTTTAATAATTATGGATATAGTTTTTATGTGTATAACCCTACAAGTGATTAATGTGGGTTGATTAAAGAACTTATGCGCATAAGCTAGCACTTATTTTGTTTAGACAGTAAATATATCTACATTTTCGCAGTAAAATCAATTACACCTTTTTAAATTACATTTTTTCTGAAAAAAATATCACTGTATTAAATCTGTATTGTGACCTCGATGGACTATGCCCCAGGCGTGGCCAGCGCGTCAGAAATGATAAGGGTACAATCCTGCCCGCACAATCCGCACAATACGATGCAGGACTTACAAGTCCCTGGGATATTAAGCCGGGAATTCATAATTATAGTACCTCAGTTTATGTTGAATGAAAACAGACGGTAAACTCGATGAGGTGTTAATTTTTTTTTCATTTAAAGACAATTATCAAGTCTATTTCAGTTTAGTGGTTTGCTGGATAAGTAGAAAAAGAAACAAAAACATTTTATTTGTAACTACTCAGTAAAAAGTAAATAAAGATAACGACAAAGTGTACGGAATTACCTTACTGTCAATTATTTTTAATATTTTTGGATAAGGATAATTTTGAAAAGGAAATTATTTTCTATTTTATACGCCTCTTCACTGTATATCTAGTAAAAAATACACGTACTCCAAGAAACAGAATCTCGAAACTAATCATATTTAGTCATAGTGGATCAACAGACCAAATATCCTTCTTCACAAATGAAACCTGCGTTCAGTATGATTCGTTTGCCAATATAAATAAATATTAATAGTTTTAACAAACAAATCTTGACATACAATTAACCTTCATCATCCTATTCTCAATTCCCAAGCTTTTACTATGAACATCAGACATATCAATCGAACATTACTTATTGTTGTTTTATACTGGTACATTTACAAAAACAAAACTCAGTCAATATTGCCAAATTGTGCGAATGGCATTATCAATTTTTGTCTTTTAGTTAAGTTTAGTTGTGCGCGTAAAATTGGTACTATTATCTGATAACTATTTTGCACCACACAAAAAACCTCTTGATACCGAATCCACGAATAGCCTATCAATAAATTAAATCTTACAAAAAACTAAGATTAACAACATGCCAGAGCTTAACCAACATAAAAACACAAACCTAAATCAGACGAGAATATCGGAAAACATTTCGCTCGTACGAGTTTTTAGAAGCAATTGATTTGGACGTAACGGCGAGGGTGGAGATTTACACGCCATTAGTACGTTGGAGTTCAATGGAAAGAGATAACCGACAGAAAACACGCTAACAAAGAGGATAAAGTACTTTATGATTTTACAAACATTTATTTTAACAAGGTTTTTACTTGTCTAGCTTTTATTATTTAGAAATGTGCTATTTTTTTAGAAATTGACCATTAAATGCTGAGCTGTCATTGATGATTTTAAAATATTGAGTCTCTTCTATGTCTAACTCTTTAGCCATCTTAGTAACAGAGTCACGTGAGAACTTTGTCTGTAGTCAGAAGAGAATTCAATTGCCTTTGAGAAAGTCACCATGGCAAGCAGACGTACTTGTCTGAAAGTCAGTATTAGCTTATGATCAGAGACTTGCTCTTTAAGAACTATTTCCTTAAAGGTGGCACAATAACAACTCTAATAACCAATTGTTTTTTACCATCCACCACTTTCTTGTAAGTAAACCGGAGTCTTTTTGCTTTATCACCTTTCGATTTCCTTTCATCTCTAATGTGCGGAGCATATTCAAAATTGAGAACATCATACTTTTTTGAAAAATGAAAATAAATAATAAAATTATAATGAAAAATAAAAATGTCGGTTAAAAATGAGTGCAAATTATGTTTAAGCTTTTAAAGGATAAAAAGTATTAGGTATATATTTCCTCCCGTTGAATCCTTACTTATATATAAAAGTGAAAGTGAGTTTGTTTGTTTGTGACGCTTTCACGCAAAATCTACCGAATGGAATTGCACGAAAACTGGTTAGTATAGAGATAATTTATAGTCCTGGAAGTAAAATAATTTTTATATTATTTCGCTAAAAACTCTGTACGAGATAATAAACGCAAATGTTTGTAAAATATGTTTTTTTTTTCATCTCCGCTTGACCCTGCCGGGCCATGATGGTGCCTTGAGCTGTACCATGACCTGGCGAGTCCCCCATAATGTTTGGCGCGGCGTGTCTCTGAGTACCAGTCCGCCACGCGCGTCCACCTCTTCGGGGGGTGCCAGCTATTGCGCGCCGGTGACACCTGCCCGGGGCCCTGCGGGGTGGCAAAGTTTCGCCAGCGCGTTCGCGCTCCCACAGGGCCTCCCTCTTTGCCGCCATCACCTCTCTAGCGAAGGAGGCGACGGCGGCCCAACACCGTTCGCTCTCGGCCATAGACGAAACGACGACCGGGAGCGACAAGTCCTGACCCAGCACACTGACGAGTGCAGTGCGCTGGGTATCCCAGGCCGTGCATACGGCAAGGGTGTGTTCCGACGTATCCACGGCCCCACTTCCACAATTGCCGCAGACGGGATCTGACTCAATACCAACCACCTCCCACAGGTACTTGGCGAAACAGCCGTGACCTGTGAGGAGCTGGGTAAGGTGATATGTCGGATCCCGATGCCTCGCCACAACCCAGTCCCTCAAGACTGGGTGTACCGCCTCGGCGAGCCGCCTCCTCGCGGAGGGGTCCGCCAACCTCTCGGCCCATCGCCGGAAGAGATCTAAGGTTGCCCGCGATAACACACGCCGCCTCGTAAGAGACGGTGCGGTACGCTCTGGAAGCCCTCTGCGCCATGACCCGCTGCGGACGTCGCTAAAGGGTCCATAGAATCCGTCGACTTATAATTTTTTTTTTTTATTTCACCAAAAAGGTTTTAATCCTAGACTGACACATGCGATTTACGCGATAGCTCGGAATAGAAACTCCCTGTGTGGTACCTACTTAGTTCAAACTTTTTTTTAATTGAGATGAATAAAGAAGTTGGGGAATTTAAGTATTTATATTCTGTACTAAGTCGATTTTTTTTTATTTTGGCAGAAAGGGAGAGTATTTAATTAATATTTTCTCAAAATTTTGATAACAATTGAACTCAGTATTTGTTTTGGTTTGTGTCATTTTGGTATCGTATTTAACTCTTAATTTTAGTAGATATACATAGTATTTTGTATCGATTGTCGATTGAGGTAAATTTTGCTATGGATTTCAGTAATGATTTTAGTATCTATTAATTTTAGTTCAGATTTCAGTATTTATTTTAAGTTTGATTTCAAATTCGATTCGGCCACTAATGCGAGCGAAGCCGCGGGCAGAAGCTAGTAGTAAGGTTAATAAGCGAATACTTATTTTGAAACAATTACTATGATACCTGAAGTTAGGAACATAAGTCTAAAGCTATGTGCTCCCTTTCAAATGCACCATAACGTCTTACCGCTAAGTATTATAATTTATTCTTACATGATTTATGCCCAAAGCGATATTCGATATTCGAAGTTGGTTGAAACTAAGTTTAGATAATACACACAACTTTTATTTTAGGATAATAAACATGAAAAAGGAATCCGATATTAACATGGAAAATTACTGATCACTTAGCAGTTAATTTTATCACTATTTTTATTTTTTATATTCCTTATCCTTACCTTCATCTATTCACTTCTAAATAACAAAAAGTTGAACAATTTTTTTTTACAAATGTATCTAATTAATTGCTAGCTATAATGGGTAACCCATTGTTTAACCTTGTCTTTTGGATTTGATAAACACATTTGTAAAAGGCAACACATTAAAGTAACACTTAAATATATATTTAACTAAATTTGATAATGAAAGCTACTTCCCCCGTTAGTACGAGGGGAGATAATTTTCATAGTAATTAACCTTTCTTGCTTCGCCCGTGTCACCTGACAGGGGGTGGGTGGCCTGTCGTACATTTTAATTTAACTTATCAAGAGTACTATTTTACCTACTAGTTTTTAGGTAAAAATACTTAAATTGCTTTTAGTTCCAGAAAAGAAAGATGTTTGTTAGTATGCCATTTTAAATAATTAGACTTATGGCAACCGAAACTAAGTTCTGGTCTAATTTCTTTTATCTGGTTTAATTTCTTGTTATAAATATTTACGGATATTATACACAAAGTCCTCTGGTCCCAAGCTAAGCTTATTTTCTTGTGGGTACAGAATACGGATAGACTAGATTAATAATTTTGTTTTTTAAATGTATACTTACAATACATAGAAAGACCCAGACGCAGTACAAATATTTATGTGATAAATATCACACAAATACTACTAATATACTTGTTTTGTGCGGGGATGGAACCCCCGACCTCGTGAACGACAGTGCTCTACATGAACCATTAGACTCCTAGGCCCGTCATTACTTAATTTTTATAGGGTTATAATATAAATAGATAAATAAATATTCACGGATTTTACGCAACGTCCTCTGGTCCCAAGCTAAGCTTATATGCTTGTGTTATGGGTACCAGAATACGGATAGAATACATATACTACTTTCTTTTGTTAATACATACTTATAATACACAGAAACACCCAGACGCAGAACATACATTTGTATGACATTTATAAACATCACACAAATGAATGTCCGAGGCGGGAATCAAACACGCTACCTCATGATCGGCAGTCCGTTATATGAACCACTAGACCACGAAGCGCGTATATTTGTATAGTTTCCTAATCTTAGTTTAGTTTACTATTTAGTATTGACATGTTCAAGTTCTTTATTGCTATTCAAGTGATAATTATAATTTGGAGTTATATATTAGAATAAAGCACTGATACACACTGAAACCTGTAACGGCACAGCAAAATTTATAAATAAAGATAAACATGCAATACACAAAAAAGCACCTAAATAAAACTATAAACAAATATTCAATATTTTTATACTACATCGCGTTCACCCTTAGTTTAGACTTCAAAAAGCCTGAAGAGAGATTGAGGTGATAACATTTAGGTATATTCTTAATCAGTAACCACGTGAAAATTATATACCTATAGTTTTATGGTCACCTGACTCTAAAATTCATGTCTGATTTACACAATAATTGAGAATTTAAAAAAAAGTTCAACTGACTTGATGTGCCTTTGAAATTGGTGGGTTTTCCTCGATTTCTCAGGAGATCATCATCATCATCATAACATCACGCCTTTTTCCCATGGGGGTAGGCAGAGACTATAGAGCGCCATCTGCCACGATCGAAGCACACTTCCTTGGCTTCATCCACACTCATCATAGGAGATAACCATCAAATCCTGACCTGGTGCCAATGGGACCACACGGGAACCAGAATTCAAATAAAAAAAGATTTGTTAAAATCATTTCGCCCAGTTAGATGTTATGTGGTAACAAATATAAGAAAAAAACATGGAGACGAATTGAGAACCTCCTCCTTTTTTTAAAGTCGGTTAAAAAGTGAATATGGACATATTTCTGTAACTTTATACGATACTTATATTTATTTAAATCTTGCAAATATCTCGTTATAAGCTTATATCAACACATAGTACGTTCGTTCTTACTTTGCTACATGCTCATATCACTGGGAGACGCCGTAATATTAGGCGCACTTTCAACATTATATGATTAACGAGCTCGACGTTCGCAAGGGTTACGGATATGTCCTCATATTTATAATATTTACTTAGTAGAATAAAGCCAAATAAACCCATATTTCAAAGGATATTAAGTAAATGCTAGGTTGTCGATTCGTTCAAAAGATAAATAGCTTTTTATTTAAACATGTCTGAATTGACAGCGAAGTATTTTGATCGATTCTGATCTCATTGGTCATTTGACATTTGCACGTACATTATATTAACGACTAGTTTTAATAATATCTACTTCATTGAAAAACTAAAAAACACGGACCAATATTAGTTATTTGTAAAAATCCCTGATCATCAATATAATAACATCACGCATTTTCCCAAGAGAGAGACTATAGAGCGCCATCTGCTACGATCTAATATTCATGGACATTTCACACAACGTCCTCTGGTCCCAAGCTAAGCTTATATGCTTGTGTTATGGGTACCAGAATACGGATAGAATACATATACTACTTTTCTTTTGTAAATACATACTTATAATACATAGAAACACCCAGACGCAGTCCAAACATTTGTATGACAATTAGAAAAATCACACAAATGATTGTCCTGAGCGGGAATCGAACCCGCGACCTCTTGATCGGCAGTCCGTTACCAGAACCACTACACCACGAGGCCCGTCATATATCTAAACACGCTTTCACAAGGAAGAAATTGTGGAAGGAAAATCCAGACTTCTTTAATATTGCTTTATCATAAGTCTGATAGCAAATTTTCAGGTTAATCAAGTCTAGAAGGAGGTTAAAAATCAAGTTGATAGATTCCGTTACATACATAGATAAGTTGTAAAATAAATAAATACGAACTAAGCTTATAAGGCAAGTTTAAAATTTAATATTTTAATGTTGGTATCATAATTACGTATTCTTAATCTGACGCTAAAGAGATAAATTTAATTAAACATCTTGAAATATAACCATCCGTGAGTTATTAATACTTGTTATTAATTTGTTTCTGGTAAACAATAGTGTTAATTTGTCAAGTGTCTGCCGCACGTTATAATTAACGTGTAATGAACGCGTCCTAATATCATTTGTCACTTCTCTGCTTTCAAATGTATGTACGTAAATTAATTATGTTGTAACGACTACATAGGATATGTATTTACTGTGGTCATACTATGTGCAACACATGTAATAAATGTAGTGTAATATTCCCTCACACATAAGCGAAACACATACGAAATTTAACACATTTATGATCAGTTTAACTGATCATAAATGTGTTAAATTTCGTAGAATTTTTGGAATCAAGTAATGCTTAAACGTGTTTTTAAACGACTTCAAATACGGAGGAGGTTCTCAATTCGTTTGTTTTTTTTATGTTTGTTACCTTTTAACTAGACGAAGCGATTTTAATTATTCTTTTTTTATTTGAAGGCTGGTGGTTCTCGTGTGGTCCCATTGACTCCATGTAAGGATCTGATGGTTATCTTTTTGATTCAATTAAAGCTCTGCCGAGTTTCTTACGCCGGTTCTTCTCAGCAGATTGCGTCCTGAACCGGTGGTAGGAAAAAAAAATTGGGCATGTCATAAGCACATAATTTTTCTAAAAAACTATGTCTACTTGATTAAATGATTTTCATTTCATTCATTTTTCATTTTAAGAAATCGAGGAAAACCCTCAATGGCCGTTTTTTTTTTAATTCCCAATTATTAATACTCCAAGCTCTTTACTTATCTTAAAGTAAAACTGATAGCAGTAATTAGCAATAAAAATAAACTGAACTAGTACATATTACGAAATTACTATTGCCTATTCGGAAATTATCGGTAACTTTTAGGTACTATTTATGTTTATAATAAAACTTGCTCTTGTTTAGCACTCTAAATGAGATAACAACACTTTAAATTTATAAATAAATCGCTTGCGGTCAGTGTTAGAGAATACTATGAAATATCAAAATACATCGTTAATTTATTTTAGTACTAGTTAAATAAACCACAGCAATATTGATTAGTGTCTCGTTTCATCTGCGTAGTGAAAATTTAAACGAATTAATATTATATTAACTCTCAGTTTGCGGGATTTATAATCGTGTTAATCCGTATAGAATATTAGATTAATAAATTCGTAACAAATCTGTGGTTAATATAAAGTGAAACTTAAAAAAGAATATTTATTATGATGGTTTTGAACTTTTATAATATTAGCACAAAGAAATAAGGAATTAGGAAGGATAAAGAAGAATGGACGATTAGACTGACTTAACTTAATGACCTGACCAGGGCCAATGAATGTTGATCCCTGGTAGTTAGGTCTGCCTTGAGACGCTGGTATCGAGTTTCGATTGATTCTGGTCGCGTCGATCCTTGATGTCGATGCATCCAGCTCGAAGGACCAAAATGTTGGTTGATGAAAACTTAATAGTCAAGAAGATGCTAATTTGTGTCTTTTATTTTATGATTTTTTACAGGTCTTATTTTTCTTTACTATTAGATTTATAAATAAAAAATATAAAATATCATAGATGTGTATTTGCATTGATACAAAATAGTTTATAGTGCATAAACAGTAAAAAATATTAGGTACAGCTTCAGATATTTTATTCGTTTCATGTACGTTATTTTCTATTCTATTAAAATATTATGCACCTATTTACCCATACTGCTGTCAAGAAATTACAAACATTTAAACATAAAAAATCTTAACGACATCACAAATCATGGTCAGTCTTACATAATAAAACAAACCTATTTATGTGCAAAACCTCTGTACCTCAAATAAGAGTGGCCATAATAAAAATTTATAGGCAATTTGTGGAGTGAAATACTGCCTCCTTACAGTTGGTCTTTGTTTGGATAATGAAAGTTTTCTGGGGCAAACACAAGACAACGCGAGCGTAAGTAGCCAAGGGAAATTACGTGGAGCCTCTGTTTCTAAGATACAAGTAGGCGAGATTATTGTTTATACATGTACTATTTTAAGCAAAATAGCTGTTTAAATGAGTAATAAACACTAATTTTTGAGCAACATCAACTTGTGGTAAAATATATTTCCATGATGCAAAGCTTTCAACATATCTTTCATACATACATAGCTTGCCCAAAATTCTACTTAGCCCAATGCTTATTAAGCCAAGTAGAATTTGATTTGATTCTTAATTTTTTGTTTTTCCCTCTTGACACAAAAGTCTTGGTTGGTGATATTTTCTTGATGGTGGTTTTGTTATTTTATGCATCAGTTTCGATAGTTAATGCAACCCCCGCAATACGTCTCGTGGCATCATTAAATTAGTATTGACTAATTTTAATATAATTTGTGTCTAAAAATCTCACGCTTTATATTTGAAAAGGATAAGACATGTTTTTCCAAACAATTCAAACAATTCTTTTTATGAATTCTAATTTTGAATATGAGATTTATACGCACACCATGGTGAATATTAGTATTTTTTTCCTTCTTCAGCTCTACCATGCCACGGTGGTGGTGCTTTGAGCTTTACCATGACCCGGCAAGGGTAGCCCGCTAACAGGGGCCCCGATTCGACGGGTAGAGCACTAGGTCCCCCGTCGGCGTCGTACTAATTTGGCCTTCTGCCACGGAGGATCCCTGAAGTGACAATTAATTTGTATTTATTTTATTACTTAATAAAATAAATACTGGAAATTCGGTTATAAAATATTGTAGATACTCCTACTGTTTATTATTCAATATACTGCAAGAATATATTTAATTAAAAAGAAGCACTTAGCTAACAGAGCCTTGTAATTAATAAATTGTAATTTTAGGCCAAGAGGATGTCTTAATGAAACAATTTAGACGGTTTTTTATTATATTTTCTGCAAAACAAACAGTTAAAAATCGTCATATTTCTTAATCAACAACAAATTTTATTAAAATTCACGCCTTTTTCGTGTTTAACTGTAGAATAAAAGCTTGTGTGAAAGCCTGTTTGAGTGAAATTATAACTAGTGATATTTCTTTCTGTTTTTCTTTCTGCCTTGGTACCTAATATTTTTTTCCTACTTGGTTTATTGACTACTCTATGCTTTATTTTAGAAAGATTTTATTAATTATTGAAGCAGCTAATATTTGAGGTTTGTATATTTCCTAAAATTTATTATTTGGAAATAATTGTTAGACTTATATTGTAACTGGTTTTTTAGATTTTATATATCTTATGGGTTATATAAAGTAAAGGAGGAAAGTATTGTCGTTAAGAGAGTTCTTAGTATAAATGTGGAAGGTAAAAAGTCTAGAGGAAGACCTAAGAAAAGATGGGTGGACTGTGTGAAAGAGGACATGAAAGAAAGAGGAGTTGACACAGACATGACGGCTGATAGAAGACTAAGGAAGAAAAAGACATGTTGCGCCGACCCCAAATAATGGGATAAGGGCAGGAGAACGATGATGGTTTACATAAAGTATTGTTTTTAATAAATTGGCTGGCTCGAGCCAATCAAACAAATCAAATCAAATCTATATAGATATAATATTATAATAGCTGAAGAGTTTGTTTGTTTATTTGTACCCGCTAATCTCAGCAACTACTGGATCGAATTGAAAAATAATTTTTGTGTTGGATTGTCCATTTATCATTATCCTTTTAACATTACGCTGCGATCAATAGGAACGATAGAGGAAAATATTGTTCTAAATTCCACGCGTAGGGAGACACGGGCAACTAGCTAGTGGTAGGATAAAAATATAAACGTAGTAGTAACATTGCCATAGTTTGAGATGTATTATGTGAGGTGTAAAATTAGAACTATATTGTGTTTATAGTACTAGGTTTTGGGTAGGTACAACCCACATATCGTCATATTGCGGTGTTGAAATATTGGGCACGTAGCGACATAATGGCACGTTAGAACGTGGCGTATGTGTGCCTCTTGTAACTATTATATTATAAAGGCGTATTAGATTTTGTTTAATATTGAATGAGATGTTACAAAAAGTGTAGTATGTAATGCTTTATTTAGTAGATTGAGAATTTTATAGTGTTACTATTCTACATAGATAGATGGCAAGTTATAGAGACGTCAAGGAGAATTATCTCGTGTATATAATAAACTCTATTAATTTTTAGTAGATAATATAATTTAGGTCTAACAGGGTACTTGGCGGAATTCCATCGTAATTGTATCAAAGACAAGATGACTTTAGAGAAGATGTTTTTAAAAATATTCCTCAAACAAAACTATCAAAACGTATCGTGGGTCGTTTTGGAAATATGCATTGTATTAAAAATCTAACTAGAAAATATAAAAGAACCAAAGCAATAAAGGAAGTGACAACACTGCACATTGAGCGTTTTTATTTTCATATGATAACACACAGCTTCAAGTCATTTACCCGAGCGCCGGATACTTCAGAGAACTTTATGGCGTCCAGTTTCCATTTTGTGCTATTGTGAACAGATAAACAGTTTGCTTCTTATTATGTTTTATAAAATAAACCTTAATAAGAATATGCAAAATACCCCAAGAGCTTACATTTAGTATGAAAAGTCTACATAAGTATATTAAAAACCGTATTATTTTGAATAAAAACTAAAATTTGAAGCAATGAGTGCTCGTGAAAATGTTGTGGCCGTATTTAAATAACTTACTGAAATGGATCACCTTTAAACATAGACACTAAGTTGTATGTATCTACATTTAAGGATTTGTATCCTTAAATTTTGGATTTGTTTCATTATCATTTATCTTGCTTAACATGTAATGTTTACTTGCTGTGGTGTTGCATTTGGAAAACTATTGTAGCTCTTTATGACGTCATAATCAACGGTGTAGAAAATATTCCAACGGTTTGTCTATTTTATGTTAAGTTTTATTTAGTAAACTATAGAGGCTTCTCGCTACTTCAAATTTTAATAATCAAGCTTTTTTTAAATTAAAAATGTTAGAAAATTTCTTTGCATTTCTTTTAAAGTGCTTCCATCATTATATTCACAACGCCATAACACAATAAGTTAAGTCAAGCAAGTGGTTTTCCTTGTACTGTTCTTAGTAAAAAGCTCTTACAATAACTAGAACAATGGCTTCGTTCAATACTTAGACAAGTTTTTTAACGACCATCGCTAAATTAATGGCCTGTATTGTTTATCCTTTGTTATGTTGTTCGAAAGTTTCTTTAATGTATTCTCAAAAATGTATTAAAAAATTTATTCTAAAATGGTTTAAAATGAAATAAATATTGATAATTATAACATAGATGCAGTGCAGCAATTATACCCAGCGGTAGCGAGCTCATCAAAACAAATACACAATATACACACTACTTTTATTGTTTATCACAATACAGTTTATATTATAAGAAATATCGCAGTACAATTAGACGTGCACTTGGTTTTATATGACTAGAGATTCTCAGTGTATTCTTTGGAACGAAAGAGACTCTCTTTTCTAGCTGAGCCGCTACAGCATAAAATTCTAATCGTGACAATTCGATGTTCAAAAAATACTTCAAATTTCAATATGGGTTAGTCAGACGATGTGATATCCAAAAATATTTTATTTCGTAATTTTTATTTGAATAGCCAACATATCTTATATTTTTTTACTGTATTATTAGTAATTATTAAAGTTTCTAAAGTAACCAATTTTCGTCGTAAGCCATTTTTGGATATGAGCAATCCTATGGAGTATGGGGCTACGTTGCGGTTGCTTTTTGTGATTATCCGTCTAAGCACTGATTTTCGTAGCCATTTTAATTTCTGCCACCTTAAAGGGGCACTTTCCAAAAACCTCTTTAGTGCTTAAATCTAGAGTGAGGTAAGAGAGTAAACAGCTTCAGGTACAAATAAAACTACTATAGTTTTTCAAACATTACCATACAATCCTGTAGCTAAACCTCGCAGTGTAGCTGACAATCTTTCATGAGAACTTATTACTTCTCACATAATAGTGTCGTGTTTATTTTATTTTATGCATATAAATGTATCCAAGAGGCGGTAAATAAATTACCTTAGAAACTCGTTGGTATATTAAAATTGATTGTGACATTGAGGTATTTTTGCTAAAATACGATAATTAAAACTTTTTTTTTTTATAAGAATGTGCATCTCTAAAGCGTTTTAACTCGGACACTTGTTGCAACACTACGTCTACTACGTCACTCGCTACTTGGTTTCGCGGTTTAAAATTGATTAGTGAGGTGGCTATTCCCTTAACACTTGTTAATATAAAAGAAAAATTTTCTTAAATCTTATTCCGTTCCAATTAAACACTTTTCGGCTTTGAACAGTATTATCTCCATAAAAGTACTAATTGAATATTTATCTTTAACACAATGTGGCTGTTAGAGAAAATCCTTATTGCTTAAGTTACAAATTTTTTGCACTTGTAGTCTTATAGTGCTTGGTTGCCACTATCATTATTTATCTTTCTTTTTTACAACTCATTACAGCATTTTATTATCGCTTTTTCCTCGTACTTATTTAAATACATCGTGAAAATTTTAAGACTTCGTCTTTTTCAAACAGTTCATCCATAAGACCAGCCGCTATCAAATGGCCAGCACCGGCAATCTAAGATTCTTTTGTATTATCGTTAAATTTTTATATCTATTCATCATTATTTAAACAACAGAATATTTTTATTTAGATAATACGGAGCAACAATCACAATTAGCTAATTACAAACCTTTATATTTTAACGACTACCATCGGAATAGATGTTCGTAGAATTACGATACTATCAAGCTCAGTGCAAGTTAAATGGTTTAGCACTATGAGAATTAAACTTTAGCAGCCAGTTGACAGTCCGTAAATCTTCAAGTTACAACTTTGTGCACGTATTGTGTCAAGTTATTTCCCTTTTATCTTGCAAGTGTTGAAAATAAATTAAAAATATATTTTTGGTGCTGTTTTCCTCTTTGGCTTTATTAATTCCACAGTTTAGTAATCCTAACTAAACTTTTGGAAAAACCATTTTCTTATCATGTAATATACGATAGTTGAGTATTTAAAAAAAAGTTCAAGCGACTTCATGTGGCCTTTGGAATTTAAGGGTTTTTATTGGTTTCTCAAGAGAAAACCATCAGAACCTGACCTGTTACCAATGAGACCAAACGGGAACCACCAGCTTTCAAATAAAAAAAGTATCATCAAAATCACCTCGCCCAGTTAAAAGCTATGAGGTAACAAGCATAAAAAGAAACATAAAAACAAATTGAGAACCTCCTTCTTTTTTAAGTCGGCTAAAAATTAAAAAGAAACCGCCTGGTCTTTTAAGTAATAATTATAATATCAAATAGATTATTTGCGTCTAATATATGAAACAGCAAGCAATTTTGCCTCTATATTTGTATGGTTATAACTAAATACATTTTCATAAGCCCATTATATAAATGTTATTAGTATAAAACCGGGATCAACCGTTCTAAATTATAATCTATTGTTCTAGTTTTACATACATAATGAAGCACACTAATATTAATATTCATAATTTGTTGATATTACCGGGACTATAATCACGTTATAACTTAAAAAGGCACAATACCTTTGCTCCCGACGTTTCGACCGAGTTGCATCGATCGTGGTCACGGGTCGACTCACGATCGATGCAACTCGGTCGAAACGTCGGGAGCAAAGGTATTGTGCCTTTTTAAGTTATAACGTGATTATAGTCCCGGTAATATCAACAAATTATGAGTTCAAATCGCGTAAGTTTAAAATCAATAATATTAATATTCCTCGGGGAAATCATATCTCTTAAATATTACAATAGATGTTACCTATTTTTACTGTATAATTGTTTGAATTTATCAAATAAAAGAGTAATGGAATCAGTGCAAGAGAATATATAAAACTAGGGATATGAACTTTAGAATTGGCATGGCAAAATGGTCTCCAAGTTATGGGAAAGCGGCAAAAAACTGTACAAATTTATTTAAATTATTTGGATGTAGTTATCTTTCGAAATAATCAGAATTTGTATGTTTGCAAATTGTATTCACAATAGGTATTAAATAATAAAAACGATTATAATTATTTCAGGTCAGATAAAACATCTAATTCGATATTAAATCCAGAAAAATTAAGCTGAATAGACTTTCTAAACATTTTAGATTAAATCATTACAAATATAATGGTCAGTATTTATGTATAAATTGGAAGCAAGCCGATGAATAGGGACGTCTTAAGACGTGCCTGAAACCAACACAAAGACAGACCGGATGTGGTTTGGCATCCTGACCGCACATCCGGCAAAATGGCCGACAGCGAAGGTTCTATTATTATCTACGGTAACTTGATTTTGTAAACCATTAAATTATGTAACAGTTCTCCAAATTAGTTATATTTTAGAATACTGTCCCCCCTCTCGGAAATGTTATTGTACATTTTGTGTTATAGAATAATAATTAAGATTATACTTGTAATGCAACGTGACTCCACGCCGTTTTCTTATATACATTTTGTGCAGGATTCAATTAAGGAACAGTCTAATTCGATTACGACATGTATAAGCCCTTGTGTTCAATCCATGAGCGAGCTAGGATTTTTATTTCAATTGCTATTATAAGCCAAAACAATATTGTTGAGAAAAGTATTTTTTTTATTATTTATTTTACGAGTATACAAGTGTTTGTAACAATTTGTTGTAATCAGAGAGCATGCAAAACAAAAGCTGAGATGCAAGACGCAACTAAGAGCAATGCATTTCTGTAACAAACGAGCGACACTATGTACAAACAAGTCATTAGCTATACATTTGTTCTTTCTTTTATTAAGGCTTTTGCCTCCAGCTCAGACTTTGTTGAAGAGAACCTAGATTTCTTTGTATAATCTATTTTTTGTTTAGTCTTGGCTAGGAGATTTCTTTCATGGCGTAGTCAATAGTGATACTTGCTGTCGTTGCTTCCATTACCATTCGATAACAATTTGTATAAAATATACATATTTGTACTGCTTTTGGATTTTCATGAATTCAAAATATGTAATTATAGAAAAATATTTTGTTCTTACTTATAATGGATATGTAATATTTCTTTACAATCCATTTCTTTCAACCAAACTGTTCACTACAGAATATAAATTATAAATAATTTTTCAAGTGTCTTAATCGCAGTTTATATTATATATACCATTTATATCAAATTATCGTGAATATGATTTCAATTCAATTTATTAAAATCTTCACCCTTTTGAAGGATACTAACAAAATAGAACCTTTGATATTCTTCAGAAAAAAACTCAGTACTTTCTTAGAAACGGGTTTGGTTATAAAAACGGCAGAACCGAATGAATACTACAAAGTAAGAAAAGCTCGCAGCCTTTACAAAACTTTGAATACTGCCTTAACTTACAAGTTGTTCAACTGTTAATAAGCAAGAAGCGTTTTTTTTAATTCATTCAGTAACTATTATTGATTATATTACATTTAAAACAGTAGTTTAGTTAAATATTTTTCAATCCGAACTCAAGAATATATTTATTCTCAAACTAAAGAAAAATAGGCAAAAAAGGAAAAAAATTGCCATCTAAAACTTCGTTCGCATCGCAGTCATTGGGCAACGTGCCCAAAACACTGGCCGCATTGTCACGTTGTATAGCAATGCTTTTACGAACAGCTAAACATAGGCCAGCCTTTTGGTCACATGAAACGACGATCAGTCCCTTTGAAAGCTCTTTGTAAAGAGACTCCAATTGGGCCCCATGATCCAAGCTTCGTGGGGACGTGACCCCAAACTGATTAAACACTCTCAAGAGAAATAGAAATTTGCGCCGCTTAAGGGCCTCTGTTGATGGCTACCTGGCAAATATGATGGCGCAAACGTATCGACGCAGGTAGCATCCCACACCAAAGGCCAACCCGATTTCCAATGTAACAACGTCATGCCGTCTGTCCAATCCCTTTTTTACTCTCGGTTCGTAGACCGAGGCTAAAACGCTGGCATACTGACATCGGCAATTTTGCGAACGCTAAAACCACCGAGACGTATCGGCAAAGACGCTTGGATCCAGTCTCGTTTATTCAAGGCCATATTTTGGATATTGCTTAAAGTGGTCGGAATTGTTTTATCCACCTTTCCTAAAAGGGCCTTATATTTCCAAATATGAGAGAAGGATCTAATCTGTGAACTGAGAAGTAAAACTACTACAGTTATAGTTTTCAAATATCATCAACTGTAATAAAATAAAAAAGGTGAATAAAAAGTTTATTTTATTAGTCCCTAAATCACTACTGTCACTAAGAAGAACTGCACGAAAATAAAGTATTTTAATAGTCACTTCACTCGCGAGTCACAAAAGAAAGAAAAAAAAAAGATCTTCGTGGGAAGAGTTGGCCGTGTTGTGACGGCCGCAACAGGAGACCAGTCACCAGGACAGGACTGTCCCTCCCAGTCTGGTAGGTGATAGAATCTGTATAAACAGAATACACGTGATTTTAAAATATTCTTAGACCTGGTCGGCGACTCGAATTAATAAATTGAGAGCTTGGATCACTCTTAGGCGTAAAACATCTGACCAAATAATCTTGCCCAGCAGATGCAGTGGTAGATACCACTCAATGCCT
The DNA here is from genome assembly GCA_916999025.1 of Orgyia antiqua. NCBI lineage: Eukaryota > Metazoa > Arthropoda > Insecta > Lepidoptera > Erebidae > Orgyia > Orgyia antiqua. The sequence goes on along the minus strand of OU779873.1, from coordinate 13,383,551 downwards.
GGACCAAGACTTTTTCAGAATTTCGTTTATCCTTCCATGGCTTGAGCAAGACCAAGACTCGTACTGTTGCCTTCTCCTCTATTTTCACGTTCCAAACTTCCATCTATACATTTAAATAATCAAAAATACAACGATGCTAGAATATTCTAGCAATCAGCCAGTATCTTAAGTAAAATGATTCATAGTACTTTGTATGGTACTTAGAAATTCCGTAGTTTTAATAGAGTAAAGAAATAATATCTATGTCGATTGACAAACATAAAAAATTTGACATGTTTACATTTAAATATATTTCATTAAATAACAATTATCAATCCACGATATGTACAAAGGATATTAGAAAACGAATAATTGCATAATAAATAAGGAATAAACGTAAAAGGAATTATGTAAAGTGAATAAAGATATTATGGAAATGTCACCACGGACGGTATCAGGTATAATATTAATTTTAAGAGAACAAATCATATTTATTCAGGAATTAAAATAATTATAAAGTTAAAAGCGTTTCATTTATGAGAAGAAATAGATTTATCGTATCCTTACATTTCCCCAACAACCCGGCAAAAAAAATTAAAATGTCCTCACAACATTTTGATTTTTTTTAAAGAAGAAATACCTATCAGAAGGCTTAGCATACCTAGCAGTAGGCCTAGTTTACCTCATAGCTCCGATGGCTACAAGATCATAAGAGACAAATAGAAAAATTAGAGACACCTAGGGTCTTTATGTAGTACTCCCCTTAAAGCTTGGTATAACAAATAATGACACGTTAAAGGTTAGGCTATCACATTCATTATTCATCTTTCATTCCTATAATAATATTTAAAGATAGATATATATTTATATACTGCACTCATCACCATTCAAAAACAAGCGAGGTAGTTACTCACATCCAATGGCAACTACACTCTAACCATACCTGAACCGCCTGCACTATATTGTAAACCTATACCTAAAGTAAAGTCTAAATATAATGGTCCTATAACGTCCATAAAAGAAGTACAAAAAATATAATATGTAAGGATAAGATAAAATTATGTGAAGTCAATTATATCAAGATAAAATTGGTTCGGTATATTAAGGCAATAATTGTACATATCCCTTCGCATCTAAAATTAACTAAGTATTAAATTTAGGAACAACAGCATCGATACCTATTTAGAGCTTGAAAGTTAGTGACATCTGTCCACTAGAGAAGTTTAAAGAAATTTGAAAACATACCTTTTTAGCTTAATTATATACTTAGTTGTGGACAGATCTCATAGTTACAAGCTCCCTCTCTTCATTACTTATCTGTAAAACACAATAAGTTAAAGTACATTATTACAAATATAAAATTAACAGAAAAAATAGATTAAAATATTTACACATGAGTATTATAAAAGAAAATAGAATGCCCAAAATGAGTTTCAAAGTAAAGGATACTTGTGTAAGTATATTTGTTTTTGAGAGATAAATAAATTAAAGATGTCAAATATGATGCCAAAAATAACACCAGGCTTGAGCAAGCCGAAATTTGGAATTTTGAGAATTTGGGGTGAGTTTACCCAGTTGAGGCGCCACTGTAATAAAATAAAAAAGGTGATAAAAAAGTTTATTTTATTAGCCCCTAAATCACTACTGTCACTAAGAAGAACTGCACGAAAATAAAGTATTTTAATAGTCACTTCACTCGCGAGTCACAAAAGAAAGAATAAAAAAAGATCTTCGTGGGAAGAGTTGGCCGTGTTGTGACGGCCGCAACAGGAGACCAGGACAGGACTATCCCTCCCAGTCTGGTAGGTGATAGAATCTGTATAAACAGAATACACGTGATTTTAAAATATTCTTAGGCCTGATCGGCGACTCGAATTAATAAATTGAGAGCTTGGATCACTCTTAGGCGTGAAACATCTGACCAAATAATCTTGCCCAGCATCTACCACTCAATGCCTGGACCAAGACTTTTTCAGAATTTCGTTTGTCCTTCCATGGCTTGACCAAGATCAAGACTCGTACTGTAGTACTGTTGCCTTCTCCTCTATTTTCACGTTCCAAACTTCCATCTATAAATTTAAATAATCAAAAATACAACGATACTAGAATATTTTAGCAATCAGCCAGTATCTTAAGTAAAATGATTCATAGTACTTTGTATGGTACTTAGAAATTCCGTAGTTTTAATAGAGTAAAGAAATAATATCTATGTCGATTGCCAAACATCAAAAATTTGACATGTTTACATATATTAAATATATTTCATTAAATAACAATTATCAATCCAGGATATGTACAAAGGATATTAGAAAACGAATAATTGCATAATAAATAAGGAATAAACGTAAAAGGAATTATGTAAAGTTAATAAAGATATTATGGAAATGTCACCACGGACGGTATCAGGTATAATATTAATTTAAGAGAACAAATCATATTTATTCTGAAATTAAAATAATTATAAAGTTAAAAGCGTTTCATTTATGAGAAGAAATAGATTTATCGTATCCTTACACAACTAGCAGTGCCCGCGACATCTTGGAATTTAGAAACGAAAAATTAAATGAACTAACAATAACGCCATTTTACAGCTAATTAATAAATCGTCCGTTTGATTTTCTTTTTTTGCACAATTCTAAAGAAGTAACACACATGGCTCCAATGTCATTTTAGTAAATGATATCTCAGAGTTTCACCTTTTTAGGGCTTCGTACAAACCCTTATAGTCTCACTACGGTGTCCGTCTGTCTGTCTATCCGCCCGTTAAACTTTTATTTACACGGCAACGGCTGAAGGTATCAATTTGAATTTTTTACCAAATGTAGATCTATGCGGTCCCTTGCTGCAAAAGATACAATCAATAATTTAGATCTACGCATTCAGAAGATATAACCGAATTAACTACAGCCATTTTTGAGTATTTTCAACTTTCGCTAGGAAATCAAAATTTACAGGTTACTTCCCACTATCCCAGAGACTTAAAATTTGGCATGACCAAGCCTACATAGTGCTGATAAAAATCCAAAAAACTTGTAATTTATTACCACATTACATGAAAGATTTGCTAAAAACTATCGCCGACGCCGACGTCGATGCCAATGGCGACGCCGACGCCGACGCCGATGCTGACACCGACACCTATAAAAACCTACTCAGCACCGATACGTCGGGATTTGAGCAGCGTTACGACCTGTAAGCTATATTATTGGAAAGTTTCATGAAAATCCATCCAGCAGTCTTTACGTGAAAGAACCACAAACATCCTTGCATTCATACATCCAAAATTAACCAAACATCAAAACATTGGAGTATGGATAGAAGACCGAGGAAACGTTCGCGTTACTCAGCCAACAGTTTAACAGTCTTATTCATATTGAAACGCTTATTGAAGGCATATTCCTATATTAGTTAGTTAAAACGTCTTTTAGGCTTATCAGATGTCAGATAAAAATCCTTATTCATATTCGTCTATTATACTTCCGATAACTATAAAATGTCTTTGTTGCCATTTTGTAGAAAAATGGTGAAATATGAATGGTAGCATTTTTCTACCATTCAAATTCGTTATGAGTTTTATCCCTGGTTTTGACACAAGTTAACAAAATGCATCTTAGACGCTGTTTGTAAATGTAAACAAACTTATTTGTTAATAATCTTATTATTATAAACTATTATTAGTTTTGATTTTCATTCATTACATTAGTTTTTCTGCTTCTTATTTTTTTTTTCTTGATTTATTTCTTTTTAGTATAATTTTTTATTTTCTCACTTAGTTATTTTAGTTTTATGAATCATTTTGGTGGTATGTTTCTTCCAAATTACAAAGCCATAAAAATTTCTCCGTGTAGTGACGGATTAAGATACAAGTGTCACCACCCCATCTCCTCCCAAGGGTGCTGTAAGAGTCAGCTAAGGGATATTGCACGCAGATAACATCTTCTGTGAGAGACGGAAAACTCGAAAATAAATCCTGTGCCAACACGCCTGGTCAGCGTGGCACAGTAGACCATAATTCCTCCCAAAGTGGAGGAGGCCCGTGCCCAACAGTGGGACGTAAATGGGCTGGACAGAGGGAAAGCCATAAAATAAGAAGAAAATTTGTAGTTTCGTAAACGTAAAGTTCACTTTTCTGCGCGGATTAAAAGCAAGACTTTCAATCACCGCAATTGGCATTGTTCATATTTTTTTAAAACTCTTTATCCGCAAACCATTTCGGGGAATCGAGTTTCTGATCATGATCCACAATTTTTTTTTCGGAAAATTTGCTATTTTAGCTATTATTTTTCCAAAAAAGGAAATGATCTCTATTTGCCCTTGAAATAAAGGACTTAAATTGTTAAGGCGTTCTTAGGGATATACTACTCTGGGGTGGAGTTGAAATTGGTCTATTATTTCAACATGGCAACTTTGAAAAGATGTATTGCAATCTGTCTTAAGTGTATCAGGAAAAGGCAACACAAAGACTGCGTATAACGATGACGTCACAACATTTAAAATAATATATTTAAGCATTAAAAAAAAAAACTATATAGCGAATATTTCAATAATATTGAAATTAGTTACTTAAAATAGTCTATATTTTCTAAAAAAAATATAAAAACAGCAGGTCAAAAATTATGGACAATCCCAATACTGTGTAGGATTTGTAAGGCTTGATATTTAAGAATTATAATTGAATGTAACAATTTTAATGGCTTTTCTTTTCAACTTCTTTGCAAACATCAATAACTAGATGATGAAGATCAGCATAATCAAAAATTAAAGCATAATCCTATATTAGTTAAAAAGTCTTATAAGCTTATCAGATGTCAGATAAAAATCCTAATTCATATTCGTTTAAAAAACTTCCGATAGCTAAAATGTCTCTAATTTACAGAATGTTACCATTTCGTAGAAACATGGTGAAATATGGATGGTAGAAAAAAAAATCTTACTAGTTGTCAAACTTGACATAGCGTTTATAAACAAACATTGTAATTTACACAATATTCGAGAAGTGTTATTGTAGTAAATAAACTACAGCAGGAAAGTGAAAATCAGGTAATCTTTAATGTATGATACAGTAGAGGCACCAGCTCATCCAACACCTGCAGATTTGCTGGATCCACTAATGTCTTGAGATTCGCAAGCGCTGGGTCCAAAACCTACAAACATAATAGCTATGATGAGAATAAAAAATCTGAAAATTTTAAGTTGGAGCAAGAATCACTCAAATATAAAATAGAATATCTACACCCCAAGCCACTCACACCGGTGTTCTTCGATGTTCAAGTTACGGGCTATTTCTATTAAAGAATTTCTTCTTTAATAGAAATAGCCCGTATCTCGGTAAATGAAAAACAATAAATTTATTAAATCAATCATTTTATTTTGTTTTATTTACTTGCAAGTAGGATGAACTTTGTTCATTACAAGGCCTTGCAATAAAAGTTTTCAAGATTGCGGCATTTCTACCTCACATATGGTTTGCATTTACTTTAATTGGCTGTTCCATTAGCCCTTCTATAATGGGCTCATTGTCCTCCATCGCATTGTAAACTACCACTTTCAGAATTCCTCATCTTCCAAAGAAAATATCTTACTTCTTTAGCGGTACACTTTTCTTCGCCGATTGTTAACAAGATTGTTAATGCCGCAATGCTTTGCAGGGTTCATAAGACATGTATAATTAAGCAAATTCCGTGTTGGATATTTATCGTGATTTATGCACGTATCACTATAATATAAAACCTCGTTAGTTTAATAACTTTTTGGTTAATTATTGTGACTCTATGAACAACACCTTTGCAAATGACGGGGCAAACGTCAATATAAATAATCAGCTGATGAATATATACGCCATTTTTTTCACTAATATTGGCTTAAAGTAGGGTCGGAGCTTGTTTAAAATAATGTCACTTTATGGGATAGTTATAGAACGCTTTAGTGTAAAAAAGCTATTATGAATTACATTTTTGACAATCCGCTTATAGCTAACTTTTAAGCCTCTGAAAAGTCATTACGAATAAGACCGTAGTCGGAATAATGTCACTTTATCGGATAGATATAGAACGTTTTAGCGTAAATAACTATTATGAATTACAATTTTTGACAATCCGCTTTAAACGAAATTTTAAGCCTCCTATAAGTCATTATGAATTAGACCGTTAGTATTTTATTTTATAGTGCGTAATTCTTTTTTCGTCATATTGTAATGAAACAAAAAAAAGGTGAAAGAAAGTTTAATTTATTGGTCCCTAAATCACTATTGTCCCTAAATCACTGCTGTCACTATGAAGAAAACTGCACAAACAAAAAAAAGTACTTTAAAAGTCACTCCACTCGCGAGTCACGAAAGAAAAGGGGAAAAAAACACTTAGTTCTCCGTGGAAGAGTTGGCCGTGCTTTGACGGCCGCAACAGGAGACCGGTCACCAGGTCAGGACAGTCCCTCCCAGTCCGGTAGGTGATAGAATCTGTATAACAGTATACTCGTGTTTATAAATTATTCTTAGGCCTGTTCGGCGAACTCGGCGACTCGAATTATTAGATGAGATCTTGGATCACACTTAGGCGTAAAACATTTTCAGATAATCTTGCCAGCAACTACCACTCGATGCCTGGACCCAGACCAAACTCCAACTGTCGCCTTCTCCTCTATTTTCACGTTCCAAACTTCCATCTATAAATTTAAATAATTTAAAAATACATCGATACTAGAATATTCTAGCAATCAGCCAGTATCTTAGGTAAAATGATTCATAGTACTTAGAAACTCCGTAGTTTTACATAGAGTAAAGAAATAACATTAAATTTATGACAATTGACAAACATCAAAATTTTGACATGTTTACATATACATATTAAAAATATTTCATTAAATAACAATTATCAATCCAGGATATGTACAAAGGATATTAGAAAACGAATAATTGCATAATAAATAAGGAATAAACGTAAAAGGAATTATGTAAAGTTATTAAAGATATTATGGAAATGTCACCATGGACGGTATCAGGTATAATATTAATTTATGAGAACAAATCATATTTATTCTGGAATTAAAATAATTATAAAGTTACAAGCGTTTCATTTATGAGAAGAAATAGATTTATCGTATCCTTACAATATCTCCTAAGATATTCATTTAAATTGTATGCTGTAAAAATCAGTTGTAATCTATATTAAATGCGTAAGCTAACTAAGGTATTTAAATTGATATAAAATGTTACCAAATCCACATAAATAGCTTTTGAAAACACCCTATTGAATTTGATAAATTTTTTGACGTTCTTATGGATACAGCAGGTTTTCCTTAAAAGATAGACATATGGCCTCGCGGACTTTTTTAAAGATCTATAGGTAACAAACAATTTCTCCATACTTTACTTTGTTGTAACTCACATGGATAAGGCAGCGTTTTTATTTAAAGCTCGCGCGCGTGACTATTTTCCCCGTTTCTTGCAACATTTTACACTGATGCTTCGCTTCTATTCGTTGCAGCGTGATGTTATATAGCCTATAGCCTTCCTCGATAAATGTACTATCCAACACTGAAAGAATTTTTCAAATCGGACCAGCGGATCCTGAGATTACCGCGTTTAAACAAACAAACAAACAAACTCTTTCGCTTTATTATATTAGTATAGATTATTTTCTCTTTAATCTAAACCCAACGAAAAGAAATTCAAGTGTTTCACTAAACAAGAAGCTTATTGTTCTATATTGGCTATAAAATAGTACAAATGGATCACGTTTTGAACTACATTTACGCAGCTATCTCGTAATTACATTGGTGAATTGAATCACTTTACAACAGTAATTAAAGTCGTCCTATGTAGGTACTAAATACCGAGGCCCATAATAAATTTATATGTCACATCGCACTAACATGTGTACTCAAATTTAGTACCGTACACGGTGTATCAATCTAATTAATTAACTCAAGGTGATAGCGTTTGTATTATGCTCCTCTAGGGCATCAAGAAGTGTTATTGCAATTGATAGGAAATTTAATCAATTGTGCCCGGAGTTACTTAACAATCAATTCATAATTCTGAAAATATATTTCGGACTCATTCATCACCAACCTTTAGAAAATCCTCTCGTATACACATCAGCATAGAAAAGAATGCAGGACAGCAAAAAAGAGAAAACCACAGCCCTGTGACGAATTTTCCAATAGTTATCACAAATGTTGACTTTAAGACTTCTTCAGTCATTTTACCTATAAGTTTCAATTTTCATTTTCATTTCAGTATTTTTATTTAAATACTAGCTGACCCGGCAAACGTTGTTTTGCCATACTAAAAAAAAAATAGGTTTGAAAAATAGATGTTGGCCGATTCTCAGACCTACTGAATACGCATGTAAAATTTTCATAAAATCGGTCAAGCCGTTTCGGAGGAGTACGGTAACTAACACTGTGACACGGGAATTTTATATATTAGTTATATTTTTTTAATAATTTTGTTAGTACATGCAGTTGCAATCACGCGGTATGAGGGTCCATAAAAATATATTTTGTACCGGAAATCCTTTTACTCGACAAGAGATAACAAGTTATCGCTAAAGATACCAGCTTTTAATTCTGGGGAATACAACTACTAACAAATGCCGCAACGAGTACGGGACAATAATGATTTATTTTATAAATATCTGTATAAATTCGTAAAAAGTGAAGTTTTATTTGAATCAATAAGTCGTCCAAGTGTTATAGAACATTATTATAATCCTTATCTAAATATATACAATACATACTCTGAAATCAGTATACCGATGATTCAACAGCTTAATTAAATCGGCATAATACCGACAGAATACTCAACTAAAATTCAAGTCATTACTTCCAATCCAAATACAACACGTTAATGTAATGAAATATGTATCACTATGTCGTTAATACGCTTCCAATCAGAAGCAAATCATCACCATACATAATGCATGAACGATAATCAGTCGTATAACATATATGTACTCGTATATCGCATGAAACAAAATTAATTTATGTCGCGGGTTTCAGGTTTCCCTTATGATTACGTGTCTCATAATATTATGTATTAGAGATGTGCCTATAATATCGACTTGTGAATTGATGAACTACGTAAAAGTGTTGTTTACTGAGTGATTATTATTTGTATCAATATTGTATACTTATGGTCATATTCATAATGACTTATCGAAGGTTTAAAAGTTCGCTAAAATAGGTTCGCGAAAATTGTCAAAACTTGTTATTCATAATAGTCTTTTTACGGTAAACCGTTTATTATCTCTCCGATAAAATCTCCTTTTAAACCTCCGATAAGTCATTATGAATAAGACCGTTAGTATTCAATGACGTATTTTCACATTACCTTTTGGTCGAACTAATAAAAGCCTGCCATGGCACACTAAGCGTTTTCATTGCATTCATTACGACAATTTCGCAATCACATTTTATATTATTTATAATCTTAGTACATGCGTTTTGTGATTTCTGATTTGTTAAGCAGCAGAGAGCATAATATTATCTTCTTTACTTCGTATAAAACAAAGTCGTATTTTTTGTATGTATGTCACTATGTGAGCTTATATCTTCAAAAATACGCAACGGATCTTGATGCGGTTTTTTTAGTAGATAGAATGGTTCAAGAGGATGGCTTTTTTTGCATAATTTGCTGGGATTTGCTGTATATTGGATGAGATATGATTAAATTTGCCGAGAAACTCGGACGCGTGCGAGCTATAAATGAAAACGCTGCCTTTTCTATGTGAGGTACAACAAACTAATGTATGGAGGAATTGTTTGTTACCTATAGTTCTTCAAAAAAGTCCGCGATATGTCTATCTTTTAAGGGAAACCCGCTGTACCTACCCATAATAATGTCGCAAAAATTATCAAATTCAATAGGGTGTTTTCAAAAGCTATTTATGTGTATATAGTAATCTTTTTTATCAAATTAAATACCTTAGTTAGCTTACACGTTTAATATAGATTATAACTGCTTTTTACAGCATGCAATTTAAATGAATACCTTAGGAGGTATGACGAAAAAAGAATTACGCACGACAAAATAAAATACTTAAACTGTTAGCCGAGCAACACGAACGTTTTCTCGGTCAGAATCCATACTCTATTAAGTATTTGGATGTTTGGTTAGTGTTGGATTGTATGAATGTAAGGATGTTTGTTGTTCTTTCACGTAAAGACTACTTACTGGATGGATTTTCATAGAACTTTCCTAAATTCCACGCGTACGGAGTCGCGGGCAACAGCTAGTTATTATATCAAAGCAATATTTTCATAAATATGCACTTGGCTTTAATAGTTTTTATCCTCCGCACCTATTTGCACAGTTTTATTTTTTAACCAGCTGTTGCCCGCGACTTCATCTGCGTGAAATTTAGAAATCAAACCTTAACAAACAGCAGTTTGCTATCCCGCTTAATAGATGTCGTTGTACAGTTTTTTAAATCGCACTATGGTTTGGTTACACACATCAACACTTAAGCTCGTCAAAATTTTTGGCATTTATAAAACGTAAACATTTTTTAAATTACATTTTTAAAAGTTTGATTCTTCTGCTTTGTTGCTTTGGCATATCCCATAAAAAGGCTAGTTGTGGCCTCTTATATAAATAGAAATTCGTAAAAATTTCGTCTCTAGTTTGTACATATTAGTTGAACTGCACATGACTAACAAACATAATAACTGAAAACTTCCATACTTCATATTTTGGCAGCATCCTTTAAACATAAATAACTTGTTTGATTTACAACCGTGCCAGATACACAGATGACATTACATACCGTTGCCAAAGTTATATTGAACATGCTCAATGCTCAAGTAGCTTCTTGGCAAAACTGTACATAACACAGGAAATACTAAAAATATTTTAGTTAAAGTAGAAATACAACTCAAAAGATGATAGGTCACTCTTGAAAACTATTTTATGCAGTAACAGAAAACATAATTTTTACAAGATTATTTTCAATAGATCTCGAATGGGTCCTCAAAATTTTACAAAAACTGTACGTAATATTTTAAAGTTATTTTAATCCATTTGCAATAGTCGGAATAATCTGAAAGTTTACACATCAAACACAATGATATTGGTTTAAATATAATAAATAAATATAAATATTCACACAACGTGCTCTGGTCCCAAGTTAAGCTTATATGCTTGTGTTATGGGTACCAGAATACGGATATAATACATAAACTACTTTTCTTTTGTAAATACATACTTATAATACATAGTAAACCCAGACGCGGTACAAACATTTGTATGACAGTTAAAAACATCACACATATGATTGTCCTGACCGGGAATCGAACCCGAGACCTCGTGATCGGCAGTCCGTTTTATGAACCACTCCACCACAAGGCCCGTCAAGTTTGTGATTAGAGAGCAAAATTTTAAAATAAATAAAAATATTTTTAGGACCACCTAGTATTTTCTAGCTTGGTTTAATCCCTAGACAGTCAGACTGAAATATGGCTAAGACTCTTATTTACATTTTCTAAAATATATTTCAACTCTTCAACCCCGTCCAAACGCGTTTATATTATTAAGAAAGATAACACAAAACGGTTGTCTGACAGATGGAATGTGTACAATGAAAGGATCTAATCGACCTTATCTTGGTTTCTCCAATGATAGATTGTAAATGGAGGAAATAAATCTTGTTGCTTATTTGTTATTTTCACGCCTATATGTACATATTTAGTTACATATAATGTATCAAGACTGTTCCCAAAAAGGATAGGTATACCTTCCTACATAGACAAAAAAAAATGGAATGTTAGACCTGAAGCAACTCGTGCTTGAACTTCAGACCACTTACAATCCGTCAATTTTATGTAAGTTGGAATGTAGAAAAAAATTAAATAAGATGAAAGTCGTTTAATCTTGTGATACAATTTTCATGAAATTGAAGTATACTTCATTGTTTATTGGTATCAAATATGGAATAAATACAACAGTCGTTTTTTCATACCATGAACTAAAGAAAGATAGATTAAGAAATGAAGTTATAAGAGAACGTTGCGGTCTGAAAGAGGATTTAGTGACTAAGGTGGAGAAAAGTATGCTTAGGTGGTTTGGTCATGTGGAGAGGATGGATGAGAGACGCTTAACGAAAGGCATATACACGGCGGAGGTAAGTGGAAATGCTGGGAGAGGACGCCCGAGAAAAATATACTCCGATGTCATCACCGGCATACTCCAAAAGAGGCAAGTGCGTAGCACTTACAACCCTCGGGCATGTATGACCAGTTGTATGAGTGTGGATGAAGCCAAGGAAGTATGTTTGGATCGTAGCAAATGGCACTCTATAGTCTCTGCCTACCCCCATGGGAAAAAGGCGTAATGTTATGATGATGATGAACTATAGAACTATAGAGATTGGTTGCTAGGTTCATGACATACGGAGCATAATAATATTAATCCACAGTTAGTTTACACTTATAATCCATCCACCAGGCTCTCTCCGCCTACTGATAGACATAGGCCTCCCTTATAGAACGCCACAAGGCGCGGTCTTGCACCGCTTCCATCCAATGACTCCCCGCGACTTTGACGATATTTGCTCCACCTTATCGGGGGCCGCCCAACTCTGCGTCATCCGATGCGACGTGGTCGCCACTGTAGGACTTTTCTTCCCCAATTATCATCAGTCCTACGAATCCTATGAGTGATATGACCTGATTTATACAAAGGAGCGTGCAGATATTTTTTATTACATGTAATTTAATTTACTCATTTAGTACGGGATCCGTATTACTTTTTTTTTACTTGATTACTATCAAGCTGATTTTCCGTGAGTAGCTTTATTATGACGAGACGCCCAATAATTTTCTATTCCAAAATCTCGATTGTGGTAGCTAACCTTAATCTTTCGATTATATCTCAAAATTATCTCAATAATTAAGGAACATTCTTTCACATCACAGTTTTACTTAGCATGGTACTGAAATATATAATAATATATTGATATATATTGATACACAAAACATTATTGAAGTAGAAATAAAACCAAAGATCCCTTGGACTATTTGTAGAGAAAAGGTAGAGACGCTTGTATTCCTAATCCGTCATTACAATATAGGTAATGTTTTTTTAAATAAAATAATAAGCCTTTAGTCACACACAGATATGTTTACAATTATGTGCTTAAATTAGCGACTCTGCCGAGTCTGTGACCCCGACAACCCTTCCATCAATTTTATATCCCACCTTCGATATTGTCTACCTCGTTTCATTTTTCTATTTCTCGGATACCAAAATATTCCATTCTTCTATTCCATTTGTTTTCCTTCTTACTATATGTATTATGACCGGTCCATTTAAACTTTATTATTCTTATTTTTAAAGTTACGTCTTCAATTTTCGTGCGTTTTCTAATAGTTTTATATGTTTTTACTGGTGCTCAAATGGAATGTGACGTAACCCTGATAATTAAAAATGTATGCATCAACACAAAAAAAGGCTTACTTAAGTAAATATTTTTGTCTTTAGTGTTTAAAACACTTGTCCATGAATATTATTATTTATTATATATCCTCCATAATTATATATTTATTAATAAAAGAATTTTAGTGTTCTCACAATGCATTTATCTTGACAGGCTTCGTGGTCTTGTGGTTCATATAACGAAGTGCCGTTCAAGAATCGCGGGTTCGATCCCCACACAGTACAATCATTTGTGTGTTACTTACAATTTTCATACAAATGTGTGTACTACGTCTGGCTGCTTCCTATGTATTTTAACTATGTATTTTTGAAAAGAAAAGTAATTCATGTAGTATTCTGGTACTCATAACACAAGCATATAAGCTTAGAATGGAATCACAGGACATTGTGTCCATGAATTACTATTTATATTTAGGACGTCAATTGGGCATTTGTTTTTGTTGTTCCTGCTACAGTTATAGGTGGATTGTATGCGAGTAATATTTTCAAATGTAGTAAACTTGAATTTTAATTTGATTATGCTTACAGCAGTAAGTAGCTCAAAATATCAAAGAAGAAACAGTTTGCCTATGACAATAATGTCTGTTACGTCACACTAATAACTGGCATTGTCAAAACAGAGCAAAAAGCACATGGGAAATATATTTTAAAAATAACATCACTTTAGTAACAAGAGGACACTAATGTTAGCAATAAGTGTTTCTAAGCACTTTTGATCGCTTGTAGTACATAATTACATAACGGCTTAGAGACATAAATGACGGTAACATAATCAAATACAATAAAATATTCTTATCTGAGTAAATACTTTAGATTTTTACTTTAGTTTAAAACAATAAATTTAAACAAGTGTTCTTTATACAATAACTCTGCATGATTTCATTACTTTTTATCGTTGCAGGTGCTATATAAATTGTGTTAATTTTACAGTTTTATCCATTTAATTCTTGTAAACTATCGTAGATATTCACGTAATATGAATTTTATTAAAATATTCTCCATTGTCTTGTTGGCGCTAATGTTCACCGTGCCCGCTTTGGGTAAGTTAATTTATTATTTTTAAAACTTTAGCATAAATTAATACATCACTCTCGGCAATATGGTAAATTATAATTCAAATCGAAGATTTATATTTTCGAAGATTTAATAAATAAAGACCACAAATTAGGCGCCCGCTTTTGTTTTTCCAAAGTATTTCATTTTGCCATACATATAAAGATTTATTTACTTGCCGCTCGATGTGGCATTCTATGGATGTTATCTATGTCCAGTAAAGATAGACGCAGGGTTTATTTAAAAAAATTGCGACCTGTGTTGGAAGGTTTGCCTTTCCCTGAAATCACAGCCACAAGTGGGGTGGAACTTGGTTGAAATCCCACTGTAGTAGTGTGGCACGGCTTGAGGCGCCCCTCGCAGGTGGCCGCCTTGGGCCATGGCCACCTTGGCACTAGGGTAAATACACCTCTGGAAGGTCGGACGTAAATCATTAACTTAATGTTCATTCTATCTATTAATAATCGATTATTTAAATAAAAAAAGTTTAACCGACTTCATGTGCCTTTGAAATTTAAGGGTTTTACTCGATTTCTCAGGAGATAACCATCAGATCCTGGAAATTGGACCACACGGAAACCAACAGCATTCAATAAAAAAAAATCATTAAAATCGCTTCGCCCAGCAAAAATTTATGAGGTAACGAACATAAAAAAACACAAAACCTCCTTTTTTTGAATTCGGTTAAAAAGACTATTCGTTGAAATAATAATATGCGAAATGATTATAGGGTATTGTAATGGTGATCCTAATGCTGTTCCAAGCGATTGTAGCGATAAATGTCGCAATCGCTGATTGTAAAAATGGATGTTCGTGTATTGAGGGCTACACTAATGACAACACACAAGGACGATGCGTTCCACCAAGCCAATGTTCTGAGAATGAAACATGGTGAGTGCATTTACATAACTATAAAAATAATGAGTAGGTAATATCCCAAAATCAGAGGACTTTTGTGGTACACTTTATAAAAAGACCAGCTATTACCCGCCACTTGGTACGCGTGTATTTTAAAAAATCTTCCCCGATTTTGCAACATTTTTCATGCTTCGCTTCTATTGGTTGCAGCGTGATGTTATATAGCCTATAGCTTTCCTCGATAATTATGCTATCCAACACTAAAAGTGGTTCCTGTGATTAGCGCGTTCATACAAACAAACTCTTCAGCATTATAATACTGGTATAGAATATCGAAATTTCGGTAAGATCTATTTTAGCTGGGTTTAACAGCACCTTGAGAAGAAAAATGGGATGATGACACTTCTATTCTTGATCCGTCCATTACACCAGCCGAGTTGTATCATAACACAAACAGAAATTGCCATAGAAAACAATTTTAATAAACACGAACTAAATTACATGTTTACATATTACATAACATAGTCTTACAAATATTATTTAAATACTACATTATTTATTAATTTTTGCAATTGACTTGCTATGCTTTTACTACTTAATAAACTAATCCAACACCAAATCTTCCACCACAATCTTCAAGATAATAAAATGGATTTTCTCGATTTCCAGCAAAACTAAAAGTCTTATGGAAAAAAGTCCAATGGCAAAGTTGTAGGTAATAAAGAGATCTAAAACTTTTGTATTTACACTACTTTCACATAACCACAAAATTTATGTAAAAAATCTGAAGAACCAATGTTATGGCTTTTTATTTTTCATAAATTTTTATTTTTATCAAATTTTTTTTTTCATTCACGAAATTTGGTGAAATCTTATGTTTTCATGTCCTAAATACGCTGTAATTTATTAGATTAGAAATTTTTTTTTTTACCTTATTTTGAATTAATACTAACAAATTTATACGTTACAGAAAATTACTGTTCGTGCTACATCTGAACTTGAAATTTACAAATCTTCTATAAACTACTTCTTCTGGCCAAAGTTTATCATCAAGAAATGTAGATAACTTTGTTCTGGAACTAGAAATTCGAAAGGCTTCGTAACCCTTTTCTTTACTCACTAAAACTTCTTCTAAATTGATTCTTTTATCAGTTTTGCCATATAAATAATATGTATAAAACATGACATGTACATATTGTACATATTATTATGTTTATGAAAAACTAATAAAAAGAATTTTATGTAAATAATTATCATGTTGACGTCAACTCATAACTTTAAACAAGTGTTCTTTATACAATAACTATGCATTTTCTTTCATTAGGTAAATATTTTGCTATCGCAAGTGGTATATATTGAGAGAAATTTTACAGTTTAGTTCATTTAATTGTTGCAAACTATCGTATATTCACGTATTATGCATTTTACTAAGATATTCTCCATTATTTTGTTAGCATTTATTTTCATCGTGCCTGCTTGGGGTGAGTTTGTTTAGTATCTTTCATTCGCTCATTCAATGCAGCAAGGTGGGCTATTGGTATATTAATTGACATGACCAAAGCCTATGATAAAGTTCAATTTAAAATATTATTAGATAAACTATACGGCATCGGTGTACGTGGAATAGCCTACAATTGGCTCGCATCATACTTAACGAATAGACAACAACTGGTAGAGATCGAATACCACAACAAAGCCACAAACGAAATAGAAAAAATCCATTCCGACAATATACCCATAAACGCATCAATCCCTCAGGGTAGCGTAATAGGATGCTTATTGTTTCTCATCTACATTAATGACCTGCCAAAAACTATAAAAGAACCATGTGTTTTATTTGCTGATGATATTTCCTTACTTGTTTCATGTAAAAATAATGAAAATCTAATTGAAAACCTAAATGCAACATTGACTAATACTGTGGACTGGATGAGTAATCATAACTTAGAAGTAAATATCTCAAAAACTAAAATAATACCTTTTTACCCTTATCAAAAGTCTCCAATAAATATAAACTTCAATTTCCAAGGTCTCAAATTAGAAGTCGTAAATGAAACTAAATTACTCGGACTTACTTTGGACACCCACATAAATTGGAAAGCACATGTAAGAAATGCCAAGCTATCCAAGCCAAGCTATCCAAATTTTCATACGCTCTCCGTGAGGTCAAGAAAACCACAGACCTAGCAACCGCTCTAATAACATACTACGCGTATGCATTTTCTTGTCTGAGCTACGGCGTAATCCTATGGGGCAACAGCACTGATGCACCCACTATCTTCACACAACAAAAAAAATTGATCCGTATATTGGTTAATATTGAACAGACAGACTCATGTAAACCACATTTTCAGAACCTCAAGATTTTAACTTTACCAAGTATCTATATTTTAGAAGTCTGTAAATTCGTTCGTAAATACTCCGAACACTACACTACGCGAGAACGTCTAAACAGCAAATTCACATTAAGACACAAAGATCGCTTAAACCTACCATCCTCTAGATTAGCTATACATGCCTCAAGTCCTTTGGTTATGTCGATCAAAATATACAACAAGTTACTAGAACCTATAAAAAATGAGAAGAGATTTACACATTTTATAAAACAATTAAAATCATTATTAATAAAAAAAAGTTACTATCATTTAAAAGAATACTTTGACGATAAATTTGACTAAACTATAACATGACATGATAAAAGAATGATTGTGTGTATGTATGTGGGAGTGTGAATGCGTGTGTGTGTCCGCGTGTATGTAAAATGAATGCGTATATTATTACCTAAATACTTAAATATAATTAAAAAATAAATAAACAAAGACTATGAAACAGGGATTAAACAAAATTTCAAACAATTTTTTGAATACATTTTTGAATATATATTAAAAAATTTTTTTTCAGATTAATTTTTAAATATGGTTATAGACAATATTTTTAAAAATTTTTATATAAATTAAAAAAAAGAAAATAACTCAAGAATGTGTAAAATAACACATAGTAAATTTAATTAGTGTAAATATACATATTTCTTAACAATCCTCCCTCTCTACTATTCCTCCTATGCTGTGCCCGACAGGGTCCATAATTGTATCTGTACCTAAAATATAAGATCTATGTAACATTATGGAACGCAATAAATTGAATTGAATTGAATTGAATGATATCGCGCTGCAGGACTACTGGTTGTGACGATATCTATGTCTGGTAGTGGACGGAGAGTCATTAACTTAATCTTTATGCTATCTTTCAAACACGTTCTTTTACTTGAAATATTAATGTTTTGATCTCTTAGATGGTCACAGGTATCACACTTATAAAAAAACTACCTGTTGCCCGCGACTTGATACGCGTGGAATTTAGAAAATGTTCCCCGTTTTTGTAAAATTTTTTCACTACTGCTTCTCTTCTATTAATCGTAGCGTGATGTTATATAGCCTGCCTCGCTAAATGGACTATCCAATACTGAAAGAATTTTTCTAATCGAACCAGAGGTTCTTGAGATTGGCGCGTTTAAATAAACAAACAAACAAACTCTTCTCTCTCTCTCTCTCCAGCCCATTAACGTCCCACTGTTGGGCACGGGCCTCCTCCACTTTGGGAGGGATTACGGTCTACTGTGCCGCGCTGACCAGGCGTGTTGGCACAGGGTTTACTTTCGAGGTTTCCGTCTCTCACAAAGGATGTCAACTGTGTAAAATATCCCTTAGCTGGCTTTTACAGCACCCTGAGGAGGAGATGGGGTGGTGACACTAGAGTTCTTAGTCCGTCACCACACGGACAGTCCGTCACCACACGGACAAACTCTTCAGCTTTATAATATTAGTATAGATAATAATATGTGAAATGATTATAGGGTACTGCAACGGTGATCCCATTGCTTTTCCGAGCGATTGTAGCAATCAATGTGTACGTCAATGTAAGAAAGGCATATCTTGCACATTGGATTGTAGAGTAGGATGTTCCTGCCCTAACCCCTACATTTATGATGCCAATCAAGAAATATGTGTTTTACCAGAAGATTGTTCTGAGTAATTAAAACATGTGAGTACATTTACATATTTTTTAATATTAATAATAATTAGTACAATCCTTTCGAGGCGAGGAAGTGTTGGATTCAATTAATACAATCCCACAATCGTAGCTGTTTTGTGGTACACTTAACAGAAATGTTATCATGCCTCCGTTTAATGATTTCACTTACTCATTCAACTTGTTAACTCCGTGTGGTGACGGATTAAGAATACAAGTGTCACCACCCCATCTCCTCCCAAGGGTGCTGTAAAAGTCAGCTAAGGGATATTGCACACAGATGACATCCTCTGTGAGAGACGGAAAACTCGAAAATAAACCCTGTGGCCAATACGCTTGGTCAGCGTGGCACAGTAGACAATAATCCCTCACAAAGCGGAGGAGGCCTGTGCCCAACAGTGGGACGTAAATGGGCTGGAGAGAGGGATTCAACTTGTTATCTAGATGTTTAATCTATAAAAAGGTAAAACCAAAAAAAAATACCTAGGTACTACTTACACCACGGTGACCAGGTGTGTTGGTTATATGAACTATTTGGTTTATTTTCGAATTTCAGTGTTTCAATTAAGATCTTATTATAGCTGGTTCTTCCTACGCCCTGAGAAGAATATGGGGTGATAACACTTGTATTTTTAAACCGTAACCACACGATCCAAGTTATTTCTTAGTTAATTTTATGCAAAGAAATTTAATATTATATGAATACGCATAAAATTAAATTTCATTTAACATTTTAATTTTCATCTACGCACTTACAGTTTATATGGAGAATAAATAGTTATTTTTACCGTTTTTCTCTAAATTGTTTCTTATTTCCTTACCGTTTAAATCTTGCCTAAAAACTAAGACTAAAATTTTAAAATCAAAATCAATCAAATCGGCCTAGCTATTCTTGAGCTTTAGCGAGACTAACGAACATAAATTGATTTATATCTATAAGAAGATATATTATATTTAAAGTTACAAATTATTATACAATTTCATGTATTTTATACATTAATTAATAAAATATTTCACAGGCTATCCTTGAAGCAGACAGGAGTGAAGATTATTAAGTTGAAAATGTAAACATTTGTAATTATCATAATATAATTGTATATGTAGCTAAATTTGTTTTATTTGTAACCTTGTAATGTAAAAATCAATTTAAAAATAAGATACAATCATTTTCTTTTTCCTCCTTATTCAATCAGCGTATATTTGTAGAGTTTAACTTATACTTTAAAATAATCTACTTAGTTTAAAAACTAACAAACACGCTTAAATATCCTGAATATTTTTGAAATGATTGCATTGTCTTTGTCATCAATACTCAATTCTATGCTACCTACTTACAAAACGTTGACAGTTTATATTGTCAGAGACATAATCATCATAATCACATAATCGTAGTAAACACAAGTAAACAATTATTATAATTTTACCTGATTCTATAAACAAAGCGTTTTTATGTGAAATTATCTGATTGTATATGAAAGGCATACGTAGAAACACAATAATCTTGGTGAGTCTACTCATATACAATTAAACTATTACGTGTATAATTAAAAATACGAGTGTGGTCATAGTGATACTTCAACATGCTATTCTAGTAATTCTGATCAAGGAATTGGGATTATTCTTTTAAATTATTGCATTGTCATCGGTCCTTGTTAGGTGTGCAAAATTTCAGATCAATCCGTCTACTGCAAGTGGCTGAAAATCGCTTTCAAAAATTCCGTTACACAGATAAATACATTGATAGTGACATACCAAACTTATAAAAGCGTGTTAAAAAGCCTGTTATGCTATATATGCTAATATTATAACGAGAAATGTTTTGTTTCTTTACAGTGATTAGGCTCTAAAATAACGGGACCAATTAAAAAAGTCAAATAGCTATCGCCAGTGAACATAGACTATATATCATAATTAAAAATAACAGAGATGAATACCTAAATAAGAACAATGAAAAAAAATATCTGAATAATGGTAAACATTCATGACGTAGAATTATTTGCGACAAAAACAATACAAAAAATTATCTGAATAAATATTTTCAAATTGACTCCAACTGAAGACTTTAAACATGTGTTTTTATACAACAACTATGCATTTTTTCATTACATAAATATTCTGTTAACGCAAATGGTATATAATGAGAGAAATTTTGCAGTTTAGTACATTTAATTGTTGTAAACTATCGTATATCCACGTATTATGCATTTTACTAAAATATTCTCCATTATTTTGTTAGCATTTATTTTCATCGTGCCTACTTTGGGTAAGTTTACACACCGGTTGCACCGCGGATCGCACGGATAAAATGATATTTTCGGACCGTAAAAATTTTATTATTTGAAGAATGTATTACGCGTTTCTAGGTGGAATTTACACAAACATAATAAATCTTCATCAACAAAAGGTAATAAATGGATAAAAATTAATATCATAATCACGACTCAAAATCACGACATACGAGTTAAATCGAAATAAACAAACCAGATAATTGTTAATGTAAGAAATGAGTCGTTAAATTGAAAAAACCTGTCAAGAGCGAGGTAAACTCGCATACTTAGGGTTTCGTATCTACTAGACATATAAATATAAGTAACTGCATTCAAATAATCAATTAAACTCAAAACAACTCACCAACTTAATTTTGTAGTTGAAAAATAGGGAATCGCCTACATATCAGCTACTTCATAAGTTGGTATTAGTATAAACACTTTTTTCTAGTTATAAGTTTTTGGATTGTTCCCTATATCAGCACTATATAGACTTGATCTATGCCAAATTTTAAGGCTCTAAGGCAACGGGAAGTAACCTGTGAATTTTGATTCCCTAGCATAAGTCGAAAATTCTTAAAAATGGTCGTAATTCGGTTATATCTTTTAAATGCGTATAGGTAAAAGGTTGATTGTATTTTTTGCATCAAGGGACCGCATAGATCTACATATCGTATGAGCTTCAAGTTGATACCTTCAACCATTGCTGAGTAAAAAAAGTTTGACAGAGGGACAGACCGACAGACGGACACCGGAGTGAGACCATAAGGGTTTGTACGAAACCCTAAAAAAAAATTCCTCTATAAAACACTAATAAGATTTGAAAATCTGACTTATTATCTACCTAAACTTATTTTAACTACTTACTTTTAACTCAATTACGATTCCGCCTAGCCTTTTACATCCAAGACTATTCATCAAACTATGAAAAACTTTCTTACTTTATTTAAACTTACATGCTTCTATTTTGTTTCTGTTTTTGATATTTCTCTCTCTCAACCCACTGCGGGGTTTGTGGTCTTCTATGCCGCGTTGACCAGGCGTGCTAGCATAAGATAGTTTAAAATTTTCCGTCTCTCACGATAGATGTTAACTGGTTCTAGTACCCTTAGGTGGCTCTTACACCACCTTGGGGAAGAAGTGAAGTGACACTTGTATCCTTAATTCGTCACTACGTATATGGTTCAGCGCATTAAATTTTAAAATTATTAGGAAAACCCGAGTTGTAGCTTTTTGTTTCATGTGATAAATGATATAAGTGGAGTTAAATCATGTTGGACAATAATCATTTAGATTTTCATATTTAAATACCTACGAATAATAATATTATTACAATGATTTTTATGTGTACTGATTACAGGGGACTGTGACGGTGATTTGTATGCTTTTCCAACTGATTGCAGTAATCAGTGTGTAAACAACTGTAGAAAAGAGTCAGGTTGTGCAACCGTTTGTAGAGATGGATGGTCATGTAATAGAGGATATGTTTATGACAATTTTAAGAAACAATGTGTTACACCAGACCAATGTTCTGAGTAATTAAATAATTTAAGTCCTTTGTGTGATTTGAATTTCAAAAATACACGAGTTACTTTGTTGTTTGATGTTTTAATTGATGTAAGAAGAGTTAAATCATATTGTACGTGTAAATCAATATAAATTTATTCCATTGACTATCCACGTTGAGTATGGGCCTTTTCACAATTAAATCACGGTCCTTTTTGTATTTTCGCCTTCAGTCCTACTGGGCCATGATGGTGCCTTGAGCCTTACAATGACCCGGCAAGAGTGGGCACTATGAAGGAGCATTAGGTCCTCCACAATAGCAGGATACTAAGTCTACTAAGCCACGCTGACTAGGGTTAATTTTCGAGTATTTCGTCTTTTACAAGGGATATTATTCCATTAAAATTATTCCTTTAGCTGACTTACAAATTACAGCACCCTTGGGAAGAAATGAAGCAGTAACACATATTCTTAATTCATACATGAATGAAAATGCATTTAATAGGTACTACAGAAATTAAACAATGTATCGCTGCAAATCAAATAATTTTTCTTGCCTCGAATTAACAATAAATAATAATAAATAAATATTAATGGACATTTCACACAACGTCCTCTGGTCCCAAGCTAAGCTGAACATAAATAATAAACAATCAATAACAATAAATCATAATTTGATCATCTGTCATATTCAAATATTTCTACGCAAAATTCTCCAGAATAAAGCTCAAACAAATAACATTTACTTATAATACTAAGAAAATACAATAAAAAATGTAAAAGTCTTATATAATTTCGTACAATAATTTATCAATATTTTTGCAACAAGAGGACAGTAAGGTTAGCAATAGGCTTTTATTACAAAATTCATTGTGAGTCATCATTCAGGTGACTGACATAAATGTGGAACAAGGTTGTTCTATTTGAAATTATAAATGAATAATAAATGAATTCTCTTTGACAGATTCAAAACGATATAAATTAATAAAAATAAGTTATAATATAAATATAAATAAATACAAATCTTAGTTTGGTTTAGTTCCATGTGTTTCTTTTAATAGTTGTTAACCACTTAAATTATGCCGTAGAAGGCTCTTCTATAGCATGCAATGTGTATAATTTATGAACCAAACCTTACTTATATTATCTAGTACATACGTAACGTAATCCTTGTAAATTTAATAGATATTCAGCAACGAGTATCGCAGCAAACAGCTTAAGGCTATACAAATATATTATTCAAAATATAAGTAGCTTATGTTGGTTATTTAGTACACAATATTCCAAGAGAACTGAGAAGCTATATATGCTATTTCATATATTTATTTAGATCAGTTTAATGCTAGCTGGATTCTATCATTCTATTTTTTAGACATTTAACTTCTCGAAGAACATGTAAGCCGGGACCATAACTACATCGTAGCACCTCTACGTAGTAGTCTACGTCGTTCGCTACATTGTCGTCACTAAAGACCCTTATTCTCCAATAGTAGTCGGTTCTCTGGGAGATATGGCTTACCGTAGCTTCTTCAGCGCATTTTTGGACTATTAATATTTTAAATAGAACTATTAAAAAGTTTCAAACAAATATCATGATAAATGTTCATTCTGTATTAAGTTATTGTTTTATTTATTTTCAATGCTTAGTAAACTTATGGGCAATTACAAGTAATTGCATGCATAAATAGCTTACATAATTATATTAGGCAACTGATGTACATAGGCGAAAATACTCCTATTCCTGGCCAATAAACAGTATCGAGAATACAAATACAATGAGTTTAGCCACTTATTGATAGAAAATATTTCACGATATGCGCCCTATCGTGAAATATTTTCTAAATTAACAAAAATATTTTTTGTCAGGTATTTCACCACATTGTCACAACTTTTTTCTCTTCAATGTTACGCTAGTTACGTCCAAAATTACAAAACTATGAAATTACGCCTCAAAAAGAGGTAAGTTTTGTTCGCAGATGAGTTAGGTAATAAGTATATTAACTTATCCTGTGTTTCGGTAGATAAAGCACCACGGATAATATATACCCTGGAGATACATTTAAGCTGCGAGTGGAAATGGTTTCTCAGTTTACCTGGGAATAAAGCTTTTCGTGAATACTAAGTAATATTAATTTTCATTTTGCTTTTTTGTTCTTTGAAATAAAGTAAATTCGTGGATTTTATTGTTTGTGGTTTTCATTTTGATAATTATAAAAAATTTGTGTGGATAAATTTATTTTATACTATCTTGTTCTAAACCAGCCCTCGTGGGCTTATCTCTCAACTCTACTAAGTTAAAATGACAATTTGTGCTACAAGAGCTTAGAATAAGTTACTAAAATATTATAGATTTTCTATTTTTATACATGTATCTAAAACGCTTATTAAAAAAATTTTACTGTGAATTGGAACCGTCTCTGACCTATGTAGAGTTTCTGAATCCACAACATCATCTTTAGTAGCGCAGTGCGCTTCAGTTAATGAGTGGCCTCATCGCTTAACCGGTTACCGGTTGTGTTTATTGTATATGCTCATGGACTAAAGGTTAATCCATCGAAGACGCAGGTGATTATTATTGGTAGCTCTAGAATGGTATCAAAAATTGATTGGCTGAATTTACCCCAGGTTGTCTGCGACGGCATTGGGATTCCTTACAGTGATACGGTGAAAAATCTGGGTATATACATTGACAAAGAGCTATCGTGGGGCCCTCAACTGCAAGAAACTAGCCGCAAACTGTTTGCTTCGTCGGGATCTTTGCGTAGATTACGTAACTTTCTGCCACTCACTACGAGAATTGCACTTGCAGAATCCCTTCTTCTCCCTATTCTTGCTTACGCCGACGTCAGCTATCTCAATCTTACCGAGGAACAGTTAAATAAACTTGAGAGTCTTCAAAATGTTTGCATCAGGTTCATATTTGGATTACGCAAATATGACCACATTCAAAAAGCTCAAGTGGCTACCCATACGCTTTCACCGGAATGCTCACATTCTCTTCTTACTTTACAATGTACTGTTTATCCCTAGCTCCCCGTTTTATCTCAAAGATCGTTTTGATTTCCTACACGAGTTTAACACTAGGTACTTATGATCGTCAGAAAATCTAAAATTAAAAATATCCAAACACTACTAATTTTATGTCCAAATCTTTCTCAGTGCAAGCTGTCCGATTATGGAATGAATTACCACTATCTATAAAACAAGCTAAAAGCTCAAAATCATTTAAAAAACTTGTGAAAGATCATTACTTATCATTACAGTTCTTAACTATTATTATATTATTTAACCTTAATTTTGGTTTGTGTTACAGTAAATAAATATTATGCCATTTTTAGTTATGTCTATGTGTACTTGTTTATGTATGTATATGATATTAACGGTATATAAGTAGTTTATGTATAGTGTATTTTAAGTAATATTTACTTTTTTATTTTATTATTATAATTCTCTTTATTTATTAATTTTCTTATCTTTTACATTTTTAAAAAGATTACAAAACAATCGTACAAAATTAACATAACTAAGTAACTTAAAAGAACATAAAAATAAATCAAATAATTACATACACACACACACAAAGAGAGAGAGAGACAAACAGTTAAAAAATAAAAAACATAATATATACCTACACAAAATAATCATTTTAAAATAGTAAAAAATAGAGCTCCACCGGCATCGGGTGCAGGGACCAAGCTACCGATGGTCAGGGTTCTAGAGACAGGAACTTCCTCACGATTCGTGCCGTACCGAGGAGAACTGCCTTCTGCATCAGACCCTTGACCCAACCACCTAACGCGAGCCTCTGCAGATGTTGGTCGAGGCTCTTGGCCATTAGACCATTGACCGTTATTACTATCGGCACAATGATTGATGAGTCAACGTCCCACATGTCGACAACCTCGCGAGCTAACTCAAGATATTTAATTTGTTTATCTTTTTCAGCTTTTACGAGGTTCTCGTCATGAGGGATCGTGACATCAACAATCATTGCACGACGTTCTGACCGATCTATTACCACGATGTCAGGTCTGTTGGCAACAACCGTCCTATCTGTGATAATAGATCGGTCCCAGTACAGTGTGACATGACCATTTTCGAGAACTGGCTCGGGTTCATACCTATAGTATGGTACTTCCGATTCTACGAGACTGTATCGCAGAGCAAGCAACTGATGGATTATTCTGGCTACTTGGTTATGTCTGTGCAAGTACTCGCCGTTAGCAAGACGTGAACAGCCGGAAACAATATGCCTAAGGGATTCACCTGGGCAGTGACATGCTCGGCAAATGTCAGCTGTACCATCCCTTAAGATATATTTCCGGTAGTTATTCGTCTTGATAACTTCGTCAGCAATTGCACAGACAAAACCCTCAGTTTCTCCGAAGAGATCTCCGAATAATAATAACATTATTATATAACATTATTATTATATAACATTATTATTATATTACATTATTTTCTCATTCATTTATTCTCTTATTATTTACATATTTTTTTAAAAAAGATTATAAAAACAACACTCATTCAAATTAAAAAAAAACACAATAAACACACTATAAATACAATATACACACTTAATAAAAACATGCACACATTATAACCTTTTTAAAAAAAATATATAAAAAATAGTGCACCACCGGCATCGGGTACAGGGACCAAGCTGCCGGCGGTCAGGGATCCAGAGACAGGAACCTCCTCACTATGCGAGCCGTATCGAGGACGACTGCCTTCTGCATCAGACCCTTGACCCAACTGCCTAACGCGAGCCTCTCTAGATGTTGGTCGAGGCTCTTGGCTATTAGTCCATTGACTGATATGACTATCGGTACAATGATCGCCGAGTCTACATCCCACATGTCGACAATCTCGTGAGCTAAGTCCAGATATTTCATTTGTTTATCTTTCTCTGCTTTCACGAGGTTCTCGTCATGAGGGATGGTGACATCGATTATCATTGCGCGGCGCGCTGATCGATCTACCACCACGATAACAGGTCTATTAGCAACAATAGTCCTGTCCGTGATGATAGATCGATCCCAATACAAAGTGATACGACCACTTGCTAGAACCGGCTCAGGTACATACCTGTAGTACGGCGCCACGGAATCCACAAGGCCGTATCGCAGAGCAAGCTGCTGATGGATAATCCTGGCCACAAGGTTATGCCTGTGCAAGTACTCGCCGTTAGCTAGACGCGAACATCCGGAAACAATATGTCTGAGGGACTCCCCTGGCTGGTGACAAGCACGACAAATGTCAACAGTGCCATCCTTCAGAATATATTTCCGGTAGTTGTTCGTCATGATAACTTCGTCAGTAATTGCACAAACAAAACCTTCGGTTTCCCCAAAGAGGTCACCGAATCGTAGCCAGGTCACGGAAGCCAATAAGTCAACGTCGGGCCCGTGTAGGACCCGATAGAATCTTCCATGAAGCTCCTTGCTCTGCCATACCTCCAGGCGGTCCCTAGTGCTAAGTACCGCAGGCATGCGCCAGTTTTTCTTAGCCAAGGTTAACGGGGTGAGACCGAAGTCTGTCGTAACCACGTCTCGATGCATGTCCGTAAAAGCGTGAATAAAATATTCTCTGAGGTTGCATATCTCCCGATTATGTAAAGTCTTAGCATTTAAAAAGCCTCGGCCTTCACATTTTCGAGGGATATACAACCTCATTACTGAAGAACGCGGATGATGCATTCGATACGTAGTCAAGAGAACACGAACTTTTCTATCTATAGTTTCAAGTTCAGTCTGAGTCCACTTGAGTATGCCAAAGGAGTACATTAGAAGTGGCATGACCGTTGAAAGCCCGCACCTTGTTACCACCCGATAAAAGACTGTTTAGTACTTTTTTCAGGCGGCCAAAGAAACGCTCCCGCAACGATTGTTTCATGTCCACTTCATTGATGCACAAGGCCTGTGACATACCCAAGTATTTGTAGGTATTGGTTTCGAGAAGTGATCGGAAATGTAGAGAATCTGAAAGCTGAATTCCCTCAGATTCTATAACACGTCCTCGTTTTACATGCATGACAGCACATTTATCCACACCAAACTCCATTTTGATAGATGCACTAAAGCATTCAGTGATCTTTAATAAATCTATCATCTGTGGTCTGGTGTGAGCAAACAGCTTTAGATCATCCATGTAAAACAGGTGTGAAATCAACCGCCCACCCCTTCGAAGCCTGCAATATACATATTACATTATTATTATTATTATTATAATAACATTATTATAATTTTTTTTTCTCTTCCCTTACATTAATCTACTTGTACACTGCAGCCCCACTTTATTTTAGTCCCTAACTTTTCTTTCCATCCCATGGTTGCCTGGAAGAGATTACTTTATGTGATAAGGCCGCCATTTGTACCTAGTTTTAAGCTTAATTTCTGTTTTCTGTTTCTTGTAAATGTGTACAATAAAGAGTTAATCTATCTATCTATCTATCTATATGTTTATTGTGTTTATATTTATATATATGCATATAGGTTATAATAGGTTATAAAAGGTTAAAAAAAAATTACTGCCAACTTTAAATTCATTTGGAATCTTAATGGAAGAAGAAGACATGTTTTACCGATCCCAAATAATGGAATTAAGGGAGGAGAATGACAACGATGATTAAGGATATGTTGTATTGTTCAAAATCAAATGTGTAGGTGGCTCCATAAAGAATTTTAAAGTAGGTATAAGACTTGTTTGATACTACAGTCTACATGTACTTCGCTACAATAAAAATTTTTACGAGCAGCTCAAAAACGATCATTAGTACTGCTTTTATTACGGAATACATGCCGCGGGAGTATTTTCTTAACTTTTACTCTTAAGTGTCTGAATTTTATTGATTTACTGTGTATATAAATAAGCATGTATTTGCCATTGTCCTCATTTATATAACAATACGCAGAACATGATGTGAGATAATCAGGATACAGAGCTTTGTGGTGTTTGAGGAGGTCACTTCACAGCCTATTAATTTTCTTCTATGAGAAGTCACATTAGATACTTTTACGAGTTTAGTTGTTTTTCTTTCACAAGTTACTAGTGCTACAAGAGAAACATTAAAATATCACATAATAAGCTCTATTAAATACGTCTTTAGGGAAGCAACACGTTAATCCCTACAGGATTAAACCAGTAAAATTTTATAGGCTTTCACTTTAATATAGGCTCTCCACTTTTATTGTTCAATTATAAGATATTCGCTTTTAATTACCCGCAATATTTAAATATATAGCGACAATGAAGACAAATGGTGGGACTAAATCAGACGTAGCTAGATTCTAGCGAAGCTTGGAACTATGTTGGCAACTCTGGTTATTCTGAAGATCTCTTCATTTACGATATGATTTCGTTGCACAAGTAAGAGGATTGTATTTTCTAAGGCACCCTCTATTTTTTACCCATACTATAATTGCATAGTCTGTAGGCGTGACGGTATGTTTGAGTGTTATATTTTGACTTAACATTTTAGAAATCATATTATTTCTTTGCTTGCAGCCCTTTATGCTTTACTACCAGACAAAGACCTTCTCCATAAGTATACCACGCTTACGCCTGTACGGGTTTTAGATTCCATAACTGACTGGCCAACGGGAGAATACGAGATGAGGACAGGATAATCTTTGAATTCAACTATATTTTCTTTCCACGATATCTTTCTAAATATTTAATACATAAATTTTCAGTTTTTATTTTTCAGCAGTTCTTATTAAGGACAAGTTGCACTAAGTAAGCTAAATGAAGCATTTAACAAACGTAGGAGCTGTTACGTGCTCACACGGTCCTGATAGATGCCCATTTTAAAAGGAGGATCGTTATTCACGATATAATCTATTGCTATCGCAGAGCTGTGTTGGGGGCAGCGATCCATTTAACACATTGATTTATTCACCCTACGCCCCGTGAAAATCATTACCGTAAATTTATTATTCATATATTCATTTTTGTTCTCCTAAGTCATGTTTTGGATATTTACATAGTTATTGTCCGAATAGTGGTGAAGTCTCTTTTTAATATCTTCATGTAGGTATTTCTGGATTTTCTCTATAAGAGCCACAGACGAAACTTGTACATCCAGGTTGAGTCTATAACCAATGAAAATTACGTTACAAATCACGAAACTTTTTATAGTAATAATTTTTGAACCTTCAAACTCTGCCATGAACAATTATCTTAAGACGCTTATGAAAGGGTGTTAATAATAATTTTGTACCTAATCTATCAATGTATTAATCTATGTAAGGGAATCTTTGAAAACAATTTTCATCCACTTGCATGAGTCGGATTGATTTGAAATTTTGTACACATATTAAAGACTGATGACAATGTAATAAAGTATGTCAATGGAGTGTTCAATCAACTAAGCAATAATTTCAGTCATCCATCATCCTCCTGCCCTTATCCCATTATTTGGGGTCGGCGCAACATGTCTTTTTCTTCCACAGTCTTCTATTAGCCGTCATGTCTGTGTCAACTCCTCTTTCTTTCATGTCCTCTTTCACACAGTCCATACATCTTTTCCTAGGTCTTCCTCTAGACTTTTTTCCTTCCACATTTATACTCAGAACTCTCCTAACGACATTACTTTCCTCTCGTCTCATAACATGCCCATACCAGGACATCCGCTCGTTCTTCAATTTTTCAGTCACTGGCATCACTTTCAGTGTGATTTTAAATTAAAAACAAACTGTCCGATAATGAAAACAAACATAGATCCACTGATATATAAATAAAAGCAGCAGTGATCTGATAGATTTTCCTCACACGACAAGCTTTAAATAAAAAACAATATTGTGAATATTTAATGCCTTTACAGCCCTGAATATTTGTATATATCCACATGATCAGTAGTATCACATTTATCACATAAATAGACCTTTTTGAGTTTATTTCACCTCTAAATGTAAATATGTTGAGTTCTAATGTAAGGCCATTTAAGCTCCCTTAGGTATATCTAAATCACAAATACATTGCACTATTCCAAACAAAAAAGATACACTACTAAAACATGTATTTTGTAATAAGCCTCAGTCTTAAAAATGGAAATGAATATCAAATAAAGAGGGAAATATGATGTTTGTTTTTTCATTAAGAATCATTACACAACAAGTGATTTTCACCCACTTACAGTAGTCGGATCGATCTGAAATTTTGCACACATATTAAGTACCGATGACAATGCAATAATTAAAGAAAATATTCAGGATTTACAAGCGTGTCTTTTAGTTTTAGAACTAAGTAGATTATTTTATCAATATGAGCTCGATATTTCATTTGACATTTGGAGTTTTGATTGCAGAAACTCTGAGACCTTGTATTGACCACAGAAGTTACATATATTTTACAAATTATGTAGCATTACCTATTAAGCTTTATCGAGTATACTTATAGCCATATTTCGTAGAATCTATTTTTTTTTGTTCAAGATATAAATTATTCTTCATATGCTTTATTAGCTAAGCTATACAAATTAAACCTTCCAGAAACATCTGCTTAATTTAAACTGAAATAACAAATTTATCTAAAATTCAAATTAGTTTGTAAAATAACTAGAGGCTAATAGTTTTAAATTATTTCAAACATTTTCCAATAATATTTTAATGTAAGCAAGGCCTTTTGCTTTAGGCGGCACTCTTTCTAAACCAAAATACAAAAGTTTGGTTTAAATTGAATATTCATTAATGATGGATTCTACGTGCATAACTAAACTTAACTAAAAAATTAAAATTGATAGTGTCAATAACACAATTCGGCAATGTCAACAGAACTTTTTTATTAGAAAATCTGTATATTAGACTTACGATTTAAATTAACAAAAATATGCACAACGAAATAGCCAATTAATCAAAATACACCATAGTTGTTTTAATTTTTTAGTTAAGTTGTGCACGTAGAGTTGGTACCAATATCTTATCTTGTTATCTTATCATATAATTTTGTTTATATGTCTGTATATAGACGGGTTAAAAATACTAATATTATTTCCCAATTGCTATAAATTGCTGGCAATTGAAGTCTGTGAAGTAAAACTCTAAACCAAACCCTATACCAAAACATGGCATAAGTAGATTAGGTGCTCTCCTACTGTAAGTGAAGCAGGCCTGTACCCAATAGTGGGACATCGAAGAGGTAACAAAAAAAAGAAAGAAATAAGAAAGAATGAAATATTTTTATCTCCCGTAGGAGGAACACAGATTAGATAGTACAACAGTAGTAGTTACAACAAATATTTAAGTTAATGTATCCCATCCATGGGAAACGTCTGCAGCCACACTCCAGTACCGATCTCTATCTTAAGAACTGCAATAAATTTGGAACATTATTACCGTAATTTATGCATAGCCACTTATGGACCAATTTTAACATTTGGTTTTTGTCTAAAATTTCGTTCTCACGCTTTTATCAATATTAGTCACGAATTTATTGCTGTTAATGACAAGGGTTTGACAACCTAAGTAGCGCGTCCTTTAAACATAACGGGATCGCTACTTTTCTTGTAGAACGTAAGATTAGTAATAAATTAGTCTTAGTTTGGTCTTGGTCGAGAATAAACGTATTACGAACTATCATGTGGAGTTATATTACAACACGCAACTTCACCTCACTACCTCTCTACAAACCTCCACACGTCCTATACGTTGCTCAGCATAATGTAAATAGTTTAAGTTGTATAAAACTACTTTTTACGGATTTAGACGCGTATATGACTTTGCAGTCACCATGGTCACGGGTGAGACACCATGGTGACTGCAAAGTCTCCGAAACGTCGGGCCAAAATTTAAAACAAATATACGCGTCTAAATCCGTAAAAAGTAGTTTTATTTAAACAGATGAGTCGCGCAAGTGTTAGAAAATATTATAGTTTAAGTTGTAGTTGTCACTAACCAGTATATTATTTATACTATTTTAATTCTGTGGAGAAAAACACTGAAGAAACGCTAAACTACAATATCACATAAGCAAAGCTACCCATATGACATCAACCTAATTGTTTCACTGTTGTTAATGAGAGTAGTTAACTTGAAAGTACGAGTAATTGGCGCGTTTAAACAATAAGGATAGTAATTTGCGTAACCACGGCATTTTAATTAGTTAACAAAGGTAAAATGAACAAAGCTGGCGTCTAGTTAAGTGCGCAACGAGTTTTTCTTGAAACTTGATTCATGTGTTCTCGGTGTTTCTCTTCAACGTCTTTGCGTAACTTCCTTACCATTCTTTGTATTTTTCAAGTATGTTATTCCAAATTCCAAGCGTACAGAGTCGCGGGCGTTAGGCTAGTCTTTACTTATTATCAAACAAAGTCGTTATTTTTGTATGTATGTCCCTATGTGAGCTTATATCTTTATAACTACGCAACGGATTTTGATGCGGTTTTTTTAGGGTTCCGTACCCAAAGAGTAAAAACGGGACCCTATTACTGAGACTTCGCTGTCCGTCCGTCCGTCCGTCCGTCTGTCACCAGGCTGTATCTCAAGAACGGTGATAGCTAGAGAGTTGAAATTTTCACAGATGATGTATTTCTATTGCCGCTATAACAACAAATACTAAAAATAAAATAAAATAAATATTTAACGGGGGCTCCCATACAACAAACATGATTTTTTTACCGTTTCTTGCTCGATACTAATAACATTGCCTTATGTTGCATAGATAATGGTACGGAACCCTTCGTGCGCGAGTCCGACTCGCACTTGACCAATTTTTTAATAATAAATTGGTTCAAGAGGATGAATGATGGAGAATATTTTGGTTTAGTTTCTAAATTCCACGCGTACGGAGATGCAAGCAACAGCTAGTATGTAATAAAAAAGTCATAAACATTTCTGTGACAAGCCGGTGTAGAATCAACAGACACAACAACTCCTCTGTTATCAGCTTCTATATTTTTGTAGACCACAAAGAGGACATCAAGTACAAAGATTCTTTCACAATATCATTCTTAACGCATCAATAGGGCCCTTCTGAAGATGTTTGTGCATAAAAATGAACCAAATCATTATTATTTTAAGTTCGTTTTTCGTGCGAGGCAAAAATAGTGGCTGTAGTGATAAATAGTATTCTCGTGATAAAATACAAAATTTGTTTCGTGTCTTCGCATCGTTAGCAAAGATTTGGGTCGGATTTTTTTTGTGAAAATTCATATTTGGTCTCTGCCGATACAGATTGAAGAATACTATATGCGCTATTCTTTTATTTAAATAAAACTTTTTCAAATTTAGACTTGTATATTTTTGTTTGAAGTATATCCCGATGTTTTGGAGTCTTTTGAGGCACCTTGGTCACGGGCAGGACGAAGGTGTATTTTATTCTTTGTAATCAGTTTTTTACGGGACACATCCATATTTGGCATTTAAAATTATTTCCTCGAAAACGTCGGGATAAGTTAATAAAAATTGGTCAAGTGCGAGTCGGACTCGCGCACGAAGGGTTCCGTACCATTATCTATGCAACATAAGGCAACGTTATTAGTATCGAGCAAGAAACGGTAAAAAAATCATGTTTGTTGTATGGGAGCCCCCCTTAAATATTTATTTTATTTTATTTTTAGTATTTGTTGTTATAGCGGCAATAGAAATACATCATCTGTAAAAATTTCAACTCTCTAGCTATCACCGTTCTTGAGATACAGCCTGGTGACAGACGGACGGACGGACGGACGGACAGCGAAGTCTCAGTAATAGGGTCCCGTTTTTACCCTTTGGGTACGGAACCCTAAAAATATACACGTTTATATCGATCGTTTAAAGTTTCTTTGGCCACTAACCTTACCTTACAGTTAATTTCATATGGAATTTATTATATTTTCTACAAATTTATTTTAACCATTTTTACCACATAAAGTGCTTATGAAAATCTAGAGAGAATTATTGTTAGCGACCTTGCCCGTCAAGCTGAAGTGATTAATAGCAACATATTACCGACAGCTGTGGTCGTTTCATGGTTTCATTATAAGAAAATTAACTTAATCTTTGTTTTACATAGATACTATACAAATTTTATTAACTTGGTTCACGGAGAACTTGGTTTATTAAGTTGATTTGAAAATCTTTATTTTATAATAACGAATAACTAAATTATGACGACAATATTATAGAACTCTATGGCGCGAGTGTGTGTATTTAACTAGCATTTACTAATTTCCCGGATATTTTACACAACCAACGAACGGTAGGAACGTGAAGATCGAATTTAATTTCTTGCATCTCAAAATAAATACAAAATGGAGTGGTGGTGTTGTATTCTGTCATCTATCTATTAGCCTATCCAAAGCTATTTATAATAAACTCTTTACTGTACACCATAAGAATAAAATTTACAATAAATTTTCATTATAAATATAGTACAATGGGCGGCCTTATCGCTAAAAGCAATTTCTGCCAGGCAACCTTTGGATGGAGATGTTTAGAAGAGAGAAGAACAGTAGCTGTGGGTGTACTATTTATCATAACACAAATAGTTTATAGACACATTTATTTACATATAGATTATCTTTCAGAAATTATAAAAGCTATTTCCAGAAACAATAATCCGGCCAAGCACCGGGTGAACACACGAAGAGTTCGGTACCGTAATTATCTTTATCTCTACTTAGTATAAAACAAAGTCATGAAAGTATGTCCCTATGTGAGCTTATATCTATCAAACTACGCAACGGATTTTGATGCGGTTTTTTTAAAGGTAGAGTAATTCAAGAGGATGGCTTTTTTCTATAATTTACGCGTACCTACGAATTTACTTGCAACAGCTATCATAATATATTTATCATGCCCACATAATCATATCATCCATACCATCAAATTACATGGTAAATGTTCATTGTATAGGAGCCGAGAGAGATATTTGGTTTTTAATATTTGTAGTTAGAGCATTAACAGATATACCTACCTGTTTTGCTTTCTACACTCCCCAATGAAATGGTTGAATGGCAGAGAATGCCTTCGGCATTAAGCCCGCCATTGTACTGTGTTATTTGTGCATAAAGTTTATAAATAAATAAATATACCTACTGATGTATATTTGTTGATGCTGTAACCGCAAATATTATATACTAACTGCTCCTCGCGGTGTTACCCGCGGTAACAAGCTGTTTGTTTTTTATCATCCCACGGGAACATTGCATTCTTTTGGGATAAAAAGTTGCCTATAACTTAATCTGGTACATAAGCTACATTATTATAAATTTTCATTAAAATCCATTCAGTAATTTTTGCGTAAAGGGTAACAAACATTGTCATGAACTTTTACATTTATAATATTGTTAGGATTAGGATTTAATGTATCAACATATATACCGGTGTACATGTGTAGTGAAAATTTCCACTCTCTAGCTTTCATCGTTCCTTAGATACACCGTGGTGACAGACGGATTGACGGACAGCGAAGTTCCTGACATCAGTAGGTATACATTAAAGGGCAGCCTACATAAATATCATGATACGATGTAACAAACTTGTTCAATTTGTTTGTATAAACAGTGATCGTGTACTAGATGATTAATAACTATGTTACAACAACTTTTTATAACTTGTCTGTCGGTGATTTATCATAACTTATATTAGTTTGTTCCGAAATTTTCACACAGTGTCGGCCATGAACGGCAAACCACTTTATGTATATTTTCGTTTAACAAGTATTTATTAATTAGTTTTATTTTTCCCTCCTTTTTACAGCTAACTAGTTTTAATAACTGTAATAAAATTATGATAATCATAATCCTAATAATAATAGGAGGATATAAATAATAAGAGAAAAAGAAAAAAATAAGATCTTCCTCGCATATCTGTTTTTAAAGCCAAATAGATTATTATTATACTCGTACCTTTCACCAGTAGATGGTGTTTTCAATCATCATCATCATAACGTCACGCCTTTTTCCCATGGGGGTAGGCAGCGACTATAGAGCGCCATCTGCTACGATCGAAGCATACTTCCTTGGCTTCATCCACACTCATACATCTGGTCATACATGCCCGACGGTTGTAAGTGCTACGCACTTGCCCCTTTTGAAGTATCCCGGCGATGACATCGGAGTATATTTTTCTCGGGCGTCCTCTCCCAGCATTTCCACTTACTTTCGCCGTATGCCTTTCGTTAAGCGTCTCTCATCC
This sequence comes from Orgyia antiqua, assembly GCA_916999025.1. NCBI lineage: Eukaryota > Metazoa > Arthropoda > Insecta > Lepidoptera > Erebidae > Orgyia > Orgyia antiqua. The sequence continues at coordinate 13,345,311 of OU779873.1, read as the reverse complement.
ATCCTCTCCACATGAACACCTTAGTCACTACATCCTCTTTCAGACCGCAACGTTCTCTTACAACTTCATTTCTTAATCTATCTTTCAAAGTCACATCACACATACTTCTCAAAGAGCGCATCTCTACAGCATTTATTCTACCTTTGTGCTTCTCCTGCCACACCCAACATTCGCTTCCATACATAAGCGTAGGTAACAACACGCCATGGTGGATCGCCATTCGAGCCTTTTCAGTAATCGCTTGGTTAGCCACAATAGCATGCAAGGCACCATTCAGCTTATTTCCCGCTAACACCCATCTTTCCACATCAGCATCAACCTTACCATCTCTTGTAAAGACACTTCCCAAATAAACAAATTCTTGTACCTGTTCCACACTTTCATCATCTATTTTAATATTACACGCAGACATACACTCCTCTTTTTCAAACACCATAACTTTCGTTTACGTTTCCTTTCATTCCTTTTAGTCTAAATGCTTCATTCGTTCTAGTTACCATATCTTGCAATTCTTCCGCAGATGGTGCAAGTAGAACTTGATCACCCGCGTAAAGAAGACACTTGATAGGCAGCTCACCCATAACCAATCCATCGTCACTCTCTCTCAAATCTACCAGACAACTATCCATGTATAGATTAAACAGCCAGGTGTTTTCAAGTATAGACATAACGGTAATTAAGACAAATAATCTAAGAAGTCAGCCTAAAACATTACAATATTAATTTAGTATACAAGAAAAAGCAAGGTAATATTGTCCTCGTGAGAGTCTGGAAAATAAATGTAATTTAGCAATTTTCATATAATGTTTTATTTCGTTGAAAATAAATAAAGTTATTATTTAATATTGAATGCACACCCCTGCATTTATAAGCAAAGCACGTAGGTGAACTGTACTGAACACTTGATATGAATTTGTCAAATTTGTACGTGCTTTATTATTTGCTACATTTTCTAATCAAAAATTTATGTGCCTGACGTAATTAATTAACCACGTTAGGTACATTAATAAAATAGTTCAAAACTAAAAAACACACTTTAAATTATTAATTATTTTTTAAATTATAGCATTGTCATCAGTTGTTAACATTGTGTGTAAAATTTTAGATCAAGCAGACTACTGCAAGTGGTTAAAAATTACATTCAAAGATTTGCTTACATAGACTAGTAGACCTTGAAGTTTTCTGCACCACCCAAAATTAGCTGGTAGAGAATGATTTTAGCATTAAGCACGCTTATGTATATATTTGTGCATAAGTTTCTAAACAAATAAATTAGTACATTGATAGATACGTAAGTACCGAGCTAATAGAGGAGTGTTTCAAATGTGTAAAATTATGATAATCTATGAGCAAAAACTTATCTACGTCTTTACAATTTTTTACATTATTGTGACTATTTTTTGGTGTATCCAAATATCAATGAAGAAATTATTCATATTAGGATCGTTCACGCGTTTGTAAAACTTGTTGTTATACAAGCATTAGTTATAAAGTAGGTAGTAAAGTTTAGGGTCCACTTGAGGGCCCAAGGATATGATGGTCGTGTTATTAAAGTAATCGTGTTTTAAACATCCCAACTAAGTGGGTGTTATGTTTCCTTGTACATGAGTTATTTCGTAAGTTATGGGAATGGAAAACCGTGCTCTGAAATTTGTGGTATTTGAACAGTTATTAATATCTTTGGATCGCAAAATTTGTATACATAAAATAAACCTAAATGACTGTTTTTCACGTCACATGTAGTGAATTAAATCGAGGGCAAACCTAGTTACAAATAAAATTCGTAGTCATCGTTTAGTACAAGCATTTCATTTTATGGGTGTTTTCTTATGTGTATTATAAGTATGTTTTTACAAAAGAATAGTAGTTCATCTAGTCTATCTGTATTCTGGCGCCCATAACATAAGCATTATAAGCTTAGCTTGAGACGTTGTGTGAAATATCCTTAAATATTTATTTCTTTATGTTTATTTCAATTACCAATTATAAGCAGACACAGAGAACAATACGAGTGATTTATGATTGTCCCGAGCGGATATCGAACCTACGACCTCGTCAACGGCAGTCCGCAACGCCAGTTGTTTGTTTTAAGTTTAAAACTGATTTTCTGGGGAAGGTTAAAAACAATATTAGTTAAATTATTTTCCTCCAGAGAGATCTAAATTACTGAACAATAATCGCTTTAAATACAGTGAAAACAAGCGTCAGTTTGAAGCAAGTTAGGCAATTATCCAAACTTGTTTCCTTCCAAATCCATGTTTTATTCGTTCAGTTTATGTAGGGCAAACGTTAATCAAATTAAATTGAGAGTTGCTAACTTTTGGAATTAGTCTTGAATTGTATCCTTAAACTCGTATTTTATAAGTAGACCAGACTTTTCGAATACCTCAAAAATTTAGTGTCTACCAAAAGTAGAGTCATGAAACGCCGTGGATATTTTATGATAATACTAGCTGTCCCGGGAAACGTTGTTTTGCAATACTAAAAAAAAGTTTGAAAAATAGATGTTAGCCGATTCTCAGACCTACTGAATATGCATGTCAAATTTCATAAAAATCGGTAAAGCCGTTTCGGAGGAGTACGGTAACTAACACTGTGACACGTGAATTTTATATATAAGATTGAGATTATTTTACATCATAGGTACCTACTGGGAGTAAAACTGATAGTTTGATACAACAGTTTCATTATTGTGTTTTGGATTTAGGTTTTTACTTGATTTTATTCTACGTATATTCCTACTAAGGCGACTGCTAACTTGATACATTTTCACTAAAAAGTAGCTAAAAGTGCTGCTTTACTTGTATGTTAAAATCTAAATGTAAAGCCAGACAGCTTTTACCTCAGTATAAAATACCACTTATTCAGAACTTAAATCCTAAATTCCTAGTGGAATAAAAAGTTAAATGAGCGTCGACGTGCCGCGCATATACCGGGGAACACTATAAAGCAAACGTACAAGTGACAAGATTATTACGATTGATTTATTTAGCTAAATGCGTTTCAGTGATTGTCAAAGACTGCTATGGATGTGAACAATTAAAAACCAACAAATCAACCAATGGCTTAACATAAGGCGGGCGTACAAGCAATTTATTGATTTTATAAATATTTGCGATGCTGCTTCTACAACAATGTTTCATTTTTGTAATTTATTATAAACTAGCTGCTGCCCGCAACTTCGTACGCGTGGAATTTAGAAACCAAGTAGAACAAAAAAGCCATCCTATTGACCCCAGTCTATATATTAAAAAAAATCATAATCCGTTGCGTAGTTTTGAAGCTTATAACTTCAAAACTACGCAACGGATTATGATTTTTTACACTTTAAGCTCACATAGGGACATACATACACAATTACGACTTTGTTTTATAATAAATAATGATTTTGAAACCTCTAAACTGTACTTTCTTTTTGATTTCTTTTTTATATAACTAAGGTAGTGAACTAGGTTACAGCCCCCCTCATCAGACAGGTGGCAAACATTCATAATCTGTGGTGATTGCTTGGTAACAGTTAGGTACCGTAGCTTATGAACGTTTTCATCTTTCATGATGATATTGCGTGGGCAGTATCACATACTACTAATATAATATTTAGCTAATGGAATATCATTTATATCGCTGTAAGCTTCTAGCATAGACCACCGTATCAGTTCCATCGTAGAGGCAGAAGGATGTGAACCATCTTAGTACGACTGGCAGAATGACGTGTGGCGACTACGTTCCACGGTTACGTAATTATCTTGTACACGGAACTTCTAAGATTCAGGATATAGATGTTTTTGTACTGTAACTACTATTTGTAATCAAAAACAACGCATTTTCAAACATTTTTAACGTAAGATTTACACAAAATTAAGTAAAATCATGAAACTTTCTGGGCAAATCTTGATAACTTTTTTTTTAATTTCAAGCAAGTCTGGGTATCTAAACTGAAAAATGAATCTTACTATATAGCGCCCGCATTTATATGTTAATTGACTGATGACATGAATTGTTGATATAAATGACGACTCCAACATTATTAAAGAAAATATTATAACAAAGATGATTGAAAACCAAATAATTCAAAGCGACCGTTAACTTTTTATATACAGAATCAAATTGCGTACTATTTCATCAACATAAAGAACTAAGACTAAAAGTGTTTTATTTCTTAAGAAACTCTACATATTTACGCACTTTAGTGTGATTACGGCCCATTTTAGTTAAATATAGTTATGCAACATGTTAACTAACATTAAAACAGGAATGTTTTGCTATTGGGTAAGTATTTATAAACGCAAATGCAATATAAATGGAGCAAATATTCAACACAATTGCAAAGCTCATCCACTCATTTGATTTGAATGTGTTTATTTGTATTTATACCAACGCAACGGTACATGTTACCAATTAATTGGGTGGTATAAACAGAGTAATTAGTTGCTAAATGAGTTACAGTTTGAATATTGCGTTCGCTATCAATAAGCCTATACTATACAAATTGGTGCTATAACATATTTTTCTAAATAAAACTTTTAATTTGTTGCATTGTCCTTAATATGTGTAGTCCTTAATATGTGTGTAAAATTTCATATCAATTTGATGTGGGTGAAAGTTTGTAAAAACCGTGAATCAAGCGTTGTTTCATATTAATATTACAAGTTAGCCTAGTAAACTTAATATTTTTCTCTTCTTGAATGAACTTAGTAGTCTTGAGTCTTGGCAGGTACTGCCACTTGAAGTCATAGGTTCGCTTTTATCTCATGAGTACTATTGGTATTATGAATAAAAATTAATGTCTTTGCGTTTTCTTTGTATCATGATTTGTATTTACAATTTAAATAATTGTTCAAAGATGAAAAACTTAGTTTACAGTTACCATGTAAAAATCTTTAGAGCAAATATGAACAAGTCTCGTATATTCATAGAACGTTTTCATACTAGCTTTTAAAGTGTCTAGGAAAAGTTATATGAGAATAAAATTATAATATGTTAGAGAGTGCGAAGCTTTAAACGTTATTAAAAACTTTTTAAAAGCATAACTAACCCGACCAACTTCATATGAAGTTTGCTTCATTTATAAATTAGTTTGGTGAAGGATGTTCCCTCTCAATTGTGTAAATAATTGATGTACACTAATAACCAAAATGCTTGGTGTTTAATAAAATATAGGTAATAAATAGATAGATTTTAACGGCTTACTCGCAACTTCAATATTTAAAACAAAATTTTACTTTGGGCTATGTCAACGAAGTACCTAGTAGACATATTATTAGATTTTAATATTAGAGTTCTTACAAGCTTTTAAGTACCTTTTCTCTTTCTCTCCACAAACTGTTGGACACAGACCTCCTCCAATATGGGAGGGATTATGCCATAATCCCTCCCATAATTGGAGTCCCATAATCATTATGGTCTACACCGCCGCGCTGTCGAGGCGTGTATATAGTGTTATTTTGAGATTTCCGTCTCTTACAGAGGATGTTATCTATAAAATATCCCTTAACTAGCTTTTACTACTCTTAACTACTCTTCCCTCACAGGGATAGCACCCTAATATAGAGTAATAACTAAAATTTATAATTTTTCAGTTTACACTGTGTAAATATCCTTTCCGTTTAAGTTTGGATCAGTTCATAAAACAATTAATTCCATGTTTGTTTTGGCTAATCCAATTTACTTCTGATACAGTGTTTAGTTATTGTATTGTATTTTCAAAATTTAAACGTTTTTTTTTATCACCAGACTTATAGAAATAAAACCTGAATAAGGTACGTGTGGTGACAAATTAAGAATACATTTGTCAACACCCCATTTCCTATCGCTGTGTGCTGTAATAGCCAGCTAAGGGGTAACATACCCAAATGATACCCTATGGGAGACGGAAAACTCAAAACTTTATAAAGGTACTTTATATAGATTTCAAGTCAAGGATAATAAATATTTTTATCTAAGATGTGCAGGGAAATATATTTATATACACACCGGCACAATTAGCGGAACACGAAAAAAGCAGGATTTTAAAATCTTTTACTTGAGGAACTGGCCAGTTATGATATTTTTTTAATTTATTGTCAAATTTGAAAATAGAAAATTAGATGACATACACTTTTTTCATTCATTTGTTTTATTTTCCCGAACAATACGTTTTGTCAACTTGTTCGAGTAATAACTACGTAATTGTAATTTTTTTGAATAATTGCACTTAATGGTTTTATATAAATTTGTTATTCTATAAGCAATTTTGTTTATTAAAAGCTCTTTATTATGCCTGACTTAACATCACTGGAAATCATTAGGGCTGATGAAATGAGAAGAAATGGCCATACCTACAGATCGATTGCGTCAAGGCTTCGACGACCAGTATCAACGATTCATCGCAGCATCCAGCGGTACAGATCGTCTAATTCTCTTGTGAGGAGGAGGGGTCAAGGTAGAAAAAGATGTACATCGAGGCGAGATGACAGTTTTTTACAACTTGGAGTTCGTAGGAATACGCGATTAACGGCTGTACAAGCTCGAAATGAACTGGAAGACGTTCGAGGAGTACGAGTAAGTGAGCGTACAGTTCGCAGGAGATTTGAAGAAGTTGGTTTAGGGTCGTATATACCTGCCAAAGGCCCAAAACTTGAGAGACGTCACCGCGTAAACCGATTAAGCTATGCGCGAGGACATAGTCATTGGGATTTGAACGAATGGCAGCAGGTTCTCTTTACTGATGAGTGCAGAGTTTTTTTAAAACAGATCGATGGGAGACAGCGAATATGGAGACGCAAAGGAGAACGCCACATACAAACATTAAATTTTGAACACACAGTGGCTTATGGTGGCGGCTCGATTATGGTTTCTTATTCTTCTTATATGGAGCTCGCACGGAGTTAGTGATAGTCACAGCAGATCGATACATCAGAGACATTTTAGAAGAACATGTTGTACCATTTGCCCCATTTATTGGTGACGACTTTATTCTAATGCAAGATAATGCTCGTGCTCATAGTGCACAATCGGTACAGGCATATCTGAGCCACGTAGGTATACCGGTGATGCAGTGGCCAGCAAATTCCCCCGATATGAATCCGATAGATCATGTCTGTGACTTGCTAAAAAAATTGGTCAAGTGCGAGTCGGACTCGCGCACGAAGGGTTCCGTACCATTATCTATGCAACATAAGGCAACGTTATTAGTATCGAGCAAGAAACGGTAAAAAAATCATGTTTGTTGTATGGGAGCCCCCCTTAAATATTTATTTTATTTTATTTTTAGTATTGTTATAGCGGCAATAGAAAAACATCATCTGTGAAAATTTCAACTCTCTAGCTATCACCGAAGTCTCAGTAATATGGTCCCGTTTTTACCCTTTGGGTACGGAACCCTAAAAAGGGTTAAATCCAGAATGCCACCCCCCAACAATCTGAATGAACTTGGAAACGCATTACTTGAGGAGTGGGAGCGGTTGCCTCAAGAAATCATCGATAACATAATCTGTAGCATGCCCAGACGAATGGAAACCGTAATCAGAGCAAGAGAAACACTCGTTATTAATTTTTCTTTAATTTTATTGTTAATTCATTTAATGCTTACTTTTTTTTATTTTTTGTGATGGTTCATAATCATCTAAAAATTTCACTTATTTCAAATTTCTTTATTTTTCAATAAAAAATAACGAAGACTTTTCAAAGTCGTTTTTAAAAGATGTTAATCAATTTGTTATTTTGTGTCTAATTACATTTTCGTCAAATATATGCGTTATTATCTCATAGTCTCACTTTTTTTTCTGTTCCGCTAATTGTGCCGGTGTGTATAGTTTTATAATACTTGCCTTTCTTGTATTTTGACGTATGTACAATTGTACATACATGTAGGGCCATGGGTGAGTTAAAGCCATGACCATGGGTATTCTGTGATGGTATCTAAAGACTCTAATGGTCAAAATACCTATATAACTGTGTATACAAAAATAATAAACATGTTTATTTTTATTCTCTAACACTTGCGACTCTTTTATTTAAATTTAAAACATAAATACGCGTCTGTATCCGTAAAAATGTGTTTATTTTTATCTCAATATTAGGGAGACTAGTAATTATAATAATTGAAAGAATTCAAACCTTTTTGGTTAGTTATTTTAAGGAATATTTTTAATTATTTAACCAATTGCTTTATTTCAGGGCTCTGTTATGTGAAGTTGTCATCACAATACGTCATTTACAAATGGCACGGGACATTGAGGTCCGTCATTATGGCGACAGCTATTATCATAAATCGAAATTACCATTATAAATCGGTACAAGGCACAAAAGTCAAAATATTTCTAATGAATACCCGCGTTGTCCACAAGCTTCTCTCGCTTTCCCGTTCGGCTGTAAACGCTCCCTTTAAATTTCCCGCCAAACCTTATCGCAATGGAATCCTGCCCTTCAAAACAATCAATGCGGGGCCCTTATAAGCAGTCGTTACCGATTTTTGTAACTTAATCACTATTAGCGGATTCTCACGATTTCATAGGCGTGGAATTTGGGCAATGAAAACTAGCCTAGGACTTTACTCGGACTTCAAACTACCTACCAAATTTCATATCAATGCCCACTTCTTTTGATGTGGAAAATTTATTTTCGCATTTTTACAGTCCGCACGCAAATCATAAATTTGGGAATGGAAAACACTGCATATTTACTACGTCAAAAATAATTACAAAATCATAAACGCTTTCGCTTATAACATAGACTAACTACTATCTCATTTAACTAGACTATTAGGAAACGGAATTATTGATGGTATGGCGTTCATAACCGGTATGTTTATGTTAACGTGTCGGTCAACGTTATCTTACCTACGTATTGTTATATTATATTAGTTAATTATATAATATTAACATATTATTATTAAGCAAGTTTCAAATTTTGGCAATTTGAACATAAAACAATTATTTTCTTATTACAAACTATCTTTTAGCAATTTCTCTTGCGTACTGGAGAACCCATCTTATATCCTAGGTCTCTTTCCAGCCCATTGATGACTCACTGTTGCCTCTACTTTGGGAGTGTTATTATGGTCTACTGTGCCGCGCTGACCAAACGTGTTGGCACAAGGTTTATTTTCGAGTTTTCTGTCTCTCACAAAGGATGTTAACTGTGTACAAATTCCTTAGCTGGCTTTTACAACACCCTCGGAAGGAAAAAGGGATGTTGACACTTGTATTCTTAATCCGTCAACACACGAACAATCCTAGGTATTTAAAATATGACAATGAAACAATGAAACTGAAATGTACACACAAATTTTGGTCCAATTATTAAAGATAATTACGACAAGTACCTACCGTGACACCAGAATTTCGTTATTAACTATATAATATAGGATCGATGATGTCGACCCAGGTTTCGAGCATATCCGATGCTCATCATCAGGACGAGCGCGCAGCGGTGTCCGTGACCTTCCGACGCGCACTGCGCGTGCACTGGATATGCTCGAAACCTGGGTCGACATCATCGATCCTATAAAAGTGAGTGTTAGCCGGTAACATATAAATATTTTTAAGATGACTCAAACTCACGAATATTTCAATACCAAAATATATAATATAGTTAGCTCAAAAACTAAAAAACTCGTTTGAAAATCTTGAATATTTTTTTAAATTATTGCATTGTCATCGGTCCTTGATATATGTCAAAATTTCAAAATTTCAAAACAATCCGACTATTGCAAGTGGGTGAAAATCACTTTCAAAGATTCCATTACATAGATATATTGATAGATACATACCAAATTTATATAAGCGAATTTATTTGTTAAATTACTTAATTGTAAATGGAATTAGTTATGTAACCCACAATAAATTCACAAATACTACAAAATTAGCACATGAATAAAGCTATTCATGTGCTGCATGTTCAATTTAGTAGATTCATGATCTATACTAGAGATGAAACAGATAGTAGCTTGGCCGGATACCGGATATTCGGCAAGCTACTAGGCCGGAGCGCCAGATATCCGGCTGCCAGATATTCGGCCCTATAGTGCATTGACGCGATCAGTTTGATTTGAATATTGGCGTGTGAACGAGATCGGAAATATTCAGGCGCATTCGGGTCGCACGTAAGCGGAGATCGGTTCGACTCGGGGGCGTGTGAGTGTTATCGCGCATGTTAGTTTGTGTTTGTTTCTCAGTTCGTTTGTTGATTAATAAAACAAACATTTTTGATGTGCGATTATAAAAATAAACGATGTCCATAACCCATTGGAGAATGATTTGCCTTGTGTAAAATAATAAGATTTAAAAAAAAAATTACTATCCAGTATCCGGCCGGATACTGTATTACTATCCGGTGTCCGGCCGGATACTGTATTACTATCCGGTATCCGGCCGGATACTGTATTACTATCCGGTATCCGGCCGGATAGTGAAACCAAGGCCGGATAGGCCGGATACCGGATAGTTACCGGATATCCGTTTCATCTCTAATCTATACTGATATAATATGTAATGATCAGACGCGAACAAATAGAGCTTATAAATTCAAATCCATTTTCATGACGGGTATTCATTGAGTACCTATCGATTGTTAGCGGTTTGTTCTATGATTTATTACCTTTCATCAAGTAGTTACACTACATAGATGAAGTATACGACATAAAAACGCGGACATGTTATAGAACGTATAAACCAGAGTTAAGCATGGCTTCAAAACATCAGTTATTTAAAGTAGTAAGTAATATCTTTATTTTTTATTTAATTGTGAATAGATTTTACCACTCATCATCATCATTCTCCCTCCTTTATCCCGCTATTCGGGGACGGGGCAATTTGACTATTTGTTGATGTTGTAATATGATTTGGCTGATTTTTACAACCAGCCGCCTGCCTAACGTCAACCCTCCTTGGCTATAAATAGATTCTACTACTTAGTTACGTAACTAGTGAAAAAAAGAAGAAAAGAACTTTAGTAAACATACGGTAAAAAAAACGATAAGTCCAAAATATTTATTCACCTTTGACGTTAAATAAATGATTTAATGCGATCGTCATGCTTACCAAAATCTCTATCGAGTTAATTCTGTCAGTTACATTGACAGAATATGAGCCAAATATTTTAGAAATATAACATTCAAAGGGGATTTTCCTAACACACTACGGGGAGATTAATAATCTGGAAACACACTGATTTATTTACTGAATTTTACGTAACTGCGGTAACAGGCGACGCGGTATGAATAACGTTATTTATGGTGTTCATTCGATATTGACTTTATGAAAAATGCTAAACAATTCTTTTTTTTTTTCAGGAAAAGTTTATCAAATATATTGTGTGACAGGTAAAGTTTTTCTAAGTCTCTGTGTGAGTCACGTGGGTATAAAAATGATTTACATAACTTATATTTGTAAATGATTAATACGTATGGTGCAGGAAATGAGTAACCTAAATCACTATAGCGAAAAATTTGGATTTTTCCTTGATCCCTATATCGTAAGAGGCTTTCCACGTCTGAGGTGTTTTAATCTCAAACGTAGAGTAAGGTATCTACCTCATAAACTAATAAAATTAAATTGTCTTTAAATGATGAAAATGGCAGTAGTTCTTATTTCTAAATCTATCTAAGTCTATTGCGAATAAATATAAATAAAATTATAATAGTACAATGCTATTCTTATAGTATAGTTGTTTTCTACGTAAGAAGAAAAGGCAATAAAGATATTTACATAAATCAACAACCCTCAAAATAAGATTGAATAGTCAAGGAATCATGAAATCGTCTTTATAAAATAAACACCAAAGTCAACAGACCTTCTGTCATCCATGCCTCTCATTCAATAATGGGGTTACTGGAAATCAAAAGATGTTGAAATTGGCTAAAAGTCGAAGTTAAAATAATTGAGTTTTGAATTGTTAAGGAAATGCGTTTACAAAAAGATAACGATAGCGGAATTTTAATTCCCTATAACCGCAATCAGAGTTAATTAAAAGAAATCTTTTGTTTGACTTTTTCTTTTGGTTGTTTTTCTGCTGTGTTTACTATTCGTAAATGCCAATTAATGGCAATTAACACCTTTATATTTTATATGATGGGAATATATTTATGTTTTACATATTCAAAAATTATTTTTAAGATTATATTTATGTAAATATTATATTTTAATTTATTATTTATGTAAATATTATTATTATATATAATAATTACGCACAAAACCTGTGTGCAGACTCGCGGCTGTGTCACTGTGTGTGTTTTACTTATACATATGTGTGTGTATATATAAATTCAACATAAAATAATTCAATTAAATAATAAATAAATAAATATTCATGGACATTTCACACAAATGTGTCAAGTCATTATCACTTTATTCCGTTACCACCATGCAAGAGTCATACCTAAATAAACCGTTTATAAATAATACAATAAGCATCTCGGATAATTTGAATAAAACAATACAATATATCCAATATATTTCAAGTCTAAGATTACATAGATCTGCTGAAATATTCAGGCTTACTTAATATTCACACAAGTATAGTTTTGTTTATAAAACCTTTATCTTTTTTATCGCTTGGGATAAGAACCGTTTGATCTTAGAATAGCATTATTTTTTATATTTTACTTTCTGCTCTTCATCATTTATTTATTTATTAACACTCGGAATGTTTTTAATCTTGGGAACTACTGGTTCGAAATGAAAAATTGTTTTTGTATTGGATAATACATTCATTGAGGAAGGCTTTAGGCTGTCTAACTAACATCACGCTGCGATCAATTTGAAAAATGTTGCAGAAACGGAGGAAATCTTCCAAATTCCACGCGTACAAAGTCGCGGGCAACAGCGAGTGTTGTATAAATGAACTATGTAAATATGGAGATTCTAAACAGTGATCTTTTTACCTACTCCATTAGGAATACGGTATGATGATAGGCATAAAAACGCTACTTAATAGTCATTAGTCAGGAATCCTAATAAAAGACAGATAAAATTGCTCTGAAATATAAAGCTTTTCGTCTATGTCTTGAGAAAGTGACCCATATTTTATCGTCTTAAAATACCGGGTCAAAGGTCGAGCTAATCACGATAACAAAGTCATTATTCTTGAAAAGTGTCAAATATCTGATGAAAACCTACCCTCGACGGAGAGGTGATCAATAAAGCAGAAAAGAGTATCTTAAACGAACTTTAAGATTAACAATGTCGAGCCGACGTCGAACCCGGGCCAATTGATTACAATTCACACATCATTAGGCACCCACCGGTAGGAACGGTTCACTTGATACATTACCAAGCTATCTCCTCAGAGGGTTTTCACTGTAAAGGGTGAGATGTAGATTCAGTGAGTTGGTTGGCGATATTTTAAAATACTATCGTGAAAAATGAGTTTGGAAAGCAGAGGAGGTCGTTGAAATCTATTCATGGCATAACTTTTTTGGTTTTAACATGTTTGAGGGTTATAAGAATTTATTTTTACGTAATTTTACGTGTAATATATAATGGTAAATATGTACCTATTTATATTTTGTGGTTATTATTAATTAGTTCCAATGTTGAGCACTCCACTTCAAGATAGTTATTTGGTATACTTTGTCGGATGTATTCTCTCATACATGATACTCGTATCTCTATTATCCCTTAGCTAGATCTTATAGAATCCTGGGGAGAAAATAGGATAGTGATAATTGTATTCTTAATCCGCCACAAGGATAGCTGGTCGGCGTAGTATAACGGGCTAAATATACAAAACATTAAAATAAATGCTACAAAAACAATACAATAAAAGAAACATTTTATAACCAAGTTAACGAAGAATCGTAGAGGGAAATGATGCCTAAATAAATCTGTTTACGTAATCTATTTTATGAGGTGTTGAGACATATTTTAGTTTTCCTTAAAATAAGAAAATCTAGATAATTAAGAGTATATTAAATTGGACTGTAACCGGATAATATGTTTTATAAGTTATAAAATATAGTATTTTGTCAGGACGAAGTTTTTTTTTTCAATATTCTCCTACTTTATTTGGGTCTGCGTTTACATTTACATGACTTTCTAACGTGACCACAGATTTTTGCCTACTTATGTAGAAAAATGTGTGACAGTAGGTACTTAAGTAAAAAAAACGCCTAAACTCTGTGTAAATAGCAATCTATCGCGCATAGAGACCAACCCCACGACCTCATAAATAGCAAATGACATCGCTACCACTACACCTCGAGGCCCGTCATTTGATTTTCAATTTGTATTAACCAAATCATCTGAGACAGTCTCCAAATCACATATAACATCAGATTTGCTACACAATAAGCTGTAATCTAGCCTCAGAGAATGTACGGCATCCGTTTAATGTCAGGGCAGTTTGTAATTAAGTGTAATAACTGTCAAATGTAGCGATAGATTAGCTGACATCCAAGTGTTACTAGCCCTGATCTTAGGCTTCTATCGTGATGATATATTATATTAAATTACTAGCTGACCCGGCAAACGTTGTTTTGCCATAGTAAAAAAAAAAGGTTTGAAAAATAGATGTTGGCCGATTCTCAGACCTACTGAATATGTATGTAAAATTTCATAAAGATCGGTCTAGCCGTTTCGGAGGAGTACGGTAACTAACACTGTGACACGTGAATTTTATATATTAGATTTTATTTATTTATTTCATTATTATACATAGTCCTCCTCCTTCTCCTCCAGCCCATTAACGTTCCACTGCTGGGCACGGGCCTCCTCCACTTTGGGAGGGATTATTGTCTACTGTGCCCCGCTGACCAGGCGTATTGGCACAGGGTTTATTTTCGAGTTTTCCGTCTGTCACAGAGGGTGTTATCTGTGCGCAATGTCCCTTAGCTGACTTTTACAGCACTCTTGGGAGGAGATGGGGTGGTGACACTTGTATTCTAAATCCGTCACCACACGGAGATATATATAATACATCGTCATTTGCTTATAATTAATGCATAGCCCCACAAAACCGTGTGATCGGTTTGACTGTGGGTTTTATTATTACAGTATATGTTATTCTGATATTTAAGTTATACAGCTGTAAAGTCACATTAAACACACATACAATAACTTCCAAATCCTTACTTAACTTCCAAATATTAGTAAAATAATACAATGAATAAATTAGGACTTGTACTATTTAGCAAAAATTCTTTGTCTTTGGAAGTTTATCAAAATCAAAACCGTACAAAAACAAAGTAAGTTAAAGAGAGCTATATAATACTAAAAGCTTAATTTTATGACATCACTTTCAAATGGCAATCGTCACAATGCAGAAGTTTATGTGACATAAATAAAACAAGAAACTTTATACGACACCATTAAAAATGACTTCGTGCACTATGTTGCAACTGTGAGTGATATTTCTTGTTTACTGCGACACTTTTTATCTTGATTATAATCACCAATGCTGGATATATTTAAATTGTAACAATAAAAAGAGTAAAAAATTCTTCGTAAATATTTTTTGTGTTATTTAATAACGCAATTAATACGTCGGTATCAATTGAAATAAAGCCAGCTTTGGTGATTGCAAAGATCATCATCGTTATCAACGTGTGATATAATTAATTCAAATCATCAAGATAATAATATAAATTACATTACACAGAAATTTCAGAGGACCTTGTGTAAAATGACCATGAATTTAATTTATTTATTTTAGTTTAATTTATTTATTTACACATTTCCTGATCCTGAATAAAACTAGAATACTTCTGCTATGGATATGCTATAATTAATCAATACAAATGAACTTGTAAAATAAATTGGACCCGTAACTACAGTTTAGAGTTAAAAATGTTAATTATTAATATTTATTGGTACCGATTCTACGTGCATAAATACTCTTAACTAAAATAAAAAATGAAAATTGAAAGCCTGTATATTATAGGTGAACAATTTTAGTTAATAAAATATACTTAGTTCAAAAACTAGAAAACACGCTAGAAAATCCTAGATATTTTTAGTGTTCCGTACCCAAAGGGTAAAAACGGAAACCCTATTACTGAGACTTCGCTGTCCGTCCGTCCGTCCGTCCGTCTGTCACCAGGCTGTATCTCAAGAACGGTGATAGCTAGACAGTTGAAATTTTCACAGATGATGTATTTCTATTGCCGCTATAACAACAAATACTAAAAATAAAATAAAATAAATATTTAAGAGGGGCTCCCATACAAAAAACTGATTTTTTTTACCGTTTCTTGCTCGATACTAATAACGTTGCCTTATGTTGCATAGATAATGGTACGGAACCCTTCGTGCGCGAGTCCCACTCGCACTTGACCAAGGTAACATCCGCTTCATCTATATTTACATTATTGCATTGTCATCGGTCAATGCAACATCTGTGCAAAATTTCAGATCAACTCGATTACTGCAAGTGGGTGTAAATCACTTCAAAGATTCCGTTACATAGATTAATACAAAGCGTGTTAAAAAGACGTGTGGCACTCGGGGACTGCCGCGGTAAAGCTGTTGCCTACCATTTTTTATCAACTTGTGCAATTTTATAATAATTATTTATTTATTTAATTTACGCCGATACAACCCATGCCGCCTAGAGGCGAGTTGCTGAACTAAAGAGACAAGCGTGATATTTCAAAAAGTCATTAAAAGTTCTACTATTCATCGATAGATGGCAAAACTAAAAAGTATCACCGCTGTGCCGGTCAGAGTGGGGGGTGTTAGGTTATTTTAATTATGGAATTTCTAGATTCGGTCTCCGCGCTCAAGGCCCGCGATAGAAGCTATGCAATAGCTTAAAAATGTGCACAACGAAATAGCCAATTAATCAAAATACGCTATAGTTGTTTTCATTTTTAGTTATGTATAGTTGTGCACGTAGAATGTGACGTTAATTCATAATAATATCTCATTCAAACAACTTTTCTAACTCAAATATGTTGTAATCAACATAATGAATGTTGTGGAACTTGTTAAGACGATACCAAAATAGCTTCGTGCATTTTTCTATGTACGAAGTTTTCATTGTTTCTTTAGATTGAATGGCTAGACCTCTAATTTTTAAGTATATGTTTTTTCAATATATGATCTAGGATCGCATCAACTCAGAAACGCGATTGAAAAAAGTTTTCTCGATAGAAAATCTTGGCGAAACAACCTCTCAAAATTTTTATTTTTTTCATTTGTCGGTCTATTATCGCGTATTAACTAATGAAATAACTTTAAAAACATAAGTAACTATTATATATAGAAACACGTAAATCAGAATTAAAATATATTGAGTAGATTTTGAGTAAATAGGAAAAGTATCCCTAATTCTTCATTTTCTGTGCCTACTGGCTGTGTTAATATTGTTACGAACACACAAAACACAAAGGAGCTAGCGCCATCTAGCAGCAACTAGTAAAACCAATTAAATAACCGAACAAAGTGAAACCCCTATTAGATACTAGATGGCGTTAGAGGAACTACCGTACATGCCCGAACTTTCCAGAAACATTCGTTCCGGGCGATCACGTTCGCGCACAGTCGGGAACATTCTGGAATAGTCTGGAACTCGTCTTGGCGCATATAAATAGCGGCAGGGAGGCGAGCCCGGGCAGTTCAGTTCGAGCTACGATAAAGGCGACTTCGAGAGCGAAAACAAGTGATCAAGAGTGATACCAGTGAAACCTACAACTTGGCTACGATCTAGGACATTGTTAGTGCTTAGTGTTTGGACCTAGTGCTTAGTGTTTGGACCTAGTGCTTAGTGTTTTGACCTAGTGCTTAGTGTGTAACTAGTGCTAGTGAATAAAGTCTTCTAAAAGAGTCAGCAGGTCTTTCTCTCCAAATCCTTCGAACCCTAACACGTAACAACTGGTGTCGGAAGTGAGATTTGGAGATGCCATTGACTCCGAGAGAGGACTTCGAGGGCGTCAGGACAAGGGCACAACGAGCTGCGGAGGCCACGCCCGCTGTGGACCAAGCCCCGCCCACTGGCCCCACCTACCAGGCCCCGCCCACCGACCACGCCCTCTTAGACCCGCCCACTGGCCACGCCCACCATGCCACGCCCACCGACCACGCCCATCGGGCTCCGCCCACCCAGGCCCAGGCTCCGCCTACTCAGACTCAAGCCACGCCCACTGGCTCCGCCCACCTTGCCACGCCCACCACACCGGCCACGCCCACTAGACAAGCTCCGCCCACTGGATCCGCCCACCTTGCCACGCCCACCACACAGGCCACGCCCACTAGACAAGCCACGCCCACGAGCGGCGCCGTAGCGTCAGTGGCACTTCAATTAGGAAGTTTAATTGAACTGATAGAGATGCAAAGGGCTGAAATTCGATCAATGAAGGAGTCACAAGAACGCAAGTTCGAGTCACAAGAACGCAAGCTCAACGCTTTGCAAGAGTCACAAGAATGCAAGCTCGGCGCTTTGCAAGAGTCACAAGAAAAAGTGCTTTGTGCTATAAATGATGTTAGTAACGCGGTGATTAAGCTTCGAAAAGATGTCGACGTAGTGGAAAAACGAGTTACCGGGTTAGGATTGGATGTCGAAAATGTGAAAACCGGCCTCATTGAACTACAGAAGAAAGTAGTGCGCCTTGAAACCACGGGAGTTGCGATCTCTAGTGGAACTATCGGAGTGGCACAAGGACCAAGAGTGAAAGTTCCGCCATACGATGGCACTACTTCCTGGAACGCTTATCGTCAGCAATTCCAGACGGTTGCTACTGCCAACGGATGGACGGAAGAACAATGCTTGACCGCTCTTACTGTTGCGCTCAGAGGGCAAGCTTTGTCGGTCCTGGAAGCACTGCCACATACAGGAAATGGGTTCCAAGACCTGATGGAGGCACTTGAATCCAGGTACGGGGAGCGACACCTGGAGCACGTGTTCCGTGCCCAACTGCGTGACAGAGTCCAACGCTCAGGAGAAGGACTACAACAATGGGCGTTGGAAATTGAAAAACTCGTCAGGAAGGCACATCCAGGAGCCGACACCAAGATGATAGACACGAATATTGTTCAAGCATTTGTCGACGGAATCAAAGACCTGGAGGTCAGAGCTGCAGTGAGGCTTCGTCACCATACCTCGCTAAAGGAAGCATTGGCGCATGCTTTGGAGGTCGAGGCTGTGCGCTATGACATACGGCATACCCATAAGATCCGCGAGGTCTCTGAGGAAGTCAAGGAGGTTAAGGCCCCTACGAAGAAAAGTTCTGGAGCCATGTGCTACAAGTGCGGCGAGAGGGGCCATCTTCAGCTCAACTGCCCGCAGAAGGAAACCCAGGTGGCAAGGATGAAAAGGATCGAGGAACAAATAGAGGTGCTGAAGAAGCAAGGGGCTTTGTCCCTTGCCCGGGATCAGGGAAACGAATAAAAGCCAGGACTAAGGGGCGAGTGCTGGCTGACGCGGAGGGAGCCCCGATAACTGTTATCTCCCAGGCATGCAGCGGAAAGACACATGGGAATGCCGACGCACTTTCACGAAGGCCGTGTTCGGAGGACTGCAAACATTGTGTTAAGCAGGAATGCAATGAGGTAGCATTAAAGCTAACGAGAACGAATCCTTTGAGTCTCTGGGAGAATGATGCTATGAGGGAGGCTCAAGAAAAAGATGACGACCTTCGGCACATCATCACATGGAAGAAACGGGGTGACGTAAAACCAATATGGAGTGAGGTTGCACCCACTGGCGCTGTCACTAAGGCGTACTGGGCGCAATGGGACAGTCTGATACTCCAAAACGGAATACTCTACCGGAAATGGGAGAAGACTAACGGCAGAGAGTTCCATCTTCAGATAATTGTCCCAAGAACGAGAGTACCAGATGTTCTCCGTGAAATACATGATGGCGTATCAGGAGGTCATCTAGGTGTCAAGAGGACGTTAACAAAAGTACGAGAACGATTCTACTGGTTGCATTGTCGGGATGATGTACAGGATTGGTGCCGCAAATGTACTACTTGCGCTGCTGTAAAAGGACCACAGACCAGGAGCCGTAGGAACCTGCGGTTGTATAACGTCGGCGCACCGTGGGAACGAATCGCAGTTGACGTAGCTGGGCCATTTCCTGTAACGGATTCGGGAAACAAGTATTTTATGGTCGTCATTGACTACTTCACCAAATGGCCCGAAGTGTTCGCCATACCAAACCAAGAAGCCACAACAGTCGCTTCCAAGTTAGTCGAAGAAGTGATATGTCGCTTTGGTGTGCCTCTGGAAATCCATTCTGATCAGGGCAGGAACTTCGAATCGCAGGTGTTCCAGGAAGTGTGCAGAATTTTGGGCATGCATAAGACGAGGACCACCGCGTACCATCCGCAGTCTGATGGAATGGTTGAGAGATTTAACCAGACCCTTGAGAGGCATTTGGCGAAATTGGTAGATGACAAACAAAAGGATTGGGACAAGTATATACCACTCTTCCTTCTGTCTTACCGAACCGCCGAGCATGAGAGCATAAAAGCTACCCCGGCGTATGTCAATTTCGGTAGAGAACTACGAATACCAGTAGACCTATTGACAGGAGGGTCACCGGAGGGACCAAAGACTGTACAAGACTATGTCTGCGATTTAAGGGAAAAGATGCGCTATATACACGCCTTGGTTCGGGAAAATGGGTTACAGTCAAGTGAGAACATGAAAACCAGATACGACCGGAAATCGAACACGAACGGCTTCGAGGAAGGGACACTGGTGTGGCTACATAACCCAACTCGCCGGAAAGGGAAATCTCCAAAGTTGCAGAACCAGTGGGACGGTCCATACAAAGTGGTTACCCGACAGAATGATGTGACCTATAGGATTCAAAAGCAACCAAGAGGGACATTCAAAGTGGTACACATAGACCGTCTGGCGCGTTACCATGGTAGTAACAACGATGCTCGGGACGAGCATCTCTAAGAGGGGAGTAGTGTTACGAACACACAAAACACAAAGGAGCTAGCGCCATCTAGCAGCAACTAGTAAAACCAATTAAATAACCGAACAAAGTGAAACCCCTATTAGATACTAGATGGCGTTAGAGGAACTACCGTACATGCCCGAACTTTCCAGAAACATTCGTTCCGGGCGATCACGTTCGCGCACAGTCGGGAACATTCTGGAATAGTCTGGAACTCGTCTTGGCGCATATAAATAGCGGCAGGGAGGCGAGCCCGGGCAGTTCAGTTCGAGCTACGATAAAGGCGACTTCGAGAGCGAAAACAAGTGATCAAGAGTGATACCAGTGAAACCTACAACTTGGCTACGATCTAGGACATTGTTAGTGCTTAGTGTTTGGACCTAGTGCTTAGTGTTTGGACCTAGTGCTTAGTGTTTTGACCTAGTGCTTAGTGTGTAACTAGTGCTAGTGAATAAAGTCTTCTAAAAGAGTCAGCAGGTCTTTCTCTCCAAATCCTTCGAACCCTAACACGTAACAATATGTACGTGGCGGCGATGATATACGATAATATTGATGTAGGCCCTTAAGACAAAGTTTGCTTCATGACGGAAATACCTGTGGCTGTGCAGTGTTTTTTTATTTCATAAATGACACAGAATTCATCTTCATAAAAGACAGTTTTATTAAATATTTTAGTCTCATTGCAGTTAAAGTTAAGATTTGAAACCGGGATACATAATAATATAATGTAGTTGTGGCGTTGAAACCACGGATTAAAAGAAAACTTTTTTTATTAAATTACTTTATAATCTTGGTACCCAAAATAGTGTCTTACATTATGACTAAACCTTGGTGAATTTCAAATTTAAGTTTAATGCTATCTTTTAAAATAAGTTAATTACTTAACGCAAAATAATAACTTAATCACGTACGACAATATAACACAGAAAAAAATACTTTATGAAAGAAAATCGGTAAGTATGTATACTACGTGATTAAGTTACATATCGATATAATGGTGTGGTAACATTATTCTGATATTGTACATTACATTATTTACCAATTATTTCAGACCATTTCGATAATGCTATAAATAAAGGTTAAGCCGCTCGTTTGACCACGTCAATACAAGGTTAAAGGGAGCCTTAACCCTTGTATGCCACGTCTTGCCAAAGTCGCCCTTCATCATGTTATGGAGGATAATAGACGATATAACCTGATATTATTACAAACACGTCAAAACAAGTCTTGATAATATATTGTGTAGGTAATGAGTGATATTGACGGCGGATCAAACATATCTCTTGATAACAAATTGTCTAGAAAATAGAAAGCCTAGGTAACATAGCAGTCTCTTACTTCTTTTAATATTTATTATAGGCGTTATTTATAACAAAGACTTCGAAAAATTTAATGGTTTGTGGTTATACATCAGCGATGAACTCTTAATCAATAATCATGGCAAGCGAAGCGAACACAATGCGAAACCGTCAAATATTTGTAGTACACATTACTGAAAATTATCACACCTATAGAGTTTTGCACTAACATAATAGTAAAACTTTATTTCCAGATCTATCAAAAGTATAATTTTACGATAACAAAAAATAATTAACACGCGCGCACAGCCCGTATAAAGCTCAGCTTTTTGCGAGTAAATATTACGTTATTAATTTAGATATGTATTTTAATTATCTTTTTAGATAACATAGTGACATAATGGTAAAAAAGTTGTTGCAATCTTAGTTGCAACAGATTCTATCCCACCGAGAATGCACCAAAACGAAATGCCAGCAAGGCGATATTGAAACGATATTTAGATATTAACTTATTGATTTTATTAAACAAATCTTTAGATTAGTCGACGTTAATAACAACAATCGTCAAACATCAACAGTCTGGTTGAGTTCAATGCCAATAAAACAAAAGTGTGCGCTTTCTCTGCGATAAAATCACCTTTCTTCCGCCTTCCATGTCTTCAGAGTACACCACTTTCGCCACAAGACAGTATAGTTATGCTTGGAATAGAGATTCGTAGCAATCTTAATCCAAAGAATCACATCGAGACTGTGATCAAAATAGCCTCACGAAAACTCGGCATCCTTAATAAGGCGCGACGATATTTCACGCCTCAACAGCTTTGCCTGTTGTACAAAACACAGGTAAGCTCTTGCGTTGAGTAATGCTCACACCTTTGGGACTGCTCCACTCAGTATCTGCTTGATGCTTTGGATAGGTTGCAGCGACGCCGACGCGCGATCCGCATAATCGATGACGCTGAGGTCTCTAACTGTCTGGAGCCTATACAACTGCGTAGAGATGTTGCGGCGCTTAGCGCCTTCTATAAAATTCATCAGGGCGAGTGCTCTGACGAACTCTTTTCACTAGTTCCTCCTTCTCCTTTCCATCTTCGTACCACATGCGCTGGCCTCAAATGTCATCGTTTTACTGTAGCCACCATATCTTGTCGCACCATGAAATTTGGTGACTCATTTCTTTGCCGCACCTCTAACATGTGGAATTCTCTACCTGCGCACGTCTTTCCGTCTGGTTACGAAATGGGGTCTTTTAAACGAGGCGTGAAGAGGCACCTTGCGGGTTGCGGGCCGGCTAGACGGGGGCGGCTAGTGCATATTGTAGTAGCCGCCCTCGCATTTGGATTGCACTTCCACTTAACATCAGGTGGACTGCAGTCATTTGCCCAACGCTTTCGATAAAAAAGAAACAAAAAAAATAGAGTATAGGTAAAATACTGAAAACGACCGTAAAATCAAGCCATATTATAGAGCATACATTACATACACAAAATATGAATAACCAGTTATAAATGATTAGCCAGTAGCTTACTGGCTATTCATTTAGAATAAAATTAGTTTTATAACGCATATTTTAAAACCTCTAGACCTTGAGACGAAAGAAGAATATTAAAATTAATAGTTACATCGCCACAATATCGTCACTCAAAATATTCTCTCTGTTGATCCGGGCCAACCGCAGAAACTATTACGGGGAAAGTTAAATCAGTTCCATTGTTTCAAGCTGGTCGGCGCTGTTTTGATTTTCCCTGAGGTTTTTCCCTAGAACATCTTCTGCACAGTTATTAAGTTTTTTTATATATTAAACATTAATAATTAATAGTAAATTATTACTATTTTTGTTTAACCGGCTTCCAATAAAGGATTAGGCTGGTTCGATGTTCGGTTGTAATTTTTTTCTATGTATTTATTCCGTCTTTCAGAATTCTTTTCTATTCTTTTACTTTTTTGTGCATAAATATATTGGGAATTTAAAAAAAGTTACCAACATCGACATCCAATTGTGAGACAAACAAAAAAGTATAACTTATCAGAAACTTTTGCTAACATTAGCGAACTCTGTGATTGTAATTGTAGATTTGAATACTTAATTCATAAAAAAATATGTGATTTTGTTCTTTCCATGGAACAAAATAATAAATTATGTTACAACTAGCTTATTACAAGTTAATTATACAAGGAAGTAAGCACTTGACAAATTAACATTATTGTATTTAATATGACAACAACAAGATTTGTTATCTCCACATTCATTTAAAATAAACCCTGTACCAACACGCCTGGTCAGCGCGACGCAGTAGCCCATAACCCCTTATAAAGTGGAGGTGGCCCGTGTTCAGCAGTGGGATGTTCGTGGGCTGGAGAGAAAGACACATAGAAATAACCACTTTCTATGGAAATGTTTGGTGGAGACCTTGATCCGAGCAGAGTCGGTTTGATTAGCCACATTTTTTTTAACACGCTTTTATAAGTTTGGTATGTATCTATCAATGTATTAATCTGTGTAACGGAATCTTTGAAAGCGATTTTCAGCCACTTGCAGTAGACGGATTGATCTGAAATTTTGCACACCTAACAAGGACCGATGACAATGCAATAATTTAAAAGAATAATCCCAATTCCTTGCTAGAATTACTAGAATAGCATATTGAAGTATCACTATGACCACACTTGTATTTTTAATTATACCCGTAATAGTTTAATTGTATATGAGTAGACTCACCAAGATTATTGTGTCTCTACGTATACCTTTTATATACAATCAGATAATTTTACATAAAAACGCTTTGTTTAAAGAATCAGGTAAAAATATCATAATTGTTTACTTGTGTTTACTACGATTGTGACAACATGTGACATCAGAAACTTATGTCTCTAACAACATCTACTGTCAACGTTTTGTAAGTAGGTAGCATAGAATTGACTATTGATGACAATGCAATCATTTAAAAAATATTCAGGCTATTTAAGCGTGTTTTTTAGTTTTTTAACTAAGTAGATTATTATTTTATTGTTAGATAGATTCGTAGTATGAGATGTAGTGAAATGATTCCTATTATTATTCATAGCTGTTGCCCGCGACTTCGTACGCGTTGAATTTAGAAAATATTTTCCGTTTTTGCCAAATTTTTCACTAATGCTTCGCTCCTATTGGTCGCAGCGTGATGTTATATAGCCTTACTCGACGAATGAAATATCCAACACTGAAAGAATTTTCCATTTCTCAGCGGTTCCTGAGTTTAGCGCGTTCAAACAAACAAACTCTTCAACTTTATGATATTAAGTATAGATAGAATCATAAACCACGTACAAACCCAAGAAGATACAAAATACGACATACTAAGGTCATAGGTTATGGTAAACTAGCATTAAATTATACTAATCTGTTCAACTTGGCTAGTTTGCGAACATTCTGTTGTCACTTCCAGTTAGGAAACTTTGGGAGTGTAGGTACTTGAACAACGTTGTAAGCTATAGTGTTTAAGAAACAAACAATATTTCGTAGTCAATCTATATTAACAAACGTGAATACTTAAGCACTGATCTCGGGTGGCGTAATACTTTTTAAGTATAACGCCTACCTAGAGACTGTCCCGACCAAAATACTGCTTATAATTAAAGAATTTTTTTTATTTATCAGATTTTAATATTTTATACTTTTACTAGCTGTCCCGGCAAACGTTGTTTTGTCATACTAATAAAAAAAAGGTAAAAAGGTTTGAAAAATAGATATTAGCCGATTATCAGACCTACTGAATATGCATATAAAATTTCATAAAAATCGGTCAAGCCGTTTCGGAGGAGTACGGTAACTAACACTGTGACACGTGAATTTTATATGTAAGATTTGATGTGAAAAGTCCTTTTAAACAATATAAATATGATAAATTCAATACATGAATCAAAAGAAAAAGATTGGACATAAATAATCAATTTACAAAAAAATATTTCGGTGTGTAAGGTGAATAAATCAATGCGTTGAATGAATCGTTGCGGTTTTGTGCTAACGATGGCTTATACATGTGAGTAACGATACACCTTTTGAATGAGCACATATTAACAGAAATATGTATCCTTTTTTTAATTTACAGCTCTTTACAAATTTTGACAAGCTTTTTAAATTAAAATTAATGCGCAAATGATATTTCATTATTTTTTGTAATTCATTTCTCTCTCGGGTTCGAGTCCTATTTACGGTGGTTAAATAATTTAAATACTTACATAGATATTCTTCTTTCCAATAAATATCTATTAGTCTGAATAGGCATTATAAGTTAATTAGGGTGAATAAGTATTTTACGGCTGACCAGGCGAGTTTAAAGGTAAAATTTCAAATGTTGCTATCTGCTTAGACTTCGCTTAAATCACCAATAGAAGAGAAATAAGTAAGATATACAATCATGCTCTTTTAATAAATACATGTAACACAAAAAGAATTATATTTGCGTGCATCAAAATAAAACATTGTTGGTTGAGTTATCAAAAATGCGATCAATTTCAAACCAGTAGCCATTTTTATTTATTTTTCCCGGTCCATTTAAAATGAACGAAGAGTATTGGAGACATCGTTTGGCTGCAACCCACACACAGTCACATTAAAATCGCATTACCATTTCGATACTTTATACAAAATTTATATTGTAATGGCCCCCATTTCTGGTTAATATTCGCTCGTGCATTTCAGTACATTATGTGTTACAGTAGTACCGTAACTTTTCAGCGTCACAAAATATATTATTACTAGCTGTTGCCCGCGACTTCGTACCCGTGGAATTCCTACTTACTTGAAACTTCCTCGTGGTCTAGTGGTTCCGGTACCGGACTGCCGTTCAAGAGGTCGCGGGTTCAATTCCCGCTCGGGACAATCATTTGTGTGATATTTATAATTGTCATAAAAATGTTTATACTGCGTCTGGGTGTTTGTTATGTAATAAGTATGTATTTACAAAAGAAAAGTAGTTTATGTATCATATTCGTATTCTGGTACCTATAATACAAGCATAATAAGCTTAGCTTGGAACCAGAGGACGTTGTGTGTAATGTCCATGAATATTTATTTGTTTACTTATCGTCACATTTTGGACAATTCACACAATATCTTTATAAATTGTACTAAATGCTGTGCCCCGCGGTAAAAGGATAATAAAATCTGTTCGTTTTCACTATCCCACGGGAACGTTGCATTCTTTCGGGATAAAAAGTAGCCTATAATTATATAATTCTGATACACCTACATAGATATACCTACATTATTGTAAAGTTTCATTAAAACACATTCAGTAGTTTTTGCGTGAAAGAATAACAAACATCCAAACCTACTCACAAACGTTTACATTTATAATATTAGTAGGATCATATAGCCCATTATATTTAAACCTGTCTTATAGAGAAATTTCTCATAATTTTCAATACACGCTGGATTTAATCGCGTATCAAGTAGAAATATGCCAGGATTTACGTCATGACAAGATAGAATTAGGCTCATTTTGTTTACCCGGTGTATCTAAAGCTCCGATAATGCCATTAACCAAACAATATAGCTTGCTAATTTATTTACTTTAGAAAAGTTATATAAAGTAAGTGTATGTTGGGAATCGAGTATTATGTTTTTGTATTTATGGATTTAAAATATTAAAAACCTTACCAGTGCAAAGCCAGATAAGATTATCAGTTAGGCAATAAAAGTAATATCTTTACTCGTCTGCTTCGAATCCAGAAAGTTAGAAAATCCATTAAAAGTTCCACACGAATAATTTAAACACGATAACTGATTAAGAATTTTGATATACGAGGTTAATTAGGTCTAAGCATTAATAGAGATTTACTAGCTGACCCGGCAAACGTTGTTTTGCAATACTAAAAAAAAGTTTTGAAAAATAGATGTTGGCCGATTCTCAGACCTACTGAATATGCATGTAAAATTTCATAAAAATCGGTCGAGCCGTTTCGGAGGAGTACGGTAACTAACACTGTGACACGTAAATTTTATATATAAGATTTATCACGAATAAACGTACGTTTGTTAAAAATAATTTTAAATTCAGTAAAACAGCTAATATTGTTACGAACACACAAAACACAAAGGAGCTAGCGCCATCTAGCAGCAACTAGTAAAACCAATTAAATAACCGAACAAAGTGAAACCCCTATTAGATACTAGATGGCGTTAGAGGAACTACCGTACATGCCCGAACTTTCCAGAAACATTCGTTCCGGGCGATCACGTTCGCGCATAGTCGGGAACATTCTGGAATGGTCTGGAACTCGTCTCGGCGCATATAAATAGCGGCAGGGAGGCGAGCCCGGGCAGTTCAGTTCGAGCTACGAGAAAGGCGACTTCGAGAGCGAAAACAAGTGATCAAGAGTGATACCAGTGAAACCTACGACTTGGCTAAAACCTAGGACATTGTTAGTGCTTAGTGTTTGGACCTAGTGCTTAGTGTTTGGACCTAGTGCTTAGTGTGTAACTAGTGCTAGTAAATAAAGTCTTCTAAAAGAGTCAGCAGGTCTTTCTCTCCAAATCCTTCGAACCCTAGCACGTAACAATATACTCGTAGTTAATCATCGTCAGTATGGTGACGGATTAAGAATACAAGTGTCACCATCCTTTTTCCTCCCAAGGGTGTAGTATGACACAGCTAAGAGATATTGGACAGAAATAACCATCATTTGTGAAAGACGGAAAACTCGAAATTAATCCCTGTGCCAACACGCCTACTGCAGAAATACCGCGCTGCTGCAGAAAGAGAGAGAGGGAGAGCTTATCATACCTGTTTGAAATATAATTATTTGACTTGAGTATTTGAAATATAAAATAATAATTACTAAAATATACCGCAATAACCTGAATACCTTTCACGTAGGCACTATGCGGCATATTAAATAAAAACCTTGGACATGAAAAACCAAGTAAAAAAACATCCGCCATTTCAATTCTGAGGTTTGTTATTAAACCGCAATGCGGTGTGAAATTACTCGCACAAATATTATAAATATTTTACAGCCGCTTTATTCGTACGTTGACAGTTATAAACTGTTATTTAAACAGACTTACACTAAAGGGATGGTATACCATAATGAGCATGTAGAGGATGTCCTTTGATGTTGACAGTTATGTCCTGGACTGGACTATTAGCGATAGACAGAGGACAATAAAGAGGTAAAATTTGTACCTATGTAGGAGGTGATCTTAGAAAGTAAATTGCTCCAATTTATTTTTCACTAAAAAGTTACAGTCTCCGTGAGTAGTTGGGCTATATTATGTCTTTAACCGAAAGTACGAAGTCGCGGATACAGCGAAGTTAGCCCTGGCTGGCGCTATCTCTATATTTTCTGCC
Organism: Orgyia antiqua; assembly: GCA_916999025.1. Lineage (NCBI taxonomy): Eukaryota > Metazoa > Arthropoda > Insecta > Lepidoptera > Erebidae > Orgyia > Orgyia antiqua. The sequence continues at coordinate 13,315,850 of OU779873.1, read as the reverse complement.
TACATCTATGGTAAAAGGCGTGAATGTACATATATTTGAATGTAACTGATGTTTCACTCGCAGTATGTCCATTTGTCGACAAGTAATTTGTTATAAAAATGAAAAAACGAAAATTTGTATTTTCCTAACGAGCAGAAAATATAAATTTTCTTTTTAATATCGTTGAAGTCCACAGTGTGAGCAAAGTCGTGGTCAAAATCTAACGTTACAACAATAGGTACAGCACAGGAAAACAACTTTTCAATTTTGATGGAATCTTGGTCTTGTTCCCATCAAAATGTTATGGGCTCTCTCTTTTTATAGCAGTTATATTGTTTTATTGCTCAATTATACGATAAACGATTTTATTTGTGAATATATTTCTTACGTCTAGGTACCTACATGTTCAAAACATTCGATAATTGCCCAAGAAGAACTATAAAATGACAGCAGATTTTAAATAACAATAGGCATATCTGATATAAAGATTACGTAAACATATTAATTTAAGTGGACTATTTTCTCAATAAATTTAAGTTTTCTACGGATAACATTATCAAAATACATTACAGTAACGGGAACCCTTAATTATAATATTTGTTGTCATTTTATGTACACCAATATAAGACGTCACTTTTAGTTGAACTAGGCACTTCGATTTTTTCAGTTTTTTCGGAGGTGAAAAATAGTCCTCTGCTTTATAGAAACGCTTAACTTGACCAAAGTAATTTTCAGTTGCAATTACTTATCTCACAATTTGCATTGTTATAAACTATTGTATAATATGAAAATTTTCTAAAATCCTTTGTTCATAACATTTTAGTGTAGCAACACATTATACTAGCGCTTAATATCTCTTTACCTAAAATTTCATAATTAAAGCTACATCTCGCGCCACTCCGAGGGGAGATAATTTTCATAGTAATTAACTGTTTTTGCTGCAGCCATGACACCTGGGCGGTGGATGGCCTGTCATATATTTTTATTCATTTTATCAAGAACACTATTATATTTTAGCTCATGTTTTAGCTGATAAATCCAGTAAATTCGTTTTACATTTGAAAGTAGTGTAGTTGTAAAGCAGTTAATATACAAACTAAAATATTTTTATACGGTGATTTTGGAATACTTTATATATTGAAATATAAAAATATTCTACATAAATAAAAAGGGTAGGTACTGATAAAGGGGTGAAAATGACTGATTATTTATTGTCATTTTCACGCCTTTTTCAGTATATGCATTTTATTTATAGGTACAAGATACTTTAAATTAGTGTTGCCCAAATGCAAGAACAAGACGAGACTTAGCCAGTCTTGGTCTTGGTCTTGCGCCAATACACCTGGTCTTGGTCTTGGTCTTGGTCTTGCGCTCCCAGTCTTGGTCTTGGTCTTGGTCTTGCAGCAAGAGTCTTGCAAGTCTTGCAATTACCTATTAGACTATTGCTATTTATTAAAGTTTACTTTAGATCTTAGAAAAACGTATTAGAATTGGAACATTGTGAGCTTGAATTAACATAGCCATAGTAAAGAACAATCAGATTAATAAATGTCTGAAGATTTGATGAGAAATTCGAAAAATTAACTGCCACATGGTGATCAACTGAGCTATATGCCGTTTTTCATGGGAGTAACTGTTTCTTAATAAACATTTACGCTTTATAAGCTTACATGTGCTAAACCATGTAAAAAAAACAAATTAATTACAATAACTTAACTGTATTTTAAAGGACAATATCTGTCTAGAAAGAGATTGAACCCTCAACTTATATGAAATTTAATAAAAGAGTTTTACGATTTATCATTTATTTTAATAAAAAATAAAATACAACACAAATCAAATAACATAACAGTACACAACAGCTTTGTCATTAGGTTCAGTTACTTTATATCAATTCTTTTGACCAAGAATTAATACAAAGTAACCATCTGGCTGACTCATCACTTAACCTATTTCTATGTTTTCTAATTACTAATGATGCTTTAGAAAATAATCTCTCAGCAGGTACTGAAGTTGCAGGTATTGAGAGAAAATCACGGGCCATCTGCGATAAAGTCGGATACTCTGTCTCGTGCGTCCTCCACCAATCTAAAATGTCTTCCGAGCTGGCAGCTCTTGGTTTTCTCAGGTACTCCTCCAACTCGTCTATCACTAAGCCTTGAAGACAAGATCCAGATGACGTCGAGGGACATTCATACAGTTTATCAAAGTCTATTACGTCTTCATCTTCATCACATACTTTATTTTCTTTTCTTGGTAATTCCAGAGATTTGTTCAGTGAGTGTAGACTTTTATATTCTTTATAAAGTTCATTGAACTTGCGCAGGCGTTCTGTTTTAAGTTGCTTCCCCCATATTGTCAGGTCAAAAGTCTGAGCCTTATGCCTTGGGTCTAAAATTAAAGAAGTACAATAAATCCAGTTGCTCTTCTTATAATGTTTAAGCATTTTGTCTCGAGCTGCTTGGAAAGCCAGAATGAGCCTTTCATCCACTTCAGATCGATTAGGTTTCTCATCTAACTGTTTTACCATAGATTCAATTTTATCGAGCAAGAGATTGAATGATACAATGACTAGCGGTAATGTAACATATTTTTCTCCACCAAGTTTTGTACTTAAAAGTTTAAAGTTTATTAGAAACTTATGTATTTTTTCGAGTATTTGCCATTCACTAGCTGTGATTTGAAAATCATTCAATTCGGTGACAGAACTGCACAATATGTTAATGCCCGCTCTCACTTTTAAACCAAATCCAATCATATCATGTGTGGAATTCCATCTCGTTGGACAGTCAAGAATAGGATTCAGATTTGATGGCACGCCAGCTGCTTCACAAGCAGACTGAAACTTCTTCTTCACTATCTCACTTCTTTTTATTTTACTGGAAATACTGCGTAATTTTGTTACATATGTACGCGAGTCAGCAATATTTGGTGCATATTCTTCATCTTCCTCAGTTTCGTCTGCATAGTCTTCATACTGCTGATCTTGCGCGTTAGTGTCAGTCTCACAGTGTAATGCTAAGGTCTTTAATAAATCTTGTACACCAAGATTTAAAATGTGAGCAAAGCACCGGAAATGTTGATTGTCTGAATCAAAGTGTGGCGGCAGCTGTTTGCCCAGTTCATACATAAATTTGGTATTTGCAGTTGCGTTGTCGACCGTGATACCTTGTATTTTATCAATTATGTTATATTCCAATAAACATTCGTGGAAAATCGTTGCAATATCTTCCCCAGTATGTCGACCGCGTGATGGTATAAAATCAAGAACTACAGATCGATACTTCCATTCGTTGTCTATATAATGCATAGTAACCCCGTAGTAACTCCTACCAGCAATTGACGTCCACCCATCAATGGTAAACGACATTTTAGATGATAATTGTTGAAGTCGTTCCTTGAGATTCAGTTGGAGCTCTTCAAATCGCTCTTTGACTTTCCTTCTAAGTGTGGACCTTTTAGGAAACACCATATTAGGGCAAATACGTCGAAAATATACTTGTGTAGCTTCGTCATCGAAAAATGAGAAGGGAAGATATTTTTTCACCACCCAATCAACAGTAGCTATCGTGATGTTGTCACTGCTGTTTTCCGACTGAAATAAAACAATAAATCTTGTATTATTATTTAAAACATACTAGGTTTGAGCGTTTAGGAGGAGGAGGTTTGTTGTTGTTAAATCGAGAAAATCGTTAAATTGAGGTTTGGTATGGTGGCATTGTACTGTAATTTACCAAAATAAAGTACTTAGTTGTTACTTCGACGGGCTTCGTGGTCTAGTGGTTCATGTAACGGACTGCCGATCAGGAGGTCTCGGGTTCGATTCCCGGTCAGGACAATACTTTGTGTGATGTTTATATTTGTCATACAAATGTTTGTACTGCGTCTGGGTGTTTCTATGTATTATAGGTATGTATTTACAAAAGAAAAGTAGTATATGTATTCTATCCGTATTCTGGTACCCATAATACAAGCATATAAGCTTAGCTTGGGACCAAAGGACGCTGTGTGAAATGTCCATGAATATTTATTTATTATTTTATTTACTGGCCGATTTTGAAAACAAATGAAAATATGGGTGTTTTATAAAAAATATTTAACACGATAATTACATACTTAATATGTGTTAAGTAATTGTGAGATAAGTAAATTTATTCTTACCTGTCCACTTCTTCCAGCGGTTGCTAAAAAAAAGCTTGCGATATCTCCACTTAATTTTGGTTTAACAGGAAGAAATATTTGTGATTCCTTTTTGTGGAAAGATATTAGATGTTTCCTTAAGCCTGAAGTGTTTCTGTTTTTCATTTTTATTTCAACCTTTTTATGTTGGCACAATTTACACAAGGCAGTTTGAGATGCATGAATTATTTCGAAAAACTCCTCAAATTTGCTTTTAGGTCTTTTAGATCTATAACTCAAACTCTCATTACTCGGACTAGAACAATTTGAATCTTCGTCACTCATATTAAATTGTATACGTGATACGTTTTCCGAAAACAACAAGAATTAGTAAAAACAATTATTACGTTAGACTCGAAGCACAGCTCAATTGGAAATGACTGGAATTAAAATAATTACTTCTTTTATAGTACATTTCCTTGCTTTCTACCGCGCCGCCTCGGCACGTGCTGGCTCTAAAATAATTTTTGTCATTACCTAGGTACCTATAATACTGTAAAAGGGTTGTGCTCATGCACTTTAGCTATGCCCACATACATATCGATATTATGGTAATTCGATACAATAGAATACACTTAATATTTGTATCGGTAAAAACAATACTATGTGTTAATTATGTGCTATCAAATTTGTATACCTACAGTTTATTACGAAACTTCTCCTGAAATCGTATCTTAGCTACAACCATATTGTGTTTGCAATTTGAGTAACTATTACTAGCATGTAAAAAAGTTTATCGGATTTCAATGGAATGAAATAAGTTTATAAGAAAATGTTACAACGAATAATTATAAGCCAATATGAATAATATTTGTTGTGGACAGACCATGTTTTACAATACGATATTTATTAAATAAACACCAGCGATACGATACGACGATCACTTTATCGTGTGATCTAGTATTTTACCCCGTTCGCGTTGTATTGATTTGATACAATAAAATATAATAAAATATCGATACATAATAGAGATGACCCATCTCTATGTACACGTGTCTTCATGTCGGTTATTCCCCGACTATCGGAGCGGCGCGGGCGGCACATTGACATCAAAGGAAGTCGGTTTCTTTTGACAAAGGTGTCGCTCTTTACAAAGGACTCAAGTAGCCAATCAAGTATTACAATTGGTTGACGTATTTCTAATATTAACCAATAACGATTCGTCAAAAGTGATTAAATTATATAGAGTGGACAGTCGCATATGTGACTACTTTTACCTAACATAATTTTATGAAAAATTAAGTATATCATCGTTAATATGCCAATATCTTCGCTCCCCTCGTCACATTTTGCTAGTAGTTGACACTTAACTTTTCCTCAATTCACGTTCGTTATCTTCGACATGCAATTATTCATTATTTTTTTGGTAATATTACTCCTCAAAAAAACTCGCTCATTTTTGTATTCTTCTCGCTTTTCTTCCATCAACATCCAACAAAATTTTCTTCACCATCATGGAAAAATTTTAAACAATTTTCCTCACAGAGGCAATGAGCAGTTAGGCATATTACGTTAATCTCTATTACGGGACATGATCACTATTAGGTCAAATAGAGTTCATAAAAACAGCTGATTAGGGTTGTGCAACGTAAACATTTTGCAAAAACTTACAACATCAAAAATCGTATTAAATTATAATGCAAGTTAATTTCTAACTTCACGTAGTCATTACTGATGACCTAAAGAATGCTTGGTTTCAAGCATAACACAGGAGTTTTGTTTCACGTTGTATAAGTGCAGAGTGCTTGAGTTTCACGAATTAGATCGACTATAATTTGGTCTTCAAAATGTCGGTGCCGGGTAAACAGTTGAAAATTTTGTTGAAAGTTGAAATTTTGAAATTTTCTCAGATGATGTATTTCTATTGCCGCTATAACAACAAATACTAAAAATAAAATAAAATAAATATTTAAGGGGGGCTCCCATACAACAAACATGATTTTTTTACCGTTTCTTGCTCGATACTAATAACGTTGCCTTATGTTGCATAGATAATGGTACGGAACCCTTCGTGCGCGAGTCCGACTCGCACTTGACCAATTTTTATTTATTTATTTAATTAATTATTAACATATGCATATCAAAAGAATCGGCAATAAGCCTAGTTTCACGGGAACATATGTTGCTGGTAAAATAACTAGTATTCCTTGCATAAAATTAGGATTAAAAATTAAGTTTTTTATACAGTTTTGATACAGTTTTTTGCGTCTCATAGAATTCCTAAGCGTAAGTACCTATACACCGAACTGTTATACCTAACTACTCCGTGAAATAGCGCTAAGTCCTAGCTGCAAGACGCAAGAGTCTTGCCGGATTAGTCTTGTTCTTGCTCAAGTCTTGCACGGTCAGTCTTGGTCTTGGTCTTGCTAAAAATATGCGGTCTTGTTCTTGGTCTTGGTCTTGCAAAAATGCAAGAACAAGACCAAGACTGCAAGACCAAGACTGAATTTGGGCAACACTACTTTAAATTAATTAAATTGAAAAATATCTAAATCTAGTTATTTTGAAACCTTGTTCCACAATAACGGCAAAAAAAATATCACATTTTTTACAAATGCGTAAAAACATTTCAAATCTTACGCCCTTATGGTACGGCGAATCGATAATTATATTCTTATTATTTTTGTGGATACCGGCGTCACGCCTTGAATACAAATTATTTGAAAGAGGAAATATTATGTAAAGCAAATGACATTGCTAATGTAGGCCGTGACTGAAACACACTTTATGTGCCTAGTTTGCATAATTTTGGAGTAGCTGGCGCTCGGTGAAATGTCCGCAAATATTTAGGCATTGATATTTCTGAAACAAAGGAACGATATTAAAAATACTGGAGAGAATAACTTTAATATATGTTTTAAGTGGATCAATAATGTTGTGACAATTAATGGCTGAAGCCCTGGGACTGTATACCATAAGAATTTTAGCCAAAAGTCAATTTTTAATCGAATTTACTACGTCTGTGTTACAGTAGTAACTAATTAGTATACTGGTAAATTACGTACATTTTGATGTGTCAAAGACATCATGTGATGATGTGACATCTACGGCTATGAAAAATTAAATAAATAATAATGAAAATACAATAATTAACAGATGCTACTGTGACTGTGTTATGGAGAAAAGACTTGAAGAATAAAGAACGAAATGCTTAGACAGTTGCCCTGCCCGTATGCTATTATTTAAGGTCGGGGCGACATGATTCGTCCGTTCCACGTTATACATCATCATCATCATCATCATCATAACATCACGCCTTTTTCCCATGGGGGTAGGCAGAGACTATAGAGCGCCATCTGCCACGATCGAAGCACACTTCTTATACATCTAATCAGTATTTAACCTCATCTCTTAATATGTTTAATATAACGATTTAATCGTGAACTATAAAAGCTTGTTCTCTGTACACAAAAAGGTTAGCTTATCTAAAGTATTTTAATTTAGTTCCTCACATGGTTGTACAAAGAATTCAGTGAATCACGTAACAATTTCGAATAGGACTTCACGCTGGGCTCAAGGGCATCAGATAGACCGGCTGGGATTTAAACGAATAACTTATATTAAACAGCGCGGGTTTACGAACTATTTAAAACTTACATAATATAAACCATTACATCATTTATATGTGAAATGTGAAACTTGCTTGCTTCCCTTTGCTTTGAATAATGGATGCGAGATTAAAATGGCCACATACCTTATCGGTGTAATACCGAACAGGACAATCAATCATGTTATGTATACTTATTTTGTACTGCGTGTGGTTGTTTCTTATGTATGTTTATAATGCTATAAGAAAACACTTAGGATCTGGAACTAAAAATCCATATTGTGTTACTTTGTGTGTGCTTATTTTGACGCATTATATGAATTTTAATATCAACCAGAATATTATGCTTGTGTCGTGAGATATTCTTAAAGATACTTCTTTCTTCGCAGCCAATTAATGCCCCATTGACCATGATGAAATCGCTAATTAAGACAATGTATTTATTAATAATAATTTGATAAAATATTGCCAAGTTAATATTACTGGTTCCATCTCAATCTATAAACAAAACGTGTTTGGTTTTAAACAAAACATAATATTAACACTAAATCCTTATGCAAAGCCCATTAAGCCAGGGCTCGAGAAAGCAAGAGCATCTCAACCTTATAAGTGGAATCTAAGCCACGTTATAATTTGTAGGCACGCCAACGTAAAGCCTTAAAGTCGAAACCATTTTATTGCTTTTGTTTAAAAATATCTTTGTATAGGAAACGAGCAGAAATACTAACCAGAAAAAAAACTTAAGAACACAGTACTAAAGGCATAAAACTTTATGAAAGTTTTGTTAGCAGATATTTCACACGACATCTTTTAAGTAAAAATAACAAATAAACATATTGGTGAATTCAAAATCATCACCTTTTTGACGTGATCTTAATCTTAACGACTTAGAAGACAGTTGATACTATTAGCTTAATCAATTCCAGCAGCAAGATGGTAATAGGATGGGCTATTTACATTAATGGCAGATTAAGCACATTATTTTTTAAAACAATCAAAATTCACTTTACTCTTTAACATATATTTTTACTATCTCGATAAATCAAAACTGTTTAAACAAAAGCTCTGTTTATGCAACCACAAATAATCTTTGGTCCGCCTAATTGTAAAGAACGGCGTACCTTACCATATAACAGATTCTTTTGTGTTATTTATTTCGCAATTTATTGTTTTCTCGCCTACTTTTTTTCACGAAAGTAATTTTGGGTTTTCCAGCTTATTGCTGTATATTTATAAGTACTTATTTCTTTTGTACTATAATAGCAAATAATAGTAATAACTCAGATGGGATTTTTTGCATTTTATTAAAATCATAGATATCACTGTCAGTTACAAATATTCAGTCCTATTCAATTTCAACACCTAAAACTTGACATAAAATTTGATGTAATTAGAATGGCGGTATTGTACCGCATTTCCGTGTGGGGACGGATTAAGAATACAAGTGTCACCACCCCATCTTCTCCCAAGGGTGCTGTAAAAGTCAGCTAAGGGATATTGCACACAGATAACATCTTCCGTGAGAGACGGAAGACTCGAAAATAAACCCTGTGCTAACACGCCTGGTCAGCGCGACACAATAAACCATAATCCCTCCCAAAGTGGAGGAGGCCCGTGGCCAATAGTGGGACATAAATAGGCTGGAGAAGAAGAAGAAGATGGTACCGCTCTAAGCATTTTGCGCGGTATCACGCAATGTCGTGTTCATTGGGAGAGGCAATCCGGTAGTTGAACGAGAGGAAGAGAGTTTGATAAATGAAAAAGATTGATCACCACAAATGCAATACGGACCATAATTTTCTAATTATCAGTTTCATTATAAGTTTTCTGTCTCTCGCAAATGATATTACCAACCTGCAAAGATTTTCTCTTACTGCATCTATAATCATTACTTATTATAAAACAAAGTCGTTATTTTTGTATGTACCTATGTGAGCTTACATCTTCAATACGTAACGTAATTTTTTAAGGTTTTGTCAATTCCACACGTACGAAGTTGTGGGGAACAGCTAGTATTCTCTATAAGTATTGTATATCCCTCACCGAACGGTTCAGTCACCACAATAGCTCTGGCGTATCCTCTTTCTTTCTACCGTCTTTGTGGTAATCATTTATAATCTCTTAATTATTTACATAGAACTTTTAATTGATTTCCTAACTTTGCAAAGGCGGAACGTAGACGAAGAGGAATATTAATTTCATTGCAGAATAATTGACGAGTTTCGTAGCGAATATTGTCGGTAATTAAAATATTCTATTAAATTATTGGAAACGCTTTACAAGGTTTAGATATTCTGTTATTCTTTGACCGTTATGAAATATGATTCATTGTTTATTATTGAATGTTTACACTGTATATGCTTTATGTGCTGCTTGGTTTGATTTATTCGTTTTTAAAATGTTTTATCTGTATTTTTCTATAGACATTTACATAATTTTCTACAACATAGTAGTTTTATAAAGAAATAAGCGAGATTTACTTATTGCAGGACGGTATAAAGGTGTAAAGTATAAATTCTGTTACATTTTTAAAATTCCGTCTTTCACTCATTACGTGATTCCTTTCGTTTCTCAAAAGGACCAGTACTGAAGCTTAGTTTAGTGGTACCTCATCTATTTCTTATCTGCCTGCATATACGAAACCTTAAATACTACTTCATCGTCACATAATAAAAGCAAATATGTTAATAACCTATATTGCTCGTTTCAGGCTATAATTGGAGCTTAAAATACATCGGGTAAACAATTTGAGCTTAACTTTATTCTGCCGTGGCGCACGAATTCCCCGCAAATTTGCACCCATTACGTTTGATACGGGGTTTTATATAAATAAATCCAACGTATTTCAGGAGTTATGAAGCAAATTCCTCAAATGACGGGTCTTAATAAATTACAGTTGATAATTATGTGATATTCCAGCTGTAGACCATATTAAGATGATTTGATTTAAGTGTGTAATTTGATTATTGGCTAATACTACTACAAATTTGAATATTACCTTTTTACTTGCCCTTGTTTAGTGTGATGATTTATGGGGTATAGGAATTACTAATCAAATTGTATATATTGAATTTAATTATTTTGAAAGCTATATGGTCTATATATAAAAATTACGTGTCACGATTATGTCCGCGATGGACTCCTAAACTACTGAACCGATTTTAAATTTGATTTGCACACCGTGTGCTATTCGACCCAACTTGAAAGATAGGATAGCCTACATTTCAATTTATAGTCGCAATATTATTTTATTGCAAATTATTTGTCTACCCCTAACATTTGTATGGCAAAACAACGTTTGCCGGGTCAGCTAGTTGTCTATACAGATCAAGGAGTGTATTACCAAATAATCTAGAACCACAGGTAATTATTATAAATATTAAGTATGCACAGACGCTGCAATCAAGTAAGCAAGTGTAATGTACATTTTATTAATGTACATAATATTTTCACATGTCATGATTCTCTGAATCAAACTGACCCCAAATAATAAGCAACAACGAAAAATACGAAAAAAGCGAAATGAAGGGTGTAATGAATTATTCATAAATTCTAAATGAGGATTCAAAGACACGATATGAATATAATTTGACTTTTTCATCTTATTTAAATTCACCCAAACCTTATGCTTGAAAATGTTACGTGGATAGGTATGTTTTTACACGAGTGTGAAAAATGCCTATTGTTTTTAGGGTTCCGTACCCAAAGAGTAAAAACGGGACCCTATTACTGAGACTTCGCTGTCCGTCCGTCCGTCCGTCTGTCACCAGGCTGTATCTCAAGAACGGTGATAGCTAGAGATTGAAATTTTCACAGATGATGTATTTCTATTGCCGCTATAACAACAAATACTAAAAATAAAATAAAATAACTATTTAAGGGGGGCTCCCATACAACAAACATGATTTTTTTACCGTTTCTTGCTCTCATACAACAAACGTGATTAATTAAGTATTGTGTGTGTTGTTTGCTCATTTATTAATAACGTGCCTTATGTTGCATAGATAATAGTACGGAACCCTTCGTGCGCGGGTCCGACTCGCACTTGACCTTTTTTTTATGTTTTATAGGAATTTTTTTAAATTTTCCTAAATTAAATTTAGTTTTTCAGACATTTATAAACATCACACTTATGATTGTCCGGAGCGGGAATCGAATACGCGACCTCGTGAACGGCAGTCCATTACATGAACCACTAGATCACGAAGCCCGTCTAAATAGTAAAAAAAAAAAAAAAAAAGGTAACCATTAACAAATTAGTGGGTACAACTAAATAATTGTGCGATAACAGCTGCAGTAGTGATACACTGTGGCGCAGCTATTATCTACCTCCTTTATAGTAACAAAAATGTGATGACAATAAATTTTATAAAAGAGAGACATGCTTATATTTAACTAATAGGTAAATGATTAGTGTGATAACTAAGCAATAAAAAATCATCTGTGAGTGTGTGTATGTGTGTAAGTATAGTGCATGTGTGTAAATATATTATTATTAATTATATTATATGTCTATTATATTATTATTAATTATATGTAATAAATAAATAAATAAATTGTGAATGGTGTAAGTGTTATGCGAAATAATTGGAGATAGGCACTAGAATGTTTACATATTAATTGTTTTGCACCGTGGTTGAGTACTGCGAGACGGTTAGTTAGAATGTATCCTTTAAGGTGTGAGAATAGGGAATGATTATATACCTAAAGTTGGATGATTGAAAAGATATGCTAAAACTGTAATTGATAAAATGTTCGAGTTGTTAAATATTTTATTCATCGAGGGATTTTAAGGTATAGCGCAATGTCATTGTTGTAATCTGTGGTAAATATTAATAATCTGTATTTCCATTTACCATGCGCCCTCTACTGGCTTTCTTAGTTAACTATATACTCTTTATTGATTGGTAGATTAGATGTCAGTGTCAATAAAATGATTAGTGTGTATTGTCAAAATGACGTGTAACGCATTCTTCCCTTTCCACGACGATTGCCAACTGGAAGCCATTAAAATGTACTGTACTAGAAATAAAGAATCTAAATAAAGCTATTCAAGAATACAACGTCCTTTAATTTAACCTATTGTTAACCACTTCCTCCAACATGGTAGCAGAGCGTGGTTACAAAGGTTATTAGGGTTGTAAAGAAGAAATTGAAATACGCGAGTACCGCGCCATAAGAAGACATTTTACATCCATAATAATCAAGACGAAACGTTTGCCAAGATGAACAACCAAGGTAAAATAGAGAATATTTTGATTCCAATATTCGACGGAATTAATTATTCAAGCTGGAAATTGCGATTAATGACTTTATTGGAGTACAAAGAATGTCACATGGCCGCCATAACCAAGATGCCGGCTAAAAGTACTATTCAAGATGTCGAACTGAAGAAATTGGATTTAAAAGCAAGAACAATCATCATAAGCACAATTTCGGATAAACAGCTAGAATATATTGGTCAATGTACTACAGCCTACGACATGATTAACAAATTTGACCAAATGTACATCACCCAGTCTACTGCTATGCAAATAATTTACAGAGGAAAACTTGAGGAAATCAAGCTAAGCAACTTTGACAAAATAGAAGATTTTTTTGTGGAATTTGAAAAGGCTGTCAACGATTTTAAAACTGCTGGTGGAACACTTAATGAATCAGAAAAAATGAGGTATATACTCAGAGCTTTGCCTCCAAGTTACAGCTACATTGGAGATTTTATTGACATAATTCCAGAAGAACAAAGAACAGTTGACTATGTGAAGTCTAAAATCAAAGAAAAAAACTTGACTACTAGTGATTCGAACAAGAAGAATAATATGAGTACATTCATAACTAAAGCTAAAGTACAATGCTTTATCTGTGGAAAGACAGGCCATCTGAAGAAAGAATGTTGGCATAATAAGAAAAATAATCAAAAGCAACACAATTATCAAGGAAGAAATCCAAACAACCAACATCGTCAAGGAATACAGAATGGGTACAACACAGGTGGTTATCAACGGAGCAGAGGTCGAGGTCATCCAAGAGGTGAATCAACAAGATCTCATCAGGACGGCTTTGTAGCAGAGTCCTGGACAGCCCAGGTGAACCCGGAAATAAACCAGGTAAGAAGGGATTCTTATGAAAGAAATGAAATAAATTGGTTATTAGATAGTGGGTGTACAGATCATATTATAAAGACAGATAGATTTTTTCAAAATTATGTGGATTTAAAAATACCAATTGATGTGAAACTGCCAGATGGTAATATACTAAAAGCAACCAAAGTTGGCACTGTTAAAATATACTTTAAAAATTATTATAAAGAGAAATTTATAGATCTAAAAAATGTTTATTATGTAAAAGGTATCAAGCATAACTTGTTAAGTTTTTCAAAGATAACTAAAACTTGCACTATAGTAGCAAGAGATGAAAATGCAAAAATTTATAACCAGTTGAGAGAATTAGTAGTTGTTGCTAACAAAATAAATGATTTGTACTGTATAAAAAGTTTTGTTTCAGAAATAAATTGCAATAAGATTTACATAAATTCAACAAAATTAACTGCTAAAGAAAAATGGCATAGGGCACTTGGACATGTAAATTTTCAATATTTAAACAAGTTAGTTAATAACAAATTACTAGTAGGCTTGCCAGAAAAGATTGAAAACAGAGAAATGAAGTGTTCAAACTGTATTCAAAGTAAAATGACTAATGTACCTTTTGAAAATAGTAGAACTAAAACAACAGAGATTTTAGAACTGATTCATACAGATTTAAATGGTCCACATAGTACAACAGGCTATGGTGGAGAAAAATATTTTCTGACTTTTATAGATGATTACAGTAAATGTACTAGAATTTTTTGTATCAAAAGTAAAGCGGAAACTGCTAGTTGTTTTATAGAATTTGTTAATTTAGTAGAAAATAAATTTAACAAACGGATAAAGAAATTGCAATGTGATAATGGTAGGGAATATTTAAATCGAGACATTTATAATTTCATTAGACAAAAGGGAATAGAGTTATTACCTTGTCCACCTTACGTCCATGAATTAAATGGAGTAGCGGAAAGGTATAATCGATCTGCTATGGACATAGGTAGATGTTTAATGAGGGAAGCTAAAATTCATAAAAGATATTGGCCTGAATTTATAAAAACAGCAGCATATTTAAAGAATAGAACTATTGCTAATACAGCGGAGAACAAAACTCCTTATGAAATATTTTTTGGTGTCAAACCAAATGTAGAACATTTAAAGATTTATGGAAGTAGAGTTTATGTCAGGGTTCCTGAAGTTTTAAGAAAAAGTAAATGGGACGATAAAGCTAAACTAGGAGTATTAGTAGGTTACAATGAAAATGGTTATAGAATTTTATTAAATAATAGGATAATAAACGCTAGACATGTACAAGTAGTTGAAGAAAATACTCAGTTAATTTGTTTAGAAAAGCTAGATGATAACAAGGATAGGGATACAGAAAATAAAAGGTCTTTAGATATTACTACTGAATTACCTATAACTGGTAGTGATGATGATTTTGTTGATGCAAAAGAGTTAAGTTCTGATGATCCTGTTAATATTTTTGATGATAATTTAACTAATGATAGGGATGAGATGGTAACAGAGGAAAAGTCAAAGAGAAAGATAATTCCTGTATCTAGGTATGGTAATCCAGTATCACATTTTATTTATGTTAATTATGTTGATGCAAATGTACCAAATACATTTGAGGAGGCGATAAACTCCCAAGATTGCAAACAATGGAAAATAGCGATGGATTCTGAAATAAATAGTTTAAATAAAAATAATACATGGCAAATTGTTCAACGGCCAAAAGATAAAAAGGTAATTGATGTTAAATGGATATTTAAAAAGAAAAGCATTAATATGTATAAAGCTAGGTTAGTTGTACGAGGATTTCAGCAGAAAGATTATTTTGATAATGTTTATTCACCAGTAGGCAAAATGCAAACTTTAAAAATTTTGTTATCATATAGTTGTAAAAATAATTTAATTGTAGAGCAAATGGATGTTGAAACAGCATTTTTAAATGGACATGTAAAATCAGAAGTCTATATAAATCAACCAGAAGGTTATGAAACAGGGGATAATAAGGTTTACAAATTACAGAAAGCACTTTATGGTCTAAGGGAAAGCCCCAGAGTGTGGTATGATTGTTTTAATGATTTTATTAAAAAATTAGATTTTGTTAGAAGTAATTTTGATCACTGTTTATATGTTAATAATACAAGCAAAGATGCAATATATATATTGATATTTGTCGATGACCTTCTAATCTGTTGTAAAGATAAAGAGAAAATAAACAAGATAAAAGTTAGTTTAATGAAGAGATTTTTTATGAAAGATTTAGGAAAAATTAAAACATATATAGGCATAGATATTAACTACAGTGATAAAAGAAATAGAATGACCTTAAGTCAAACAAAATATATTGAATCTTTGGCTGTGAAATATAATCTGAAAAATACAAGGTTGTACGATACTCCAATGGAAACAAACTTAAAACTAGAACAAGCTTCAGAAGTAGATAGTAGTATTAAGTATAGAAATATAATAGGAGAATTGTTGTATATAAGTACAGGCACTCGGCCAGATATTGCATACAGTGTTAATTATTTAAGTCGATATCAAAGTTGTTATAGTCAAACACATTATAAATATGCATTAAGAATATTAAAATATTTGTATAAAACTAAGGATTTAGAGTTAACATATTGTAACGATGCGGACACTGACACATTAGATTGTATGGTAGATTCTGATTATGCAGGAGACAATATAGACAGGAAATCTACAACAGGTTTTGTAATTAGATTGTTTGGAAACTTAATTTTTTGGAAAACCCATAAACAAAGTACTGTAACTAAATGTTCAACTTTTGCAGAATATGTTGCCTTGTCAGAAGCTGTAACTGAAATACTTTTTATTAGAAATTTGTTGAGTGAATCGTTCAGTTTAAAATTTGATAAACCAATAAAATTGTATGAAGATAATTCTGGTGCGATTTCAATTGCTAAATATGGTAATTTTACAAAGAATTCAAAGCACATTGAAGTGCAGTATCATTATATAAATGAAAATTATGAAAAAGGTTTAATTGATATTGTAAAAATTGATTCTCAGTTTAACTTAGCAGACATTTTGACAAAAAGTTTAGATAAATCCAAATTCTTGAAAAATAGATTACAGTTAAAACTAATTTAAAATAAATAGGAAATGTTTTTGTATTAATATTTTTTTGTAATGTAAGTGGTGTAAAATCCAGATTATAAATTTAAGGAGGCGTGTTGTAATCTGTGGTAAATATTAATAATCTGTATTTCCATTTACCATGCGCCCTCTACTGGCTTTCTTAGTTAACTATATACTCTTTATTGATTGGTAGATTAGATGTCAGTGTCAATAAAATGATTAGTGTGTATTGTCAAAATGACGTGTAACGCATTCTTCCCTTTCCACGACGATTGCCAACTGGAAGCCATTAAAATGTACTGTACTAGAAATAAAGAATCTAAATAAAGCTATTCAAGAATACAACGTCCTTTAATTTAACCTATTGTTAACCACTTCCTCCAACAGTCATGATATATATAACGTCAAAATCGATTGGCTATAATAATATTCTCAGTCTCATCGTAAGACAGGCCGAGCAGCCATTAGTAGTAGATAGTATAAACAGTAAACTTTGTATTTGACGTTCGTTTATATTATTCCATTTACACATGATTTTGAAGCGGCTCGGATGGACAATGCAGTAACCACAGTATTTATATTATTCTTACAAATTATTTTTACATTATTTTATACCCCGACAAAGATATGACAACCAGAGAATAGAAAAGTTAACAAGAAATAAAAATATAAATGAAAATATGTTGGTTCGTGAACAACCAAGCTATGTACTAACGAATGTAACGTAGAGTACCTTACGCTTTTTTCAGCCTTATTATAACATTATTTTATTTGGTATTTTACAACAATATTGGTATTTTTAAACAATAATTTA
The DNA here is from genome assembly GCA_916999025.1 of Orgyia antiqua. NCBI lineage: Eukaryota > Metazoa > Arthropoda > Insecta > Lepidoptera > Erebidae > Orgyia > Orgyia antiqua. The sequence goes on along the minus strand of OU779873.1, from coordinate 13,298,131 downwards.
AAATACTATGTATTCCAGTACGAGTAATATATTAGTAAAATGTCATAGTATTTAATGAGATCATAAATTTGCATTGTATATACTTCAGTACCTACCGCCCATCTCATAATGGAAACGATAAAACAAGCTGTTTTATGATGATATTGTATGTGTATGTAAGGTGTGTTTATTAAACACTAACATACACAAATATTTTATGTTCACTATTGTCACTAGCTATAAACTATGACCTTAAAACATTAATAATGTACATATATAACAATAAGTATTATATTACTTTGATCGTAATAATGTCTGAGTTTAGTCTTTAACTGGCTTCGTAGTCTAGTGGTTTATGTAACGGACTGCCGTTTACGAGGACATGGGTCCGATGCCCGCCCGGAGTAATCATTTGTGTGATATTTATAAATGTAATAGAAATCTTTATTCTGCGTCTGGGTTATACTACATATACTACTTTTCTTTTGTAAATACATATATTTACAAAAGAAAAGTAGTATATGTAGTATATCCGTATTCTGGTACCCATAACACAAGCATAATATAAGCTTAGATTGGGACCAGAGGAGGATGTGTAAAATGTCCGTGAATATTTATTTATTTTTATTTATTATACTGTGCTAAATAGAATATTAGAGAACGTTGTTCCACCAAATACGAGTAATGAGCTAGTTAGGCTTTCCTTAAGATAAATTCTTCTTCTTCTAGTTCTAAGTTATCTTATTTGGAGTCGGTGCGACACGTTTTTTCCTTTCTAACTATCCTGTCAGTCCTCAGTCTTCACGCTATGCTTTGCTATTTTATTTCATACCTCCACATTACATACGATGATAAATGAGGAAAAATTATTAGACTTTTCTATTACTGACACACATGAGACTAGCATTGCGCTTATTTTCAGACCATATAATGTGAGAAATCTGTGAAAGATGTAAAATATAACGTGAACCTACCACTTCACATTATAGGATAAACTTTTTTAAATATTTAAATTTAACGTAAGTTAAAAAATATATCTCTAATATATAAAATTCTCGTGTTACAATGTTCGTTCCCTTACTCCTCAGAAACGGCTTGACTGGTTTTATGAAATTCTATATGCATATTAAGTAGGTCTGAGAATCGGCTACTATCTATATTTCAGACCCCTAAGTGATAAGGGCTGTCCACCCCTGACATATGTATGGCAAAATAACGTTTGCCGGGTCAGCTTGTCATAGTATATTGCTTTAATAAAATACAAAATACAAATAAGTGCACCTATCAGTAATTCTTTCTGTTAATATGTGCTCATTCAAAAGGTGTATCGTTACTCACAGTATAAGCCATCGTTAGCACAAAACCGCAACGATTCATTCAACGCATTGATTTATTCACCTTACGCCCCGTGCAAAATATTTCTCAGAATTTATTATTCAAATATCTAAATTTTCTTTTATTCGTATGTAGATTGTACTGTATTGACATTATTTTAAACGGTAAAACATGAAAAGGATAATATTCTCTAACATAAAAAGGATGTTTTTGATCTATCACTATCAAATCTTGAAAATTAAATCAATATGATTACATAATAAGTGATTGATTTGAGATTGTAAGACGCGTGACGGGCTAAAACTAATTATTATTTCGTTGCTCTATTCTCTACAGGTAGGTCAAGTTAGGGAAAACTAGTCAAAAAAGAACTAAACCGATGCTAGCTTTGGACAATTAAGAGATGAAATACTCGAAGCTCATTCCTAAACAGAAAATGACATGAATTTTTTTTTTTTTTTTTTATACTACTACGTTCGGTTCGCCAACTTAGTAGTATAAAAAAAAAAGAAAAATTTAGTACAAGCGTACGGCCCACCTTATGGGAAGCGGTTACCGTAGCCTATACACGTCCGCAACACCAGAGGTATCACATGAATATATAAATATATATATATAATATATATATATATTCTTATTTATTTCTCGCTCTCTTACCACTCTCTCTTATCAGAATATTTGTTGTCCCACTGTTTGACACGGGCCTTCTCCATTCTGGGAGGGATTATGGTCTACTATGCTGCTCTAACTAGACGTGTTGGCACAGGGTTTATTTTCGAGTTTTTCGTCCCTCACGGAGGATGTTATCTGTGTACCTTAGCTGGCTCTTACAGCACCTACGGGAGGAGTGTACGTACTAGGAGGGTGCTACACTTGTATTCTTAATCCGTCATCACACGGACAATTATTATACTATATTTTTATTTATTTAGCAATAAATATGCCATCTTTACATATTAATCTTGTAAAAAAAGTATAAAAGTAAATCTTGCAAGTATTTGTTATAAACAACAAACAATATTCTGTAAAAAAACCCAGTTGACCAGAATAACAAACAACACAAGTGAAACTCAGCTTGCTAATGGAACTAGCTGTAGGTATATAACAAAACTGCTGTTCTTGTTAAAAGCTAGATATTTGAGTGTATAACATAAAACGCGTTGTCCAACTACACTTGTGAAGTTTCAGAGCTGGCAGTCGGTAGAACAAGTTTCTAAACTGACCAACTTTGTAAATAGAATCAGATAATTTAATGTTGTCCACTAAACCTAGTATCCTTGGGTTCACACTGTAGTCGGTAGGTTGTTTCTTACAGGAACATGCATCAGCATCTGGGAAGACTATATTTAACCTTCTCCTACAAAAAAAATTTTTGATTCGCTGGAATTGGAAAAATTGAAGGAATGCATGCTTTGAATTTCACAAGCACACTTGGAGATATTTAGTTATATTTTTTAAATTTAATTGTATATAGATTTCCTTTTTACAAATAAATAATTTTTGTATTAATTGAAAGTCTATTGAAAGTCTACTCCTAGGACTACTGCTACACTAGTCTTACTTGAGAATAATTAATTGTTTTTTTGAAGGCGATATATAAATAGAATAATATAGTACCTACATTATTTCTTTCTTTAAGATAAAGGTAAACCTCAGCTCTCTCTTTAGTTAATTGATATAAATGACGTAAGATATAATAACAGTCCAATATAACGGGCTATCGATAAAATAATACGACCAATATGAAGTATACGCCATTCATATCGCCATGTCAATACAAGGTCGCAGAGGCAGCATAATCCTTAAATACCATGACCAGTTTATGTCACTCTTTGTCATGTTATGGTGGATAATAGACGTTACGACAATGACAGGATATTATTACAAATATGACAAAACAAAGCATGTATATTATGTTACCATAATGGCTGATATTGAATAAATAATGTGTACTGTGGCGGTCACCGACGCTTTGCCAATTAAACAATATAGCTATATTATATATAGCTATATTGTTTCATAAGTCGTTTTATAACGTCTGTCTTGCTCAGAATTACAAGCGCTGTCAGTACTAAGGAGAGACGCCTTGAAAACCCTTGCTAAGCGAAAATCACAATTATGGTGATCAAGGGTAAAAGCGCTGGTCTCTCCATCAAGTCTTTTCTATTCGCGCTTGGATGTAAGTATCCCGTATAAATGATCACAATGTTCAATGTTCGGTTTTGAGCTATCCACATTAAACGACACTGGACAGCCTTGGTAAAGTCGTTGCTCTACTTGGTGAGTGGTCATTTGATCAACCAAATTTTCGTAGTCTAGTCAGTAACAGTAAAAAAAAAATTAAAAATTCATCTAATGAAGACAATAATGCATCTTTGAATGAATGTATGAACCTATAATATTATTTATTGTAAGGCCACTGAAACTTTTATTCCCTATTGTTAAATGGTTGAGCAAGAAAACTACTCAATTGATATGGAACCGATATGTAAATCCTCTGAGACTCTGACATAAAAGTTGGCAATTATTAGTATTAATGCATAAAGTGAAAACTTTGTAACCCTTTTTAAGAGGGAGGAAGCTTGAAATTTGATAGTTCATGTGAAAAAGGAGTCACAGAAGTGATTTATTTTTCTTTAAAACATTAAATTAATTTGAAAATCTCGCACACCGGTTTCTTGTTTTTGAAATAGTTTTCAAGTCAATTCAAAAACTTTTATTTTGAGTTGGCATGATTTACAAGCTCCTATGGAGAAGAACAGATAAGAAAATCCATAAAGACATGAAACTCAATTATACTAACTAAACAACTGTATATTAACTTAAGTATATTTTTATAATTTTACTGTATGGAGACATAAAATATTTCATAAATTTATGAATCATTTTATAGATCTTTAATCCAAGCAGTCCGGTAACGTAAACAGAAGCAAGTCAATCTCCAATTCAATAGTTGCAATATTTCGTAATCTCTTAAATGTAATGTTAACCCTTTACAGTGAAACCCCTCTGAGGAGATATCTTGGTAATGTATCAAGTGAACCGTGCCTACCGGTGGGTGCCTAATGATGTGTGAATTGTAATCAATTGGCCCGGGTTCGACGTCGGCCCGACATTGTTAATCTTAAAGTTCGTTTAAGATACTCTTTGCTGCTTTATTGATCACCTCTCCGTCGAGGGTGGGTTTTCATTGGGTATTTGTTATTTTTTTTTCGAGGATATAATGACTTTGTTATTGTGATTAGCTTGACATTTGCATTTGAATTTAATTCTAAATTATTTATCTATTCAGATAAGTCAGGACACGTCAGTCTACTACAAAGGCCTATATCCAGCATAGGACATGCTGGATATAGGCCTTTCTCAAATCACGATCCACCGTCAGTCGCATCCAGCTGCACTGTCAAGATCATCGTTTGTCTAGCTTGGTGGCTGCCTTAATTTACGATTGCTCACTAACTCACCCTAAACCTGTATTATATTAATGTATGAACGTTGAGGTTTTGTAAAAATATGACTGCTCTATGTAGAGCTTACGATCTTCTTGTCTAATAACGCAAAAGGCCTAGTGAGATTGTCTTCTGTGGCTGTAAGCTCCACCCATAGTTTTAGGTGGCATCATAAGATGAGGCACATCACAACTGGACGTCCGGCAGGTAGGAAGGTAAATGGTGAATTTAAGGGAACCTAAATACCCTCATGGATTGCGCTCATACTTTAGTATTTTCAATACTATCCGCTAATTTACTTTGTATTTTTTACTTTATTTTTTCTTTTTTCAACATCAACATAAACTAATTCCACTAGGAGCTAAGTTGCATTTAAAACTCATTGCATATTCACTGCACTCTAGTGAACGCCTCTAAAGTAAAACACATTAACTACGAATTCTCTGATGTAAGATCTGTAGGGTTAAGCTTTCCAATTTAAGTTGGTGCTCGTTGTGAAAACACATTCTATTGCTAGGAGAGCTGAGAACTTTTTGTTCACAATATTTTGGTCGTACAAGTCACAAGATTTTGATTAACAGCCATTTTAATAAAGAACACAACAGTAACTAGAACTTAACATTCCTCTTGGGAAATAATATAAATAAATAAGTAATTCTCCTTGTGTCTATAATATTGTATCTTTATATTCCGCTGTTTTCTATGTTATTACTTGGCGCTAAACGCGTTTCCTTATCAACTCGAAACTCACTAATTTTAACTTCGACATTTACTCGCTTTTGGTTTCCGTTGGTTTCCAGCTACGTCATAATTTAATGAAAAGCGCGCCAGTGGTCTAATTGATTTTTGTATTTATATTAATAAATACAATTTAAGCAATCTTCGAGCATCAAATATTAAGTAAATGATTACGGAAGTTTTTAAATAGCTGGTTCTTTAATCTTACAAAACTAACTGTTTTAATAAGTTTTAATTAAAAAATATAAGTATGCTCAAGCCTCTTACCCATGGGTGTAGGCAGAATTATAACAATAGAAAAGTTTAGATAGATAAATAAATAAATAACATTCAGGGACATTTGACACAACGTTCTCCGTTCCCAAGCTAAGCTTATTATGCTTGTGTTATGGGTACCTGAATGTGGATATACTACATAAACTTCTTTTCTTTTAAAAATACAGACTTATAATACATAGTAAACACCCAGACGCAGTACAAACGATCGATATCAATCTTACATACATAATCACGTCACGATTAGGCTGCCTGCATTTATTAAATCGCCATTAATATCTACCTTATAAATTATCCAAATAAATATTGTAACAAAACATAAATCATTGACATACTCACTCAAATGGTGACTAAGAAAAACTTTTACCTGTCGTTCAACATTTGATAAAGTTACTCGGCTCTAGAAAAAAATGTTCAGCATTTTTCATCAAGTCAATATCGAAGGAACTCCATAAATAACTGTATTCATACCACGTCGCCTGTTACCGCTGTTAGGTAAAAATACTCGGTGAAATAAATCAGTGCGTTCTCAGATTATTGATTCTTCCTAAAGTGTGTTACAAGAAATCCCCTGTGAGTTTTATAATATAAAATTATTTGTAGCACACGATTTGGTTGATAGAATTGACCTTTTCAGTGGAGCTTTTGGTTTGAAAATTACCCACCTTTTGCTGTACGTTTAGCATGTTATTGAGCTTCGTTATAAGTTGTACGTTTAAGGATCAGATACCATATTTTTTCATGATTACTGTTGCTATATTTTAATGTTACAATGTCGATCCCTTCGTACACGGATTTTATAATAAAAACTATCTGTTACCCGCGACTTTGTACAGGTTATATTTAGAAAATTTTCCCCGTATTTGCAACATTTTACACTAATGCTTCGCTCCTATTAATCGCAGCGTGATGTTATACAGCCTATAGCCTTCTTCGATAAAGGTACTATTCAACACTGAAAGAATTTTCAAAATAGGAGCATTGGTTCCTGACTGACTATTGAAACAAACAAACAAATTATTCAGCTTTATAATATTAGTACAGATTAGTATAGCAGTATTTAAAGTATAGATATGCTAGTTTTACAGATCATATGATTTTATTAATGTACCCGTTTTTGTTGAATAACTTTCAAACCTACACACCTACGGGAATAATGTGATTATTGTTACATAAAATACAAGCAGATTTTCATGTTTACTTACTTAGCTTAAGAGTTACATCTCCAAAAGTCCTTTTTAGTCCAGTATTAAACAAAATGTAATTCCTTTTGGTAGTTTCCGCTACTCACTTTCACATTAATTATATCATTAGTTATGATAGATAAGAACAGCACAAACCGAGAGAAAACCGGACACCGCCTCGCTCAGACAAATGTCCGGATATTGAAGACACTATCTGTACCTAACAACAGAACTGTCATCCATACATATCTATGGTTTCCGATTCCGACATCTTTGTTATTATCATATCTACCTATTGTATTAACGATAATCTTAACAATATTACACGTCTAGCTCGTGTATGTCCAACAATTTGATGGACGTAACACTTTAACGCCCTCTAGCCTCAAAGTGAGTTATTAATAACCAATTTAGAAAACATCTCATCATCAAACATCATCATGACGGGCCTCGTGGTCATGTGGTTTATGTAACGGACTGCCGACTGTCGCGGGTTCGATTCCCGCTTGGGGACAACCTTTTGTGTGATATTTATAGTTGCCATACAAATGTTTGTACTGCGTCTGGGTGTTAACTATGTATTTACAAAAGAAAAGTAGTTTATATATTATATCCGTATTCTGGAACCAATAACACAAGCATAATAAGCTTAGCTTGGGACTAAAGGACGTCGTGTAAAATTTCCATGAATATTTATTTATTTATGTCCAATAATTTTATGGACGTAACACATCGTAAAACATCTAGTTTATAAGTATCACTTTTTTCATCGTCTTAATTGTCATAACTGGGAATACAACCCACGGGCTCTTGTTTGAAAATTCGATAAGTAACTCTACAAATATTGTTTTTATTCACAGATAAATTCAACAAACAAATCTGCTCCAATTATGTTCTTATTATTTCTAATATGCCTAAAATAATATGATCCTCAGTCCTATTATGTTTAGAATATCAAACGTTTTCTTACAATGAACGTGACTAAGGTTTATATGAAACGAAAATGAGCGCTATTTTCTATTTAAACGTGTGAACTTTATATCCGTACGGATATTACACTTGATACGCTTAAATAAATATTGAACAAAAAGTGATTTATTTGTTAGAAAAATTATTTAGTCGGACAGTTTAGTAGCTTAGAGTCGGACAAGTTCTTCAATGAATATAAGGCTTATTGTAAGTTGTTGTCGAATTTAGATAGAATATTAACCGTAATTTACACTCAATTTCTACTCTAATTAACCGTAATTAGCACTCGGTACCCGGATAGGTTAGTCCCAGTAGCTCGCTCACTAACTAAATCTAGTAAATTGACACGTGTTATGGGCCCAGAGGTCTATAACAAACTTCCAGGTGCAATAATCGCAGCTCCCACCATAGCTTCTTTTAAGACTCGACTAAAACGTTGGCTTATAGAGCGAACGTTCTATAGTTACGACGAGTTTAATAAATTTTAATTGTTATATTTTATTATATTATCCTATTATTTTATTATTATATAACTACATTAATTATTATTTTATTGATTTTTTATTATAATTACAATACTTATTTGAAATGACATGAATTAATTTAGAATACCTGTGTGGTATCAACTTCAATATTTTTATTTATTTTTATTGAATTTTAAATCTTTATATCTTACTGCTATTAATTGACTATTTTTTGACATGTATTTTTTTACTCTCAAATTATTTTGAATATAAATTTTAATAATGTATGTGATAATTCTTACCTGTATTATTTATATATATTATGTATATATATTATGTACTGGCTGTTGCCTGCAACTTCGTATGCGTGAAATTTAAACAATAAACGAACAGAAGTTTCCTATATCCTCGATAGATGGCGTTGCACAGTTTTTTATATCACACTATGGTTTCATTACACACATTAACACTTAAACTCGCCAAAGTTTTGTTATATCATTGTCTGGATTTTACATTTATAAATTAGTATGGATATGGATGATATAGTAAATTATATATATATATTATTATATGTATATATATATATTAGATATACCTGCGATATTCTATACCCGGGCTCAAAGGTATGGGTATGGCCGTATAGGCGTATACCCAGTACTAAAACCCAGTATTAAAATACCTATAGGTATTTTCAAACCTGGTCTAGAGGTTTCCTTTTAGAAACTCGATTGAACGACGTTTGGAACATTTAGATGAGAGTTTTTGAATGAACACCAAACCCATCAAAAATTATTTTGGAAGGTTTGGTGTTCATTCAAAAATTCAAAAAACTGGTCCGATTTTGCTTTACAGATTATAAAATCTGTAAAGCAAAATCGGACCAGTACATAAAGGACTGTCAACTAAGAGTTTAGTGATAAATATGAAAGAAGAAAGAAAGAAAAATATATTTATTTAACGGTCGAGATGCAGACACAAAAACAAAAAGACAAAACGATTAAAAAAAAGTACAATCAGAAACAAACTAAAATTAAAATATTACAATTAGTGACTTACACACTCATATACAACAATACTGTTGTGAAAATAATTAATCAAAAAAAAAATTTGTAGGTTATTAATATTATTATAACGCTTATTTAAAATACTGGTAGCTGGCCTAGATCGTTATCCACAAAAGTAAGCAAGATCTCTTCGGCAGTACAACACTAGCCGGTCTAGATCTTTACTCAAAAGAGTAAACAAGATCCCTACAGCACTCCAATAGCTGGTCTAGATCGTTACCCACAAAAGTAGGTAAGATCCCTACAGCACAAAACAAATAAGATATAATCTTCACACAACAGTACGTAATTATAGATGTACATTCAGACCCGTAAAGGCGCCGTACTCAGTACTGTCATACGATTTAGTTTGGCGTTTATCTCGGCAGTACATTTGTACCTATCGGGTACGGACCGGGTTTCTGTTATACATACCCAATCTGCGTACTGGTATACTCATACTGGGTTTTTATACCTGTACCAGTATATACGTGTCATCCCTGTTGTAAAATATTATTTACCAATAAATGAGTATTTGAGTATTTAAATCACGTAGAAAACCTTTAATAGATAGAAAGGCGTGATTTAAACTGTGCTAACATTCGCACAAATTTTTTTATCTGCTTAGATTTTGCCCTATTCTAAGAAGTTAGGCAGCCCAGGCGCATCTGATGCTCTGAGTTTGCATTAGTCTTAAAAACTACAATACCCGACATGATTATGTGGAAGGAAATAAAGTAATGCCATGATTCCTAATTTAACAAATTATAACACACGGATTGTAACAACTTGAATTTTCTCATAACTCACAACTTCATAATAAGTCCACATTTTAATCACCAATTTGAGCGCCTTATCGTTATTTTGATTTTATCTTGACAAAGAATTGTAGCCCGTACAAATTTTATGCGAAAATCGTGCTGCCTTTTTGTACAAAAGTCACCAAGAATGAAACCTTGTAGCTACACGTATAAATCGAAAGTGGAATTCCACCAAATAGAATTCTAATCAAAAAGATGCTAAGGAGTTGTTAGAATAGTAACATGTGGAAAATAATCAAAATATACCACCTAAAAGAAAGTTTTTATTTTTGTCGATAAACATTTTGATTAATTTTCAATAGGTTGATGAGAACGAATAATCCGTACACCTACGAGTACATACCTGCCTCAATTTCAGAAATTATTAATAAATAACTGAATAATAGAAACACAAAATTATCATCAATCACCTAAAGGGCATAGCCAACTTTAGGCCACCTATAAACACCACTTTAGCAAGAAAAGATATGGTACATTAATTTTGTTATTTAATCATATGAATTTTACGTATATTTAAACATATAAAAAAAGTATTTTTGTTTGAAAATCCTTACAAAAGTCGCATAGCAAAATATTGTTAGTGCTTAAAACTTTATCCTGAGTTTTCTATCCTTATAAAATAATTTTATGCACGCATAAAATATGCATTTCGTAATTAATAATGTGGTTAGAAACATTTTTAAAAGAAAGAAGTAAATGAAATGCATAACAAATGTGATGTCAAACAGTCAACTTCACTTGTCGCAAGTGAGGGTACCTACTTGTACATGTGCATACAGTGTTTCTATTATTTTCTGATTAATTACGGCCTGGCTTTGTTATATGAACTTGATTATGATTTACACGTTTGACTGAACGTATATATTTACTCGGAGGGTATATTTTGTTTATGTTTTAATAAACAACAATTGTAATGGCCGAAATGCTATCCAACAATATTATTCTAATTGCATAGTTGGGACACACACCATAGGTTGTTGTGCCTACATTATGACAGTGCTCAGGTATATTGGTAAGATATGAACCCAACATAACACCTTCTACGACAATCCTGGGTGATATTTTGATCATATATGAAAGTGATGAAAATATAGATATTTGACATAAAAAAACTGCTTATTTTCATGTTTATCCCATATGTATAATTAAATAAAAGATGATAAAAACACATTTCTTACCATGTTTTACTTAACAAGCATAAAAATAAATTAATACCTACTTGATTTACCTTGCTACCAGGCACATTATTAAACCTAAAACTGTTTTTTTTTATTTTCTACTTATTTTAAAGTAATAGTGGCATTTCAAATATGGTTTTCAGATAACTGATATATTTAAGATTTCGAAATGCATGACAAATATATCAGTATTTGCTGTCCATGAGTGGCCCCAGACCCTAAGGAGAATGGGCATTTCCCTTTATTTCGCAATCGATATTATTATTATGGGCGCTATTTTTAGTCATAAAGGAAACAAGAGTAACTATTTAAAGATAAGAAAAGATAGTATTGAGTCTGCAAGAATTACTAAACCATAAGATATTCAGAGTGAATTATTCTAAACAACTTGCACAATGAAAGTTCTAAACTTACTTCAAAGAACGAAGTTTATTCTTCGAGAAAATATGAGATAATATTTCTATTCACATTTAATGGCCGAGATATTCACAAGTAGTTGCTTCTATGCCTATAATATAAAGCGTTCCTATAGATTTCGTGAATCGGTCATAGGTCGGTAATTATTCCAGTGATGAACAGCTTACTAAGTTGATTACGGTTTTTATGTAACCATGATATTACCAATAACATTTTAAAGACAATATTGCCTTTACGGTTTTGGTATTCTCTCTTTTTTTAGTGTAGAAATATTCATGAATTATAGTCACTGATAGCGCGCATTGAAACATACCAAGCCATTTTTGAGCGTTTCTGAAAGAGACAAGACTGTCCATAAATTAAAAACGCACAGATAATACTGCAATACACAATAATTCGTTATCAGAATCAATTACTGTATACTTTTCATTACAAAGTTTCATATTTTATCAGTCATTCTGTTTATAGCTGAATCTATATTATCTGGCAATATGAAATGCCTATTAAAAATCTCGCGAAGTTTTGTTTACAGTGTAATCCATCAAGCAGAGATGATTAATTGCTACACATTATCGACAGCTGCGCCCCCTATTCATAACTCCGTTATAACAAAGATCGCCATCATCTTTGTTTTTCATACTAGTTAAAAGTTGATGATTTCGTATAATAAATGATTAATGTGGAGATGAAATATAATACGTCATAGCCGCAGAGAGATCCTATAGAAGCTACTATGCCATATGATAGATAGGCTGTCAACTGAATACGGAATTAGCTTTGAAATTTTCATCTCTCACTGATGAAATTTGTTTAGAAAATCTATTCACTAAAAAGGATGGTAGCAAAAGCTGCTTAATTCAGGACAAAATAATGTAGTGTGAATGGCCAAGTAATAATTATTTATTTCTCATATTTATGAGAAAAAAGTACTCAGCCATTGAAGATGGATATAAAAAATAAATGACATTGATATGATCATATCGAGGCGTGGAAAGGCTTGATTTGGACGATAAAGTTTTATGTAAAGACGGCCATATAATACAGGCTGGCCACGTTATAACCGTTGAAGTGGATATTTTGTAGGACAGATTTTGAAGTCATATACATGAATAGCTTCACACAATGGCCATTTTGTGTTATGTCTGTGACCTTCAAGTTGCAGAAAAATGTTTACTTTTTAGAATTTATCGAGCGTAAAACGAGTTTAGAATCCCAAAAAATAGAAATCAGTCATGTTGTTCATTCCATTTTTGTTATAGATAACTATGTGTTTAGAAGATAATTTTATGTAAATTACTCTTGTAAGACATATATCTTTAAGTATGCAGAATTATCATAGCTACAGTCTGTTTCAATGTTTACAGTGTTTCTCTAAACATTGTAAAACTTTAAAATAGGTAAAGAAACGGTGTCGTTCTGGGGTTGAGGATTCAAATCTTACTCATTAGTGCGAGTGAGATTTGAATATAAACAAATCAAATAATATCTGCTTCTGCTTTATTTGATATATTAAAAAAGCACATATAGTTGACCTGGCACATAAGTTATAAAATCGCTGCAGATTTTCAGATATGGCAAAATAAATCACAGGGTGCCTTAAATTTCCAGTGTATTTTTTACAAAATCTAACAAATGACCTGTTTTAGAGCTGTAATAAAAAACGGTTTTCTAAAGTAACTGACGAATTCGCTGATTATTATCGTAACGGCTATTTTAGAAAATGGACTCGTTGGGTGTAGGTAATAGTTTAAGAATTTAGGGCAATTTATCTGTCTGAACCACAGATAGCTGACAGTTCGTGAGTCTGCGACCGTTATGTACATATTTTACAATCAAATAATAATTTACTATTGTAATATGTTTTAAGTATAAATTTTATGTCACTGCGATAAGAATTAAAAACCTTATATACTTATTTACAAACTTTAGTATATTGGACTAATCAGACTAAAATGACCAATGAATGTAATTCAAACTTATAAGGATTGCCTTTTCAGTTTAATTTCTGTAATGTGATGTTATTTAATACGTAAAAACTTCAGTAATAAGTAATAGTGTTGTTAAGAGACCTCAGTTTATTTCAAGAGTCGAGTGATTTACACAAAATCTAACAGACTGCTCCTAGTTTTACGGCTGGCAGTAAAAATGGATTTGTGAAAGGTCTGACGAATCGTCCTGATTATTATCAAATCGACTGCTTTCGAATACGAATTCTTCGGTAATCATGATAGTTTACAGCAATTTGTTTTTGATAGTTAAAGGATTGGAATAAGATATGTACTTGTAGCTAAGTTTATGCAGATGTAATACATACACCACATTTCTGAAAATATGTAATTAGATAGAACTAGCTGTTGCCCGAGGAGCTGTTCCCAGTACGTACGTGTAGACGTTGAGAGAATTACACGCTCTATTTGCATTTATAAATTTTAGTCTATCTGTATACTATATTGTTAGTTGTGACGTGAAAGTTTGATAAAACACAGTGATGCTTTCAAATATATCTATAATATTTGTTATATCATAAACATGTTTATGACACAAATATTTGTTCAGTGTCGTAACCGAAACTACAACACCCTGCGTAACGGTATTACAACATATCTACCTCGAAAGTTACAATAAACCAGATAATATTAAAACAGCATTTTACACAATAAATTTCACCACAAAAGTAGGACTGTCGCCTAATCTCATTACCATTTGTATCAACATTTTTCTTCAACTCTAAATCAAAACTGTACAAAAGCTGCCACAAATAATTCTAGTCTCGCCTAATTGTGAAGAACTGCGTACCTTATCCTATTACAGATTCTTTTGCGTTATTTATACTGCAATTTACTGTCTTTGCGCTCCTTTTTAACAAAAGTAATTTCGGGCTTTTGTTTTGTTAGCGAGCTTAATGCTGTATATTTAAAAGTACTTTTTTTCTTTTTAACCACGTTTTAACGGCTTACAAAAGAGGATATTTCGTGTTCAACTGTGTATATAGTTGTTATCGTGTACCGCTTTAATCATAAATACTTTTGGGAGAATGTAATAACTACGTTTATAGGCAAATGTGTACTGATACTCGCAATATTTATACTATATCTACGAAATATACAAAAATACCGCATAGGGATAGACGATATAGTGAAAATTTATATATTAAAATATCATACCTACATGTCGGTGACGTGACCAAATATTTCTCTTATTACAAAGTACTCAACAAAGCGAAAGAAGTTTCCACGTACATAATCAACTACAACAGGGTCCTTTGCATGTGAGGAATCCTAAAAAAATCTTAAAACGACTTTCAAGATTTTTTCTAGCCGAACCCAAGTTCTTGCCCTCATTGTTAATCATTTATAGTCTGTTAATTATTCGCGTTAAACTTTTAATTGATTTTATAACTTTTTAACACGAAAATTGACGGGAAGAATATTAATTTGATTGTGGAATAATTTACGAGGTCCATAACGAATATTGTCTGTAATTAAATATTCTATTGAGTTATAGGGATCGTTTTATACAGAATATTATTGTTCGCTTTTTACAAGATTTATGGTTGTAAAAGTTTTTATTGTGGATGGTAAATTTTGTATGTATTTAAAAAAAATACACATATAAAACGCAAAAATTTTTGGTCACTGGTTTGTTTAGCTTTTGGGCGATCGTATACTGACGGACTTATCATCAGACTCTTTCTTGAAAGGGTCCTGTAAGATTCCGCCGAGAGAAGTTATAAGTGGATAACGTTTTTCCGAAGACCGAAACATCGTCATCATCATCATAACATCACGCCTTTTTCCCATGGGTGTATGCCTTTTTCCGAAGATCGAAACGTGATGTAGTAGTCTTGTATTCTAAAGCGAAAGAGTAATAAGAGAGAAGGTATCGAGATATACTCGTAGTATCGCTTATCCCAACTCCTTTATAAAATATATAAAATATGCTTACATTCTTAGGAAATGAACTGCAAACAGTATGTATTATTTGAACAGATCCATATTGTTCATTTATTGCTATTATAGGAGCTTTAAATACATTGGGTAAACAATCTGAGATTAACGCTATTCCACAGTGGAATCCCTGCAAATGTCTACCCATTACGCTTGATACGGGATTTACTACGTATAAATCCGACGAATTTCTGGAAATGTGAAGCAAATTTCTTGAACGACGTGTCTTAATATCAACAGTTGATAATTATGCCATTTGATTAAGAGGATACCAAAATAGCTTCGTGCATTTTTCTATGTACGAAGTGTTCATTGTTTCTTTAGATTGAATGGCTAGAGCTCTGATTTTTAAGTATATGTTTTTTCAATATACGATCTAGGATCGCATGAACTCAGAAACGCGATTGAAAAAAGTTGTCGGTCTATTATCGCGTATTAACTAATGAAATAACATTAATATATTAATATTTTGCGATTGACTCGCTAGGTATGCTTTTAATTTAGTTTATTTAATTTAGTTTATTTAATGAAATAACTTTAAAAACATAGGTAACTATTATGTATAGAAACACGTGGATCAGAATTAAAATATATTTAGTAGATTTTGAGTAAATAGGAAAAGTATCCCTAATTCTTCATTTTCTGTGCCTACTGGCTGTGTTAATATGTACGTGTCGGCGATGATATACGATAGTATTGATGTAGGACCTTAAGCTGAATTTGTTGATGTTATCACGTAAGACTCGATGTTTAGGAAAAATATTACGAAATATCAAAATTACCAGATTCTCCTTGCTTATTCGAATCGTAGTAGATAGCGTTCTATAGTCTCGGCCTACCCCTATGGGAAAAAGTCGTGATGACTCCTCGCTTGGTATTTCTCTGCTTTCGAATCTGAACACTTGTCACTGATAGGTTATTTCGGTTTCTTACTATTCTGTTTTTACATGCTTGCAATAGTAACTGATAAAGTCCGATCTCCTAGTGTGTATGTATATTATAGTTAACAGGTTGTACCACAGATAATGAAGCTATTTTTGTGTATGCACAAATTACACCAAAAGTAGGAAGTAAATAAATTTTATTGCATTATTCCTTTTATTTATTTAAATACTTTATTTCTTAAGATACTCATGCTACTTTTTATTCTTAAAATACATATAATTTAGTTTAATAATTGTTCATTGGCCATTCCAACTGGCAACGGCATACTAAGTACCTGCTTTATTGCATAATTCATAAGAATGCGCTAAAAATGTCATAATTTATATAAGTTATTTCTTTAGAACAAGTACAACAACAGTTTTATCCCCTTCAATTACCTCCGCGTCTGAGCGAGCAAACTTCTTAATTGATATGGACCAGATATATTATACCTGCGTCCTCTGGGGTTATAACATAAAGTTTGGGCTTTAATATAAGCGGGGATATAGTTTTCTTTTTAATTTTGACTGATGTCCGAATGTTTTCTTTTCTGTATGGTATTTACTTTTCTGTGTGACAGATTCTAAATTAGACAGGTGTAGAAAGAAAATGTTCGGTAAATTAAGGTTAAAGTCTGACAACTCCAAACCAATCCCTATATCCATTCAAAGTAGCTTATTGGTATGGTGGACTGGTATTGATTGTAAAGGGTATACGAAATGAAAATATGTATGTGTCTTTGTAGAATCCGCCGTTATGCCACTTAGAGCAAATTGTGCTTCTAGCTGAGAAAACCACAGAGCGGGTTCTTCGGCCCAGAGTGGAGGTGTACGATTCGCAATTTTGGATACGCCAACCATGACTTCTTTTTTTCCAGCGACATATTTTTAGATTATTTTGCGTTATTGTTCAATGTTGTAGGGTCACCAGTAAAGGGTATACGAAATGAAAATGAACTTGAATTATATTATCGATTATAATTATATTAATCTAATGTACAAGACAGAATGACATAATAAATTATATTTTCTTTTTATCACAGCAGTCAATAATGCAGCGACATTACCAAAGAGGCGAAGAGTTAAACAACAATCCTCTTTGGTAATGGTCGCCACAATGGAGTGATTTAAGAGGAACGATATTTCACTACGTTAAAAGCCGAAAAGCAGTACCTATAGAACTTAAAAATACGAGTAAAACCACAGGTCCATGATCAGCAGTGAAAAAAAGGCATTAAATGGATGGATGGACGAAGAACAAGAAATATCTCTCAAGGTACCTACTGTCCGCTACAACAGGGCCTCTACCTAAAATACTTTCGTATGAAAGACAATGTGGGGATTACCCGCAGGTGACACCGCCCGGGACCGAACTTTGTCTTCGCAAGTTCCATAACATTCATTATATTGATTGCCTCATATTTGAGTTACTAAAGTTGTTTCCATGGAAATTTGTTATGAACGTACTACTTACTTATTAGAAAAATTTTATTCTCAATATTTTGCAATTACTGTATTTTATTCTATCAACTGGTAAATTTATGTAGTCTGAGTCTAATGTAATATAATAGTTTATGGTAAAAGTCTATCTTTATGGTCAATGTAAAATTAAAATCGAATGTGACCCTGTTGACTGCAAAGTCTCCGATACGTCGGGCTAAAATTTAAAACAAATACACGCGTCTAAATCCGTAAAAAGTAGTTTTATTTAAATTAGTCTTCTGTTGAGTTCTCGTAGTCGGATTCTCGTCGGAGTCTCGTAGTTCTTATCAAACAACTAGCTTTTGGCCGTAACTTCGTACGTGTGGAATTTAGAAACTAAACCTCACTAAATTACACAAAAAAACCATCCTCTTAAACCATTCTATCTATTAAAAAAACCGCATCAAAATCCCTTGCGTAGTTTTGAAGATATAAGCTCACATAGGGACATATATACAAAAATAACGACTTCGTTTTATAATAAGTAAAGAAGAGTGACAGAGTAAACTATTAATGGAAAGCGTTTTACTATAACTAGTACAATATTAGCTAGATCTTTATATGTTTACTTTCTTTTAGACAAAGACTATGATATTTTATTTGGTGGCCTATATACGGACGGGATAACAATACGGACGGGCCTCATGGTTGAGTGGTTTATGTAACGGACTGCCCATCACGACGTCAATCATTTGTGTGATATTTCTAATTGTCATACAAATGTTTGTACTGCGTCTGGGTGTTTCAATGAATACATTGAAACACCCAGACGCAGTATTTAAAAAAGAAAAGTAGTATATGTGTTCTATCCGTGTTCTGGTACCCATAACACAAGCATGTAAGCTTAGCTTGGGACCTGAGGATGTTGTGTGACATGTCCATGAATATTTAAATTAAATAACTTAGTACAATCCAATTACTAACACTGCGTTTTAATAGATTTAACCTTAAAAAATATTACAGTTTTTAAAGCAAATAGTATTTAAACGCAATCTACCTAATAACGAACGAATAGCATTTATATTACAGAATTTTCTATTCATTCTACAAAATATTCAGATGAAAATGTGCGTTATATCTTTTATCATATGGGATAGAATCGTGTGTATGATAATAGTGGCTCTCACAATACAGTGCTAAGGGCCCAACTACACATTGTAGCTCTACAATAGCTTATTTGGTCGGTTGATGCAGGTCACGCGCCACTAAGAAAGGAATTCATTTGTAACGTAAAAGTTGTACCAGTCTGAACGTCGGGAAACTACCATCTTTATACTGGATATGTTTGATCCTTAAAATGGAAAAATTTATGTAGCGTGAAAACTTTCATAGATTGAACATTTTAAAAGTATTTTTATGTTTGAGTATACGTTATGTGTGCTGTATATGTGTGTGTAGTTTATATACTTATTTATATCTTATTTACTTATTTATCTTATTTTGACGTTGTGTGAAATGTCCATGAAATGTCATGTTAAATTTGACGTTATTATGAGGTACTCAGATCCAACCTATCGCTGACCTATTGAACTATGTAATAGATTGATCCCTACATACTCTCCACTTGATTTAAGATTATAGCAAAGGTGTAACTTAACAGGATGGTGGAACATATACTTAAATAAAAGATGGTATGGATCCTTTTAAATATCTTTTAATCTACCACCAGTTGGGAATACAGGTTTAGTGGAGAAGAACTGGCAAGAAACTCCACTATTGTTTTTTTTATTTTTTTTTATTATTTATTTATTTAAACCTTAGCATTAATACACTACAATATTTGTTTAATTGGCACACACAAGTAAAACTGATAATAAAAAGGAGTGTGTCACGACCAGAACCCTAGCTAAGTTAAATAAATAACTTGTGTTAAGGGTGCTGGTGCCCACACCGGACATTTATATGACTTGCCAAAAATGTTAATTCTAAGAACAAATGAATAGCACTATACACTTATTGAAATGTTAGTATGAACTTAATTTATATTAGACTTAAGTTAACAATGATCAAGTGAACAAATAATAATAATGAAAACATGAAGCTAAGATTATGTACGTTATGGTGAAGTGTGTGTGTGTGTGTGTGTGTGTGAATTTGTGTGGATGTGATTATTTGTTGTTTGCAATTAGTTACTTATAATATAAATTATGGGATTTGGAAACTATGAATGTATCAGTTCTTCCGTGTTATGGTAATTTTGAGTTAGTAACCAAGTTGTGACGGTAGTTTTGAGGGATTTCTTAGGTAGTGAGTAGAAGTTCAGTTTTTTGTTGAGATTGTTGTATAACAGAGGCCCCTGATAGCACATAAATCTTTTAGTAAAAGAGAAGTTACATTTGAACAGATTACACACTCTGTCCTTCCGTCTTTTTGTGTTAGATTTATAGGGCGTGTTTAGATGTTGTATGAGAACAGTGTTTAGTACAAAAAGTTGTCGAACTGACATTACTTTGCAGGATCTATAAAGATCTGTTGTTGGATATAGGAGTGGACGGAATGTAGTAGTAGGACCTTTAGCACCGCTCTCTGTGCCCTTTCAAGTTTCAGTAAGTTAGTCTTGGTAGTTCCTCCCCTTGTTCTTTGGAATAAGCCATTTCCTCATCTTCCTCATCAATGGATTCACAAAAAGGATTCTCAGGATTTGTCAACTTGTATAAATAATTCTTTTCTGCTCCTGTAACAGCTAATCTTCTTTTCATGGCTGTTTCATTCAAGTGACAATTACAACAGTTCCACAGATTTTCACCACCGTCTTCAATCAACTGAACAGAGTCCGATATTCCATTTCTTATATTTGTTCCATGCTCTTTTAACCTCCACACCCTTTTGCATGAGGATATCCCTATTCTCAATCGAGCTGTTGCTCCTAGATGATTTATACATAGGGTCTGTAGAGATTTGATGCTGGGAACTTCAGTTCCATATTGAGAGACAAATTTTCCATCAATATACCAAGATGTATACTCTGCAATCCCCTCTGGAAGGAAGAAAGTTTTGTCTGGACTCATGTTTATACCTATTAAAGACAAATTTTGTTTATTCCTAACTACACATTCTTTATTGGTGTCAGGACTAGATGCTAAATATTTAGTTGTTGAATCATCACTTGACCTCATACATATGACTTTCATACTATTCCTTGGCATGTTGTAATTTGAGGGTACAAGGCCCACTGTGGTGCTGGCTGCATTTAACATTCCCATCAGCATTCCAGGGCTAGACTGGAAGTAGCTTCTATCTTCTGTTATTTTGTGTCTGAGCCTCAAATACCATTCTCTGGTTCTCTCATTCATCATGTTTATGTGCTCATCTATCCACTCTAACCTAGCATAATTTGTGTCATTTTGGATTATGGGACCAGGTCCTATTTGTATCATTTTCCATGCTTGAAATAAATGGCCAAATTTGCATATTTGTAGAAAGAGAGCACCAGCTTTGGACGTTGGTTTAACACATGTCTCTACTCGAGATGCTCTGTCGAACATGACATTTCATGTTCGACAGAGCGTCTCCTAATGCACCATTGTGCATTAGGAAAAATATTGCAGGAGACAAACACTCATTCCACTTAGTAGCGTCCTCAGTTTTTTGAACAACACTATTTGCAAGATCAGTGTCTAGTGTTGTTATTTCTAAGTTTGATGTTATTTTAGCTTTTTTCTCTTCAAAAATGTAAGCAAGTAACATACATCAAGATACATAATTACATAGAACGTATATACGATTAAGTTTAACGCTAAACGCAGTTGTAGACTAACATTCACTCGCAAACTATTACAAGGATCAATGTTGTCCTGTATCGCATCTGACACTTCAAGACTGGCAATCCGCTACGCTATAGGTCCACGGGGTCCGTCTTAAAAAATGAAATTTCAGCAGTCTAGCTATCACGGCTCATAAGATAGTCTAGTCATAGACAGATGAAATGAAAGGGAAATCTTAGTAGGTATCCAATAATTTGTAAATCTTATCTATTGAAATGTTAGTACCCGTTTGTACCCTTTGGATAAATACACACTTAGGTAAATTACCCTTTCTATAGAAAAAGTTAGTTCACAAACGAGTGGGCTGTACAAACCCAAATCGATAATGTTATCACCAGAAGTTCAAGGTGTGTGTTTGTTGACTGACATCTATGTGCCTAATTTTACTAATACCGAAGTACGAGCAACAACGTGGCGCAAATTCCCAAGCGCCATATTACTTTAGAAATGAGCTAGCCACAAATATAAATTAAGGAGAATTTAAAATCAATAATACTAACGTGCTAAAGACCCGTTAAAAATAATTACAATTTTCGACACCATTTTTACTTATTAAAAAACAAAGTCGTTGTTTTTGTATGTACGTCCCTATGTGCGCTAATATCTTCCAAATTGAGTGGTTCAAAGGGATGGCTTTTTTGTATAATTTACCAGGCGTATGAATTTACAAGCTAGTTGTAGTAAAAATAAAATTATGTATCAAATTGAAAAATGTTGCTAATGCGATATTAATTGTTTCAATTATAGACTAATGATAATATGAAAGACACAGGATCGTGCGTTGTGGCGTTCTATGGGAGAGGCCTATGTCCAACAGTGGACGGAGAGAGGCTGATGGATGGATGTATGTATAGACTAATGAAGAAAAATATCGTTTTTGGATGACATGAAATTTTTTTTTGCTTTTTCTGGATGTAATGTAATTTGTCCGATACCTATTTAAAAAGAAATAAAGCAAAATCAAGCAAATGTCATGTTTAAATTGTGCCAATAGAAAAATGTATTCAGCCGAAGGTATAGTTTACTCTTTGGAAACGCGGTCTATAACTTACATAAATATAGAATGTAATATCGCACAAAATTAACAAGAAACCCATGTAAAACCTCTCAAATCCATATGAAAACAAAAGTATAAACATCGTGTTACAATTTACAAACACGACAGTAAGCTGATGGTCTTAAGGGCCTACATCAATATTATCGTATATCATCGCCGACACGTACATATTAACACAGCCAGTAGGCACAGAAAATGAAGAATTAGGGATACTTTTCCTATTTACTCAAAATCTACTAAATATATTTTAATTCTGATTTACGTGTTTCTATATATAATAGTTACTTATGTTTTTAAAGTTATTTCATTAGTTAATACGCGATAATAGACCGACAAATGAAAAAAATAAAAATTTTGAGAGGTTGTTTCGCCAAGATTTTCTACCGAGAAAACTTTTTTCAATCGTGTTTCTGAGTTGATGCGATCCTAGATCATATATTGAAAAAACATATACTTAAAAATTAGAGCTCTAGCCATTCAATCTAAAGAAACAATGAAAACTTCGTACATAGAAAAATGCACGAAGCTATTTTGGTATCGTCTTAAAGTGAATTCCTTCTTTATTGTTTTGATAAAAAAATATCGCCATAAAAATATAAACAAAATTTACTTCCTTGGAATATACTAATAGGGCGGTTACAGGATATCCTAAACTGTTTATAAATGATACCAGCTGACCCGGCAAACGTTGTTTTGCCATAAAAGTGTTAGGGGTGGACCACCCTTAACATTTAGGGGGATGTAAAATAGATGTTGTCCGATTCTCAGACCTAACGGCATATCCGTACACAAAATTTTACGAAAATCGGTCGAGCCATTTCGGAGGATATAATTACAAACACCGTGACAGGAGAGTTGTATATATTAGATATCTGTTTAAGCTACATTAGCTGCTTAAGATAACCAGAAAATACACATCGGTGATATAGCGGGAAAAACACAACCCAAACATTTTGGACATATAACAGGAAGAATCGGTTTGTTTATTGCCAAGCTCTTGATATGGTCGCCCTTTATAAATTAACTTTTAAAACTAAAAATACGAACTAATTACTTAAAAGTTATCTATCTAGCTTTATTGACAATTTTTACAAAACTTAACATAGTTTTGTAGCACTCTACATCGAGTTTCCTACGAGCTACGCTGTAGATATACGTTTTGTTCGTAGAAGATATAAATTAAGTCATCGTTAGTTTCGGCAGATAAAGTACCTCGTATAATATATACCCTGGAGATACATTTAAACTGAGAGAAAAACGTTACTCAGTTTATGTGGGAAATCTTCCGTGAAACTGATGTACATTTTCAATTTTCGTTTTGTGTTTTTATAATTGAAACAAATTGAAAAGAATGGAGCTATTTCTAATAATTATTAAAACATTTTATATTATCTTTTTTGTAAATGATGCATTCTAAAAATACTTTTTTTAGGTTTATCTATACATATTAATATTACAAAGCTGAAGAGTTTGTTTGTTTGTTTAAACGCGCAAATCTCAGGAAACTCTGGTTCAATTTGAAAAATTCTTTCAGTGTTGGATAGTCAATTTAGCCGCGAAGGCCTTAGGCTATATAACATCACGCTACGACTAATAGGAGAGAAGCAGTAGTGAAAAATGTTATAAAAACAGGGAACTTTTTCTAAATTCTACGCGTACGAAGTCGCGGACAACAGCTAGTATATACAAATATTATAAAGCTGAAGAGTTTGTTTGAACGCACAAATCTCAGGAAATATTAATTCGAATTGAAAAATTCTTTTTGTGATGGATGGATATTCTATTTATCGAGGAAGGCTATCTTCTTTACTTCTTATAAAACAAAGTCGTAATTTTTGTATGTATGTCCCTATGTGAGCTTATATCTTCAAAAATACGCAACGGATCTTGATGTGGTTTTTTTAATAGATAGAATGGTTTAAGACGATGGCTTTTTTGCATAATTTGTTGGAGTTTGCTGAGTATTGGATGAGATATGATTAAATTTTCGGAGAAACTCGCACGCGTGCGAGCTATAAATGAAAACGCTGCCTTATCTATGTGAGGTACAACAAACTAATGTATCGAGGAATTGTTTCTTATCTATAGTTCTTCAAGTCCGCGAGGGCATATTATACTTTTAAGGGAAACCCGCTGTACCCATAATGATGTCACAAAAATTATCAAATTCAATAGGGTGTTTTCAAAAGCGGTTTATGTGTGTCTTTTTTATCAAATTAAATACCTTAGTGCTAACTAAGGTATTTAATTTTATTAAAAAAACAATTATAATCTATATTAATTGCGTAAGCTATTACGCAATTAATATAGATTATAATTGTTTTTTACAGCATGCAATTTAAGTGAATATCTTAGGAGATATGACGAAAAATTGGTCAAGTGCGAGTCGGACTCGCGCACGAAGGGTTCCGTACCATTATCTATGCAACATAAGGCAACGTTATTAGTATCGAGCAAGAAACGGTAAAAAAATCATGTTTGTTGTATGGGAGCCCCCCTTAAATATTTATTTTATTTTATTTTTAGTATTTGTTGTTATTGCGGCAATAGAAATACATCATCTGTGAAAATTTCAAGTCTCTAGCTATCACTGTTCTTGAGATACAGCCTGGTGACAGACGGACGGACGGACGGACGGAAGGACGGACAGCGAAGTCTCAGTAATAGGGTCCCGTTTTTACCCTTTGGGTACGGAACCCTAAAAAAGAATTACACGCGACAAAATAAAATAGGTACTTAAACTGTTGGCCAAGCAACGCGAACGTTTCCTCGGTCTTCTATCCATTCTCTAATATTTGGATGTTTGATTAAGACGGTACGATACTAAATTATGCTCCATACAAAAGTATGGGTATCGTACTTCCGCTTTTTCTTCGCGAAAGTTAAACTGATTTTAATAGTTTTCTAGGTTTTCTTTAGATAAATTTGCAGCGTCTATCACACAAATTCGGTAAAGTTTTACCACAAAAGAAAGTGATAGAAGCATAGATATACTCTTTATCTATAATATAACGCAAAAATTATTAAAATCGGTTTAACTTTCGCAAAAAGAAAACGGAAGTACGAAACGTCTTTTTTCAAAGAATTTGTAGGTAAAATCCGCTTCATCTATATTTGTCCCTTTCAGCGCGGCGCTCGAAAATAGGGATAGCAATACCTAAGGCTAATACCTAAATGAGGAGTACAGTACCCTCTTAATGTTGGATTGTATGAATGTAAGGATGTTTGTTGTTCTTTCACGTAAAGACTACTGGATGGATCTTCATGAAACTTTCCTAAATTCCACGCGTACGGAGTCGCGGGCAACAGCTAGTAATCTATATAGCATCACCCTGTGACCAATAGGAGCGAAGCCTTAGTAAAAAATGTTGCTTAAACGGGTAAAATTTCTAAATACTACGCGTACCAAGTCGCGGTCAACAGCTAGTTTTTAGGGTTCCGTACCCAAAGGGTAAAAACGGGACCCTATTACTGAGACTTCGCTGTCCGTCCGTCCGTCCGTCCGTCCGTCCGTCCGTCCGTCCGTCCGTCCGTCCGTCCGTCCGTCCGTCCGTCCGTCCGTCCGTCTGTCACCAGGCTGTATCTCAAGAACGGTGATAGCTAGAGAGTTGAAATTTTCACAGATGATGTATTTCTATTGCCGCTATAACAACAAATACTAAAAATAAAATAAAATAAATATTTAAGGGGGGCTCCCATACAACAAACATGATTTTTAGGGTTCCGTGCCCAGTATCTCAAGAACGGTGATAGCTAGACAGTTGAAATTTTCACAGATGATGTATTTCTATTGCCGCTATAACAACGAATACTAAAAATAAAATAAAATAAATATTTAAGGGGGGCTCCCATACAACAAACATGATTTTTAGGGTTCCGTACCCAGTATCTCAAGAACGGTGATAGCTAGACAGTTGAAATTTTCACAGATGATGTATTTCTATTGCCGCTATAACAACAAATACTAAAAATGAAATAAAATAAATATTTAAGGGGGGCTCCCATACAACAAACATGATTTTTTTACCGTTTCTTGCTCGATACTAATAACGTTGCCTTATGTTGCATAGATAATGGTACGGAACCCTTCGTGCGCGAGTCCGACTCGCACTTGACCAATTATTTATAAGTCTGGTTCTTTTCTGTGCAAGAAAAAATTGGTACCCCTTTAGGAAGGATAACGAAAATCTCGGGAAATGAACTCAAGTGTAATTACAGGATTGCCACTTTCTGAAGAAAAGACACGTAGGTACGTTATATTTTCTAACACTTGCGCAACTCATTTGTTTAAAAAAACTACTTTTTACGGATTTAGACGCGTATATTTAAATATACGCGTCTAAATCCGTAAAAAGTAGTTTTATTTAAACGTAGGTACGTTCCTAGATTTGCTGACCAATAAGCACCGATGTTATTATGTTTATTGAAAAACGTTTCAATGACTGCCATGTCCTTGTTAAAATATATTAGGTATATAACATGTCCCCATATGTTCAATAATGTACGTACAATACTTCGCTACAACACAAAATTTTACGAGCACCTCTAAAACAATCATTAATACTGGTTTTATTACGGAATATATGCTGCGAGAGTATTCTGTGATTGTTTATTTTGCAAACAGTGGATTTTTTTACATAAACCCTGAATCGACATTTAGTAACTGGCCACTGTGAAAAATATATTTCTTTTTAGGGTTCCGTACCCAAAGGGTAAAAACGGGACCCTATTACTGAGACTTCGCTGTCCGTCCGTCCGTCCGTCCGTCCGTCCGTCTGTCACCAGGCTGTATCTCAAGAACGGTGATAGCTAGAGAGTTGAAATTTTCACAGATGATGTGAAATACATTGCCGCTATAACAACAAATACTAAAAATAAAATAAAATAAATATTTAAGGGGGGCTCACATACAACAAACATGATTTTTTTACCGTTTCTTGCTCGATACTGATAACGTTGCCTTATGTTGCATAGATAATGGTACGGAACCCTTCGTGCGCGAGTCCGACTCGCACTTGACCATTTTTTTATTTTTATATGTTCCAAATTCAAAATTAAAGCACTTGAATAAGGTGAGCGTTCGTTAAGCTAAGGTGCCTTTTGAAATAGAAACTACAACTTGCTTTTTATCGTTCGGGATTTATAAATAAAACGGCACGCGCACGTTGCTTTTTTTACTTCTTTTTTGCTATATTTTTATAATTAGTTTTCTTTTTTATTGTGCTGTGCGAATTTTGGTTGTCTCTTTCATTTAAAAAAAATAAAACAATAAAATTACGCGGGAACTTTCCATATTTGTAATCTGGCTAGTAATTTAGGCCTATTGAGGGGTGGGGTTGAAACCATAAATCCCTGTAAATAAAATGGTAGAACTGTAGGAAAATAACTTAATCTTGTCGGAAGCCAGTAAAATTTTATAGGCTTTTACTTTTAATGGCGGTTATACTGCTCTACTATTCAATTATAAGGCACTCAATTCTCTTTAGCCACAAGATTGTTCTTTAAAATTTACTTTGTACAAAAACTAAAATACACGCTTGAAAATCCAAATTTTTTTTTAATTATTGCATTGTCATCGGTCTTTAATATGTATTAATCTATGAAACGGAATTTTTGTAAGTGATTTTCACCCACTTACAGTAGTCGGATGGATCTGAAATTTTGCAAACATAGGACAATACAATAATTTTAAAAATTATACAATCAATATGTTACGTGTATATTGCAACAAATCTGGGACCATACAGAATACAAAAGCGACTTAATACAAAACAAAAACTTTGGTTAAATTTACAACCTGCCGAGATTTAGTCGTAAAGTATCGCACGACTTAGATGCAGATACACAGGTATAAAGGCGTTAATGTACAGAAAGCTATACGTTCATTCAAAATGTTCAAAGTATCTTTTTTTGCATAGTTTCTCTTCTCCAGCCCATTTACGTCCCACTGTTGGGCATGAGCCTCCTCCATTTGGGGAGGGATTATGGTCTACTGTGCCGCGCTGACCAGGCGTGTTGGCACAGGGTTTATTTTCGAGATTTCCGTCTCTCACAGAAGAAGTTATCTGTGTGCAATATCCCTTAGCTGACTTTTACAGCACCCTTGGGAGGAGATGGGGTTGTGACACTTGTATTCTTAATCCGTCACCACACGGAGGGACTTGCTTTTGCCTTTTGCATAGTTGCAATATTAAAATTACATCGGACGACATCAGATTGCATTTCTTTTTTGTTAAACTATAGTAGTGTAGTTGTTTCATTCCTTTTCTTAATGTAAATATGTGTAATAAGTGGTAAATATGTGTACCAATTCTACTGGCATAATTAAACTTAACTTAAGATGAATATCGATAGTATCAATAACACTATTCTGCGCTATAACTAAATTTTTTTATTGTCTAATATGCGTAATTTGTAATAACGATTTTATCTAATATAGCTGTTGCCCGCTCCTTCATACGCGCAGAATTTAGAAAATGTTCCTCGTTTTTGTAACATTTTTCACTACTGCTTCTGTCCTATCAGTCGCAGCGTGATGTTATATAGCCTATAACCTTCCTCGCTAAATGGACTATCCAACACTGAAAGAATTTTTCAAATCGGACCAGAGGTTCCTGAGATTAGCGCGTTTAAACAAACAAACAAACTCTTCAGCTTTATAATATTAAGTATACAAATTAATATAAATTAATAGCCATTAAATCAATATACACTGTAGTTTATTTCGTTTTGGTTATCTTAGGTTAAGTTTTTGATGCATCAGAATTGGTGTCAATGGTACCAAATCTGCGTGCACAATTAAAACTTAACTAAAAAATTAAAACAACTTTGGTGTATTTTAATTAATTGGCTATTGCGTTGTATATATTTTTATTAATTTAAATCGTTAGTCTATATTATACAGATTTTCTAATAAAAAAGTTCTATTGACATTGCCGAATAGTGTTATTGACACTATCAATTTTCATTTTTAGTTAAGATAAGTTTAGTTCTGCACCTAGAATTGGTACCAATGACGACTGTATAAGAGTTAGGAAAAATAAAAATATCTCACAAGCTTTTATATTATTAAAATAATTCATGCCAGATATAATAGCCTAAATATATATTAACTCTAATACTGGATGACAGAGTTAAAACATGAAACTGAATTCAGTTGTAAACTTGTGCCGATAAATCGAATCTCCAAGCGAGGATAATCTCAATGTACGAGCACTTTATTAATTGCATCGAATGTACGCCCTGGAGCGTTCTCATAGGGACGAAAATCAACAATGTAAAGCGTTATAAAACTTTCATTAAAGTATAAAGTAGTAGCGTTCGAAGTTATTACACCGTAGCTCTTAGCATAATGATAATTGAGTATTTTTATTAAAGAATAGTCCAGCCGACTTCATTTGCCTTTGAAATTTGAGGGTTTTCCTCGATTTCTCAGGAGATAACCATCAGATCCAGACCTAGTGCCAATGGGACTAAACGGCAACCACCAGCTTTCAAATAAAAAAATACAATCATTAAAATCGCTTCGCCCAGTAATCAGTTATGAGGTAAACAAACGAAAAAAAAGAATTCGGCGGACGAATTGAGAACCTCCGCCTTTTTTTGAAGTAGGTTAACAAATATGTGGTAAAGTGGAGGGGACTAGGTCGCGGGGCAGGTCACCTATGCGCTGGACTGACCAAGTGAAATGTGCAGTGGGAACTGGAATTTCAGAGTGCACCAGACAGTCTAGCAATAGGGAGAGATGGCGGCAAATCGTGCAAAAAATCGTGTCCACTTCCACCAATGACACGGATGCCTCAGCGTGACCACGACCGCTCTGACAAGAGCGAGACGACAGAGAAGAAGAAGAAGAAGAACAAATATGTCCTATTCTATCTATATTTCCCTTCAATTTCATTCATTTTAATTATAAATAACTGTCTGTGTGGTAACGGAACAACAGTACAATCCTATTTTCTCCTCAAGATGCTGTAAGAGCCAGCTCAGGGATAATATACCTACTGATACTGGTATAATTCTGGTACCCATAACACAAGCATATGAGCTTAGCTTGGGACCAGAGGACGTTGTGTGAAATGTCCATGAATATTTATTTATTTAATATAACCAGGTAACATTCATTAGTGACAGATGGAAAACCAAGAACTAAACTCCTATGCTAACTCTCTTGGTCTGCGACACCAAGTAGACCACATACCCCTCTAGAAGAGGCCCGCATATAATGGAAATGGGAATGATTTAAGCAGAAAATAACTAGGAACGAATATAAATGAATGGGCAATTTAATTCACTGCGAGCAGCAGCTATTTTTTTTTTTATATTCATGGACATTTCTCTCAACATCCTCTGGTCCCAAGCTAAGCTTATTTGCTTGTGTTATGGGTACCAGAATACGGATAGAATACATATACTACTTTTCTTTTGTAAATACATACTTATAA
Organism: Orgyia antiqua; assembly: GCA_916999025.1. NCBI lineage: Eukaryota > Metazoa > Arthropoda > Insecta > Lepidoptera > Erebidae > Orgyia > Orgyia antiqua. Next base: position 13,266,661 of record OU779873.1, on the reverse strand, counting down.
TACATAGTAAACACATTTGTTATAGATTGATAAAGAGGTTTTTGTTTTGGTGGACAGACAAGATCCTGCAGACATTGGTACCAATTCTACGCGCACAACTAAACTTAACTTAACTAAAAAATTACATTTGATTGTGTCAATAACACAATTCCGTAATGTTAACGATTCTTTCTTCTTAGCAAATCTGTTTATTATAGATTGACGATTGTAATTAATATAAAATTACACAACAAAACAACCAAATAATCAATATACAGCAATAGTGGTTTTCATTTTTTAGTTAAGTTAAGTTTAGTTGTGGACGTAGAATCGACACCATTGAGAGAATTTCTCAAAATTTATAGGCACACTTGAACAGAGAAACCAAAACAATACTATAAATACTATGTCATACTTGTATACTTTATCTAACTTACTAATTGAATAATAGTTCTATAACGATTTTTAATTAGTAACATCCATTTTACTGAAATAACAAACAGCCATAGCATTTTACTGAAATAACAAACAGCCATAGCGGACGCGGACCATAGAGTAGATGTTAGGGATGGTACTTCTTTATGTGACATTGATAGCTGACACGGAGATGTGGTTGATGCCGGGCTGGCCATGTGTGTGCAAAATATGTTTACTTTCTATCTATTTATATCTATTTCATTTATTATTATCTATTCCATTGTGATGTTATTAAAAAAATTTTCTCTTTTTATTTACTGCTTTCTTTGTGTTCTCCTTTTTATCCTTGCTATCTGTGACTTCACTAAGCGGCCCTGCGGAAGAACAGCGTTGGTTTATAACCAACATTAGGCTGAGCTGTGGCCGTTTAGTGCTGTAGCAATGCACTAAACTTGCTTCGCTCTTATTTGTACTAGTAAATGTTATCGTGTTCATTATGTTATTGTATTTATTTTTCTCTGATCTTCTTATTTTATTTGTGTTATCATGTTCTTTGTTAAATTTTATATAAATCTCATTTTATTAATATCTTGTTATATTGTACTTATTATCTTTCATGCTTTTTTTTACTATTTCTGTACTTGTACGTGTATTTGCTTATCACTATTAAACTTATTTTCTTTCTTTCTTTCTTTCTTTCTTTCCATACCTACATCGTACAGTCGAGAAGTGCCACTTTAATTAACGTGTGCATGTATAACTTCGATTTTATTTCAGCTAGCTTGTCAGAACATACAAACTCATTAAAGAAATGTCATCAATACCTACGTCCTCTTCAATTTGGCCCCATACCCCAAACAGATGTTTCATGTTCATGTTTTTCAATTTCCAGATATCTATCTAAATTATCTTCGTCTGTGTCGTGAATGAAACTTCAAGACAAGCACAAACATCTTGTGCGTAACAATTTATTGAAACTGTTCTGCCATCTTCAGTTTCTGAGATCGATTTTTAATTATTTAAATGTTGAATAAAATGTTTTTACATTGGTACCAATTCTAGGTGCACAACTAAACTTAACTAAAAAATGAAAATTGGTAGTGTCAATATAGCTATTACTTGCTATTTCGTTGTACACATTTATATTAATTAAAATCGTTAGTCTATAATACACAGTTTTATAATAACAAAGTTCCGTTAATATTGCCGAATTGTGATAATGACGCTATCAATTTTAATTTTTTAGTTGAGTTTAGTTGTGGGCTCAGAATCAGCACCATTGTCTAATTGCAATAATGCAATATTCCACATATTTTTACCAAGAAAACAAGTAAAAGGTTTTTATATGTGAACTAGCTGTTGCCCGCGACCTCTTACACGTGGATTTAGAAAAGTTTCCCGTTTTTTGCATTATTTTTCACAAACATTTCGCTCCTATTGGTCGCAGCGTGATGCAATATAACCTATAGCCTTCCTCGATAAATGGACTATCCAACGAAAATTTTTCAATTCGAACCAGTAGCTCCTAAGGTTAGCGCGTTTAAACAAACAAACTCTACAGGTTTATAATATTAGTATAGATGGAATTAACAAAAATAATATGATCAATCTATCTTTTACTGATTCTGCGTAAATACGGCAAAAGTTATTTGGACATTTAAGTGGACTACCTGCATAAGTTTTTTAACTTTTATTTATCGCTCCTGAAAGCAAAAGTGTTTTTACACTTTTCATATTCCCCTGCCAAACGATTTTAGTTATCTAGGTATTAATCTTGGACTTAAAGAGTATCAATAAGGATATTCTTTAAACCTTAGCAGCCGTATAAATATCTTTACCATACCAAAATCTTAAGTAGCACTCAGCAAGCAATGAACAAACTAAATGAAAGCACATAATATTTCCGGCATTTTCTGAGATACGAATAACACAGATTTGTTGCTCTGAATAATACATAAGATGTTTGAAATATCATCTCGTACGTTAAGCAATTAAGAGGGCACGATACCAAATTATGCTCCATACAAAAATATGGGTATCGTACTTCTCTTTTTTCTTCGCGAAAGTTAAACCGAGTTAATTTGTTTCTACGCTATATTATAGATGAAGAGTATATCTCTGCTTCTGTCACTTTCTTTTTTTCAATACATAATAACTAAAAGTAATATGACCATCCGAAAATCCCGATTTTTTCGGTTTTCTTTAGGTAATGTTGCAGCGTCTGTCACATATATTTGGTAACGTTTTACAAAAAAAAAATACAAGCATAGATATACTCTTCATCTATAATATAGTGTAAAAATAATTAAAATCGGTTTAACTTTCGCGAAGAAAAAAGGGGAGTACGAAACGACTTTTTTTTTGGTTAACCAATAAATATTTATTTACGGACATTACACTACATTTTCTTTGACTTTTGTTTTACCTTAAACACTACTTCATCTGATCATAAACTAAGTCTAATTTTAATGTTTTATAATAAGGTTTATCCAAACGATTCCACTGCAACTGATGTAAACTTAACACCTAATACTATTAAAGGGATATAAAATGACAATTATTACTAACTGCAGAGTGAAAATAACTGTATCAATCTAAGGTATTGTTTCTTTTTTCATTCTTTTTCTTCTTAGTTAATAAAAGCCCTAATGTTGAGTCCAGACTATTGTCATAACAAGTGTTTAGTCTCCATTACGCAGTCCAGGCTTGTTAGTAGGTACAAATAATGATTAAACGAACTTACCTGTACGTGAAATTCTATCGTTATTTTATGAGGATTTCTATAGAAGATAAGGTTTATTTTCAAGGTTTCGGTCCACCCCAGCTAATGTCATTATCTACTCAGATAGTCTCTCATAGCTTTGTGTTATAAGAGATAATTAATCTGTTTCAGCACTCAGAACGGCAGTACATAGACCAAAATACCTACACAATAATTATTTTCTCTAAAAGTTATCGCATTTTGATATCAGTTGTAGTTGTACACTGAAGTTGTACAAATATGAATGAACATTCCTTAACATTTAGTAGTCAACCTACAACAAAATTAAAGGCCAACTTCCATCAATTTATGTTATCTAAACATAACGGGGTTACGCCTATACAGTCCTTAGTCACATACTAGGTCAATTTCTACAATTGTACTCTGAGGTCAGGATATAACATTACCCTAACAACTATTATGAGAGCGTGCGTCAATCCTTCTTGCTAAACAATTAACGCTTGTTGAGACAAGGCCAAGGAGATATAATACAAATAGCTCAATCAACGTATTTATTTATAGTGCGTATAAAAATAATTAAGTGTTATTCTACAGACGATTCGTCATTCCAGAGCTCTATCGACAATCAGATAATTAAATGGTAGGATAGGTACAATGAAAATCAAAGGAATATCTGTAGACTGTCTCGTTGATAGAACCTTCGCATCGCATTTTGTGATAAAACCGCCTTTTGTATAAATGTTGATTTAAGTTTACTTATTTTAACAACATTTTGTATTTATTGTTGTGCAAATAAAGAGTATTCTATTCTACCTAATTGCAGTACAGCAGTACGATAGTAAAAGCTTTAGCTAATTATATTTTACTCATGATAAATAATAAAATTCCGTGTGGTGACGGGTTAAGAACACAAGTGTCACCACCCCATCTCCTCCATAGGGTGCTGTAGAAGTCAGCTAAGGGATATAGCACACAAATAACATCTTCTGTGAGAGACGGAAAACTCGAAAATAAACCCTGTGCCAACACGCCTGGTCAGCGCGGCACAGTAGACCATAATCCCTCCCAAAGTGGAGGAGGCCCGTGCCCAACAGTAGGACGTAAATGGGCTGGAGAAGAAAAAGAAATAATAAAAAACAACAATGTCTCGTCTCTTAATTAAGCTATATTTCTATGCTAGTGTTATCGTGGCAAGTTATAGCCAAAGATTATAAATATATAGACATTTTCGAAATGAGTATATCCTCCAGATAAGAGTAAAACAGAAAATAAAATGCAAAGCTGTTGAGTTTATTTATTTACGCCTAATTTTAATTTATTACTTGCGATTCATTCAAAGAAATTACAGTTAATTTTCACTACAATATACGAGTACAAGAACGTACGTAAATATAGAAATGAAGGACAGTGGTATCGATCCAATTATATAGTCGACCTTGCTTATAATTTCTCTATGAAACAATAATTAGTTACATATCGTTTTATATCAATCTTTTTGTCTTTAAGTTTTCCTTTTGGAAATATATTCACTGATCGCTATAATATTCTTATAAGTACTTACTTACTGTCTTTATTTAGACCTTAGATTAAATATTTAAGTTAAACTTTTTAAATAAAGTAACTTAACTGTTCTTGTCATTGCTTATACACATTGATTGTAACGAAATTAATTATTTTCGTTAGCTAGATTTTATAATTTTTTTAATATTTATTTTAATCCTTATTCTGTTTAAAACAATCTTGTAATTAGTTCTATCGGTACCTACAGAAAACGCACCCACCACTTAGGCACAGAATGCCTCAAGGTGCAGTTCCCGGGCCCCTTGCCCTTCCACACCCCTTATTTTAAATCCACTAAAAATCTAAAAAATATACTCATTGGAATGAAATAAAAAGGTAAAAAATCTATAATTTATTAATTCTTATAATTTAAATAAAATTAACTCCATTAAGCACAAACGCAACAAAAAAACAAATAATAAAATACAAAGTTCCATATAACCTTATATAACCTTTGTCAAATAACGGCAAACTATTTTATGTTTATTAGGCGTAAGCACATAACTATTTATTTTATTACATACATAATTATAATTATCTTTGTAATCTTAGAACCCACAAAAAGCATTTATTTCTCTCATAACATACAAAGATCGATCCAATGTAAAAAGTATGTTATTTTCATTATCAAACGCCATTGTACCGATATATGGTATAGCAGCTACTTTTACTAACTCAGAATCTGTCAAGTCCTCCCCTAACACAACTTTATACAACTCATCCAGCCACCAAGCATAAATAGTTCCATCTAGATCAATAGTAATACCTCTAATAAAAGGATTTTCAGAAATATTATGCATAACTTTCCCCTTGCTTACATACAAGCCAGTATTACTTAATATAACAAACACATCATATTTAGTTATAACAAAGTTTTTAACTAATAAATCTTCATAAAGAATTCTGAAAAAATCACCATTCTTTACTATAATACCCTTTTCACCGTATTTAGTAAAGTAAACGAAATTTTTAAAGAATATTTTTGTTATTGTATCTCCTCGACTGCTATATGAAGATAGTTTGTTAGTGTTGGTATCTAAGACAAAAATACCATCACTACCACCAAAGTATATTATATGATTATCTTGGTCTATATCAAACGTACCAAGATTAAGTATTTGTCCGCCATTAATGACACCTCTTGTATCATTACTATCTAAATTAACAAAACCAGTTTTATAATATTCCACATCCTCTATAAGTGGTTCGAAACTGAAATAAAGAGTGTTTGTAGATCTTAAGAGTCCCATTTTTGGTATAACTACAGTTGATCTGAAGGGTGCTTCTAGCTCTAAGACACGTGACACATCGTAGCATGTTGTATTTATCAATATGCACGAAGGACAGTATTCAGGTACTTGAATTTCTTCAGCTGAAGCAACACTTATGCTCAAAATCAGTATAAGAAGAATCATGGCCGTATCTGAAACAAAATTGCTTTTTAACTTCGTTTCTTAATTAAAGAGAAATTTATTACTATGCTTAAAGGGAAATTTATTTTGAAATTCATTCATTCTTAGAGGGACTATTTTTTCTTTATTTTAACGATATAGGTACTTTAAGATCTTTTATCTATGAAAGTTACAAACAAACTACTGACAATTTTAAATTATTTCAGTAACTGCCAGGCTTGAGATCAGACGGTACATGAATGTGTAGTACAATTTAGGTATCATCAATCGAAAAGATAGTTTCACACTGTAGCTTGCTCTATAGCAGTTGATAAAGCAAATAAAATGGTTAAATAAATGCTTAATTAAACATTAAAAATCTTACAAATCTCAAAAATGTCCAGTTCCAAAAATAACATTATACCAAACACAGCCACATAACTAGGCTTATGTTGTCATTGCAAAGAAATAAATCTCACTAAATTAAAAAAATATAAACTTTTTTTCTGTAATGAATTTATAAGCGCAAAGGAAAATAAAATACGTTTTGATTCAGCCGGCATGTGAAAGTCCATAGAATATAATGATAGAAAGTGGGTCGCTTATGATGGACGGTAGATCGATAATGTCCGGTCATACATTAAATCATTAAATATTAAACTCTATTAGCAGAATTAGTGGTGCACTTACTACTTTGAAAATTGCGACTTTAAACGGTAACAAATTTATTTGGCTTTTAGTTAAAACTCGAAAATTTTAAAAATATGCTTTAAACTTTTATGCAATTTCGATGTCATGGGAGAAACAAATTAGTTTTATCAATAAAACTAATTAAAACTAGTGGGTCGCTTTTTCAACGCATTTTATTGTTTGTATTTTTATCTTTTTGATAATCCTAAACCCGTTGATTCGGAGCTTTTCCAATCATCGCGTACTCCTATGTATTGTTATAAACCGTAATATTCATCTAAAAAAGTACAGAAGTTATGTGAATTTAGTGTTATCATATCCATAGGATAAATAAACCACAAAATCCAGACGTTTTGTTGGAAATTTTCCCTTCAGAAGTTTAAAAATTTGATGCGTCTATCGGAGTTTATGGCATATGGTTTATGGTTTATGGCACATATAAGGTTATACAGACATTCTTTTGAAAAATAGTAAAATTGTTCGTTATATGTTTAAAAAAAATATGCACCAACCTCTTTCTAAAACAAAATTTATTCTACGCTAAATATTGATATTTTTATTTCAGTAAAACAAGTTACTAGTAGGTACAATGTTCCACATAATATTTCTATGAAATAGCCTACTCTAGGAATTTACTGTGTAAATTGTTTTGTTTGTTACCACAAAATTCCTTGTTAAAAAGCCAAATATAACAATAGACGAAATTTTTCAAAATGGCGCGAACACACGCAACGCTCAATAAACTCCTTTTGTTATTAGTCTGCGGACCGTAAAGCGTCAAACATCACATTGTCGAGATTTTTTTGTTTTAGGACATCCATAGGTCATGGAACAAATGCATCTACCACAGAAAACTGCAAGTTAACTAACTTGCAGTTTTCTGTGGCTAAATAACTATCTTGTCTTAATTAATTTATGAATTTTTGCAATTGACTTGCTATGCTTTTACTAAATAAACTAAATTATAGTGGAAAATGATCCCGAATGTCCCGCTCATGGTTATCATTTTCCACTATAATTTAGTTTATTTATCTTGTCTTAACTTCTATTTAACTAAATCTCATCGAAATAGTTTATCATTACATAAATAAAATAATTTTGTATTATACTTGAGTGACTAATTGGTATGGGGCTATTTTTAGGGTTTTTCATTTAATAGAAAATAAATATTATGAACCTTTAACTAATAGTCATTTAGGCAACCACAAAAAATGACCAAATCTTAAAGAGAAGATCAAGATTGTGAAGAACTGATTTTAAAGAGTGAAATAAGAATAAAAATTTTAAGAGTATTGTATTAAGGGCCTACATCAATATTATCGTATATCATCGCCGACACGTACATATTAACACAGCCAGTAGGCACAGAAAATGAAGAATTAGGGATACTTTTCCTATTTACTCAAAATCTACTAAATATATTTTAATTCTGATTTACGTGTTTCTATATATAATAGTTACTTATGTTTTTAAAGTTATTTCATTAGTTAATACGCGATAATAGACCGACAAATGAAAAAAATAAAAAATTTGAGAGGTTGTTTCGCCAAGATTTTCTATCGAGAAAACTTTTTTCAATCGCGTTTCTGAGTTGATGCGATCCTAGATCATACTCGTATATTGAAAAAACATATACTTAAAAATTAGAGCTCTAGCCATTCAATCTAAAGAAACAATGAAAACTTCGTACATAGAAAAATGCACGAAGCTATTTTGGTATCGTCTTAAGAATATTGTGTTTATTCTTATTTTGAACTATTTAAAAAGACTTACTAAATAAAAAAGAGTAAACCGATTATTAGTTTTATTGATATTGTGCTAATTAAAAACAAATACTAACCGCCCTAGCACTGAAATAACTGAATAACTGATCATTAGTATCTATAAAGAATTAAAACTCATAAAGATTCGATAGTTATTTAATAGCTTTTAGAAGTCATAACACTAAATTAAAATTCTATAGAACACGCAAACAAAACTTCTCGCGTAGAGAAAAAAATATAAAGTTATTTTGAAATTTGAATTCAAGTTTAGATTTACCTTTTTAAATTTAATGCCGATGTCACATTATCACTATGCCGTGAAAACATATATAAAAACAAATAAGCGTTCGCTCCCGTTACTATCGGGTATAACAATGCGAAGCTTCACGTAGAGTTATGAATTAAATACAAATTACTAACATTACAGTACATTGAACGTGTATGGTGCGGAATTACATGATTTTTACTGTGTTCTGTTTTTTTTGTGGTGACGGATTAAGAATACACATCGTGATGCCAATTCCGATCATGAAGGCTGTATAAATCAGCTATGGAAGAATCATAGAGATTACATTTTTGTAAGAGTCGGAAAACGCGTCCAAGCAATGCGGAAAATAGTCTTTCGCTGTTGATATCACAAAAGCGAAATGGTTAGGGGCTAATTAGGATATTCTTTTACAAAATGCGGATCTTTCTTAAACCGGCAGTTTTTATATTAAAAATATAAGGAAATATATTAAATTGTTGAAAAAATACGACTTACTCATATTGTATTTGTTTTCAAAGACATGTAAGTACCTATAATATTATTTTCCATTCCTTTACATGATTTATCCTGAATCAGATATCCATGCAACGCCAGGTAATATTCTGGCGTCATTTCCTTTAAGGAAGGAAATACCGATTTGAAAACGATCCTGTATGCTAAACAATGTGCCCTATATAATGATTGCGTAGTATTCCGTGGGTGAGACGTAAATATATATTAGAGTTAGCTTACAATAAATAGGAAGAGGCCCGTGGTGCAGTCGTTTGCGTAGTAAACTGCCATTCATGAGCTTATTGGTTTTTTGCAGACCCTCCTTTTTAGATTACCTTTTGACTTAAATCCGTCTTTTTAAGTTGCGGGTGTAGATAAGTACACCTATACACTTTAAACAAAATGATTATACAATTATCTTCACTTATTATAAAACAAAGTCGTTATTTTTGTATGTATGTTCCTATGTGAGCTTAGATCATCGAAACTATGCAACGGATTTAGATGATTTGCCGATGTAGATTTACAAACTTTTCATTTAAAATATGTAAGTATTAAAATTGATTTTAGATCGCGTTTGAAGTATACAATAAAACGCTATCGAAGATTATTAACATCAATAAATCATGACGTTATTTGTTTTATACAACACCGTCATCATCATCATAACTACACGTAACACTAATAAAGAAAGTGTTTTATTTGTGTATACAACTGCATAGTTATGTTATCCTGGTTACAATATATTTCTTTCTACCTTACTTTGTATACTTTCAGGCGATCGATCATAAGAAATTGTTTTCTCTTAATATAGAATAGTTCCCGAACGTTATTATCACAAAAAAAACATAAACACGTGTGGTTGTTGTACATTTCCATATAACAGTGCTTTAGTGCCACGCCTCGAGTGTTCAACGTATGTGTGGGCTCAAAAAACCTTTTGTTTCCGTTTAATAATATTTGCAAATTAACTGCAACCTCTTAAAGGCTTTCGAAATCCAAAGCTGATTTTAGAATGTGAATATTATTTGGGAGAAAATATCCACGTTAAAAAAGGTGATTATTATGAGAATAGTTGTCATTTTCGTTTCTTTATTATGTGATGTTGATGCCGATTTTAAAAGATAGAGTAGTCAGAAATGGTCCATTCATCCTAATGGACCATTTCTGACTACTCTATCTTTTTTATCTGTTGTTTATCTGTTTGGGTTTGGTGAATATATCTATTCTAGTTAATGCCTTAACTAGAATAGATAAAAATATTAGCACCTACTGTATCACTTTACATTCCTATTACGTTGACACAGTCAAACATAGCACGTGTAGCGTGTACCGACACATAATAGGAACAACGCGGATACCGCACATGACACAGGGAAATTAAACAATTAACTTTACCGTAACGTCGCCCTTTACACAAAGTTTAATTAAATTTACTCATATTCTTTACTATTTATTACAACAATGGCGCCTTTGACTTTGACGCATTTAGTAATATCATTGTAAAATTTCTGCTTTTTATAATCGACTTAGAACTAAAACAAAAAAAACACGCATGGAAACCCTCAATTTCTTTTTAATTATTGCATTGTCATTAGTCCTTAATATGTGTGCAAAATTTTATATTGATCCAACTATTGTAAGTGGGTGAAAATTTCTTTCAGATTCCGTGACATAGATTTTTAGATACGTTCCGAAATAATATAAGCGTGCTAAAAAATATTTAACTAAGTAGTGATTCAAACTTTTAGCTTTTTCTCGACTTATATAACGGTTTTAAAAAATACTTATACCAATCTATACCATAATTTGTAGTTGATTTAAATGTTATAGTTGAGTTTTGGTTAGTTTATGAGACAAAAAAACTGTAGCTAAAAGGACTATGCGGTACCCATTAGCAACAGCATTGCGATGGAAACTGCATGTCCTACAATTATTAAAAAAACAAATTAAGATATGTATATTTTTAGGTACTAAACCTTTTTAACAATAATTAACGTGATTGTAGTCTCGGTAATATTAACTAATTAAGAGATCAAATCGCGTAAGTTTAAAATCAATTGATTTTTAGTACTTTGACTATACAACTTTCATGCAACATTAACATCAAAAGGAAACGAATTACAGCGATAAAATAATTCTTCAGTGTACGCATTATTCTGAAGCCCCTATAAAGATAATCTCTATAAAGTGGCATGCAACAGCTGCTCCCGTAAATTTACGAGGAACCGCAATGAAAACTCTCTCCTACTTCAACTTACAGGAATGATAAATGTTAACACTTAGACTTCTCAAAAATATAAATAGACTTTAACAGAAATGACTTGTGTTGTACATTTATTAATACGCCATTTTCTCTTAAAAGTAGAGTTTACAGAGCCAACTGCTACGATATAAACATATTTTTTTCACTTGATTTATACATATACATCGGGTCATACATTTTGAAGGACATCACCGATAATATCAAAGTATTTTTAAGTTTCATTGGTAGTAATTCCACATGCACAACTAATCTGAACTAAAAATCATTTACCGTGTAGGCGTAATTTTAATGTAACAACTCAAATACGATTACAAAACTGGAAATATTTAGTACCGTATAAAAGAAAGTTTAAAAACAGCTTACAAACGCCCTACCAATAAACTCTTAGCCAGGTTTTTCACTCAAAGTAGAAAATTCTAGGCTAATCCAAAGGCCAAGAGAGACAACGCGCGTCTCACGGTCGCATTCAAACAGCGTAGCTCTTATGTAGAGCATTTAAACTCTTTGATACTCGTCCTATTTTCTGGTTCTTGCATTTCTTTATTCAAATCTGCGAACTTTTTCAGTTTTGAAGAATACCGGGCGCTTTTAGCGACGACATATTTACTTAGACGTGACAAATACTTTAACCTAACTCATCGTGTCAAATATCTACTTTGTAAAATACTTGTAAGTACCTAGATTTTGAAATTGGCCTTTCTATTACATGAGATATATAAACCTCCTTAAAATTCACTGTTGGGAAGTAACTATAACTATCAGCTCCGAATCACTTAAGTAAAAAGCCCTAAGCTTTCCCGTCATATTCCAAAAACCAATATTGATTTGAGTCATACCTGCTTTGTAAGGTTCCTCACGTAGACACAAACAAGTTGGCCGAAGTTCAGCACGTTACTTAGATTAAATAACTTGGATACTAACAGAGCCAATATCTGTCTCATACTTAACGTGCCTACAGATATTAATGACATTTGATTTACAAAATTTTTTTGAAGTGAAAACTTCTTTAGCGGCGTTGAGCACTTTTTCTGTAATGGGTATAAAATCTTAAACTCGCGTCAGGACACGTGACCTGATCGAAAAAGCGTAAGACTACTAGCTAGCTACTGTTGATGCGGTCTTTATTAGACATTTAAATAGGTTCGAATCAAAACTGTTCGTTTCTTACTTCAGCTACCATAAACCTATCGTATCAGTTTTAGAGATTGGCGATGATAGTTCTGGTAATGATGATGGTGAAAAAGTCGTTGAAATTATGGATGAAAGTTGATTTTTCGGAGAGATAAACTTTTTAATGTAAAATAATTGTAATAGTTTTAAAGTGTTAAATTTTTAATGTAATATAAATTGTCATGTTTGTGTACGATAGCGCAATAAATGAATATTGTATTCTACCACATAAATGATAGTACTTTTATACTGATAAAGCAATTGGTGCAAAATTATTCCCTAACCATTCCAAAATATCAAACATGCTCAACGTTAATAATCAAGTTTTCACTTCTGCCGGCACTCCCGGAGTGCAACCCGTTTTTTTCTTCCCAAACTTACTACTTAGCTCAGTATACTTAATAGATATTATTAATATACAAGACAGTAAGTTACACATTTTTCCCACAGAATTAAGAAGACTATAGAACAACATCTCTACGTAAGCATACTTCCTGCAAAACGGTTGTAGATGTACCCTTTTTACTTATTTCAAAAAAGTGTAATGTTCAAAATTCAACGTACTATACAATACTCGTAAATTTATTAAAAATATTGACGCCTCCATAGAACGTACAGAAAATAAAAGTACCACATTTCCAATAGCAATGTCGTAACCATTGAGTCGTGTATTTTTACCTCGTCTTTTACAAATCACGTACTTTGTAAGAGGAACCTCACACAAAGGTCATCCGTGCCACAAAGACTCATAAATTCTTTCATAATATTGAACTGGTTTGAGGCTTTGACCTATATATGAAGTTAAATGCCTTTACCTCGAAATTATCTCATACTTATTTATCCACTTATCTATCCACTAGCTGTTGCCCGCAACTCTGTTTACGTGGAATTTAGTAACCAAACCTTTGCAAGTTATTCAAAAAAGCCATCCTCGTGAACCACTTCGTGAACCAATATAAAAAAAAACCGCATAAAAATCCGTTGCGTAGTTTTGGAGATTTAAGCTCACAACACATACAAAAATAACGACTTTATTTTATAATAAGTAAGGATATTTTAAGCAATTAACATCCCCTGTAGTAAGAAAACTCAAAACAAAACTATGCCAATACGTCTGGTCAGCGCAGCACAGACTTAGAGACAGAGACTTAAAAAAAAAGGATATATGTATCCTTTTTTGTAGAGATAGTTACTAGCTCTAGCATACTAGATTCCTAGTATGCTAGAATGAATGAATATGCCCTTCCAAAGTAGAGGAGGCTCGTGCCCAACTTACTACGACCTCTATTTTTTTGGCTAAACGTGTTCATAACGTCGCGTTTTAATCCTCGTATAAAAAGTTTTTAATTTCTAAACTCCAATTCCTTGTTCGAATTTACGTATTTTTTTATTTCGTATCGATATTTTAAATCGAACAGGTTTAATCAAACATAATGTATTTAGTCGACGCATCTAGATAAATTATCTATTCTCCATAGAAGAGTCACTTTGTTTTTAATAGTGATGTGATGAATAAACGATGAACTGAGAAAACATACCTTAGTTAAATTTATTTATCGTTTTGTAGTTTTCTTCCATCGCTCAATATATCCAAACGAATTTTAACAACTTTACTTACGAATCGACAGATAAACAATCGCGCTAAAACCAGATAGTGACTTGCGTGTCAAGTTGATTGTTTGGTTGACCTGTTAATCTTACTGGATCAAATAATAGAACTACTATATCGGTACACTTGTGATAAAAAATATATTTTATAGTGTGACTCATGACATAAAATAAGAGCGTTTTACTGTAATTGATAATTAAATTCCCCAAGACCTCTACGCTCAAGTTTCATCAGTTTTCATTTATGTTGTAAGAGTTAGCCACACTAATTGATTCAGCAAACTATAGTCAACGTCAAATAACTCGGTAGTCTTATTAGGCCCATAGCACACGGCGTATTTTAAACGCGCAGACGACGCGCGTATTCGTGGTTTAAACGAGATTTGATCGCAACCTTGTAACTTAAGCACACGGGGCGATTGTAAAACGCGCCTCTACTGCGCGTATACGCGCAGGTACAGCTGTACAGACGCGCTGTAGTCACTCGTAGTTTTTTGCGTTTCGATCAGAGACTCAGAAGCGCGGGCGCAATCATGGCGTGAGCCGTGAGCATCCCAGCCCCCCTCTGCCCGTACCCCGCTCCTTTGTACGCGCGTTTGTATCGCTTCAAATGCGCGTATACGCGCTTCATGCGCGCGTTTCTATTATCAATGCAAACGCAACAATCAGCGTTTACGGCGCCATAGAAGCGCGATCCTGAAACGCGCGTCGTCTGCTCGCTTAAAATACGCCGTGTGCTATGGGCCTATGGGCCTTAGTTATAAAAATAACGCTATCAAATAGAAACAAAGGACCAAAAGAATTTAAGTAGCCTTTAAACTCTTCCTGTTTTTCGAAATTAAACCCTACATCCTCTTATCTTAAATGAATCAGAAACAACTCAGTTTTTTTTATCATTACGAATTACGACAATTTTAAAGCTCCCAAAACTGGGAACAACCGGCATTACATGTGCAAA
The DNA here is from genome assembly GCA_916999025.1 of Orgyia antiqua. NCBI lineage: Eukaryota > Metazoa > Arthropoda > Insecta > Lepidoptera > Erebidae > Orgyia > Orgyia antiqua. The sequence goes on along the minus strand of OU779873.1, from coordinate 13,251,377 downwards.
AACTAATTCGTTTTATGTAGAGCTAGGTAAGTCAAATAGCCTATCGCGCGCTGTGACTGATGTGACTAACGAGACGCCTGTGATTGATTGAACAGAGAAGACAGAACGTCCACGGCTAACTGGTTGATGTATCACTTTTCTAATCCAACAAATTAATTGTGGTCGCACTGTGTGGTACTGTGTTGATATTAATTTATTAGCACTATTTTATCTTTACTTTTAAATTGTTATATTAATTTTTGAAGTAAATAAATCGAATCGACATGTAATTTATTAATTTTACATTGATCTTTATTATAGTGGAAAATGAGGTCGTTGGTTCAAATCCCGCTCATGGTGATCATTCTTTCCACTATAATTTAGTTTATTAGGAATTAACATATTGTCTTTAATTTCTTCCACGCGTTCTAGGGGAAAAGAAGTTTTATATTTACCGACATATCATTTAGATAAGAGCTCCTGTTCATTCGAATCTAAAAAAGAGCTTGTAATATACGTCCCGCTACTATCACTTAGAACACACTTCAACAATTAGCGGTATTTACGATACATTATTTGGGAGATTCCCAAACAACTACATAGCGTGCGAATCAAAATATTACATGACACGCCAACTTTAAGATTGAGACCACGAGCGATATAACTGATATATACATACCTACATACATAGTTCTTTTATTGCAGTCGTAATGTTATATGTTTTAATTAATATAAATTGGTAGTTGTTAAGTTTTATAATATCCTTAAAAATGATAACACTACGTCAATAATCTTGTCATAGGTAGTTATTGTCAGACCCTAACCTACTTTTACTAGAAGGTACTTTTTTTTTAGTACTTGGCACGTCTTTCGTATTGATAGAACTTCAGCCGTTATGGTAACCAGTTTGAGGCAACAAATACCTACCTATTTGGAATTGAAAATTTATGTTATATTCTAATGGGTCATAATCCAAATAATACACTCGATAATTTAGCAAGAGTTTAATAAAAAAATGCAAAATAATAATAAATATCTCCAAATGTTGAGCCTTAACACTACGGTATCAGTAGGTTTACAACATCCAAAAATACAAAAATTACACACACTCACACAATGAGGGCATCTTCATATATATATTACAACACAGAAACTTATTCGATAAAACTGATCATAAACTCCTTGCACCGTAGAGAAAAAAATGCAGGCGTGACTTTCGCGCCACTTAAAACGTCAGTGTAATGTCAAAAATTATGATCAATTTTACGAAAAGAATTATAGAATTAAAGCCGTAGATATTATTAAAGGAAAACATTGGCACTGGATTTCCAATTTGTAGCAATTTTGTGTATTAAATACATACATAATGTGCTTGGGACGAAAATTAATTGATAGAGAAATTTGAAATAAACATAGATTTATTGTCTCGGCACAAAATACGTGCGTAAATTATCCACTGGTTAGATTTTTGTGCATTGTGTGTTGAAATATTTCATAAAGAAATAGTTACACCGTTTTAATAATTTATCTGCAATATCCAATGTAATAAATTACTATAGATATGTCAAAAATAAAAGAAATGGGCATATATAAATAATTTAATTGTCATACTATGATCATAATTAAATTGTAATATTCATAATATGATCATTCTTTGTAGAAATAAAACTGATAATATAAAGAAAATATAGTGTATTTTTATATTAATTTACCAAAAGTGCTTACAAAAGACATTAATATGTGGTGATATATTTTATTTGAATACATTTTAGTTTTGCTGTCGGTACTGCATTATTATAAACTTTCACATTTGATTTATTTCAGCCACTAAAATGAACATCATTTAAATCCTATCGATACTTTATCGAGTATAATTCCAAATGAATTTCATAAAAACACTAATAAAGTAATACCGACATCAAACTTAATAAAAAAAAACTAATCTAAGTAAAATATACAAGAGAATCTTATTCATAAATTATACAAAGTAAATACATTTTGAATAATAATATTTTTGCAAAATTTTCCCCATTCCGTAAAAAGATTTTTGACTAGTCAATAAAACTACAACTACTCGTAAATATTTAATTAAAGTACGAAAACTGGAGCATTGTTCTCTTGTAAAACATAAGTAAACCATTCACTATTAAGTTGGGAAACTGGATCTCACGCATACAAGCATTATTAAGACATATAAAAAAGGGGCGTGGCCTGAGAGTCTATGTTGCAAAACACAAAGCCACGCCCCTATTTTATGTTTACTAATAGTGTTGTTCACTTACGCTAGATATAGACTAGTGCGGCAACCGCAGAGAGAGCGACGCACCATGTAGTGCTTTAGTCTTGCATTATCGCACTCAACTTATTGACAAGATGGTTCATTTAGTGCACTTTCTCTAATAAATAATGCTTTTAACGGATAAAAGCGGCAGTCCGCCTTCAGCCTTGCCGTGAATGGTAGTTTTTAATTTTACAAGAAAGAACATACAATATACTCGCATTAATGTGATTTAGTTAAGATTTCATAATTAAACTGGGGTTAATTTTAAGTGGGAAGATTTAGTACATAAATTTAGAGATTCCATTTTAATACTAGTTATAAAATCTAGATATTTAGATATATAGCAATGATTCATAAGATAAATATAGCTAAGATGTGGTAGTAACTTGATTACCCATTTAAGTAAAAAAATACTGTGTAAATATTCGAAAAAGATACAATCTACGATATTGGCGTCCTTTAATATTTTTATACATATCACATAAAATGTGCATATTTTGTGGTATATGTACATAAAAATTCTAATTTGGCCTCCATTATATCCATTATATAGTCCATAGTATATCTCCATTATATAGTGTGGCTCTATATTTATTTGAGGTAAAGAAAATTAAAACAATTTTAATTACTAGTTCATGTAAACAATAAAGTTAACAATAAAATAAATAAATAGTTTAAAAAAACTAAAAAACACGCTTTATTTAATCGAATTATTGCATTGTCATCGGTCTTTGACAGGTGTGCAAAATTTGAATAGAATCTGACCGTTTAAAGTGGGTCAAAATAGCGCCCAAAGGAGTCGGTTACAAACATACAAACAAACATACAAACAAACATACAAGTGAAGCTAATATAAAGCGTGTAATTATTATTAATGTAAACATTTAAAGTGAAGAATGAAAATATTATTACTTCATAAACCAAGGATGGATATGCAACCAAAAATGGTAGCATTTTCTGTACATTGCGGGGAATATCCTAAAGGATAACTTTATAATTTGATTCGGTACCTTAATCCCAAAAGTCCAATATAACTCATAGACTTTATCATAAACAAAATAAGTAAACGGGTAATCAAAATTACTAAATATACATCTCAATTAAAATTTCCAAAAACAAATTAGCAATATGATTTTTAACATATTGACAAAAAAAATATAGTCTTTGGTGTTTTGAGCAAAACGTGATGTGTCTATGGCATCAACTAGCGATAACTAGGTCGAGACTATATTACAGATATTCATAAAAATATTATTGTAGAAATACATCGAAGAAAAGCTTGTCTGGTAAATAGATCGGAATTGCGAAATAACTCGCTTTGCGAATCATAATACACCTACTGTTAAATGTAACATATACATATCCAAAATTATGTAAAGTTTTCGCGTATTTAATTTGGCATCGAACCTGCATCCCGTAAATGAAAGATTATTAATAAGGTTAGGTATTGATAGTAATGTTAAGTTTATCGAATTGTAGAAAGCTACTTCGATGTATTAACTACCCGAGAACTTGTATAAAATATGTTGCAGAATTTTAGATACGACAATGCTCTATCAAAAATTACATTGATATTATAAACCTAAGGATTTTAGCAATCAGAATTCAGAAGAGATTTTTTGACAAATCAGAGCAACAACTATCGAGTTCAAGAGATTAAAATCATCAAATAAAATCTAAAATTCTGCAAACATTACAAGACCTATTAAAATGTCCATATAAAACAGGTTACACAATAAAATGTCAATTCCCTAATAAATATGAGTACCCTACACATCCTTACAAAATATTTATATATTGCATAATTCCTATGAATTTATGCTATACATATAAGCATAACTGTATGAAAAATCATACATATGACATTATTTTATAAGCCTTCAACCTGATCTTCTCTGCCACTTTTTATATAAAACATTGTAGATAAAAATAAAAAGGAGGCGTAGACTGATAAGCAAAAGGCTTGATCCACGCCTCCTTTTCATGTTTCCGCAAATAGCCACGCCTCTTTTTTATGTTAGCCAGCCAGTAAGGTTTTTTTATAAAAATTAGCACGAGAGACCTGATTATCATATTAATTATAAGTATTGCATACAAATCATACACCTTACATTAACAATACGTATGATAAGATATACGTTCTAAATAAAAACTACATGTATTTATAAGCTATTCAATATATAAATTTGACGCAGTATAAAATAAATGCATTTATGGCAAAAGTAGGAATGTTGTGCTGTATAAAGACTGTGTATGTAAATAATTAAGCACTTTGCTACTTGTAGTTTAAGAATTAATTTTGTTTAGTAAAAAGAATCTCTTCAGACTAGATAATAAATATAAATAGATAATAAAAACTTTAAAATGTATAATATAGAATATCAGTCTAGGAAGCATTTTGGAATGATAATATCATTATGAGACAAAAAGGACCTAGTTGGATGACATAAGATTACGTTTTAGAGATCAGATTGAAAACATTAGTAAGTAAGTAATGCAATAAATTTAATACATAATTTCTTTTTATTTTTAAATTTCAATGACACAACTAAGACTTGATAGATTATTTAAATACTAAGTCTAATCTCGAATTTATTTAATCAAATAAATCTATCACTGAAAAACGATCGGAAAATCTAGAAATGTATAGCTATCACTGTACAAGTTTCTTGTCGCTATACATTTAGACTATTAACTTAGTTTGTCCACCGCTAGACAATTTAACAAAATCGATATTAATGACCAACATAAACTGAATATGTAGCATGTATTATGAATACACGTGCACGTACACGTGTAACAATATATGGAGTTGTTAGCATCATAATAATCACATAATATTTTTTAATATGATACATGAAATACGCACATTATGACGTCACACAAATGACGTGCACGTAAATATGAACGTGCACGTGTACGTATACGCAAGGTCTTAGTGAGAATTTTTTCAATACGTAATCACCGTGATCTCGTAAAAATTAACGCTATATTATATGGAAATAGAATACCTCCATACAATCCATATAATCTCTCATTAATCTTGACGTGCTCATCACTATTTGTTGTGAATAAAATTCGCACAAAGGCTATAGATTTATGCTGTTTTAGAGTAATACATTAAAATATAAACTACATATTATAATCATAAGTAAATTCAAGTGGTAATATTAGTGAGCATTGCAATGAGCATGATTTTTATGTTTGGTCAAAAGAGATCAGAAAGTTTTTTATCGAAAACCCTATGTTTATGTCTGTATGTATGTATATTGGGAATATTATATTGAGTTTATTAAAACTAGTTACATAATAATATTTATTATAACAGTTATCTGAGCAATATTTGGTTCTTGGATTTCAATCCTATTCTGAGCATTTTATCATAATTTGCTTTGGTGTAAACAATAAATTAGATTATAATTGTTGAATTTTCTGGTAGTTACAAATTGATAGAACTTCAACAAAATGTATACATAAAAATATCATGTTACACAATATATAAAAATTATTTATACAGAGAGAATGTAATTTCAAAAACTATTTTTATAAACATTTGTAAAGCCCAGGTTCTATCTGCGTCTCAATTAAATCGCGGATGTTAAACGAGGATGTGACCAACATGAATTAAACTTCTTCAATTGTCATAGTTTACTTGTATTTGGGCGCAGATGTTATTGATTCCAACAACACAGGTGGAGCAGCAGCATTAATCCTAACATTATGACTATTGCTGTTGTAATTTATTTTATTAAATACAAGGTTTTGTATTACTTTAAATTTGACTGGCAAAGAAAAATATCAAAAAGGGCAAAGAAAATGACTTTCTTTGGCCAAACCTTACCAAATATTAAATACAACATATAAAATTAGTCATATTGCATTATATGAACGATTATTTAAATAAGCATATAAATATATCTAATGACCTGATTGTATTTTGATTAAATCAATGCGAGTGTTAAACATATAATGTTAAATAATGTGTTAGCGTGATAATAATCACATAATATTTATTTAATACCCAAATAATGACGTCACATAAATGACATGCACGTAAATATGAACGTGCACGTGTACGTATACGCAATGTCTGAGTGAGACTTTTTTTCAATACGTAATCGACGTGAGTACGTCAATATTGATCCGATATTATATGTATAACAAGACATACTATTTTACAAGGATAAATAAAACCTTTGTGTCTACCCAAAGTGTTCTGGTAAGAGGCATCAATCCGAAGGGGGGGGGGGTCTAATGACCGCCCCCGTCGCAGTGAGCTCCCATAGATAGAGGACCACCCCTGGCCGGGTCATGAAAATACCTAAGTGACTTACCATAACCCGGCTAGGAGCAACACCGTGGGATTTAGTGGGTAGTCAGGCGCCAATAGGCAGGGTGTCTCACACAAAGCCCGATGGAAGCACAAAAAGAACACGCTCACCGAAAAGGCGAAGTGCGTAAATGCATTCCCTACATAGAAAAAGCCTTTGTGTTTACTAATCATTAAACACTTGCTATTAAAACTGAGTATATTAAGTGATATAAATAGAACAAGAGTGAGTGATATAAGTAACAAGATACTATTCACTCGCATTAACAGTAATCAATATACGAACAGGCATACATTAAGATAAGCCCTTAACATTATAAAAGTCTATAAAAATCGTCACTAAATTATGTTATTGGTATACCTAAAGGATGTTTGCGGTGAATTTAAGAATAATATGCATAATGCGACCTACTATTATCTTTGTATTGTCTATATTAATATTGTAAAGAGGAAACGTATTTTTGTATGTTTGTAATGAATAAACTCCAAAATTACTGGATAAATTTTGATACTTTCCCTTTAGAATGCTACATTGCTATCAAAGTAAAGATACCGTACTAATTTCAAAATTCACGCGATGGGAGTCGCGGGATTCAGCTAGTTTAAAATATGGGAACATATCTAGTACATTAAAAATAACACATTAACGTGTACGTGATACAGTAGTTAACGTCGCGACTACCGTTCTCAAGGTTGCGGGTTTGATTCCCGTATTTTTGTCTCCATACAAATATGTTTGTATTTCGAAATAAAAGTATGGTATATAATTACTATATCCGTATTCTGATACTCGTAATTCTGGTAAATAAGCTTCATTTGGGACCAGAGGTCGTGTAAGATGTGCATGAATATTTAATAATTAATTATTTATTCACATTATTTTATACTGTAAACCCCTAGGAATAAGATCAAGTTCATGTTTTTATCACCCATTATTATGATAGCAATCAATTCACCGCATACAACCAATAACCTGGTATAACCCGTTGATGTGCGGGAGCCTCTAAATATAACTAGTGGCTAGGAGCATCACTAAATTGCACTTAACATATTGTTATTATCTCACTGTTCCCACTCCGTCTCATCCACACCTTCCATACTGTCTTGTTCCAACTTCATGTTGATCTCCATTTTAGCACTCATTGATTTCATTATCTGTCATCAAAAATGGCAAGTAAATTAATATAAAACAACTCTCTTTCTCTCTCCAACCCATAAACGTCCCACTGTTGGGCACGGGACTCCTCCACTTTGGGAGGAATTATAGTCCACTGTGGCGCGCTGACCAGGCGTGTTGGTACAGGGTTTACTTTCGAGTTTTCCGTCTCTCACAAAGGATGTCATCTGTGTAAAATATCTCTTAGCCGGTGACACTTGTATTTTTAGTCCGTCACCACACGGACAGATAAAAGAATTTGTATATCTATTATTTAATAGTGTGTGCATAATAACTAAAGTACTTAGACATCTAAATGTATTATTGAGTTAGTATAGGGCATAACTAAATGAGTCAATGAGCATCTAATATTAAATTATAAGAAAATAGGTACTCTACACAACACAGATAGAAAATAGGCATCTAATACTACACTGTAGGAAAATAGCCAATCCACATAGAACAATGTTTCAAAATAGGCACTACATATATTGTTCGAAAAAAGGCATAAATACAAATGCATATAAAAAATAGGAAATAGGTATTTTATCGCAGAAAAGAGGTATTCTAAAACAAAAAATAGGTATTCTAACACGCAAAATAGGTATTCTAACACAGAAAATAGGTATTCTAACACACAAAATAGGTATTCTAACACAGAAAATAGGTATTCTAACACAGAAAATAGGTATACTAACACACAAAATAGGTATTCTAACACACAAAATAGGTATTCTAACACAGAAAATAGGTATTCTAACACAGAAAATAGGTATTCTAACACAGAAAATAGGTATTCTAACACAGAAATTAGGTATTGTAACACAGGCAATTGGAATTTAAATTCCTAATTTTGTTATAAAAATATATTTTTAAAATAAAATGGAATTAAATATATGAAATTCCTACTTTCACAGTTATGAAATTGCAATATAACAAACCTGATCCTGTTTTTCTTTGTTCTCTTGTGGGATGTGTGATCTAATGAGGTCTGGTTTAGGTTTCTGTGGTGTTGCCACAGGTTTATTATTGCTTTCCCGAATCACTGGCGACGCAATCGTTTGACCGGATACTGTGCGAAAAAAGTATTTTATTATATTTAAAAGCGGCTTTGATTCTAAAGTAACAACTAACATAAACCTTTAAAAAAGGACGAATCGGTGATAAGGTTGATTACCTATAGAAGAAACCCTGGGCTAGGAAGTCTAAGAAAGGCATACTTTGATCTCATTATGGATATCCTAAAAAGGTAAGGTTTATAGCACTTACAACTGTCGTACATGTATGACTAGATGTATGAGTATAATAAATTCAAAGAAGTATATTTAGATGGCGCTATATGGTCTCTTCTAACTTACATGGGAAAATGGCGTAATTGTGTGTATGTACATAATCTGTATATGTAAAGTATTAAAACGGATTAAGAACAATCGACACCCCATTTTTCCCTAGGGTCCTTTAAAAAGTAGCGGGAGTGCTCCCATGCCCAACAGTGGGACAAGGAAGGAAAGACCATATTTTTATATACCTAAACAGTTACTTACAGGGCTCCATGCCAGCTGGCTGAAGACTAACTAATTTAGGTGTAACGACAGCCCCCGACAGCCAGTCCTTGCCGCTCAACCAAGACTCCCATGTTACTAACGTGGGAGGGAAAAGATCGTCTTGGAATAACTCCATCTATAATGAAACATAGTTGTCAATATTTATTTTGTCACACACACAATAACAAGTTACTCAGAAAAATTACAAAAGCATTAAAAAAAATTTATTTAAAATTTTAAATTGAAAATTCTATTCTAATTCATTCTAAATATTCCTAAATTCAACATTTAGAAACATTCAGAAAAAATCATTTAGAAACAAGAAATTCAACATTTAAAAACATTCATTCAAGCTTTAGAACCCGCTAATAAAGGTACGAGAGCAATGTTCATACTCATTGCGTACGGAATCGCCACTCGGCAACCCGTCAGTATATTTGTCAAAGAAAATAACGTGTGTCTCAACTCCGGTTGGTTTAATACTCTAAGCATATAACTTACCTTTTTCCTAGGCACTGTAAATGACAAAGGCTCGATGGTACCATTGGTCAGTCGCATCGCTCTCGCGAATTCAACCTGAACAAAATATAAATACACATTTCATAATATTGCTTGCTGATTACCATGAGTGGGAGTAGAACCCACTACCTTGAAATACTTGAATAAAATATGCGTATTTTGATACCCATAACATAACATAATAAACTAAGCTTGGGACCAGAGGACGTTTGAGAAATTTGTAAAGATTACTGAACATTTTTATTGCAAACTGAACTTTATTGATATATATACTTTACCTTTTCAACAGCGACAAGATTCTTCTGCAAGAATGATATTCCTTGATGTAATGTCGGTGATCGGTGATGAGTCAAGGCACATAAATGTGGCGCCTCTGACGTCACCTCGTAGCAGTAGATTGTTGAATCACCCTACAGTTAAGATATTATATTAGCTAGTAGTTTTGCTAGGTCTGGGTTCAGTTACAGGCCAAGCTAGTAACTTTGATGTTAATATTATTAATAAAATACTCTATCTAGCCTATTACCGTCCCACTGTTGGGCACATTTTGGAAGGAAATTTAATCTACTATACCATGCTGACCAGGCGTGTTGGCATAGGGTTTATTTTTAAGTTTTCGATGTCTTAGGGAAGATAGTATGCACTTATGCTATTCCTTATCTATCTCTCATAGCGTGCTATAGAAGAAAATGGGGTGGTGACAATTGTTTTTATACATGTATAGCCTATATTAAAATACATAAACAACTCACCCTCCCAGTAAGGAAGATAGTGGCAGAGTCGTGATCGATGTGAGTCTGTAGAATGGCAGGCGAAACATCCAAGCCGACCGTACACACGGGGGAAGACAGGTCTGTAGCCTTGTATAACACTATCTGACGCTCCGATACTCTACAATAATGTTGTTATAATAATGTATGGGCCACAAAAAATTGATTTTTAAGCTCAAATTATATCTATATTGTGAAATACATACTTATCAAAACCGGTGACAACAAGATGAGTGCCGTTAAGAGCCCATACAACTCTTGCGCCGCGGGTTCCTGCCGGGCCGGCTCCTTCCAGTATTGCCTCTGTACTAGACCGGGGTTTGTATATCTGTGTTACAATGTTTGTATTAGAAATCACGTGTAGTTATTAACTAAAACCTAGGTTTTAATATCAATATTAAATCTCTAAAAACCTTAAGAGCATTAACCAAACAAAAGTACGAGAGCAATGCTCATACTACATAAATAAATTCTAAACACAAGATAATTATAATTCATCCAGAATTATTCTCAAACACAAACTCACCCTAATAAGTCCATCCTTACAAACAGTAGCGAGATATTCTCCACAAGGTGACCACTCTATAGCAAATATTTGATCTGTATGTCCTGTGAGCGTGATAGCGGCTACTGGGGTCTCAGGTTCGAGGTCCCATATCTTCACGGTAAGGTCATGAGCAGCGGTGGTCAGCAGATCAGACGCGCACGGATGAAAACGGATAAGGTAGATCTTGTCGGGATGTGCGGAGAATGTACGGTTTGGTTCGTTCGTTGATTCTTGAAGACCTGGGAAATATCACAAATATTGTACAAGTTAGTAAAAACACACTACACCGACGTGATTGGAATATAAAAACGAACGAAATATAATTTTACAACTTTGTCGACACAAAATTCGACGCCAAGCGACTTTTATAGCATTAAATTACATAGCAGTTTTCGAAATGATAATGAGTTTTTCTCATTATTCTTTTGTAGAATCAAAACCAGCCAAAATTATTTTCTATAATAATTGTAATATGCTAGTGAAAGTCCAATCAAAATTGGTCCAGCCAATTCAAAGATTACCTCCGGCAATCACCTCACAGTCGACAGACAGATATTTTTATTTTCTTTTGAAAACATTCTGATCTATTTGGTAAACCAGTTATTTAAACAGTCATATCAGTTTTTTTATTTTCTTAGAAGATAAAGAAAGCACAAACCTCCATCAGGTATGATCCACTCCCGGACCAGTCCATCATCACACGCCACCAGGATCCTCTCTGGACGGAATGGATCCCACGCCCAGTCTTGAAGCGGAGCCGGATGTAATAATGCTGCTACTCTGTTATTAACAATATAACTTCCTTAGTTCAAAAACTAAAAAACACGCTTAATAATCCTGAATATATTTTTAAATAATTGCATTGTCATCGGTCCTTGTCAAGTGTGCAAAATTTCAAATCAATCTGAATATTGCAAGAGGGTGAAAATCGCATTCAATATTAATATAACATTTTTATTATTTTTTAAAATTATGTTCTCATAGTTCCCGAACATAGCCGTCAAAGCGTTGCCGCGGGAAACAAAGTTAGGCGAGGATGAGTGCGCGTGAACTGCGATACAAGGTTCGGTTTCGGCAAAAGTTTCGGCCGATTTTGGCCGAAAACGAAGCTGCCGCCGAAACTTGATTTTTGGCCGAAACTCGGCCGAAACCAAAACCGAACTTTCGGTCGGACACTAGTTTATATAATATAATATTGAGTTACCTGGTGCTGGCGGGGTGTGTGTGAGGTGCGACAGAGACAGAAGTAGCTCCCTTGGGCAGTTCCACGATACCGACACGACCACCACCACCGCTCAGTGGCACCGCACAACGATAACCGTTAGCTACAATAATAACATACAAATATTTAAGGAATATTGTTATTCTGTATATTGAGTGCAGTAGCGGATTTACCCTAAGGCCCGGTAGGCCCAGGCCTAGGGCGGCCCCAAACGTGGCAAAAAACTTATTATAACGTATGGCGGGTGGACTGTACTGCATGGTGCAATCCATACCACATCCTTAAATACTCTTCTATATTTTTAACACGCTTTTATTAGTTTCACCTGTATGTTCGCTTGGTTGCTTGTTTGTTTGTAACCTAGGTTATCATAACCAAGCCAAGCTAGTTGCAACAACTTATGTACCATATTCTTGCGAAATAAAACTGATTCTTTCTCCTAAATTTCTAAATCTATTTAGATAAAAGTTGGCAATGAAGTAATTTCATTATGTAGTCTAATGGTGGATACTGCGAAAGGGGTGGCTCATGGCTTGGGGCGGCTCATGGCTTGGGGCCTAAGGCGGCCGAGACTGCAAATCCGCCACTAATCTAATAAGTGCTATATGAATAAATGTGCAAGGAATTTAGTCTAAAAGATTACTGAAGAAAAGATGTCATTGAAGTTAATTTAATAGCTAATTAAGTAGCTAATTCCCGCGATTTCACCTGCGTTTATAGTTATTAAGCAACCCGTCAATATACATCAAATCCTAACAAATAATACAAAAAGCCAACCTCGTAAACCACTCTATCATTTAAAATAACCGCATCAAAATCCATTGCGCAGTTTTGCGCTCACATAGGGACATACATACAAAAAAAAACCACTTTGTTTTATAATAAGTAAAGATCAAGAAGAAACTTCAAAAGTTGAAGAAACTTAATGTTGCTGAATAATGTTATTGACACTACACTTATGCTTTAGTTAGGTTACATTTAGTCGTGGAAAAAGAATTGGTACATATATTATGCTAAAACCATGATCATGACATCACGCCTTTTTCCCATAGGGGTAGGCAGAGACAATAGAGCGCCATCTGCTACTATCTAAACATACTTCCTTCGCTTCATCCACACTCATACATCTGGTCATACATGCTCGACGGTTGTAATCATGCTAAAAGTTCAAGTACAGTCAACTTACAATAAAACCCGTTACATTCTCCAGATATCTGTCTGCTAATATTTTTAATATTCTCCACCTGCGTCGACTTGTGTCCCGGCGTGCCCGTCAAGTGACGGAATTTTGATACCTTACCTAAATAAACAAAATTTATTGATTAACTTTAATAACATACATACATATATATATAACATCACGCCTTTGACCTGAGGGTAAGCAGAGACTATAGACCGATTTACTACCGCTCGCGACTTCCCCGTTTTTGCAAAATTTCTCACTGATGCTTCACTTCTATTGGTCGCAGCGTGATGTTATAGCCTCTAGCCTTCCTCCATAAATGTACAATCCAACACTAAAAGAATTATTCAAATCAGACCAGTGATTCCTGAGATTAGCGCGTTCAAACAAACAAACAAACTCTTCAGCTTTATAATATTAGTATTGATTTATCATTATGTCCCATATTGTAGCACACCATGACCAAAACCGTCTTGATGGATTTAGAATGACGTCACAAAGTTAACCATGTATCAGAACTAAAGGTGGAGTGGTTTATGTAATGGACTGCCGGTCTCGAGGTCGCGGGTTCGATTCCCGCTTGGGACAATCATTTGTGTGATATCCATAAATGTCACACAAATGTTTGTACTGCGTCTGTGTGTTTTCTATGTATTATAAGTATGTATTTACAAAGGAAAGTAGTTTATGTAGTATATTTGTATTCTGGTACCCATAACACAACATAAAAGCTTAGCTTGGGACCAGAGGACGTTGTGTAAAATGTCCGTGAATATTTATTTATTTATTTTATTTTATTTATTTTATTATCACCATCATCATCATCATCATTATTGATAAAAAAATTCTCATGAAGGTAGGCAGAGACTACAGATCGGCATCTGCTACGATGCCAACAAACTGCCTTTACTTTATAAACACTCATACATCTGGTGATGTATGCAAGATTACATACCGAACACAGTAGAAGTTCTCTTGGTGGTGACATTAGGTACTGACGCACGTTTGTCTTCACGTTCAGGACTCTTGCGAGATTTTAGTGAATCACGACGTCTGAAATAAAAATAATAATTACTGATCTGATATTAACACTAGCCGTTACCCGCGACTTCGTACGCGTGGTATTTAGACAATTTTTCCCCGTTTTCGCAACATTTTGCAGCAAGTTTTATCAATATTATTGACGGGCTTCGTGGTGGAGTGGTTTATGTAATGGACTGCCGATCACGAGGTCGCGGGTTCGATTCCCGCTTGGGACGGTCATTTGTGTGATATTCATAAATGTCATACAAATGTTTGTACAGCGTCTGGGTGTTTTCTATGTATTATAAGTATGTATTTACAAAAGAAAAGTAGTATATGTAGTCTATCCGTATCTGGTACCCATAATACAAGCATAGAAATATAACTTACTTTGGGACCAGAGGACGTTGTGTGAAATGTCCTGAATATTTATTTTTTTATTTTATTTTAATATTGTCAAAGATTAACTTTACTAAGTGGAATGTATTGATGTTATGTATGTATATTTTTTTTTTTTCCTTATAAAATTATTATAATTTTAAACTTGAAGGCTTTCGCCGCCCTTCTTACTTCTAAGAAGGGCGGCGAAAGCCTTCAAGTTTAAAATTTAGCTCTATCTCTATCAATTTATAGGGCGGCAAATTAAATTAGCCCGGGGCGCAAATTTTCAAAATACGTCTTTTAGCTTTATATTACCTGATTGGTGCGGGTGATGGAGGTGTATCAGACTCTACAGCGACGCTTATTGAACGAGTCTTGAATGTACGACGAACTTCTGCGACTGATGGTTGACTAGCACCACCGCTAAAACATAAACAAGTTCACAACATTTAAATGTAAGCCTTTAAAGTTATATATATAAATAGTACGGGTTCCGTAGTACATTTTTTTCACTTGATTACTATCAAGCTGATTTTCCGTGAGTAGCTTTTATTATGACGAGGCGCCCAATAATTTTCTATTCCAAAATCTCGATTGTGGTAGTTAGCAGAGGTAACATGGATAAAATATCGTACTACCCATAAAAAAAAGACGTAAGTGAACTTGCGTCAAAAATTTCAAACAAAAATTTCAAAAAAATCACTTACTGCTTTCTTCCAGTAATAGTACGATATTTTATCCTTGCTATCTCTGTTAGCTACCACAATCGAGATTTTGGAATAGAAAATTATTGGGCGTCTCGTCATAATAAAGATACTCACGGAAAATCAGCTTGATAGTAATCAAGTGAAAAAAATGTACTACGGATCCCGTACTAAAAGGGAAGGCTAGCTGATAAAAGCAATTCGAGAAAAAATAACTTAAAAACTTACAAGATCCAACTTTTTTTAATGACACTTTTTGAATGAATGAAACACATTCTTTGTAACAAAATAACACAAAATTACAGAATACATACTACAAATTTAGGGTTATGTACCAAAAGATTAAAGAGGACCCTATTATTAAGTCTTAGCTGTCTATCTGTCACCAGGCTGTATCTAATGAACAATGAGAACTAGACAGAGTTTTGTTGTTGTATCTATAACTTAAACTTAAGTATTCAGATAAACTAACTCAGTTTGCTCGAATATCTTAATACGTTCCGCTGTGCTCGGAGTCTTGGGTCTGTATCCTGAGTCTGAGGAGTTCACCTCTTCTTCTACGCTCGTGTCAGATTTACCGTTTGTGTATTCTTCTGTAACAAATACAATACATTTTAACACGTCTAATATCGGTACCAATACTACGTGCACGACTAAAGTTGATAAAAAAAATTAAAACGGCTATAGCGTATTTTTATTTATTGGCTATCTAATTGTGCACATTTTTTAAATTAAAATCGTTAGTCATAGATTTTCTAGTAAAAAAGTTCTGTTAACATTGCCGAATTGTCTATAAATTATCAATTATAAGTTAAGTTTGGTGGTGCGCGTAGAATCGACACCATTCTCGAAAACTTTCGTGTTTGACAGACAAACAGACAGACAGTAGTAGTTCCATAGACGCGTATATTTTAGATAGATAAATAAATATTGAAAAAAATTTAAATAACAAATTTGTTTGGTTTAAAATTATTTTGTTACGGCTTTAGACGCGAATATTTGTTTTGAAAATTGAAGTTTTATTTGCTCTGTACAATTCGTCAATAAGTAGTTTTATTTCCATATATGAGTCACGCAAGGGTTACACATTGGTACCAATTCTACGTGCACAACTAATATTAACTAAAAAATTAAAACAACTATTGCTGTATTTTGATTTTGGGCCTATTTTGTTGTGCACATTTATATTAATTAAAATCTTTAGTCTATTATAAACAGTTTTTATAACAAGAAAGTTTGGTCGTCATTACCGAATTGTGTTATCGACACTACCAAAATTCACTTTTTAGTCAACTTTAGTTGTGCACACAGAATTTGTATCAATATTAATATTACGTTTGTTACATTGTTTCAGACAATAGACTTAAACAAGTAAGAACCCACGTACCTTTGGCTGCAACTTCTACATCACTGGTGGGAGATAGAGACTTGTCTTTCTCTTCTTCCTTCAGTATCGGTGTTGATGTCACCGGTGTTGTGGCTTGGCCGGACACTGGTGATGTCGCTGGAGAAATATATTTTTACTTGTAATAAAACAAAGTCGTTATTTTTGTATGTTACGTCGTTATGTTACGGGTTACGTCGCGTTCGTTTAACTAACAACACTTCTGTGTATTGTGCTACATATTAAATAATAAACAAAAGTTTTTCAACGTGTAATTACTTATTACAGATAAGACTTAAGTTTTAGTGTGCTCATATTAAGTGTAAATAACAAACAACACGTAAAATAATAGAATTATAGAAAATAATCGTATAATAAACTGAGAACTATTAATTAACTACCCACATTTTAATTATTTTTATTGTGAAGATTATCAAAGTTGTTTTTTTTACATTATTTTACAATGGCTCAGTGCGCAAGTTGTGGTAAGTTCTTATCACCAACCGGTTCTGCCGTTTGCAGTGCCTGCCATGGTATATACCACAAAGAATGTGCTGGCATGAATAGTGTTGCGATCGTGTGTAAAAGCTGGGAATGTTCACAATGCCTGAAGAAAATACACCAAGGCAACAGTAGCTGTATCTCTGTCAATGCTGCAGGAATATCAAAATCATATTCCAAAACGTCTGTCACCTCGGACGTTTCGGGTGAAACTTGTGATCTCGTCGAGATGCGCCGTGAGCTTGTGGAGTACATGGCAGAACAGCGTGAATTTCGGCTGGAAATTCGCGCAGCAATGGCCAGTATGGACGAACGCATGAACGGCCTGGAGCACAGAATAGAGGCGCTGGAGGTAAAAGACATTGCATCTGTGTGTGAAGAGGTAACTGTACTCAGGGACTACGTAAAACAACTGGAATTAGATCTTAATGATTGCAATCAAGAATCATTATCAACTGATCTTGATATAGGCCATCTTCCTGAGGAGAAAGAAGAAAATGTGGCACACTCCATAATATCGCTGGCGTCCAATCTGGGGGTAACCCTAGAGGATAGTGACATAGTGTTTGTTCAGCGCGTCGGAACGGTGGATGAGAGCAGCAGTGCGGCTAGCAAGCGCCCCCGTCGCGTATTGGTGCGGCTGACGCGTCGCACATTGCGCGATCATCTATTGCGCGCCGCACGCGCCCGCCAGCACCGTAATGCCCTGTCTTTGGGCTCCCCTACGCCATCCACTCGCATCTACGTTAACGAACGGCTCACAAGAATCAATCGACTGCTGTTCCGTCGGGTTCGGATCGAATGTCGTAATAAACAGTGGCAGTACTGCTGGACCCGAAGGGGTCGTATTTACGTACGCAAAGCGGATGGTTTACAGGCGTATCAAGTACGTTCTGACGAGGATATGCCCAGCATATTCGCAATCATTGATGCTTGAGAATGTTTTCGTTTCTGTAACTGTTTTTACTTTTTGTGAGCAAAAATGCTATTTATATTGTAAACAATCTATTAAAGTGATTATTCAGTTTAATTTAATTACCTATAACTACAATGCCGAACGTTTTGTTAATCTGCATGATGTATGATTGTCAACTAATGTAATAAAATAATACTTACACATGGATTAGTTATTAGATTTTCACTAATATATCAATTATTATTATTTAGTCCGATATTATTAGGTTTAAGTTTGTACTGTTTACTATATCTCTTTACCAACCATTTTTTAGTACAATTATAATAATATGATATTCGTTTTTCATATATTAATCTATGTTCTATATTATTAATTATACTTATACGAGTATGTAAATACAAGTTCTCATTTACTATTACTTTTTCTTGTAGTAAATTGTTTTTCCTTGTAGTAAATTACTGTTTCTAGTTCATTTTTTTTTTTATTTTATTTTTGATTTGTGTTGTTGTTAGTTAAATTTGTGACGTCCTCCAAATACGGCCCAACGGAAGACCAGCGCTGGTTTTTGACCAGCATTATGCTGAGTTGGGTCCGTATTTGTGACTACTCACATTTATTTATTTTATTAGTTCTGTGAACAGTGTTGTATTTTTTTTTATATCTTTATAAGTTACATTTTTTTTGTTATTGTCATATGAGTAGTCGCAAATAAAATTTTTCTTTCTTTCTTTCTTTCTTTCTTTCTTTATGTCTCTATGTGAGCTTATATCTTCAAAACTACGCAACAGATTCTGAAGCGATTTTTTTATTATGGTGGTATATGAGGATGGCTTTTTTGTATAATTTGATAAGGTTTGGTTTTAAATTTAAAGTTGCGGGCAACAACTAGTAACAATATATTTACTCTTTCTCTCTCCAGCCCATTTACGTCCCACTGTTGGGCACGGGTCTCCTCCACTTTGGGAGGGATTATGGTCTACTGTGCCGCACTGACCGGGCGTGTTGGCACAGGGTTTTTCCGACTTTGACAGAGGATGTTATCAGTACACAATATCCCTTACCTGACTTTTACAACACCCTGGGGAGGAATTGGGGTGGTGACGCTAATCTCAGGAACCACTGGTCCGATTAGAAAAATTCTTTCAGTGTTGCATAATACTATTATCGAAGAAGACTATACAACATCACGCTGCGACCAATAGGAGCGAAGCAACATTGAAAAATGTTGCAATAACGGGAAAAATTTTCTAAATTTTACGAGTACATTGTTTTTTACCGCGGGCAATAGTTAGTTACAGTTAAAATAACAAACCTGAATCAGACTTATGTAGACCACCAGGCACTGATGGTACTGAGAACACTTTATCAAAGGAGAACTCTTCATTACCAGTCGACGCTGAGAATGGCTTCGGTCCCAGACGAGGCTATTTAATAAAAATAAATATTAGTGACATTTTTACACAGCGATATAATTAAAAAAACAAGTTCAAATATGTTTATAACAAAATTAAGGTAAGTTTAATAAAATAATTCATAGGAATTGCTTTTATTATAAACAAAAAAATAACACTTTTAACATCTTAGTTCTCAAAGCATTTGGCTGTTATTTCAGAAAACCCCAATTGATATAACCCCTAAAAAATTTAACATGTACATCATTTGGTAAAAAAAAAATTACAATCATATACATACCCTCGCTAATCCGACATGTCTAATACTATGTTGACTAATTGTTTTGTTTTATTTTCAATACCTACATAGGCAGCATATTTTGTATTTCAAACAAAATTAAATGTGTACTATAAATTCGTAATTTGTCAAATCACAAGATACTTTTTAGGGTTCCGTACCCAAAGGGTAAAAACGGGACCCTATTACTGAGACTTCGCTGTCCGTCCGTCCGTCTGTCACCAGGCTGTATCTCAAGAACGGTGATAGCTAGAGAGTTGAAATTTTCACAGATGATGTATTTCTATTGCCGCTATAACAACAAATACTAACAATAAAATAAAATAAATATTTAAGGGGGGCTCCCATACAACAAACATGATTTTTTTACCGTTTCTTGCTCTCATACAACAAACGTGATTAATTAAGTATTGTGTGTGTTGTTTGCTCATTTATTAATAACGTGCCTTATGTTGCATAGATAATGGTACGGAACCCTTCGTGCACGAGTCCGACTCGCACTTGACCAATTTTTATCAATAAGTTTCGGATTCGATAGTCCGAAATTGCCTTACAAAACGTTTATCGGATTAACGCTGGTCTATTATAAATAAATATTTACGGACATTTCACACAACGTCCTCTGGTCCCAAGCTAAGCGTATATGCTTGTGTTATGGGTATCAGAATACGGATATAATAAATAAATAAATAAATATTCACGGACATTTCACCCAGCGTCCTCTGATCCCAAGCTAAGCTTATATGCTTATGTTATAGGTACCAGAGTATTCTGGTACCTATGGTAGAAAAGTATGGTAGAAAAGTATGGTAGAAAAGTATGGTAGAAAAGTAGTGTATGTAGTATATCCGTATGGATATACTACATACACTACTTTTCTTTTGTAACTACATACTTATAATACATAGAAACACCCAGACGCAGTACAAAGTATATACGTATTCTGGTACCCATAACACAAGCATATAAGCTTAGCTTGGGACCAGGGGACGTTGTGTGAAATGTTAAAAAAAAACATTTGTATGACATTTAAAAACATAACACAAATGATTGTCCCGTGCGAGGATCGAACCCTCGTGAACAGCAGTTCGTTACATGTAAGACTAGACCACGAGATCCGTCGTTAAATTTGTTATATACCTTATAACCGGATACAGTTGTTGAGGTAGTTCTTGGCTTAGGCTTTGGTATTTCAGAATGACTCTCATCCATCGAACCCGCTTCCGAAATCGAAGATCTGGGCATCGGTTTTGGTACTTGTACCCCATTAATCAGACTATTACTCCTTGATAAAGAAGACTCAGTAGATTCAACGCTATCTGTCTTTTCAATAGACTTTTCTACCTTTTCAACGGACTTTTCTATCTTTTCAATGGGCTTTTCTGTCTTTTCAACGGGCTTTTCGGTCTTTTCATTTCTTTGAGGAACGACATCAGGTTCATTCTTCTCTGAATCACAATCAGTCTTTTCATAATCAGTGATTTTTTTATGAAATCCATTAGTTTCTTTCTGGTAATCTATTTTATTGGTCTTTTGTCTTTCCATGCCTTTAATAAGGTCTTTTACGTTAACGAAATCAATTCTATCTTCATCTAATGTTTCTACGTCTTGTGGTCTAGCAGTTACAGTTGATTTTGGTTCTTCAACTTGAATTGGAGTAGCTTTCTTAGCTTCTGCTATTTTTGGTAATGGCATAGCTAAGATAGCTTTTACAACGTCTTCTAGACTGCCACGATGATTCTAAATTAAAAATAAAATCGCATATTGATATAGGTATATTTATTTTTAAAAAAAATCACCTATAAAACTGTCTTATTTTGAACCCAACAATATAAAAATATTTTTTTATATTACCAACAAAATATCATTCAAAACATGCACATTATTAACTAAAACTACTGTATTAAGCAATACCTCAAACAATCTAAAAAAAATATGAAAGTAAATCGTAAAAAGTAAAAAAATAATAATATATTAAAAAATACTTACATCTCTACTACCAAATAATAAGCACCACACAAAAACAACACCAAACACTTAATAAAAAAATAACTAAATAAATACACAAAAACCGATATATTTTTCTAAAACAAAGAAATTAAATAAAATCCAACACTAAATAAAAACTACGCAACGAGACTATTAAAACTATGCAATAACACCCAATAATTATTTAAAAAAATAAATTAAAAATGTCAGATGAAAAGTAACACATGCACAAATTCAACTATATATCATTGACAACGATCCCATTTTACCATTTGGCACAAAACCCTAAAAAAGTATACGAAGGCACATCGTAGGCACATAGAAGGTATTTAGGCAAAAAAATGTCATGCCAGAATTAATTAGACTTAATATAAAAGTGAAGTAACTCAAAAACAAATAACACACTGCTAAGTATAACATAAGCTGGCTTGAGAAAAATGTTAAATCCTTTTTAAATGACATAAAAACAGTTATCGTTGACGTATTGAGGCGCGTTTAGTATAATAATATGTATATTGTATAATATTTCGAGTTGAGTCAGTTTCTTTTTAAGCGTCCGTTTGAAATAAATATTCTTCTTCATCATCATCATCATCATTATAACGCCTGAATGCAGCGCAAACTACCTTGCCTGAAGCCGAGGAACTATGTTTAGATCGTAGCAAATAGCACTCTATATTCTCGGCATACCCCCATGGGAAAAATGCGTGATGTTATATTTTTTTATAAGTATAATATATTTGGGTTAAGGGCCTACATCAATATTATCGTATGTCATTGCCGATACGTACATATTAACACAGCCAGTAGGCACAGAAAATGAAGAATTAGGGATACTTTTCCTATTTAGTCAAAATCTACTAAATATATTTTAATTCTGATCCACGTGTTTCTATATATAATAGTTACCTATGTTTTTAAAGTTATTTCATTAGTTAATACGCGATAATAGACCGACAAATGAAAAAAATAAAAAATTAGAGAGGTTGTTTCACCAAGATTTTCTATCGAGAAAACTTTTTTCAATCGCGTTTCTGAGTTCATGCGATCCTAGATCATATATTGAAAAAACATATACTTAAAAATTAGAGCTCTAGCCATTCAATCTAAAGAAACAATGAAAACTTCGTACGTAGAAAAATGCACGAAGCTATTTTGGTATCCTCTTAATTGTCTTACCTGGGCATCATTTTTAGCATCCGGATGTAAAGAAATGTTAGGCACTGGGTGGTCATGATTGTCTAGCCACATTGGAGCACTTAGATAAGTGACAGAACCACTTGTATCCGGGTACAAATCACTGTGATATTCACGATAACTCTGCAAAAATAAAATAATATTATTGTTAATTTTCTTTAGAGAATCTTTCAACTCAGTCCTACCTGTGACGAGGGTTCCTTAGAGCGCGAAATGGAGAGAGTTAAGGGCCTACATCAATATTATCGTCGACATGTACATATTAACACAGCTAGTGGGTATAGAAAATGAAGAATTAGGGATATTTTTTTTGTTTACTCAAAATCTACTAAATATATTTTAATTCTGATTTACGTGTTTCTATATATAATAGTTGCTTATGTTTTTAAAGTTATTTCATTAGTTAATACGCGATAATAGACCGACAAATGAAAAAAATAAAAAATTAGAGAGGTTGTTTCGCTAAGATTTTCTATCGAGAAAACTTTTTTCAATCGCGTTTCTGAGTTTATGCGATCCTAGATCATATATTGAAAAAACATATACTTAAAAATTAGAGCTCTAGCCATTCAATCTAAAGAAACAATGAAAACTTCGTACGTAGAAAAATGCACGAAGCTATTTTGGTATCCTCTTAAAACGGAAATATACGCGTAATGTTGATTTGTTACACTTTTAAGCAAAACCTATCAAATGGATTTTAATAAAACTTTAGTTGTATAGTTTATAGATCAGGATGACATACTTCTTCTTCTCCAGCCCATTTACGTCCCACTGTTGGGCACGAGCCTCCTCCCACTTTGGAGGGATTATGGTCTACTGTGCCACGCTGACCAGGCGTGTTGGTACAAGGTTTACTTTCGACTTTTCCGTCTCTCACAGAAGATGTCATTTGTGTAAAATATCCCTTAGCTGGCTTTTACAGCATCCTGGGGAGGAGATGGGGTGCTAAGCTTAAATTAGCTTAAATAAACGAGTCGTACCTACGTTAGAAAATATCACATCAATTTTAGATAAAGAAAGTATAATATTATACATAATTTGAAATATCAAAATACGAGGAAATCGTTCGTCGTCGTTTTAAACGTGCTAAGTATAATAAGCCCTCTATATTTACCTTCCTAGGCACCTGGTACATGATAGGCACAACTGATGAGCTACAAAGTTGTAGTACTCGGTTCACTTCACCTTCCATAACTCTCAAAGCTCGTTTCGGTACCAAACAAGCACCTTTTGTCTGTTCACCTATAAATATACACATACATAAACCTGGTTTCTGAATAACTATGGTTTCTATTCTAGTATTAACTAACTGTATTACAGATATCAGTGCATAATGCATTAAAAGAACCAAACAAAATGTGTAAAATAAATGCTGGTAAGAGAACAAAACGATTATGAAATGAACATTTATATAGAAAAAAATATATGATACATACCACCGAACATAACCCCCTTCTTTTGGCAGTCGGTTAACAATGATTTTATTTATGAACAATTTCTATCACAGAGGTTTTGGTCTTTTATGTTAAATGTCGACAAAGGCACCAAAACCATTTAAGCATAATTTTGAGGTATTTAGATGTTTTCTCAAAACTTTTCTGAAGCAAAAACTTACGATTGTAATCTATTCTTACTCACCAGAATGTCTCAACCCTTCAATTAAGTATGGTTCCCGATCAGTCAGCTCCATATACAATATAGTTGTGTCTCCTTTCCCCGCTAAGAACAGCATATTGGTGTCAGGATCGAACAAAGGCATGAGTATACCGGTAGAACAGTCTAGTTCTAAGGTCTTCTGAGTTTGTGACAAGTTGCGAATATCACGGATCATTATTTGCCTCAATCTGGCTGCATCGAAACCTGAACAAAAATGGGAGAAAGTTTGTTTAGGTTGAAAAATTAAAGAAGGATGGATTGGATAGCATAGAACGGCATAAAAAAACATACTGAGAAGACAGAAAATATGAAGACTTGACCACTGGCCTAAAGGAAAACCAACTGAGGCTCTTCGATAGCTCAATCGGTGACAACTACGGAAACTAAAATATTACTATTTTTTATTAGCAGTGTAGACTCTAATTAAAGTCAAAGACACCATCTCTTGACCACCTAGAGAGCGATTTACGCATAGCAAGTGTTCGCAATATAAAGGCGTAGCGATTCTGCGCGTACAATTTGAACAGAATTGTATGTTGTTTTAGAACTTACAAAGCCTCGGTGCCACAACTGTGTAAGTGCTGTACTGAATACCTTCATACAGAACATCGTTTATATTACCAGTCATGTTGTAAACACTTACCAGTTGTAAGTATCCTATCCTGATCTCCCAGCCAAACGATCCTGCTCTCCTTGATATTTTGATGACTGTTGGCAACGTCCAGCACCGCGGTCGATGCTCGAGGGTCCACAATACGTACTTTCTTGTCTTTGCATGAGGTAGCCAGTAACTTACCATCCTTCTTCCATGAGGTCGATTGGATCACTTCACCGTGATCTTTATTTACTGTAAATTATATTCATCTATTACTCTTTTTCCATTTTGTTTAGGCTTGGCGTTACCTGATCTAACCATGCTATCTCTTAAGTATTTATAAAGGAAGAAGTTGACGTATAACGCACAGTCGAAATTACAGAAGCCAGAAACCTGTTCGCAATATAGACTATCACTAAGAAATGAACTGGATTTTTGAAATTTCAGCTCTAAAAGGGTCTTTAAAAGATCGTATGAAATTCCATAATTCTTGAAAATCAGGTAGGAATGTACTCCTATCTCACAAAACCAAACAAACATTTATTTTAGTAACACAAGGTAAAATTGTTGAAATAAGTTATTGAATCGGATCGCTCATTATAACATCTAGGGCGAGAATATGAGGAAAAGGGCTGGTTGGTCAACAGGATACAATGGATTCCAGAAAGTTTTTCATCAAAGCCAATAACGAATGATCAAAATTCACACCCAGACATAGCGTAATGATCTGTGTTTGTCACACAAATAGTTCCCATGAGTGGCAATCGAACTCGTGATCATAAGTTGGCTACACTACCTACCACACAACTTCACAGGTCATAAAACGCGAATTATTTGATCCGGTGTATTTCATTATAAGTATGAATTTACAAAAAGAAAGTAGTTTAAGTAGCAGGTATATCCGTATTCTGGTACCCATAACACAAGCATATATGCTTAGCTTGGGAACAGAGGACGTTGTATGAAATGTACGTGAATATTGATTATTATTTATCCGCCTTTCTGTCACCGTGGACTAAAAACCGTTTATTTTGCTGTAATAGCTGTAGCTATGGAAATAAATGAATCCGTTTACTAGTTTTTGAAGTAAAAATAAACAGATACGAGAAATGAATACATTCCATTGTTATATGATAACAGTTCATTGTTCGAAAACGAAAGGTTCGGCATGATACATAGATCAGGTATATTTATAACTCAATAAACAAAGCGCAGACTCTTAAACCCGTCCTAAAATAGAATCCTGACAACGATCTTGCCCAAATTTAAAGTTAATGCTATTGACGTACCAAAAGCCTCCTTCTGCTTAGTCAAGTCCCACAAAGCAAGTTCATGTCCAGACGCGACATGTATAAGTCCATCAGCTACTGGATGAAATCCAACGTTCTCCACACGTCTCTGTTTCTGAGACAACGTACATTCTGGAGTCGATAACGACTCCTTTAGACCTTCAGGTGGAATGTGCCATATTTTCACCTATAACAAAAATAAAGGTAGTGTATAGTTACTCAAGTACATACGCACGTAAGAAGTTTTACTTCTTTGTTTATTGTTAGTGTAATATTTTATTTGTATAGCAAACTTCAGGGTGTCAGTTCTGTTGTGAATAAAAGCTTTAATTACATCCTACACGCATCACGCAATACTACTGCCTGGAATGCTATTCCCATCAAGGATGCTAGAAGTTAAACTTAAAATATAGCCTACATTTAACCACACGAAAATATCTGCATATTAAGAGAAAAGCTGTTCTTTCACATCAATCAAGTCGCGACCAACAACCTACAAGCCCCGGGTCATGGTAAAGCTCAAGGCACCATCATGGCCCAGGACTACGAGGCGGAGAAAAAAAAACTACCAACCTACAAGCAACTATAAAGAATTATGTTAGTTTAGTTATTATAATATTTATTACGGATGTTTTCCTGTTACGATAAGAAGTGTTTATATGCATTTACATATTAGCTCTAATTATAATAATAATAATTAGCTCTATTATACACATTTGTTGAAATAGAGGAAATTACTTATTAGTAAATTAGTATGATTTTTGTTAAAGCGTAATTTAGTATTTTTATTGTTAATGACTACATAAATTTAATTATGTTCCTGTCTGTTACTGTTACACGCTCCACGCAATGTTTTCTATTCGTTTACTGGACTAATTTTGATAAAATTGACGTATCTGAATAGTACACATTTAAATTATTATAAAACATGTGAGTGAAAGTGAAATTCGTCCCAGATATGCTAAAATAATTTCGCTATCAGATGCTCACACGTTAAATATGCAAAAAAAAAATATTTGCTGTTGTTTCAAATAATATTTTGGGATATTTCATAAAACATTTAGAATCGATCGCGGAAACCACTCGGCCTGAAGACGATTCGAACACGAACCGCTCATCGATCCAACGCAAATGATCCTCAACTGTGAGTTACACTAAATTCACATTTAAAGTAACCACTTTACATAACCATGTACGTGACCGACTGTAGATTTATTCCATTATAGGTACCGGATCCTGTGACAAAGTAACAAAGGCGAAAGAATCACTCAATCTGATACCAAACCACATCCGGAATATTGCGAAGGGGAAGTTGCCGTGCAAACCCCTAACGCATTGTAACTAAAAAGATAATGCTAATTTATTAGCAATGCGTTAAGGCGAGAATTCATTGTATGTGTTATATTAATAGTTCCTGAAGTGGTTTAGGCGGACTCCAGGTGTCCATGGGAATAGCTTAATAATTAACAGCTAAGTTTTGAACGTGCTCTAGGAAAAAGGAGTACCTATATGCTATTTCTAAACGGATATTTCGCGAAACCTGTGCCAAACTCATCTCAATACTTGTATTATAGGTACAATCTATAGTTGTATTCACGGCGTATGTAATGTGGGTACATGTACTAGATTAAGGACAATAAACATCTACATTACAGAGATAGAAATCATAGCGTGCGACGATTAGATCGCCGTTTTAGCCAACTCCTTATTGTATTGTTTGTATAACTAATTGGTGTACAAAAAAGTAGATTTCAATATGGAAAACACTTCGCTCGACAGGATAAATCAGAGTTTATCATATAAATAATTTTCCTACGCTCTAACTCTGAATCCGAGACCTTCGAGCAAGGTTCGATCAACCATGGCCATGGCTCACAAGGAAAGTGAGGACTGCAGATTTCCTTTTTGATGAGATTGACTGTTATTTATTTTACAACTATATATAGACGATTTCAGAGTTCAGTTGCAGTTTCAAAGTTGAGTCACAAAGTTTGGAGTTTGATTGCATCGTAGCAGAGAGCGCTCTATAGTCCTGCCTACACCCATGGGAGAAGGGCGTGATGCTATGATGATTATGATGATAAGCCACAAAGCAAGAAAACATGTTTGCGATAGTGGTACGACACACGGTGACGCATCGCGAAGAAATATTCTTTCCAAGACATTGTATGGAAGTCGTAGTGTGTTTTCAGCGTAATATGCAAACAACAGCAGCGAATTACGTGACGCAATTCACATACAAACAGACCCATGAATTAGTCGCACTGCTGACAAAAGTACATGTTAGCCCTTATTATCGATAAAAACGTGAGCGAATCTAAGTGACACACCCACATAAAAATACCTATACAAACATGCCATGTTTTTCCATGTATCATATAATGATAATTGGTATGAATCATGTCAGACAGGAGTCCAGTCAGCACAATATTATATAATACTATAATAATAAACGCAAAAGGTGTAGCCTTGCCTTCGAAAGGAGGTCCTGTATCGAAATGTATTTTATAATAAATAATTGTCTAAAGTAAATTTTTTTAGGGACTTGGATGTCCATCCAAGTCCCTTCAAGCCCTATACAGTGACCCTATATGTTTGTAAATTCTTCACTACTAAAATAGATTTGAGAGTGGCGACCACGTACCGGACGTGGCAGCGTTGGGAGGCCTTGGACAAGGTGGAGTGACGATATCGTCAAGGTCGCAAGGAGTTATTGGATGTAAGCGGTCCAAGAGCGCGCGTTGTGGCGTTCTATGGAGGAGGCTTATGTCCAACAGTAGACGGAGAGAGGCTGATGGATGGATGGATGGAAATAAATTTAGATTTTGCAGCTATAATAATTAGTTAAAGCTTCATCATCATCATCATCATAACATCACGCCTTTTTCCCATGGGGGTAGGCAGACTTCTTCATCAAAATGATACTTAAGTCATGAGTATTATAAAAGACAGAACAAATAGATATGCAGGTGCACCCAGTATAAAATATCTTTGTATTCAATGCCCAAGTTATTAGAAAACTTACATGAAATTTCAATAATTTTGTAGCAGAAATAATAACCACAAACCAATACACATAATTCAGTTATATTACTGTTAGTTGCATGTAATGTACAATATATAGGTTCTCATAGCAGATTTAATTAACATCTCCTAACAATAATTGAGTATTTTAAAAAAAAATCTACCAACATCATGTTCTTTTGAAATTTGAAGTTTTCCCTCGATTTCTCAGGAGATAACCATCAGATCCTGACCTGGTGCCAATAGGACCAAACGGAAACCACCAGCTTTCAAATGAAAAGAATCATCAAAATCACTATGCCCAGTTAAAGACTATGAGGTAAACAAGAAAAGGAAACATACAGACAAATTGAGAACATCCTCCTTATTTTGAAGTCGGTTAAAAATAGCAATGTAATTAACAAAGCATGTGATTCATAATATAGAAAAGTTGAATGTTTATTGCTAAAATATTGCAGTTGGAAAGTCCAAATCTAGTTTCCACACATGAAAGCACAAGGAGGTTCAACATCATACATGTGATTACAATGTTCGCAAGATAAATCTATTAAGATTATCATCTGGACAAACCACTTTGGATTTTGCAAGTAATTTGTTTTAAACATCCTCTGGTCCCTTACTGAGCATAAAGCTATGTTCACACTCTATCACTTAATATAATACATAGAAAGAAACTGCACAGATACTGATATAAAGAATATATGATTATAAAGAAGTGTAGATAAATAGCTTATTTAATTATTTTAGTACATAATTAATTAATTTAAATAGATTATTCATAAATTAATTTGAACTAATCATGTCAATCATGTAGATGGTTAAAATGGGCCAATTTATAAATTACATTCTGTGTAATTATACATAAAAAAAAATTTTTAGAAGATACAACAAACTTACCAGTGAATCCTGCGAACCAGTAAGAAGTAATCCATCATGGAATGGTGAAAATTCCATATCAGTTATGGTATCGGAATGTGCATGAAGCAATGGCATTGTCTTACTCTTCCTACCACAGTCATCAAGTGGCAACACAGCCATACTAGATCCAACATGTTCCCAATTAAAAGCCATAAAGGCTGCAGAAGCACAAATATTATTTCCATAGGTCTGATATGAACCTACACTAATATCTCTTATGCATGCTTCCGGTTTTGGCACAATCGGTGCCGCGTTTTTGTACTTAGATGCCTTGAATCTCCAAGCCATGGTTAGCCACTTTTAAAAAAGTATTCAGTCTTATAAATTCGGAATGTATCAGGCTAAATAGTCTACTCTGCAACAAAGGTTTATTAATTATATTCTTACTTATTGCTACTATAAGTATTTGTGCTGAGTATTTTCTGATTGCAATCAGCAAGAAAATTAAATACTTAGAAATCTCATCCAATTAGAAACAGTAAGTAATCGTAAAGCAGTAATATTCCAATAAAAAATCCACTGTCGTATCGTAAAATCTTGACAGAAATTAATTTGTATAGTACGTTTGGAATTTATTTTCTAACACATAGAACGAAACTTATGATATAAACATACATTCCAAGGGAATAAAATACAAAATAACTTAGATACACCTTTTGTTTTGAATCACTCTCCCGGCTGTCGCACCGGAAGAGGTCCGTTTTAGATCATAAGAATCAAAAGACTCACCTGATGTAGGTTTAAAATAATTATATTATCATTTCACTTTAATTTGTTATAACTAACTCACCTTATCGAGTAAAATTTACACAAAATTCCAATTTCCGCTAGACACTCCCCCTAAACGTCGGCCATTTCAATCAAAGCGACATTTCAAGTTAGGGTGGTGGATCGATAAATAATACAAACATGTAGTGTTAGTCGATTCTAAACGATGACATTAAAAACGAATTAACACAAATCGATTATTGCATTTTCGAGCGAGATTATTTGTTTCGTGTACAGCACAGAGTACTTTATACATAGGACATAGAGTATTCAGGCCCTCAAGTCCACTATTTTGGAACAATTGTCATACCGGCACAATACCGGCACGATACCGTTGCAATTGAAGTCAAAATCCGTAGTCTGCTATATGCCGTCATAACGGTCGTTCAATGGTAATAGAATTGTCGATCTCTTTTATCTATGCATTGAATTTTCGGTCTCTTTTATCTATGGATTGTGTTAGAATGGTATGTATGTGTTGCCGTTTTTAAAAAATGCGTTACATAGTTGAAGTGATTTTCGAAAAACTACTAATAAATTTAAACATTTAATCATGCTAGATTTCGTTTAGATATATTTGTACATACTATTTATTAGTATAAAAAGCAATGTGAAGTTTAGGAGATTAGTAAATTGCAATAAATTACAAAAAACATATAAATTAAATGTAACGATTTTAAATGTCAAGCTGTTAAATTGTTTTGCTATTCATTAACTCAATTGTTTGTTTTGTTTAGATTACATTCCTTTTCCAAATTTTTTGGTCTTTTAGGGTTCCGTACCCAAAGGGTAAAAAACGGGACCCTATTACTGAGACTTCGCTGTCCGTCCGTCCGTCCGTCCGTCTGTCACCAGGCTGTATCTCAATAACGGTGATAGCTAGACAGTTGAAATTTTCACAGATGATGTATTTCTATTGCCGCTATAACAACAAATACTAAAAATAAAATAAAATAGATATTTAAGGGGGGCTCCCATACAACAAACATGATTTTTTTACCGTTTCTTGCTCGATACTAATAACGTTGCCTTATGTTGCATAGATAATGGTACGGAACCCTTAATGCGAGAGTCCGACTCGCACTTGACCAATTTTTAGGGTTCCGTACCCAAAGGGTAAAAACGGGACCCTATTACTGAGACTTCGCTGTCCGTCCGTCCGTCCGTCCGTCTGTCACCAGGCTGTATCTCAAGAACGGTGATAGCTAGAGAGTTGAAATTTTCA
Organism: Orgyia antiqua; assembly: GCA_916999025.1. Lineage (NCBI taxonomy): Eukaryota > Metazoa > Arthropoda > Insecta > Lepidoptera > Erebidae > Orgyia > Orgyia antiqua. Next base: position 13,218,584 of record OU779873.1, on the reverse strand, counting down.
CAGATGATGTATTTCTATTGCCGCTATAACAACAAATACTAAAAATAAAATAAAATAAATATTTAAGGGGGGCTCCCATACAACAAACATGATTTTTTTACCGTTTCTTGCTCGATACTAATAACGTTGCCTTATGTTGCATAGATAATGGTACGGAACCCTTCGTGCGCGAGTCCGACTCGCACTTGACCAATTTTTTGTAAATACTCCCTCCTTAGTTTATGAATATGGCAAAAGTAAAACGATTCCGAAATCGAAAAAAAAATTGTAAACATACTAAACCTGTGAAGTCCAGTGTTGCCAACTCCGGGGTTTTCCCCCCAAATTTAGGGGGTAATAATCTATAATCTATATAGAGATTTTTTTAGGGGGTGAAATTTTTTGGGGATAGTTTTGTTTTGAATGTAGTGGTTTTTGAAATTGCTTTAGGGGAAAAGTTTTCAAACAGTTGGCGACACTGCTGTGAACTAAACAAAGTAGCGCCCTAGCCTGTGCATTGTGCAAAATAAGTTCCTAATAATTTCCTTAGTTCAAAAACTTAAACACGCTTGAAAATCCTGCCCGATTATATTTTTAAATAATTGCATTGTCATCGGTTCTTGATATGTACGCAAAATTTTATTTCAAATCAATCGGACTATTGCAAGTGGGTGAAAATCGCGTTCAAAGTTTCCTTTACATTGATAGATACATACCGAACTTATAAAAGCGTGTTAATAATAAAAAATGGCGACCATTGAGCAAATTTCGGCTCTTATTGACTATCTAGAGAGCCACCAAGAGCTGGCACTTGGCCATTTCAGCCGCACCAATGAAGGGCGCGGTTTAATGAAAAGGCGATGGGTAGAGTGCGCCGAAATATTAAATGCCGTGTCGGTAAATTGTCCGGTTAAAACGCCGGATGATTGGCGCTCAGTAAGTCCCTAAATACAAGTACATATAAAATACGAATAATTTTAATAAAAACAACGAATAGTTTACAGTAATAGTAATTCTTCTATCTATTATTTTAGTTCTACAGTGATTACAAATGCAGGGTCATAAGAAAAATAAAAAAAAATAAAATTGAAATGAATGCAACAGGTAAGAAATGCTTTTATTTTGGCATTGTGTACCTATATGTATAGTGGCGATTATTTTATATATTAGTAATCATTTTTATATTTTCAATTAAGGAGGTGGGCCTGCCAAGAAAATTGAATTGACTCCACTTCAAGAGCGGTTATACACTATTTTAGGGCGAGACCTGGGAGAGCCACTTCCGGGTGTCCAGCATAACCCACTCATTGTAAGCAATAGAACATTACGTTTTATTAATCATAATTGTCTTGCACATTATCAAAAGCTTCTAAACTTGTTAACAAAACTAATGTCACAATTGTAAATTTTCATGTTCATTAGTACATTCTGTTGCACTTTCTTCTAACAAGCTATGCTTTTGCTTTGTTCAATAGTCAATTAGCACGCTTCCGCAACCTGAGGCTCACCACAGTTATTGTAATAACTCAATTTCGTAAGTGCTATTTGGTAATAACTTTGAAATAAGTTTAAATTGGCATAGTCAATTAATTTAATTTACTTTTACAGAATACTAGACCACACTTATACAGTGCCTGTAGAAATTGCCCACAATGTAGAAATAGCCACTGAAGAGCAGCCTGAAAATTTTGTGGAAACAATTGGCACATCTGTAATAAGGTATATTAAAACTTCTCACAGATAAGTTAAATAATTAGGAACACCTTTAGTTTAACTACTGTCATGGTAACATTTTTTTAGCTTAGAACAACCAACACAACCTTCACAAGAAGCTGTAGTTCAGGACTCATCTACGGTGGACCTGCGTCAGCGTCCAAATCGACGTCGCCGTCTAAGACCTTCACGACGGCTGGCAGTGGAAGGTAATAATTTTACAATTATTTGTTTTGCACACACTAAGGCTCAGTATCTATGTTATACCTTCTGATGTAACAAAATATTTAATAAAATTTTGTAGATAGAGCCCATGCAGCTCTAGAAGCTGCACAATCAAAATTAGACGCCATCGAGGCAAGAAATGCAGAGGCCACGCTGCAGCAGGCACAGGCTACAATGATTCTTGCAAAGGCTATTAATAAATTGAGTACTACTGTTAATAAAATTGCAGAGCTTGTAGGCCATATTGCAGCTCAACCAAAAAAGGTAAATACATAGTATCACAATTTTCATTCCCATACTCTGAAAAGGCTTGAGCGACTTTTATCAAATTTTAAATACATATTCAGGTCTGAGAATCATTCTAATCTATTTTTCATACCCTTAAGTGATAAGGGTTGTCCAACTTAACATTTATAATATGGCAAAACAACGTTTGCTAGGTCAGCTTGTTAATATGTATTTATAAAATGTTCAATGATGGAACACATTCAATATCTTATTATAGATATTGATTACATTCAGTTGTAACACATTGGCCAGAATTTGACATCTTAATTTTATTTCCAATACCACTGTGAATAATTAAGTTACAACAAACTTAAGTAATTGTAATATGTATTTCTTTTTACAGAGACGCATATTATCCTCCAGTTCAGATTCAGAGTGAAGTATATAAAATGTAATTTTGCATTTAGATTATTCAAAAGCCAATGAAATTGATGCAGTTTAAACAAAAGGTTTTAAGTGGCCATAATGATAAAATAAAAGTGTATCAAATATGAGCATTTATTTATTTTAAATATCTGTTCAGTTCAAACTGTGACCAGTGGATCTGTAACAAAGAGTATAAATTTGTAATCATTTTAAAAATAATTTAAGCAGTTTTGTAGATACCTATTTAAAGATAGTACATACCTTCTAATTTATTCATTTCTCCACAGCCTATCAATGAGAGCTCGCTGCAGTGCCCGGCCTTCAAGAAGCTCACGGTTAACCCTTGGATTCTCATGAAAATGAGGCACTGCATAATTTTCTCCCTGAATTAAAAAAAAAGTTATTTATTATAATAGTTATATTTGTTGATTTATTATAATAGTTATATTTGTTGATTTATTATAATAGTTATATTTGTTGATTTATTATAATAGTTATATTTGTACATAAAGTATAATAACAAAATACATAAATAGGCAAGGCTGTGATTAGCAACTAATTATTAGATACCATAGAATTATCATGTGTTGTCACATAAATATATGTATCTTTCTATTCTATTATTGTCATTTAGTACCTATAATGTAGGATGATAAGAAATTTTATATTTGTTGATTTTTATGTGGCTTGCTACTTTATTATTGTTTAGTAGTATGGTTTAAATAAAAGATTTTAATGTTGATTTTTTAATATGGAAGCTTTATTTATCTATTTGATGCCACTTTTCGTTGTAATGTTATAAACTCAACAACGCCTTTACCGATTTGGCTAATTTTGGTCTTGAAATATTCGTGGAAGTCTAGGGATGGTTTGTACATAGAGAAAATTAAAAAGAAAGTGTAAAATCAACATCTACCTATATTATATTCCCTTTAACCAAAAAAAATATTTCTGTTTTTATTTTTTAATATTGTTTTCTACACATTCCATAAGAAACCGTTTTATTTTTACTGGTCAATATCATTTGGGTCATTTGGACTTTTAAATATTTTTTGTTTGAATAAATGAACTTAATATGTAATCTTTTTTTTTTATTACTATGCCTTAAACGTAGCGAATCTATGTGAAGTAGTTTGTTGAAGTAGTTGAAAACAAACTAATGTATGAAGGAATTGTTTGTTACCTATAGTTCTTCAAAAAAGTCTGCGAGGGCTATGTCTATCTTTTAAGGGAAACCCGCTGTACCCATAATAATGTTAAAAAAATACGGACGGAGTCGTGGGCACAGCTAGTATCTAATATTTTTAAATTCATAATAAAGCAGTGGACAAGAAATTACATAGATACCTGTTGCAAGCGAAGTGCTTCTTCATAAACTTCATCAGATGACAATGGTGCTTGTGACTTGCATGCAATATTGTGCAATATGCAACATGCATTCACAATTTTGCCAGCAGTTGTTGGGCTATAATGTAATGCACGTGCTGAAAGTAAGCACCTGCAAAAATAATTTATTTTATGCTTCCCATTGCACTTAATCTTAGTAAATTTACTTGTATATTACTACAATCCTTGATACATATGATATTATTAAACATATATATATATGCTAGATATTATGCTCTTTACCTAAAACGGCCTTTTAACACTCCTATACAACGCTCAACTGTATTGCGTGTAGTGACATGTTTTGAATAATAATAATGCTCTGGGGTCCCATCGACAGTATTCAGAATTGGAGTCATGAGTGTCTTCCTTAAGGGATACCCGCTGTCACCTGAAATTTTTTAAAATTTATAATACCACTAAAGGTCATAGAATATTATTCATCAAAACAATATTGTGATAGCTGCTAGATACCTAATAAAAAGACTTGTTCACCAGTATCTTCAGTTATTTGGTTTAAGTGATGGCAGAGCGGATGACTCTGCCATACGCTTGAATCATGTGCAGATCCTGGACTACTTGCATCCACACATAAAATATTTAATTCAGCATCACAAATCTGTAATTTGATTAAAGATTACCTATTTAAAAATTTTTTTTTTCTTTTTTATCTTGCAATATTTTATTTATAGTATCTACCAAAATCTATATGCAATTAAAAACTAAAAATTAAAAAAAGAATATGTACAGTATGTATTAAGAAAAATAAAATTAATTTAAATATACTTTATTTCTAATTAAATAGTAAACTAGTAAGTTATGCAATATTTTCTGACAATACTTACTATCATAACATTTAGGGAATGAAAGCCCTTTCTGTTATAATAACGTTCCTCATGTATTTGAGGCCTTAAAATTGCCACATGAGTGCCATCTATGCATCCCAGGACCCCAGGAAACCCGAATTTCTGATAGAATCTGAAAGGTTTTAAGTTAATCTCTGATTAAGTAAGCAACACAAACAAAACAAAAATTTCAATCTTAATAATTTCAATTCTCACTCAGTCTTTATAATATTTCTCTCTTCAATGTCGGTAGGCCATTTCACATATCTGTGATACAGTTTATTTAAGGCTTCTGTCACCTCATTGATGGTCCTAGATACCGTTTTTTGAGAAACATTGAGTAACGCACTCTGTCCAACTAAGGTTTGATATGAACCAGTCACATAAAATGCTATTGCTATTAGAATCTGCAATAAAAAATTAACATTATTCAACCTAGTTCGTGATTATAGCAGTATTGTACCCTCATAGCAAGTTTTCTTGCCTTCATTTCCTCCGAAATGCTATCATTTCGACATGGCCTGGCCATATGTGGAATAACTTCATTAGCTAATTCCCTCACGGAATTTTTTGTTAGACGAAACGTTTTAACAAATTCATCGTCGGGTAAATCGATATACGGATTCACGTTGTCTCTCATTACCCGACGAGCTCGACGACGTTGTCTATATTTATTGCGTCTTCTTTCGTTTTCATCCACAGCGTTGGCTAACTGCAAAATATTTAGTCGCGCGGAATACATCTCGTGGATGTTTTATTATATCACATAAGATCTAAAATCTAATTTTATACGCATCTAAAGATAACTACAAAGAGCACTACACTAATAAGAGTAATGGTTGCCGTTGTACATGTGACAGGAAAATTTCTAATATTTCTATCTATCTATTTTTAATTTATGGCAATCTGTCGACACAGGACAATTTAAAAATATTACTGTCAAATTCAAAATAGCAGACTACCGAAACATTTCAGTCATTGAATTGCAATTGTGAAGCAGTTGTGTACGAGACTAGCAATTTATGTCACTTTGACAATTGTAAGACAATGATGAAGTCGTTATGACGACACATTATTAGTAGACTACCAAAAACTTTACTATTGCACCATAATGGTACAATAATGGTACAGTTGTGACACCGTTGAAATACCCGACTCAGGGCCCGCCTGTCCTTTACGTCATGCGCCATCTGGTGGCTAACGACACAACTACCTGCAATGCATACATATACATAGCTAATATGTACTAGTTTTTTTCTTCACTTTTGTGATTACAATTCGTTAAAATGAAACACAATCGAACATTGCAAAGTTTTTATTAAGTTTATAAAAAAATACTTAACATTTATGTACTTTGAATTACCTTAACCAAAATAAATGTGCGTACCTAATTACAGCAATTAACAAATGAAAAATCAAAACTCACAATAATACTTATATTTTTAAAAATTTGTTAAAATATTAGTCTTATTTTGAGTATGTACCACAGACCAATTATTACAATTACGGGAAAAATAAAAAAAATTGTGCAACCGACTTCAATAAAACGCCATAACACCAAAATGGCTGAACCAACTTCTATAAAATTTAAATGGGACCAACTGTGAGACATACACTATGAACACAAAATGAATTTTCATAACTGGTCCTTAATTGATGGAGAAATCGACAAACATGGGTACATAAAAAAAGTTAACAGCCAAACATAGAACCTCCTCCTTTTGTTGAGGTTATAAACAAAACTATTACAGTTATACATATAAGGGGTATGCTATAGGTATGCTAAAATTATAGCTAAATTAAAAAATACCTACAATGTAGGTATTTTTTAATTTAGCTATAATTGTCTATACAATTGTATTCACCATCAAAGCGTACTCAAAATAAGACTAATATTGATATTATAATTCTAATATTACACAGTTAAAAAAAAATCTTACAAAATATTATTTAAGTAAGATATATTATATTTTACTGTAATGTTAACACTGAATTTATTCAGTGTACTTCGCATAAAACAGAACTCGTCGAATTTATGTTTGATTTTTCAAGTCGATTTTTTACCCACAATTGGTGTAAGTGGACCAATAAATTATTAAATGGTACCAGCACATCCAAAGATGTTGAAGTTGATCAAAAAAAAATATTATTATTATTAAAAAAAATATTATTATTTAATAAATATTAGAATTATAATATCAGTTTCGATTGCTTATTTTTTCGTTTTTTACTATAATATATTAAAGCTTGATTCTGAATTTCGTCAGTTGAATCAACACAACTTTCTTATTTTGTGAAAAAAATAACTCATCAAAAGATTCAAATGTGGAACAGAAATCTTCTTCACAGTTGGACCCCGGAGAATAATTGCTGCTCATATTATTAACAAGCAAAGAAGCAAATGCAGCTTCAAACCCAGCACAGGTGGGTGAATTATTTCTCACCCCATGACTATGTATGCTCCCAAAAAAGTTTTCCAGAGGATCTTGGTTAAAATGTCTGCACCAAAACGATTTAATATTAAACTCGTTAAATAGTTTGTCTCTTAAAATGCCCATATTGTCAATAGTTTTTATCCAATTAGTTATTGATGGTACAGTACCAGCACTCCCTTTTGACGTCATAAATGTCATAGACTTTAAAATAGCTTTGGCTTGCACCCATATATCTTTGTGTTTTGATTTAGGTGTTACATTTCTTAATAAATCCTTCCCAGACCGGACCCCTGAGTTTTTCATACTTCCGTTTAGAGAGTCAAATAAGTAATCAATAAAGATAATAAAATCAGCCATATCTTTTGTTTCTTCTGGTAGAATCCCATTTTCTGAAAAATGAAAACAAGAATATTAGTTATGCTTTTTATAGGGTATTTAAAATGAAAAAAAATCTTCATATTTTCATTCCAGTTTTACAAAACAAATGAAATTAAATGCATAACAACAAGGGATTTATTGGGTCTTAGTTCTCACTTCTCAGGTTTATACATAAAAGATTTGCCTCCAGCACTACAACATAAATTAAAGTACATAATATTATGTGTATGTATTTTGATATAATATCTTGGGGTGGTTTTTTCCATGAATACCACTAAAACAAAATGTTAAATAATACTTTGTAAATTCGTGTGACTTAAACACATTAAACACACGTGAATACATACATGAGTTTATCCATTTGTATAGAATGTTAATAAATACTTACTTCTTTTGGTGCTAGGAGGACATAGTTCCATTGGCAATTCTTGAGCAGGAAAAATTTCAGCAGGAGAGCTACTGGTTCCTTGGTTTGTTACATCCATGAGAGGTGGCCTTCTCATAAGAGTAAATCCTGTAAATCATTTTTTCTTTATTAATCTAATAATTGTTAGAAACTATTAAATTAACTAGTCAAGGTGCACACCAGCACCCAACAAATGTTTATTGATTTAAATTATGAATTACATTTTAAGTTGTGGTAGCTCAGTAGGAGATTGACCACCCAATTCGTGGGTGCGGGTTCGAATCTCGAGCCCGTACCAATGGGTTCTTAGGAACTTACATTCGGACATAAATGATACTACTGGCTTTTCGGTGAAGGAAAACATTGTGAGGAAACTTGCATATGTCCGGAGAAGCATTTCAATGGCATATGTGAATCCACCAACCCGCACTTGGGCAGTCTGGTGGAATATGTATGGCCTGAACATCCTTCGAGGGTAGACTTATATCCCAGCAGTGGGATGCTAAAGGGTTGATCGGTTGAACGACCACAACATATTTTTTTAAACTTAATTAGCCTTGTGTAACAGTGAGCTTTTTACCTGGTAAATACAGTCGAGGTATGGCATCAGCACTTAAGAATTTGCTTCCTGTGTGGTAACGAGGTTCAAAATGCAAATGACAAACACGGCGACGTTTAAAAATTATGTCATTATCCAAGGCCAGAACTGATCCTCCAATATTGTAAATCCAGGTTCTGAAGCGTTCAGGTTCCTTGTTAGGATTAGGAAATTTGTGGAGAATTTCCTTTTCTGAACCTAAAAGAAAAGTTTTATTGATTATAATAAATATATCCCTAAATATGTAATGACTTGCCCTGACTGATAGATTGATACATCAATGCAGACTACAAACACACTACAACAGTTACAAATTTGCCTATTTTATGTAGGTACTTTAAAAAAAAGTTTAGTTGAATAAAAAGAACACCTACCTACAAACAATATTATTTATTGCAATAATTTAAATTGTATTATGTTTGAAAGTCATTTTGAGAAAGTAATTTTTAGGGTTCTATATCTAAAGGGTACCCTATTACAAGGCTCCGCTGTCCGTCTGTCAGCAGGCTGTATGTCATGCATGAACCATGATAGTTCATAAAACTTTATTATAAGGTTCTTATCCTATCCATCATAAACAAAGTAGTCACTTTATAACCAAGGCCTTCATGTCAGGTTGAATGTCACCATAAAATTTAACCTCTATATTCTATGAGATTTGCTACATTTCATTCCAGGAACTAAATGAATCAAGTAGGAGTCAAGGCAGTACAAATATCATGTGAATAAACCACAAAATGCTTAACACAGCCTACTTGAACTGCGTTTTTAGCACATGAATGAACTGTTTCATTACCAAGGACGCCTGAATGCCCAGGAATAGGATTATGCCGTAGTTTTGACGAGAAGAACAATATTGTGCACACTTTTATTTGAATCCTTTCCTTTGCCCCGAATATTTATAGAAAAACAAAATAAAATTTTCTTACCACAATTCGGTACACAGTATATTTTTTCTGACGACATTATAGAAAATCGGAGTCCAATAAACGTTGCCGGGGTCCAGGGAAAAATGGTATCTTGGTCGGAGTCCAGGGGAGAGCACGGGTAAACAGAACACAATGAGGTCACAAAAATCCAAAGTACATAGCCAGGTTGTAAATAAAATCCACAGTTCAAAATTTCCTAAACGCATTCTAGGGATTCGCAAAAAAACACCAAATGCAAATTTGCAAAATAAAAATGGCGCACGCAAGCAAACAATGACGTTCCTTTACCAAAATAGTTTTTAGGGTGCCAATTATTGAAATTGTTTTGTAAACCATCTAATGCACTTACGGTAAACCTACTATTGAGAAAGTAGTATTATATATAGCTTAACTTTTTCTTTGCAAGGGGTAGAAACAATAATAATTTTATATAAACAATGACACTTGGCTTGACGTAATTTTAAAATATTTCGTGAAATGAAACGCGTAATTCTGTAATAATTTTATTTTACGCCATCTGTTGAGTAACGATCGAACAAAACCCCAAGCATTTCTGTCCGTATAAAATTATTATGTATTAAGTGAATAGACCATGGTGTACAGGTTTCACTGTTTCAAGTTATTGAAACAAAATATTTTACTTTACTATACTGTCAGTAGTTAATGAAACTAACTACGAACTAACTAACTAACGAAATAAGTCCACGGATTCCATGCGTTGCTGTGACAACTATAGAATAAACAAAAATGGTGGAGCTATTGTGTTATACCATATGTGACAAACATTTGCGTTTATCGTTTCGTGCAGTTTTGAGCCAAATAATATATAAGCTATGTTATTTCCAGGTATATAAATTATACACCAATAATTATATACCAATTTTCGTGCAATTCGATTCTGTATATTTTGCATGAAAACGTTGCAAACAAACTCGCTTTAACTTTGACATATAAGTAAGGATATGAAGGATATGTGTTCATACAATAGCTTATAAGTAGTGTCTACTTATAAGCTTTTGTGTATAAAAAACATGTATATTATAATATACAAAAACAATACCCCCCCGATACTGACGGCAGGTTGGTATTATATTGAAAGCATTCAATTCCTAAATATTAAAATTTAATTTCGCCTGATTGAAAATTAATCCGTTCTAGTTCAACCAGACCTGATTAGTTTTCAATAATGCAATTCTGTTCTTCTAGTCTGATAACCTATTTCACTAAAGAATTATTTTGTCTGTCTTTGTAGTGTTAGGGCTAATGTTTAATAAGATTTCGTCGAGCCTTCGGTGCAGGAATACATAGAAAATGTTATTACTGCTTTTCTATAACAAAAATATTCTATAGATGAAACTTTATATTTATTTAAACAGGTGACAACACTAAAGAGCTAAAACTGACACATAGGTAAGCCATCACAAAATGTTCTGAATGTCAAAGACCTTGTATATCAGCCATCGATGGATTGAGTACTACGTAGTCATAAGGGTCCATGTTAAAAAAGGGACAAATATATAAATATTCATGGATTTTTCACACAACTTCCTCAGGTCCCAAGCTAAGCTTATGTTCATGTTACGGGTACTCAAATAAAGATATACTACCTCTGTCGTTTTCCCACGCTCTGTATTGAGAACGAATTATTATTACAAGTATTGTATGTATTATGTAGTATTGTGATTGTCACAAGTGGAAGTATAGCCTGATTGGAACTGTAATAAGTAATTGTAGTAACTGAAAGTCATTGGATTGAAGACAGACATACATGAGAAAAAATTATAAGTAATATGAAACAACTGTGATTATTATAATTTTGTAGCTGTAGTTTAAAATCACCAGTCTTCGATATGGCTAATATGTCAAATGAGTTTTACAACCAATCACTGACTCGCCTGAAATACCAGATATGTATACATATAGATAATAATTATGACTAATTTGGGTATCTTTAGGGTATGCGCCTGAAGCGCCTATTGCCAAATGGAACGTATGTTTTCTACTTAGGCGGTCTAATCGAATTTATTCAAAAAGTATATGCAACAAATAAAACAAGAAAATGTTATATCCAAAGTGATCATTTAATACAATCAGAGTATTACAATAATTAAATTTCTTTGGTGATGATTAATTTCAATATTAATTTGTATAATCAAGTTAAAATGAAACAAAAACATACGTATTCAAATTGATATTTCAGATCCAGGTAAACAGTGCAGCTATTAACGAACCAACGTATATATATAACGTTATACAAAGCATCAACTATTTAAATATTAGCACTAATTATATCAATAGGGTATTAGAATAACTTAGCGAAAATATATGGATAAGGAGGAATATATCCGATGACGTATTATCAAGCACATATCTAGATACCCGGGACTAAAAATGGAAGTTTGTTGAAGTTATCACAAAAAAACAGCATTTACCCAGCCTACAGTAATTAAATAAGAACCCAATATAAGCTTACAATTATATGTTCGATTAATTGGTATTGACCGTCTGTAAAAAGTTGCCGCAAATATAATAAATACCTTTATTTAATCTCTATCCTTTAATGTACGAAAAACAAATACATCGGACCTATTTACCCACTCATCTTAATTATTTTCGCCAAATACTATGATCACAAAACTTAAAGCAATTAATATATCTAATATCGTTAACGCTTATCAATAAAAGCGACGCTTTAGCAGCCAAATTAGGTAATTATACCAACAATTAAACTTTTAAATGTTATTCCTAGCAATTACTTATAAAAACGCGTTGAAACTCAAAATAAATATAGAACTTGTACTATGGCAATCGGAAAATAGATATTTTTCGGCTTAAAATATTTTGTTATAAGTATCACCTTGAAATTACGCCAGGTCAATGCTTAGGGGCTTAAAGCATAATATCCTTCAAGTTGCCTTCTGTTTAAAGGACAACATCAAATGTAGCCGTTTATCTCTTTCACACATTAGAGAGTTGATCAGTTTATTGCATGTACTACTCTAGTTACAAGATAAATATATTGTCTCTATGATTGCATTCAGTTCCATAAAAGAAACAAGAAAATAAATTGAATCAAACAGTGCCGAACACACTTTGAAATTGTGGCAAGTGTTACCGAAACAAAAAATTATCATAGCACAATATTATAAAACACGAAATATTTAAACAATATCAAGAATCACATGGGGGTAAATGTGCATTACACAGTATTGTCTTAGATGTAGCATACATTCCATAGATAGGAAACAGCAACCCTCGCTGAAAAAGGTACAAGAGCAATGGTCATACTCATTGTGTCTTCTTCTTTCTTAGACTTTTATAAAATGTAAATTTAAGTGTTGATCATTTGGCGAAATGAAACATTTGTAAAATGATCAGTAGTAAAATGCGAATTCATTGTTTTGCCAAACGTTTGTCAAGTGTAGTTTTGCCAAATGACGTTTGGTCAAACAATCGGACACAGGGGTTATTTAAGCCCGGTTTCCACCGCGAGCGGAACGGACCCATTAATGACTTCGTTAAACTCGCAAACGCAAACTGCATACTTGTATTTCCACCAACAAATAGTCGGACGGAAAGAGCCGAGCGTGTAGAAAGAGTAGAAATGAGCTCGCTCAGTTCTAGGGAGCGGAGCGGAGTACTTACGGACTCCGCTCAACTCGCAATTACAATTTACATAGTAGCGTTTCCACACAGAAAGTGGTGAGCGGGGCGGATTGAGCGAGTAAAAAGAAATTGAAAAGAGTCCGCTGCGCAAGGCCTGCACCGACTAGTTCAGAACGGACTCGCTCGCATAAACACTCACTCACTCTATAACATCGCAACAACACGACCACACGCAACCAGCTCAAAAATTCAACTGAACTCGTTCTCTGTGGAAATTATCTATTCGTTTTTCATTTCTCATTTTCCGTTCAGCTCAGTCCGCTCATTTCTCTATCTCAGTTTCATTTTGCAGTAGAAATCAAATGACCAACTCTTCGTTGGTGGAAACTCAAACCTATTCAATTAAAAAGGAGTCCATTCCGCCTAACCATTTTCCGCACATTACCCTTTCGCAGTGGAAACCGGGCTTTACGTCGGCACTCCGCTAACGAGACGGCATGGTTATCATACAAAATATCGTAATAGCTAGTTCTGTTGGATTAACACACTAAGAGCAAACATATCTCTCCAAGATAGAAAGAACAGGAACATACTCTTGTGGACGAAACAAAACTTTAATTTGGACGCATCCTCGGGCACAATAAGATCGACCTTCGGTGATTTTACTTATTCATTACAAAAATTTGCAACAGTATATTTAAATGCGATGTAAAATATATGCGGACAGCAACATTATTTATTTATTAGTCAATTTTATATACAGTGATATATAAAATTTACTAATAAATAGACAGTTTTAATGACGTCGTATAATTTTACCTCTCAATTTCCCCTATCTATGGAATATTAATGTATTTATTCTAAATATATTTTCAGTGTATTTAAATAACATAAAATTGTAAAATAGACATCTTAACAAAATTCAATAAATACAATTTAACTCTAAATATAATATTCTAATTAACTAAAACACTACAATGAAAAATAAATTATAACATAATAAATTGTTTTATAAAATATGTACCACTATTTAGAAATAATCAAAAATCTAATTGCATTAAATTTAAAGACACGAAATTGTATTAAGAGGGCACGATACCAAATTATGCTCCATACAAAAACATGGGTATCGTACCTACTTCCTATTTTTCTTTGCGAAAGTTAAATCTATTTTAATTGTTTTTACGCTATATTATAGATGAAGAGTTATCTATGCTTGTGTCACTTTCTTTTTTTTTCAAAACATAATAACTAAAAGAAATATGACCATCTGAAAATCCCGTTATTTTCGGTTTTCTTTACGTAAAGTTGCAGCGACTATCACACATATTTGGTAAGGTTTTACCAAAAAAATAAAGTGATAGAAGCATAGATATACTCCTTATCTCTATGTCTTTATTTCAAAGAATTTGTTGGTAAAATCTGTTTCAGCTATATTTTTCCCTTTCAGCGAGGCGCTCGGGAATAGGGATAGCAACACCTAAGGCAAATACCTAAATTAGGAGTACAGTATCCTCTTAAAGTAATAATTTGACGTCATATCGTCACGCTCATGAGGGTAGGCAGAGATTATAGAGCGCCCTCTGTTACGATTTAGACACAAGTATTACAAACTGAACAACTTACTGAACTAAAGTTGTTGAAAAATAACAATTTTTTTTTTTATGTTACCAAATTCCATCTTAATGGCTTCTTTGGGAAGACAATTGAACTCGTAATGTTTATACTGCGTCTGGGTGTTCACTATGTATTATAAGCATGTATTTACAAAAGAAAAGTAGTAGTTCTATACGTATTCTGGTACCAATAACACAAGCATATAAGCTTAGCTTGGGACCAGAGGACGTTGTGTTAAATGTACATGTGTATTTATTTATTCATATAGACAACATCGTCTAACCAGGTGGTCAAGTCCGCTATTCAATGTTTAGTGAAAATTCATTGAAAGTTCAATTGAATGGTATCATTTGTAACAAAAAATTAACAATAGACCACCAAACTTGACAAAATTCGCCACTATGCAATCAACAAATGCAATAACTGATTGCTTAGTGGCGAATTTTATCAAGTTTGGTAGTCTATTGTTAATTTTTTGAGGTTATAATGTGCCATTGAGCAACCATTGTGACACAATTCCTTTACCGGACTCGGGGCCCAGTTTTAAAACAATATTGCCAAGTATAAAGAAGCAGCGCCTATTGTTATGCGTAAATCGCACCTAAAATTATCGCCACTGTAAATAACAATTAATTCTCTTGAAAAAACATAATATACCTGAATCTATTATTCCTTAGTAGTTTATCTACTAAGCGTGTTACTAAAATCTATTATCTACAAAATAGTATTTCATTATGTGTTACCTACAGATTCCTATATTTATAACAATTAAGTAGGTAAACTAAATATTACTGGAACATAATGTGATATGGTTTTGAAATTACATTCATTTTATAACTATAGCATCACTCCCCTGCGGTTATCCCATTATTTGGGGGCGGCATATTATTTCTGTATGTCGGGTAAATGCGCATGTGACATGGCAATTAACACGCAAAAAATCTTGCTTCATCTTAGCTAAACATTTGTAGCAATTCTACATGCATAACAAAACTTAACTAAAAAATGAAAATTGATAGCGTCAATAACACATTTCGGTGATGTTATTTAAACTTTTTATTAGAAAATCTGAAAAAAGACTAATGATTATAATTAAAATAAATGTTCACAACGAAATAACCAATTAATCAAAATACACCATAGTGGTTTACATTTTTAGTTAAGTTTAGTTGTGCATGTAGAATTGGCACCTTTGCTAAATTCAAAACATTCACATAATATTTCGGTATATTCGACAAGAGCTAAATTTTACAATATTAACAAAACTATGCAAAACAGCAAAATTGCATACCTATGTATTAACAATATTACTCTGTGGTGACAATGTCATGACTATTTTATTATTAAAAACAACAGTGAAGACTATACACAGAATCTTCTTTACATAATATAAAACAAAGTCGTTATTTTATATGCATGTCCCTCTATTTATATCTTTAAAAGTAGGCAACGGATATGATGCGGCTTTTTTTATTGATAGATTGTAAATAAAAAATATTTATACAAATAATTGATATATAATCATTTAATTACCTAAGTTAACGTGAAATCCCAAAGTATAGAATTATTATAAACGTCTCCGAAATGCACGCGATGTTAATTATATCGAACTAGTTTTTTTTTTGTATTGTAAGTTTCCTTTCGAATAATCGACTAAAATTTCAAACGATTGAGTCATAGACGTCCTTGGCAAATACGGTAGGTACTAGTGATGCGTCATAAAGTCATATAATCAGGGCAGCGTATTAATTACAGATACGCAACAAGAACAAAGGCTAGGAACTTTATATTTTTTCTGTACCCACAACCTTCAATATAATAATTAGACAATTAGGTTTAAAAAAGCCTTTTGAGAGACAAACCGACAACAAAATACAGTGGGTATCGAGTGCATAGTTATACGGAGTGGATACGACATAGGGGCATTAAATTAGACTACGTATACTATAGGTGTATAGTACTAATTCGATACCTACAGTATAAAAATAAATAGCACCAAAAATGAGATTTTTTTTTTTCAAACAAACTAAATAGCTTTTAACTCCAACCATCCTGTGTAAATGATCTAAGGTACAATAGCAACTTTCTATCTCTTTCAAGCGCATCTTTTTTGTTATTTTGGTCACTTTCGTAATAAAAGTGCAAGTGATTTGAAAAGTGAAGAATGGCAGCTTGTATCGTAAAATGTACCGTAATTTATCGTTGTAAGAATGTAAGGTAGATGACCTTTGCCTATAAACTTATCAGCTGTAACGCGAAAGATACATCGTGTTCTTATAGTAGGTACTAAAACTTTTAACCTAATTTGCGTCTATATTAATGCTTGTATTTATTTGATTTTTGGTACAGAGATTAAAAATGTTACCTAGTACATATATCCAGTTTAAAAAAAGCCCATATGTCGTATCCACTTGGTATATCTATGTATCTATACTAATATTATAAAGCTAAAGTTTGTTTGTTTGATCGCGAAAATCTCAAGAACCGCTGGTCGGATTTGAAAAATTCATTCAGTGTTGGATAGTAGGTACACTACGAAGGCTTTAGGCAATATAACATCACGATGCGACCAACAGGAGCGTAACATCAGTATAAAATTCTGCAAAAACAGGGTAAATTTTCTAAATTTCACGCGTAGGTACGAAGTCACGGGCAATAGATATTACTTATAACAATAAATCCTTCTACTTAACTGCACAAAAATGATAATGTTTTTTTAACCTTCACTGCCGATTTCTCATTTGTATTGATCGAAATCAGTAAAATTATTTTTATGTAAATACGATTAATTTAATAGTTGATATGCAATACAATGGTACCGATACACTACATCTACAAATTGACATGAATGACGTATAAAAGTCATGACATTTTGACAACGGCAATTAAAGCAAATTGGAATGATTTCCGTTTCATAAGACGCGATGTTCTTGTAAAATATTAAAACATCATATACAAAAAACATAGTAACTATGTTGGCAAGAATACAACATAATATACAACATATTATACATACAACAGAAATAACTCTCTGAATAAAATTATTCGTTGCCGTATATTAATTGCCTCTAGAAAACATTAAATAAGTTATTATATTTATTGCACCGACCTAAAACCAAGCTCTATTATAATCGTCTATCAAATATACAAAAAAATCGAGTAACTCGAATACCAAATTCGAACATTTGAATATTAATCTATTAACACTAGCAAAATATAAATAAAAAAAAATAAATAAACAATTCCTGTTTCCCTGTCACAAATTCAAAAATAGAACAATGCTGTGAACATCGCATCACCTATTTTTTTTTTATTACCAAGCACAGACTGCTTATTCTTATAACAAAACAGTCTCTGTTGGATTTCTAACATATTAATAATTAATATCAATGAGATAAATTCGTTTATTTTACGAACGTAAACAACATGAACCGTCGCCAACTGCAGTCGTCTTACCATTGATTGGTCCTAAGCTGCCATCGTATTTGGGCAACTCCTTGCATTTAGCTTGCTGAAACATAAAATTTTGGTATATTAATAGAATGCAATGAAGACTATCTTATCCATGGGCGCAGCCGGAATCTATTTTGGAAGTGATTTTTAGAACTCGATTTAAATTCAAGACGAGTTTAAGTCAAAAAAGTACAACAAAAAATAGAATATTTAGATTTTTTCGTAGAATTTCTGGCCTTCGTCTTTATAACATGTACCTTCATCATGTGTTGTAAGTGTTGTTCATATTCTTATTTTTACTAAATGTTGACGTATCGTTAGAGCTATTTTTTTTTTAATTTTAGAAAAAATCTTAATTTTTGGCGAAAATATAGAATTCAATAAAATATTGTTCTCCAACAGATCATGAATGAAAGGAATGCATACAATTTTATGAAAAATTCAAATATAGAATTTGTAATGTTTGTTTATTCATTACATTAATTCACGTCAATTTACACCTAAGTTATCATTGCGTAACAAATTTTTATACATTACCTAAGTATGTTTTTATTTATTTATATATATAATACGAGTAGTTTCACACCAAGATTATGTAAGATAAAGCAATATTTTTTTTTCACGAACCACGAAACTCGCTTCGTAACCTTTTAACTTCTTTGTGGTTAAAGCCAGAAGAAGTTAAAAGATTGAGGGATGTTCAGGGGAATATCATATTATAGTTCATCCATAATAAATAAAATATTAGTTGTTTGTCTGTTTGAACGCGCTAATCTAAGGAACTACTGGTTCGATTTGAAAAATTATTTTTATGTTGGTAAGTTCAGTTATCTAGGAAGGCTATAGATCAATAGGAACGCAGGATTAGTGAAAAATTCCCCTCGTACGAAGTCGCGAGCTACAGTTAGTAATAAATAAAAATATTACCTCCATCAATTCAACAGCGATTTCCATAAACAATCGTTCAACATTCTCAGCTTCTTTCGCAGAAGTTTCTAGAAAGTACATTCCATGACGTTGTGCGAAATCTTCACCAATATGCCTTGGTATCTCGCGATCTTCTCTGTCTGTTTTATTACCTGTGAACAACGATAAAACATTGCTGTTAAGGTTATTTTGTTAGTTCTTTGTTATCTTTTAAAGTTTCGGAACCTATAATCTAGTCTAGAACCTATACCATCGCGCACAGTACGATTCCATCGGAATTTTATACCACTTACAATAAAGTTGTGGAATGAACTACCTGCCGAGGTTTTCCCGTTGGACTACAGTATGGGGTTCTTCAAAAAAGGTGTCAAAAGATTTCTACAGGGTCAGCGACGCGCGAGTGTTACCTCTGGTGTTCCAGACCTTTATAGGCTACGGTAACCGCTTCCCATGGTGGGCCGCCGTACGCTTGTTCGCCTTCTTAGTAGTATAAAAAAATGTGTGCGTGAAATATGTATCTATGTGTGTCTCTGATACTGGCTATACCTCATATGAAACACTGGTACCAATTCTACGTGTACAACTAAACTAAACTTAACTAAAAAATTGGTAAACAGCTATGGCGTATTTTGATTGAATGACTATTTCGTTGTGCACATTTTTATTAATTAGAATCATCTTTACTTATTAAAAAACAAAGTCGTTATTTTTGTATGTATGTCCATATGTCAGCTTATATCTTCAAAACTACGCAACGGATTTTCATGCGGTTTTTTAACTAGATGGAGTAGTTCAAGAGGATGGCTTTTTTGTATAATTTGTTAAGGTTTGATGTATATTTGGGGAGCTGAATAACGATAAACGCGGCTGAGATTTTCTAATAAAGAAGTTCAGTTAAAGTTGCGGAATTGTGTTATTGACACTATCAATTGTCATTATTTAGTTAAGTTTAGCTCTGCACGTAGAATTGATACCATTATTAGTTTATGAAGTACGATTTAACCGAGCTCAATTTACGTATGTAAGATTGGAAGCGTATCTATTACCTGGTGAATCTATGTTCGAAGTATACATATTTTCGCAACAGTTGCATATTACATACATTATTTAGAGATATTTAGAATATATAATAAGTTAATAACAAAGAAAGTTTACAATTGTTCCGGATATAAACTTTCTTTCGTTTTACATAATAGACAGTGATAATAATCAGCGGTTGATTTTAACACAATCGCCAATACCAATTCAATGGTTAAACAATTACTTTGACTAGACAAAATAGATTCTACACAAAAATTTGTGTTAAAAAAAAAGTTCAGCCGAATTCATGTGCCCTTCAAATCTCTCAATTAATTTATAGAGCGGCTAATTAAATTGGCCCGGGGAGTCAAATCAAATGGCCCGGGGAGTCAAATCAAATGGCCCGGGGCGTCAAAGCAAATGGCCCGGGGCGTCAAAGCAAATGGCCCGGGGCGATAATTTTCAAAATACGTCTCTGCATCCATCAGATTTCTCCGTCCACTGCTGGACATAGGCCTCCCCATAGAACCCCACAATACGCGGTCCTGCGCTAATTGCATCCAGCAACCCCCGGTATATACGAAATTTGACAAGGTGGACTGACGATATCCTCAAATTTATTAACTACCTACGCCTATATAAATCTCTTCACCACAGACACAAGTAGGTATGCCTTCAAATTTGTTGGGACCTTGCCATTAATCAGTTACAAATTTGGCATCAGAATTAAGGTCAAATGAATCACTTAGGACTACACGACAAATATTACAGGGCCAAACATGAAGGTCATATCACCAATTACACCGGTCATCACGGCATCACTTTCACTTTCGTTGTATTATTAAAACATAGCAAATCTAGATTTTGTTACATATAAAAAAAAGTTCTAGAATAAAAATAAGTTTCAATAATATTAAACACTAGGTGTTCCTCGCGATTCCGTACGCGTGGAATTTAGAAAATTATCCTCGTTTTTGCAACATTTTCGAGTAATGCTTTGGTCTTATTGGTCGCAGCATGTTGTTATATAGCCTATAGCCTTCCTCTATGTACTATCAAAAACTAAAATGATTTTTTAAATCTGATCACGCGTTAAAACAAACAAACAAACTCTTCAGTTTTATTATATTAGTATAGAAATCAGTAATCGTGAATTGTTGACTTTAATATCATAGTGAAATGATTTGAAATGAAAATAGAGGGGAAAGTGGCCAGCCTAATTTGCGGTTACAAACAAGTTAATGTTTGGATGCTTCCAATATTGGGTTTGTCTGCCTACATACGTAACAGTATATCGTAGCGATTAATCTTTGCAGATAAATCGTCTTGACACGCCCCCGATCTAAAACGATTTGTCATACACACGATCGACAAATCAGTTATCTATATTGCTATATTTGCCACGATTTGGATGCAGTTAGCGCAGGATCGTGCGTTGTGGCGTTCTTTTGGGGAGGTCTATGTACAGCAGTGGACAGAGGTCTGATGTTGATGATGGGATGTTTATGATGTATGGATGGATTACGCTCAATTTAACATTATCTGACGTGTAATCTTCATATCATTGTCTGCGTGGTGACGGATTAAGAATACAAGTGCCACCATCCCTTTTCTTTTGATTTGGGACCTCAGGTTAATATGTCTATGAAATGTCCATAAACAAAAACAATATTTTGTCTTTTTGGCTACATTACAAAATCATACTCACCAACTAATATCCTTAGCACCTTATTGTTGGCATACTCCTCAATTTCCCGGAGCCAATCAGGCAAGCAGTCGAATGTCGGCTGACAGGATATGTCATATACTAAGATGAGAGCATGAGCTGATCTGTAGTAGCTTTGTGTTATTGAACGAAATCTTTCTTGACCCGCTGTATCCCATATTTGTAACTGAAAAAAATTATTAAACCATTAACTTAAATTATAAAACAAGGTCGCTAGTTTTGTATGTATATGCCTATGTGAGCAGTGAGCTTATATCTTCAAAACTACGCAACAGATTTTGATACGGTTTATGAGGATGGTTTTTTTGTATAAGGTTTAGTTTTAAAATTAACAGCTAGTTGTATTATATAACTTAGGATCCGTGTGTAGAAGAAATAAGAATACAAGTTTCAGCACCGTATTCCTCCACTAGGGTGCTGTAAGAGCCAGATTAAGGGATATTATAAGCAGTTAACATGACAACAGACGGAAATCTCGAAACTTAACCACATGCCAACACGCCTGGTCAACGCGGCATAGTAGACCCAATACGCTCCCGACTTTGGGGAGGCTCGTGCCTAACAGTGGGACATTGATGGACTAGAAAGGAAAGGTTATAACTTAGGATATTTAATAGTAGATGTGTGATACTCGCGCTTTTAAAATGTATGCGTAAGAACGAGATCTAGGTAGGCCTTCGACTTATTTGATTATTCCACGGGCATATCGGATTTTACCAGCTTTTTAAAGCTGGTAAAATCCGATATTTTATTTATTTTACCTACAAACATTAGGGGTATTTGGGCGTATTTACATACCAAAGTGATATCATCAATATGGCGTCAAAACGCGTGAAAATACTTCCAGAAAAAGTACATGGATAGTTTTTTGAAAATTATTTTAATTGCTTTGCGTTATTGGTTGATCTCATGTAACTGCATCTAGATGCTATAAATATCCCTGTATAACACTGTCGTAATATAACAGGGTTCGTAGACAGGGCACTTGTTAGTTATCAGAAACCATTTATAATTTAAGAATAAATTTTAAATAGCTTTCCAACCAAAAAAAAATATTGTAAAAGTAATTGTGGGATGCAAGCGACACAAGACTGTTCGCTGTGATATCCTATGACGGAAACCTATGTCCAACCATGGACGGAGAAAGGTTGATGGATAAATAGATGGATCAGATAAATATATAATACAGATTTACCAGATAGTGTATAGGCATTCAATCTTGAAGATAACTTTAGCCTGGCTAAATCGTACTTCATAGACTGACAATGTTTTATAAGATGTAAAGCTTGTATCATAGACACACACAGATACAAATTTCATACACTCATGGACGTGTAAGTGGCTTCAAGCCGGCTGCGTGATTTAGCCACAGACTATACATCTCATTTATCTGTGATGTTTAATGAAAAGTCATAATTTGTATCAGATATAGGTGTATTAGATAATACATTTTTAAATAAGGAAACATTATTTGCATCAAGGTCTTATAAGTACTTCCTTTATTTAGCATAGATATGATATTTACATATTACATTGTAACATTTCAATATTTATATTTTATTACCTGTTGCCATAAAAAAAACAAATCTTAATAAATTATATGTGTAAAGCTCTCTCTTGAAGCACATTAAAAAGTTAAAAAATCACATTAAAGTATGTTGCAGTTTCAAAGATTGAATTGAAGATTGAATATGCTCACATAGGGACAAACAGAAGTAACTACTTTGTTTTATAAGTAAACATAAAGACTGGCCAATGTGTGGGCGTGAAATTTGGAGCTACATATTTATTTTTACATCATAAGTGAGCAATGTCCTTTTTTGGTTTCTAGACTGATCTCATAATAGGAGACAGATACCCTATCTTTCACTTTAGCATTTATAAAATAAGTAGGAAATATTGTACATTTTCCACAAATAAAAGCAAATGTATAACATAACAACTGATCACAGAGGACATCTAAGAACTAAGTACTACCCATTTCATGGAAACAGAAAAGTTTTTAAAATATTAAGCTAGATAAAAACTAAGCTGAAGCAATATAAAATATATAAGACTTATTTAAATTCAAAATAGAGCTAAATAAGGTAAAAGCTACAACAACCTAGTTAAATAATAGAGTGCACATATGATAAAGTAAACTGCATAATGTTAAGCAAAAAAAGATCACCTTTAGATTTTTTAAAGACCAAGAGATGACCATATATTTTTTTTCTTTTTTTCACTGATATATGTTCCAGAATGCTCTGAGCCAAAATTAAAAAAACTAACTAAACCTTTTCTAAATCCAAAAATAAACTAAATTTCAAAGTTTCAGAATTTTAAAACAATTGGCGCCACGGTGAGAGCTTCCCAAAATTTTTATTTTTTTGTAAAAAACCTGTAGGTATGTCAACAACAAACAATTTTCCAATTTCGTAAACTTGGAAAACCTTATTTTGCTATAGATATCCCTATCTGAAATTTCATTTTGTCTGCTGTCTGCTATATTCAGGGTCATTTAAATAATTATATTGATCTACTGCATTTTGCATTGTACATTCAAGATTAACAATTTGTTTTAGTGGCTTAAAAAAAAATACAATACACAGTGTGTTTTTCCATGTTATTTCAAGTATGAAACGTAATCAGAAATCTAAACATCTTTTTTATTCATCAATTTACAAGTGAATATCATAACGAGAAACAAAAACATACACATAATAAAGTTCTAACATAAAAAACAACTAAATGACGCAAGTTTTCATAAAATGAATAGTCACAAAACATACCTTCACTTTCTCACCGTCAACTTCTACAGTTTTAATCATAAAATCAACACCAATAGTGGCTCCTTGGCCGGGTGGGAAGAGACCTTGTGTAAAACGACGAACCAAACAAGTTTTTCCAACCCCCGCATTACCCACTAACACTACTTTAAATAGAAACTTATAATCTTCCATATCAAGCACCAAATCACATTTATTATTAGAATAAAATGTGAATTTCTTATTTATTAAATCTTCACCTCTCACTGTTACGCTTTGATGAATCGTAAGCTATTTTTTACATTACGATAAATCACTGATATATTATCAATACACTTATTTTTCAATCAAGCAAGAATTATAGATTAGATAGCAAACTCGTTTATCCATTCGATCTGTAGTACAAAACAATAGCTGTAAATAATACGAAACAGCCTTTCGATGGCGAAACGAAAATTATCGACGTTGAAGGAAGGGCTGCCATATATAAACGGATATTTACCATACACATACGATAAAAAATGTCCTATGATGCTTTACAAACCCTAAGCATTTATAAAAATCTGTATAAATTTTATTAAATGAATAAAAAACAATATCACGTTGTGAAATGTAAATCTTATACAAAGTGATAAACATATTTAACAAGTGAACAATTTAAAAATTCTCGTATTTTTATGATAAATGGTGAGAAAATGGCAACTCAAATAAACGCATGAAAAACATAATTAAATGACAAACATAAATATGCGTTTGTAAAGCAATGTATATTGCAGCCAAAATTAGATTTAGGTTAAAAAATCTTACGCTAAACCCAGCCGAACATTATATACAATGGTAAATAATAAAATAAATAATTTCAAAAGGTACATTCTCTGTCAAAATTTTTTTGAAACAAACTTAGGATTTATTTTAAGCTACGGCCACAGAATTTTTATCAATCTTCATAAATGCTTTCATAAGCTGTCGTTTATGTCAAAATGTTTTTTTTTTTTTTTTTTTTCTTCTTTTTGGTCAAACTCGATTAGAGTATTGCCATGATCAATTTTTTTTTTTTTTTTTTTTTTTTTTTTTTTTTAAATTTAGGTAGGGAATCATAATAATATTAAGGAAATTTTGTACGTGACAAAGGAAATACTTGTGAAAAGGACAGAAACTACATATTATTATAATTACTTATTATACTTTAATATTATTAAAATATATAAAGGAAGCAAGAGATTTATAAATATCGATATTATTAGTTGCAAGTAGAGAAGGAATAGAAGTAGGAAATGGTATACGTAAGGAAAGAAAGGATGAATATAAATAAGAATGATCATACAGAGGGCAAGCAAGTATAATATGATTAATATCACCCACAGCTCCACATTGGCATGAATTGGATTCAATAATTTTTAATTTAGCTAAATGTGTAGGAGTACACGTGTGACCAATTCTCATTCGGATTAAACACGATGTAGCTTGTTTTCCGAGGATAAAGTTACGGAACCATGGTTTATTGACAATATTCGGCTGAATCGTAAAGTAGAACCTACCACTGACTTGACTGTTGTTTGACCATAACTCGTTCCAAGATTCTTTTAAATAAAAATAAGGTAAAGCTGCGAGGTCATGACAGTAATTAATATACGGATGTATATCACCGGACTGCACAGCATCGTTTGCAAGACTATCTGCTTTTACATTACCAGGTATGCCAGAGTGGCTAGGAATCCAAGCAAAATTTACATTTAAGTTTTTGTGTGAACAAGATAGTAGTAAATTTCGAATTTTAATTATTACCGGAAAAACTGCTTTACAATTAAAAGGGAATTTTTCTAAAGCCTGAAGGGCGCTCTTAGCGTCTGTAAAAATTATGGTATTTTGAAGATTCATAAGTAATATATACTCAACAGCTTTTAACAACCCATAGCATTCGCCTGTAAAAACAGACGATTCAG
The DNA here is from genome assembly GCA_916999025.1 of Orgyia antiqua. Classification (NCBI taxonomy): domain Eukaryota; kingdom Metazoa; phylum Arthropoda; class Insecta; order Lepidoptera; family Erebidae; genus Orgyia; species Orgyia antiqua. The sequence continues at coordinate 13,191,997 of OU779873.1, read as the reverse complement.
GCGGTAATTTAATTTTTTGAACAATGTTGAATTGAGAATGATATACACCTACGCCGACACAACCAGAGGTTGACTGTTTGGAAGCATCTGTATATATTTGGTGCCATTGGTCCCAATTCGTACAAATGGCGTGTTTAAAGGATACTAATGTTGCTGCATTACATTTCTGAATGTTTAAATCTAGGTGGATACATGGTTCTAATATCAAAGATTCAAAAGGAGCACAGAAAAGCGGATGAAGTAATGAGTTATAAGAAGGAGCTTTAAGAGAGGCATATTTCTGATAGCTTTTAACAAGACAAGGAGGAGTTTTATGTCTCCAATATGAAGAAGAAGAGACCTGTATTAGAAGTAATTGGAGTTTATAGCGCAAAGAGTGATCAGAGAACTGAAAACATCGAAACAAAAATTTATCAGATAAAAATTGACGACGTAAAAATAAAGGAGGGTCAGCCAATTCTACTTGTAAAGCGTTATTTGGGGAAGATTTCATAGCACCAGATATGATTCTTAATGCTTTTGACTGAATTCTATCTAATTTTTTAAAAGCTGCAGCATTACCGGGTTCAAATAAGAACAACCCATAGTCAAGTAAACTACGAATCAGTGCATTATAGACAAGTTTTAATGAATAGGGGTGGGCACCCCACCAAACTCCTGCGAGACATCTTAAGACATTGATAGCTTTTTCACATTTTTCTGCGATATATTCGCAGTGAGGTACACCAGAAAGTTTTGAATCTAAGATGATACCTAAAAATTTAACAGAGTTTTGGGGCCTAATTAGATTATTGTCATAATAAATGTTAATTGGAGGAGGCAGGCGCATCCTCGAAAAAAGCATAGCAGAGCTTTTACTGGCTGAGATTTCTAAACCGTTAGCATCTATCCAATATTTTAGCTTATTAAGGGCTTCGTTTAGGCGAGAACAGGCTGTATTTATAGAGAGATGGGGGTAGTATAAAAGTAAATCATCTGCATATTGCAGAACTCTTGCTTTTGAATCTAAAGCAGATTCTAAATCATATACATAAATGTTATATAAAATCGGACTAAGTACAGACCCTTGCGGTAGGCCTTTATCTATTACTCTATTTTCTGATGCAATTCCATCCAGATATATATGTCTTTTTATCAAGGAATTAATAATGAAATTAGTAAGGAGAATAGGAATATTTAGAGTTAATAGTTTCTTATAAAGTACGGAAATAATAACATTGTCATATGCAGCTGCAATATCTAGAAAAGCAGCTACTACGGATTCGTTAGCTGAAAAAGCTAAACGAATATCTGTGACAAATATACTAATACTATCTAGAGTGCTTCTACCTCGTCTAAAGCCAAATTGGCTACTGCTTAATAATCCTTTGCTTTCCATAAACCATTCAAGGCGATTTTTCACAAGATGTTCTGTAATTTTCATAAGAACTGAGCTAAGAGCAATAGGACGATAGGAAGAGATGGAAGAGGGATTTTTATTGGGCTTTAATATTGGTAAGATTAATTGTGACTTCCAGGAATCCGGTATATTGCCGGTAATCATGATATTGTTTATAATAGAAAGATAATAAATGAGAGATTCGTTAGAAAGATGTGTTATAAAAGAATACGGAATATCATCAAGACCTGGAGAAGAATCTTTCAAATTAGCAAGTACGCCTTTGGTTTCGGTCAGTGTAAATGGAGCATTAAGTCCAGAGAGATTACTAGAAATTTCAGTGAGATTTGGTAGAAGCAATTTTTCGGGTACCGTTGCTGGAGCTAATTTGTCAAAAAATTCGGTTAGTATTGTGGAAGGCACTGTCGTAGGTGTAGTTTCTTTAAAAGCAGACCTGAACTTTCTAATATTTTGCCAAACCACGGAGGGATTGGTTTCTGGTGAAATAGATGCACAAAATGATCGCCAGCTCTCGAATTTCTTCCGCTTAAATAATTTACGCGTGTCCGAATTAATTTTTGTTAAAATATCATAATTTTCCGTGGAAGAGAACTGAAGATATGCAAGTTCCGCATTTTTACGTTTTTTTATCGCTTCGGTGCATTCTTCATCCCACCATGGAGGAGACGGGACAAAACCTAATTTACTATTTTTTAAAGGGAACACTTCAGTGGCTGTTTCTATAAATGCTTTGGCAAGAGCATCAGCACACTCAGATATATTTTGTTGATTTATATCTGGAAGATTTGATATCTTTTTGTCTAGACAATTTTTAAAATTGTCCCAATCTGCATTAACCAATTTATATTTTAATCGTGGGCGATAGGGAGAGTGGCGAGGAGTTTTAAAAAAGGGAAAAGAAATAAAAATAGGGAAATGATCGCTTCCATATGAGGATGGTAAACAACTCCATGACAACTTTGAAGCTAGGTTATTGGAACACATAGTTAAATCGGGGACACTATCACCTTCGCTAGGTGAAGTGCGACGAGTAATAGAGCCGGAATTAAGTAAACAAAGATTATGTGTATCTAACAAATGTAACATTAATTACATTAACTCGCGTATAATACTATTATTATTTTAAATGTACCAACCTCTTTAGCATCTAGACTGTATAATAGGCGCTTATTCATTTTTGACATCTGTCAAGCTATAAAAAAAAGGGACAGTCGACCGTCATTCAGGAACAAGCGAAAAAGCAAAAGGTACGTTAAACTTAAGTTCCCTCCTGTTTTGTAATTCTGATTCTTTAAGAATGTTCCAAATAAATGATTATTCTAAACTGTAAACGCTGTGTCTGAATTCCAAATCCTTTTAAGTTGCCCCATTTTTACATATCAGAATTGGGATGAATCAAAATAAGTCAATTTGTGTCCACCCCACGTGCTCGTCCACTAAATGTAGTAGGTAGTGGAAAGAAAAAAAAAAAAGAAAATGTCCAACAAAATAGTCCAAATACTACGTGCATTATGTATCACCACAGTGTATCACATATATCTTGGAACATTCTTAGAAAATACGGTATTTTAATGTGATTTCAAGGGTTGTTGTTCTACTTCCCTACATAGTCATCAAACAATGTTGATTAGAGCTGAAATTGTATCGTATATGTGTATTTTAGTTTGCCCGTTTGACACCTTACTTGTTAGATAGGGGTATTTGAATTACTACCATCTGCAGCTTTGCTAGGTATCATTTTATATTTTCAATAATATGTATAACAATCTGGTTGCTAGGATTAATCAAACACTTGGTTATCATATCTATCAACCAACCAAGTGTTTAGATGAAGTGTTTAGAGTAGAGATGTCGAAGCTGGAAATTATTATTAATATTTTGTCTTCTCCGGCAAGCTTAAGTATTAGCAGTATTAACTTCTTAATAGATAGACCACTGCTCTTATTATGTATATTCAGTGGAAAACAAAAGAAACCATTCCACTGTTAAATTGAAACAATTTTCTTTTGTATAGATAGAAAATTCCTTATTTAGGTACTCAAAGGGGATAAACCCAGGCAACCTAGGATAAATAGAGCTGTAGTTTGTGGTGTTCTATTTACTTATAATCTTATATAAATATTATACCAAACAGAATAGAATAGAATTTATATATCATCTTTTACAAAGGCAGCTTATAAACTAAGGTACATTGATTATATATTATCATGCATGTATTACAAATTATAAAGTTATTGTAAACTTACCGGCACCCTAACTAGACTACAGAGTAGTCTGTGTTTAAGATACCAAATAATAGACACATGACTCTTAGATATGAAATATGGAATACATAATATATAAATATGATATGATATTGTTTAGGTACTTACTTGCATTGTAAAATGGCTATAATCATAAATAGTACATACTGTGATAGTTTTTTTTTTAAATTAGGGAGTGCCTTTGCTGGCCTTATATGCACTGGTAGTTTACTCCAAAACACTATAGCTTGTACAGTGAAGTACTTGCACCTCCAGTTTGTTTGTGTAACAATAATCAATGATAAGATAATAATATGCATATTATCATTTAGTAATATCGTTTTTTTACAAACTATGTACTTTAGAGTTGGTCAAATTTCTCTTTCGTACCACCGCGGCACCGTCACATATTATGTATTACAACAACTTTATATCATTTATATGTATACAATATACATATTTAAAGTAGTGATAATAAGGAAGTCCATTCACATATTATACAAGAAGTAGTGATGTGTGAAAAAAAAAAAAAAAAAAAAAAAAAATTATGTTGAAGTACAATTTTGCCTTGTTTTATTTTTCATCCTAAGTGACTATAATTTAACAAATACATGTGTGTATTTTAATCACAAATATTAATCTAGCCCTCGGAAATAATGTTTTTACCTATAACACTGTTTAGAGACATCTATGGATATTACATCAACGGATTTAAGCCAAATAACATATTGTATGGCATGCTACTACGTTAATTGATGTTTTATTAGACATTGCCTAATGTAGATAAGACTTTGCTTTTGCCTAGTACGCGAATATGGCCAACATTTCGACACATTAGAAAACTATACTTCACGGTTAACGTCTTCATATTTTAAACAAACGTGACACTACAAAACAATATTCAAAGTTTCAGAAAATGAGTGATGCGAGATCGAGGCTACGACACTAAGAGGCGGTGCCATTCTAATGAAGCACTCCGGTGTCGCAGACCAGAGCGAGTAAGGCGTGATGATAGTGGCAGCCGACATGGTGGTGACCGTGTAACAATGCGGAGGCCTCGAAGCCGCACCCAGACTGATGGTCGTCGCCAAAATCGCCCTAGAAGCCGAAGCGATTCTGGCTCACATGTGCTTCGTAAAAGGGAGCGCCAGCTGTCGTTGGAGAAAGAACACCTACGGGCACTTGAAACAGAGGTGCGTAATGTACGGGAACGTATAGCCGAACATCGGCAAGCTCGATCTAGCAGGGGATTGAGTATTCCTGAAGGGAGTGTGGGACCACATGACTGCTCCCTTAAGACTCCAACGAAAGAACCTTCTCCGAGTACTCATGACCAAGATCCAAAACGTCCAAGATTAATGACACTCGAGAACTTTGTGAATATAACTCAGTCTGGGGCAGGGGATTGTGAATCATTTGCTTCTATGAACAATGTTATCCCGGAATTCGATCCATTGTCAAAAGAACAGAACATCACTGTATGGCTAGATAAAGTGGACGAATGCACTGAAATTTATAACTGGACGGATAAGCAAACGTTTCACTGTGCCCTGCCCAAGTTGATAGGAATTGCGTACACTTGGTACCAAGGTCTGCCGTCTGTTAAGTATAATTGGTCGGAATGGAAGATATTACTGCGCGATTTATTCCCTGTTACGGAAAATTACGCTGAACTTTTGATAGAGATGCTTAACAGACGTGTACGGCCTGGTTAATACCTAGAACTTTATTATTTTTCTAAAATAAATTTGTTAAATAGATGTAAGATCTTTGGAAGGAAAGCGGTGGATTGTTTACTCTATGGGATCAATGACAGGGGTGTTCGTGTAGGGGCGCAAGCTGCGAAATTTGACAAACCTAAAGATGTCCTTGAGTTTTTCAAAACAATTAAACATAAACGCACTCAATATGATACTCAAAAGGACATCATTAGGGATAAACGTCCCGGAAATCTGTCGAGGGGTGGTGACTTTGCAAGAAACGCTAATCTGACTTCTTTTAGAAATAAAACCTATATGGGCCCAAATAATTGTTTTAACTGCAATAATATTGGACATCCTAGTTTTACGTGCACAAAACCAATCCTGAGATGCACCAATTGTAACCTTTTGGGCCATGAGGCTATTAACTGTGTTCGAATGAAAGATGTAAACAATCTTACAAAAGACAAAAATATTCTTGAAGTTTCTTTAAATGATGGTGGCATCTACAAATACAAGATCTTAATTAGTATTAATGGGGTTCCCGCTGTGGGTCAACTGGACCTGGGTATTTTATTATATTAGGGTTGACAGCAGAGAGTGTAAATACACAATACTTAAGGGGATTAGGGAACGTACCACATTTACCATTAGGTCGCACCTTAGTTAATATTGAGGTACAGGGAGTCTCGGAATCCGGCATTGAAGTTTTTATTGTAAGCGATCAGCTGATTAATTTTAATGTATTATTAGGTCACAGCTTTACTGAAAGACCTAATCTGACAATTATTAAGACACCCACATACTTAAAATTTGAGCGAGTGGAACATAGTCATGATTCGAAACTACACCTCACTGCCATCCACGACACTACTATAGACGTTGGTGAAATGGCTTCTATCCCAGTGAAATCAAATATTTCTCGTAATGGATTCATATACGTAGGTGGCTCGATTAGAGGCCGCAGTGGCCACGAATATTATCTCTTACCGGGGAATACCAAATTCAAGACAATCTATGCAATTTATTAGTACAAAATGTAGGTTCCAATGTTACAAAATTTAAAGAAGATACCCTTATCACTCCTAGGAAACGATGGCCTAGGTAGGATAGGTTTTAAATGTTACAGCTAGCTGTGCTACTAGTACATTTAGGCGTAACTGGTGAATTAACAGTAACGTCTAAATGTGGATATCAGCTATCGGATAGTCAAAAACAACGTTGCATTGAACTATTGCGTCAATATAAAACTTGTTTTTCCACCGGGATGCACGATCTTGGCTATACAAATGTTACTGAAATAGAAATTCACCTAAAGGATGATACCCCCGTAGTTTATAGGCCGTACCTGTTACCCCACTCAGAACGAAAGCTAGTCCAGGAAATGATAGGAGACATGTTAGAGCATGGTATAGTTCGAGAATCTAACTCGCCTTATGCTAGTCTTGGTAAAGAACAAGTCTGGAGAGAAACGGCTTTGTGTCGACTATCGGTTTCTGAACAGTCTCACTAAAAGGGATCAATATCCGCTGCCGAGAATAGACGACCTGTTAGATCAACTTTCTGGTAATTCTTTATTCATTATAGCTGAGAATTCTCGGGAGAAGACGGCATTCGTTACACCCGATGGGCAATATGAATATAATCGCGACCCTTTTGATTTAGCAAACGCCCCGGCCGTATTCCGAAGGGCTATGCATAAAAATTTGTGCAAATCGAGAGTCGAATTCGTCATTATTTACTTGGATGATATAATGATTCCGTCAAAAACTTTTGACGAAGGTCTGGTACGCCTACAGAACGTGCTGGACCTCATACGTGAGACAGGTCTGACCCTAAAGATGGAAAAATATAACTTTTTCCAAAAGCGCATCGATTTCCTTGGGTTCCAAGTAGACAAGGATGGAATTAGGCCTGGTGTCCAGAAGATGAAGCTGTTTCTAAATTTCTGGTGCCCTGAAACCAACACTAAGTCAGGAGGTTCCTTGACTCGCTAGCTTTTTCCGGAGGTTTGTGCAGGGGTTTGCATTGATTGCGAAGCTTTAACTAGTCTCTTGAAGAAAGACACCCCGTGGCGATGGGGTAATGCTGAAAAAAAGTCTTACGAAGAAATAAAAAGGTTACTAATTAGTCGACCCATCTTAGCACTCCATGACGATACGGCAGACCAACAACTACATACAGACGCAAGTAAGCTAGGAATTGCCGGCATATTGCTGCAACGGAGAGATACCCAGCCCTGGAGACCAGTAGCGTACTTCAGCCGCCAGACCACAATTGACGAAATGAAGCTACATTCATTCGAACTGTAAACGCTTGCTGTCGTGAGTTCTTTGAACAAGTTCCGTACATATCTAATCGGAACAAAATTTACAATTGTTACGGATTGAAATGCCCTGCGCTCAACCTTTACCAAGAGGGACCTTGTTCCAAGAATTTCACGATGGTGGGCCCTGGAGAAAAGATGTCTCACGTGCATGCACTTAGCAGAGGCTCCGTTGCGATAGGTGCAGAAGATCAAATCCACACGCTTGACATATTGTCGATTGGTACTGGAGACTGGGTCGCGACAGTCCAATCCTCTGATGAAGAGATTAAGCGCATCAAGCGACATCCTTGAGGATCCAGAGACCCCGAAGGTCGCAGATACCTATAAGGATTATAAGATTAAAAATGGCCGAGTCTTTAGAGTATTAAGTGATGGTACTACAAGACGGGTCGTTCCGAGGGGTGTAAGATTTCTTCTCAAAGATCCCTAAGATTGATGTACTTTTTCACACTATACATGCTGATCATCTTGGTCAATCTCTTTAGCTACTTTGGGGTCCCGTGTCGGCTCATCACCGACAGCCGGAACAAGCTTCACCAGCGGAAATTTTAAGACGTACGTAAAATCGATTGACGTAAAGCATATTCTTAATTCCGGAGCCACCCCAAGGGCAAACTGACAGGTAGAGCGGTATAACCGCACCATTTTGGCCTCTCTTGGATCAATGGTTCATGGTAAATATTGTAAAACATGGGATGATTTATTGCCAGACGTTCAATTAGGATTAAATACTACCGTCCATGATGTAACAAAGAAAACGCCTACTGAGATGCTGTTTGGTAGAACAGTTTTAAATCCATCTCAAGGCTTACCTACTAACATTATTGATGACATAGAAAAAGGTAAAGAGAAAACTCTAGAAGAAATTAGATCTGAAGCAAGTGAACGTATAGCAATAAACCAGACAGTTAATAAGACTCGATATGATAGGCTTAGAAAGGAAGCTACGAACTATAAGGAGGGTGACCTGGTTAGGATAGTTAGGGCTATAGTAACTGCACCGGGACAATCAAAGAAATTAGAATCGGAAGTGTCAGGGCCCATATCGGATCAAAAAGATTTTACCGAAAGATCGATTCCTTGTGGAGGACACCCCTTTGACTAGAAAAGGCACTAGGTATGAAACAGTTGTCGCAATCGATAAAATATTCCCGTGGTTGAGTTTCAATGCCCCTGCTTGCTCTTCAAGTGAGGATAGTGATAGTGATACTAATTGAACAATGATAGTAAATATTATGATCTCTCCTTATTAAAATGTACATTTGTCTGTTAAAACAAAAACTTTCAGTTTCATACATAAGATTTCATATTTTTTTTACCTTGTGTCATTTTCTCTGTTCATTTGAGTCAGTTTAAAAATGTATAATTTTTGATTAAAATCTTTTATACTAAAAAAATATCTTGGTTAAGTGACTAAATTAAGCTCATATTTAAAGTTACAGTTAACCACTGATTGGCTACCAAATACATAATATAAATTATTAATTATATAGTTATTTAAAAATGAGTGAATGATGATTGTAAAGAAAAGTAAAACATAACTGTCTAAAGTGCATAAAGATAATCTAGGATAACTTAGCTCAATTAATGAAGATTTATTTGAAGACTTGATGAGTATGTAGTAAACGGCCGGTATTAACATAAAATACTGAATAAAATTAGTGATACAGTGAATGATGTTTTGGACCGAGCACAGTTGGCGTATGACCTCGCCGCTCGTGAACGGCCTAAAACATTGCAACGGAGCAGTGTGCTGCCAGAACAAGAGGTTCCATTATGGCTGCCAGATTTGAGGCCCATAATGGCTGCCAGAGTAAGAGGCCCATACTGCTCGGTTATATATAGTTAGTGAGGGATGTTTTGGACCGGGCACGATTGGCGTACGACCTCGCCGCCCATGAGTGGTCTGAAGAATTGCTACAGGGTAGTGTGCCGTGTGCTGCCAGAACAAGAGGTTCCATTATGGCTGCCAGATTTGAGGCCCATAATGGCTGCCAGAGTAAGAGGCCCATACTGCTCGGTTATATATAGTTAGTGAGGGATGTTTAGGACCGGGCACGATTGGCGTACGACCTCGCCGCCCATGAGTGGTCTGAAGAATTGCTACAGGGTAGTATGCCGCCAGAACAAGAGGCCACATAATGGTTGCCAGATTTGAGGCCCATAATGACTGCCAGAGTAAGAGGCCCATACTACTCAGCAACATACCCAGTGGATATAGACCAGGCACGATCGGCGTACGACCTCGCCACTTGTGACTGTTTTAAAGCATTGTGACTGCGTAGTGTTGCCTAAAGAAAAGGCTCTACACTGCTCAGTCACGACTCCGAATCGAACAGAAACATTATAAACACTTAAAACAATATTTTAAATTGAGTGAATCTTAAACGTAACAAAATGCACAATTGTTTATTATGTATTAGGTTCGTGATGTAGCAATCGAATTTACAACTAATGAAGTAATAAAACATTTACCTACTGTGAACGAAGGGACTCGTTCGTGAAGGATGGCCGACTGTAACATTAATTACATTAACTCGCGTATAATACTATTATTATTTTAAATGTACCAACCTCTTTAGCATCTAGACTGTATAATAGGCGCTTATTCATTTTTGACATCTGTCAAGCTATAAAAAAAAGGGACAGTCGACCGTCATTCAGGAACAAGCGAAAAAGCAAAAGGTACGTTAAACTTAAGTTCCCTCCTGTTTTGTAATTCTGATTCTTTAAGAATGTTCCAAATAAATGATTATTCTAAACTGTAAACGCTGTGTCTGAATTCCAAATCCTTTTAAGTTGCCCCATTTTTACACAAATTTAAAATCCTATTACCAAAATAATTGGTAGAACTACCCCAAGACGTGTGTTGACAATTAAAATCACCAAAAACTATAAAAGGTTTAGGAAGACTGGAAATAATGTTGTCAATTTCATTAAATATAACTAAAGAAGGGCGAGGAATATAAATAGATACAAAACAGATATTATGTACAATAGCAGCAATTATTGAAAAATCATTATTATGTACATCGATTGGAAAATGAGAAAAAGTTAAATTACGCTTGATGAGTAGGGCAACACCGCCATACCCATCAGAACGATCTTCTCGGAGACAGGCATAACCAGATATTCTAAAAGGAATATCTGATTTAAGCCAGGTCTCCTGAAGAGCAAAAATAGAAGGATTATATTAATTGATTAAATAAATTAAATCCGATTTTTTCGATGAAACGCTACGGCAATTCCATTGGATTATTATATTTGTGCTGTCCATTATTGGAGTGTTGTTTGTGTGATTTATCAATGTTTACAAGAGCAGCGTTGGACGGTTCAATGTATTTTGATTGGGAGAGAGAGTTAATTAATGCAATTATTAGTTCTTTAATAGAAGAGTTTGATAACTCTTCTTTTTCTGTAGGTTTTAATGCACCACCATTAGATGATGGCTGCAAATCATAGTGTTCAATTAAAGACTTGTGTGTGTTAATGTCATAACCAGCACTTGTTTTACTTTTAGGTTTAGGTTTAGAAAATACTGTCTTTTTGTATGAAGTTTTAATTGGTTGTGAATGATAGTTGTTTTTCTGAATGTTTGGAGTGTGAGAAGGTTGAGGTGTACTTGTAAGTAATGCATCAGCATAAGACATTTTTGAAATAGTTGGGTATTGTTTAGATGCTTCATAGTAAGAGATACAGCTTCTAGCCATGGTTTCTTTAATCGACTTTTGCCGTTGAAATTCTAAGCATTTGTTACTAATCGCCATATGAAAACCCTTACAGAGAATACAACAGACATCATCCTCATCTACATGACATGTTTCTCCAGAGTGTTCTTGTGCACATTTATAGCACCTTGGATGTGACCTACATTGTGACTTGACATGACCGAAACGACAACAGTTATAACACTGTACTGTTGGATATATGTATAACTCGACAGGTAATGCATTGTAACACATATATACATACTTTGGTAATACCTGACCATCAAAAGTAACTACTACGGATTGTGTCGGTTTAAGTTCTGTCACATTATTTATAGAGATTTTTCTTTTTAGCCTTCTTACTTTCAATATACTACCACACCCATAGGGCAAACTTATATTACTTATTATTTCTTCATCTGTTAGGTCCACAGGGATTCCTCTTACAACACCCATACGGGTCACTGAGAAGGTCGGAATAAAAACTTTATAATTATCTTTTTGAAGAAGTGGAGATGTCAAGAAAGTGTTAGCGTCTTGGTAATTATTAAATTCAATAGACAGTCTATTTCTGCCCATACGTTTTAAACTTCCATTTACAACATTGTTAAAAGTGTTATTTTTCAAAAATCGGCCAAAAGTGATAGGGTGAAGAGTTGATCTATCATCTGGGGAAGATGTTATTTTTTGTATGTGGACTATGAAAGGTGAAACGTCTGTATGTACATATGATAATCTTGCAATGGATGTCGAGTTCTGTGATTGATCTGGCTTAGTCAAAGTTTCTTGAGGAGAAACCTTTTTAGTATCTACGATTGTAGGTAAGTCAGCTGAACATTGGCAACATAACGTGTCCGCAACTTTGTCTCCATTTTTGCGCCTTCTCTTGTTACAATGTCTACACGTAGACTTTCTAGAGACTATTTTGCGTTTCTTTATGGAACCACCAATACTGATAGTTGAACAGTCTGTGTCCATACTATCAGTGTTGGAAGCAATATTTGAAATGGTGACTGAATATCCAATGTCAGGGGCCGTTCCCCCTGGATCCTCAGGATCCCCCATAGATATAGGAAAGAAAAGAAACTTACCTAAAATCAGCTACTTATGTACACACTAGTAATCTACACTATTTTACAATATATATCTACAATTTACGCTATATAAAACACCAATCCACAAGGAAAATAAATAAAAATGTAAAAACCGCGTCCGCCAAATTCAACGATTCCCGCGCTTTTTCGTCAAAATGTTGTCTTATTTAAAGTAGATACCCCTGCCCACGAAGTATAGATAGAAGGAGTCCGAACGGTATAGGCTTTTCCATAATATTTCGTGTACACAATAATAAACCCAGATCATAGTTCTATTTTCTGCCACTGGCTGCGCAAGTGTTCAGGGCGTACCGATGCTATTATTATTATTACATGTAAACACGCGCTGGCTCGTGAATGTTGAATTTAATTTAATTAAATACATAATATTTAATTTAATTAAATACATAATATTATTTTATTTATATTATTATAATTCTCAGAATATTTTTTCCACAGGTGTCAATAGCAATAAAATTTCCCGCGTAAGAATTCAAACGAGTACTCATTGAAAAATGGCGCGCTCTACCGGCAAAAAATCTGTCCCTTAAATTGAGACCATTCGTTCAACATTACGTTCGGACTCCTTCTATCTATACTTCGTGCCCCTGCCCCATAGAAGTAACTAGAGTGAGTTCTCCACGTCATTTTATGGAAACATTTTCGAAATTCAAATTTCGTTTGAAATGCAAATATTGTGGTTGCGATCTGAATGAAGCATCTAATCACTGGACTACTGTTATATCTATATTATTATACTCTTTGACTACTGTTTACCAACCACGAGTTTATCAACAGAATGTTATTATTTTTGTTCCAGAATATTACATAAAGATAAGCCAGTTTGAATACAATTAAATCAGTGCGGCTACTTCGCTTGACTACGTATGACGTCGTAGTGTGGTTGATTTGATTACCGTGCGTTTGTGAGAGACGTTTAAGTACTGATTGTTTGTAAATAAAAAGTTAGAGATATAATAGTTTAGTGCAAATGTAGGTTAAGTGTTTTCTGTAAATAGTTTGAAATGCCACGAAAAGGACAAATGTGGAACTATTTTTCTGTGGCGGATGAACTTGCCAAATAGGCGGAATGTAATTATTGTAAAAAGACCCTGTCGTTTAAAACTACTATATCAAATCTAAAAAACCATTTGAAACAAAAACATCTAGTTGTGTATGAAGAAATATGTAGCAGAGAAAATGCTAAAAATCTATAACGATAATCAAAACGGGTCGTTGTACGAAGCGAACTAATAAATTATCTAATATATTATAGCGTATAAAATAATAGGCGTTTTAAAAATAGTGTATCGTTATAACGCGTTTGCAATATATAGCCGTTGCGAACACCCCTAGTTTTAAGAGCATGTGGCCACAGAGTACAGTACTAATACTAAGTACTTTATTATTGATTTAGTTTAGAACACTGCCCGGAATCTTAGAAGAAACCATAGACAACTATTTTGTGACAGCGGCCGTCAGAGGAAATTTGAGGAAACTTAGGTTTTGAAAGGCGTCATGTCTGTCCATGACATTAATTTTAGTGTTGCCATTGTTCAGCACAGACTAATATGTTCTAAACTTTCTGTGATAGGTTTTAAGAGCACAGATTTGATCCATGATTCAAATTTGTAAGTACATATGCGGCGGCCACAAACCGGGAGACGAGGATTGATATTAGCCTTGGAACCACCTCTGGTTCATAGGGCTCCTCCAAAGAACTAACCTCTCAAACTAAACTAAATTCATTCATCAAATTAAATTCTCCAAAAAATCTAATTATAATAGGGGTGACGATTTTTGTCTTTGTTTCATACATTGTGATGATTTATTTGAGGTCTTGGGATTGAAGGAGTGCAAACGGCGCAGGGTCTCGAAGTTCGGCGTTTTTTTAAGGAGCCCTATGTGATGTAGTGGAAGAATAAGAGCTTTTTAGAGAACTTTTGTTTCTTTATTCTTTCTGTGATTGTCGCCGTTTGTCAACTTGTCACCTGTGTCGTCACATGGTTGTCACCATTGTATAATTTGCCCTTATTTTAATTAGCAATTTTTTACATCTTATTTGTTTTAATTATAATTTTAGTTATAAGTTGAATGTATCAGGAGTATATTCTGCGAGCATATCTTCTCTCATCAAAACTGTAATATTCCGTATATGTTTTATCATGAAGACGACATGCTGTATTCCTAAATGCAAAAGCAAGCGAAAGAATGTGGCTCTGCAATTTCCGATTCGAGAAACAGTCACCAAGAAGTGTATTTAGAGTATTGACTCTGCTCTTTTGAAGGGCCTTTCGGAAGATCAAGTAAGATAGGTCATATGTATTGTGTGTAACAAACACTTTGAACTACGATTTGTTACGACGCTGGCAATTCTCATATTCTACTATATTCTTAAAAGAGGAAATTGAGACTGACGCATTTGCTACTAGTTATGAATCTCAAGGCCCATCGGCTATTCAGGGTGTCAGTTAGTACCCGGGTTTTCTGCTTTAATTTAATTTATTAAGTCAGCTAGGTAATTTTAAAGTTAACAATTTACTGTTGTAAATTCTGTTTCTGTTTCTGTTGTCCGTATAGTGAAGAATGCAAGTGTCGCCACCCCTTTTTGTTCCTAGGGTGCTGTAAAAGTTAGCTAAGGAATATTGTACACATATAACATCCTCTGTCAGAGACGAAAATTTATTGTACGTTATAATAAATAAAATTGTTATTTTAAATAATCGTCCGCCATTTGTTAACACGAGGCATAAGCACAATCTTGTAATGCATGTAACTCGACTATGTTAATGATAATAAAATAAATCTTTGGAGTAAGTAGTTCTGGGGCAATACATATTGTTTGGTTTTTAAAAGTATATTGGTTTGCTCTGACCTTGATAATAAGTGTACCTATATAATATTTATATTTATAAGTGTATTTTCGTAGATATGTTCATTCTGTTTTGTCATTTACAATAAAATAATTCGGTAACCACATAGTTGTAATTTTATTTTTGAATCTAAATAATTATCTATTGTGTAAAATATGTGGCTACATAGCTATAACATGTGGTCTAAGCATGTGGTTAATATCTAAAATGGCTTAATTATTACGGCTGTACTCAGTTGACAGAAGGTTGACAGTTGAGCAGTCTAATGACAATCAAATGACAGTCAAATGACAGTTGTCAGAATGCAAAATACCCCTCCTCTATAATTTACCCGTTCTTCTAAGTTTCCCTTCTGATACGTAGTATCTTCTATCTATTCTGTGGTTTAGAAGAACATTTTTCGCCCGATTTCGCCGCAGACTGATCTGATATTCTTTTAAATTATTTTTATGTACAGTTTCTAAGATGACAAATATAAATTATACAACACGAACTGAGGGTCAAACGAAGATTAATACTGTAATATGGACAATACCTAACTTTATTGCACTTTTGGAGAAGAAAACAACTCGAGAGGTTCGTACCGAAACGAAAGCTCTTGTAACAGCTGACGTTAACTCGAGATTTCAATTAAAAATGCAGTTTTTGGGGCGAGACAATGACCTTATTGAGTTATATTACTTGTCTCCAAACCCTGTCTTTGTTAAATCTGTTTTGACTATGTGTTTGAAACGTTTAGATGAACGTTCTATAGCGATAAAAGAATACCATACTGTTCAAGGGAATAAGTGGCAGTACTTGGCTACATTATATAAAAGAGATATAGCTAGTTACGACGGCCGAGATATATACCTACTAAGTGATGGTAGTCTGAGACTAAAATTTCAATTCATGGTTAGTAGCGATATTAAAATAGGCCAAACTAACGTGCCAGCAACACAACTAAGCAATGACTTTGAAAACTTATTGCAAAATGGTTTATTTTCTGATGTGACAATGAGATCTGCTGATGAAATAGAGTATAAAGTACATAAAGCTGTTATAGCTAGCAGAAGTGCTGTGCTGAAAGCTCATTTTGAGCATAACACAACAGAATGTGTTACTAATATTGTAGACTCTCCCTTAGATTCTGATGTTCTGAGTGAAGTATTGGCATTTATCTACAGTGATAAAGCACCAAGGGTTGATGAGATGCCTGAAAAGCTTTTAGCCGCTGCAGATTACTATCAACTTACTAGACTAAAAAGTCTTTCTGAGGAAGCTTTACATAAAAAACTGACCGTTGACAATGCAATAGAAACATTACAATTAGCTGATTTACATTCAGCCAATACATTACGACAATTAACATTAGAATTTATAAAGGACGGTCAAGCAAAACTGATAACTAAAACTGAAGGATGGGCCAAAGTAAAGTCTGTGGAACTTATTAAGAGAATTTATGAGTATATCATGGCAGATGATTATGAACCTGAGCCTAAACAAACATTGACTTAAAAAGATAAATGGAAGAATAGATTTCAAGAGATTTAAAGTTTAAATGGCAATACTCAAACCAAGTTAGCCCAAAAAAAAAAGCCAAACTTTATCCAAAGATGAATATTTTTTATTTTACATTTTACACAAAGTATTGGTGACAATAATGATCTGATCTAGTAATATGATAATGAAAGAAGTCTAGGCAGAGCTTTTATTCAAAAGTAGATAATGCAACTGTACCACATAAGATCAATGGCTATACCAAATTGGTATATTCGATGTTGATGCTTAGAAAAAATTATAAGGTTTGTTTATCAAGAAGTGTATTATCAAGAAAGCAAATTATGTATATTAAAATATAGACCGACACATTATTGTAACTATTTTGTTAATATAAAATTTTATGACCCACATGAGAAGCCATTACATGAGCCTGGTAATAATCCGCTAAACCAGGGGTTGAAAAACAAGGAAAAGATATAAAAATATTTTGTTAGGTTAAGATTCATTTTACAATACTTAAGTGAGGTTGTTCGTTGTTAATTTTAGGCTATGCAATGCAATTTAAAAAAACAAATTTTATGAGAACAGTTGAAAGAAGTTAACCAGTGATAGGAAAGTTTAGCCTAGACACTTATAAGAATACTAGCTGCCCCGGCAAACGTTCAATTCTGTATAAAATAAAATTTCATCAAAATCGGTCCAGCCAATTTGTAGCCTATGTGTTATTCTGATGTATAAGCTATATTGTGGTAAAGTTTCATTCAAATCCATTCAGTAGTTTTTACGTGAAAGAGTAACAAACATCCATACATACATCCATACTTACAAACTTTCGCCTTTATAATATTAGTAGGATTATCCCTTACATGTAATAGGATAATATTGACATACATACGAAATAAATAAAGGATTATAGTTTGAAAAGAGGAAGACATAATTTTTATTTAAATCTAACCTACTTAAATAAAACTACTTTTTACGGATTTAGACGCGTATATTTGTTTTAAATTTTGGTCCGACGTTTAGTTGCTTGAGAATGCTCTAAGCTTAAATTAAAGAAACATCACCTTTTCTAAATCCAAAAATAAACTAAATTTCAAAGTTTCAGATTTTTAAAACAATTGGCACCACGGTGAGGGCTTCCCAAAATTTTATTTTATGATAAAAAATTTTTAATAACTCAAAAAAAAAATTGTTTATTATCACCTTAATAATATGTCAACAACAAACAATTTTTCAATGTCGTAAACTTGGGTAACTTAATTTTGCTATGGACATCCCTATCTGAAATTTCATTTTGTCTGCTGTCTGGTAAATTTAGGGTCATAATAATTTACATATAAGTAAAAAGCTCGCATTTCTCTCAGAATATGGTAAAAACAAATTATGCAGTCCTTCCTATGTTCTTCTGTGGTTGTCAAAAAAAAAGTAATGAGTTTTTGTAACAATTTTTTTTATCAATTTGACATAAATAATACCAATAAATTAGTCTATTATTTTAAAAGTAACTATTGTTTTAAAGACCATACACAATTTTTGGGCAAGCAAATTAATAGTAAAAAAAAATCTTAATATAAATATGTAATTATTATTTTAAATTTAATATATTTATTTATCTTTATCATTACCACTATCATCACAATCATAAGAATCACTGTCACTGCTATCATCACTAACATAAGTCATTACATTTTGTCTATTAGTATTTACGAACAAGTCATCATCATTTGTATCACTTTGTTTTTTATTATCATCAAACTCTTTAGGCCATACATTATTTTCTTTGTAATATTTAATAGAGTCTTTGTTCATAATTTTAACTATTTCAGCTTTCACTTTGTCCCCTTCTACAATTGGTTCAATAAGAATATAATCACCCCTTTTTACCCATATATTTTTTCGGAATTTCGTTGGCATAGAAACTAAATAGCCATCACCATTGGGAGTGGTAATCTGAAATATAAATGTATTTGTATTAGAAAGATATTTTTTTTTTACTTCCAGCAATTGATGTCACCAATAAATTTAAAAAAACAAAAAACCAAGCCATAATGCAACTTTGTTTTTTTTTCTTATTGTATATATCACACAAAGTTAATTGAATGATGAATAGTCTTGTGTGCAAATATAACACAAGTTAGCAAATTAAAAAGTTACTGACAATAGTTGGTTAGAAACTTATGAATGATATTTAGGTATTATGAACTTCTAAAGTAAAAGAACATGCCAGTTACAAAATATTACCTCGTGTAAGTTATTTCCCTTACTTTTCACAACTTTTACAATGCTCTGATTTTCTTTCGGCAGTTCAAAATCGTCCCACAACGCTTCGTTCATTACATGTTTTCTCTTAGTAACTTTAGACATGTTTGTAAGTAAAACAACATGTAGTTGTACAAGACGTTAATACTTCAAAAATAGCTCGTATGTAAATATGTATGTAAAGCACGAAATATCAATTAAAAACAATTCAAATTTGATACGTCGTGATACTTTTTTGACGTTTTTTGAGGTTATAATAGGGATGTGATGTGATTAGTCTTGGGTAGTTCGCGAACGACCTAGTTCGAAAGAGCGCTCCTTTAGGTGAACTATGCGATGCTAGTTCATCAATGACCTCGCTCTTAGTTCTTTAAATTTTATATTTTTTTTAGCGTCCGCTTTACTAGACTGTGGCGCTCTGTGACAACCGAGTTTATTTACTCTCTTGTCAGCACTTTACAATACATAATCAAATCGATTAAATACTCTTACAAACTTGAATCGATTTATCGTGAGTATCGAGTACCGAGTAGTATGGTTACATCGCTAGTGACGACGAATTCTCAAAAGATTTTGTATCGTCCCAACATCTGTGCCTTGTGAACGAGTTTTCTCAGGGGCAGGACAAATTCAACGCCGCAAATTATTGAAACCGAATAAAGTTTCGAAACACTCTTATTTTTACATAGTAATATGTAGAAAGTAGTCTTTAAAGTTCCTAACGTGTAATGACTATCGTGATATTTTTAATCTGATGCTATGAACAAGTCAGGTTTTTATCTAATTATTAATGTAGGGACACATTGTATGAATTCATTGTTTCCAAGTAGACGTATGTCAACAGGTCTACGAATGCATAGAGACCATTGTACTAGCCACCTAAGTTATTATATACAAATATATTTATTACAGTACATAATTATGTATACTATTGTTTGCTCGCCGGCTAATTTATTATATACAAATATATTATGTATGGATTCATTGTATGCGACACTATGCGTGTCAGCAGTATTAGGAATATATAGAAACGATTGTTCTCTTTACATATATAAGCTATTTCTATATCAAATATATTGAGTCGCAAATAAACGCCATTCAAGTCCGGACGTATTTCACTTTATCCTCTAACCGACGCACACGACATATACACCTAAAATTAATATGAACGATTTTGTTTTTTTATTTTATTTTTATCATTATTATTTAATTTTATCAAACAGATTTTATGTGCCATAAAAAAAAGTTAACTTTAATTGTGAAAATTCGTTCTTTGTAAATATTCTAATATAATTACGCATTATACTAAGAACGAGACTAGCTGTTGACTAATTATTAATACATAAAAATTATTTTACTTTTTCATTTTTATTTAAGTTAAAGATTTTATGTCCCATAAAAAATTCGTACTTTTTAAGTATTGTAATATAATTAGTAATTACGCATTATACTAAGAACGAGACTAGTTGTTGATTAATTAGTAATAAAGTACTTTTTAAATATAAATAAACAGAACTTGCAGTTATCAATAATTGGTCAAGTGCGAGTCGGACTCGCGCACGAAGGGTTCCGTACCATTATCTATGCAACATAAGGCAACGTTATTAGTATCGAGCAAGAAACGGTAAAAAAATCATGTTTGTTGTATGGGAGCCCCCCTTAAATATATATTATATTTTATTTTTAGTATTTGTTGTTATAGCGGCAATAGAAATACATCATCTGTGAAAATTTCAACTGTCTAGCTATCACCGTTCTTGAGATACTGGGTACGGAACCCTAAAAATCATGTTTTTTGTATGGGAGCCCCCCTTAAATATTTATTTTATTTTATTTTTAGTATTTGTTGTTATAGCGGCAATAGAAATACATCATCTGTGAAAATTTCAACTCTCTAGCTATCACCGTTCTTGAGATACAGCCTGGTGACAGACGGACGGACGGACGGACGGACGGAGGGACGGACGGACGGACGGACGGACGGACGGACGGACAGCGAAGTCTCAGTAATAGGGTCCCGTTTTTACCCTTTGGGTACGGAACCCTAAAAATGTATCTTTTTCTTTATATAATGTTTTTACTAAATTATTAAAAAAAAAAGAACTAATGAACTAATAGAGCGAACTAGTTAGCGATTGGATTATGAACTAAATTGAGCGCTCTCAGTGGTGACCTACTAAGCCCAAGACTAGATGTGATTGATGTGAATTGTAAAAATAATAATCGATTGAAAAATCGATTTTGTTTGCACATATAAAACATGGACAAAACCTTCAGTTTCCCCAAAAAAGTCACCGAATCGCAGCCAGGTCACGGAAGATAACAAGTCAACATCAGGCCCGTGTAAGGCCCGATAAAATCTTCCGTGTAGCTCCTTGCTCTGCCATACCTCCAGGCGGTCCTTAGTGCTAAGTGCCACAGGCATACGCCAATTTTCTTTAGCCAAGGTTACCTGAACCACTTTTTATATACAAAGACATAATTTGTAACAACTTTATTATTTTCTTTACATTTTTCTAAAACGTTAAAAATATTTAATGATTCTCCATTAGGTATACCATAACCCTTTTCTAACCCGTGTGGGTTGGACGGTGTGGTGCAGCTTAGGTTCGATTCTTTCCTTAAAACTTGATCAACTTCCACTGACGTGAAAAATGCTACTGACAGTGGCAGGTCATTTATACCAACTCTGAAACAATAATTGAGAGGTTAAAAAAAAAAGATGAACCGACTTCTTGTGCCTTTGAAATTTGAAGGTTTTCCTCGTTTTCTTAGGAGATAACCATCAGATCCTGATCTGGTGCCAATGGGATTACACGGGAACCACAAGCTTTCAAATATAAAAAAGTCATTACAATCGCTTCACTAAGTAAAACTCTTCCTTTTTTTATAGTCGGTTAAAAAAATAAGCGATATAAAATAGGACCTCTCAATAACATACGCATAAAATATTGCGATATCGACACATATCCCTTTCACTCTCCCCCCTCTATCAACGTCTCTCTCTCCAGCTCATCGACTTCTCACGGTTGGGCACGGGTCTCTTCCACTTTGGGAAGGATTATGGTCTATTAAATTCACACACATTTCACCCAACGTCCCCTGATCCCAAAGCAATATATATTTCTATACTTGTGTTATGGGTACCAGATACGGATATACTACCTAAATACTTTGTTTTTGTAAATACATACTTATCATACATAGAAACACCCAAACGCAGAACATTTGACAGACGCAGCAGTATGACATTTATGAATATCACACAAATGATTATGGGATCAATCCCGGAATCAAACCCGAAATCTCGTTAACGACAGTCCGTTACATGTACCACTAGACCACCATGCCCGTCGATTATGAATATGTATAAATAAATAAATATTCACGGACATTTCACAAAACGTCCTCTGGTTCCAAGCTAAGCTTAATATGATCTGTGGGTGGATGCTATCAATTAACAATTACCTTTGTGAACAAAACGCTCTTGTCAGTAGATTTGTAATCTGTAGTGCTAACGCTGTTTCATATTTATGTTCTTCTGACACCAAATATCTTACTTCGTCGTGAAAACTCAGACAGAATCTATAAAACAATAAAGAATTTTACTAAAATTATAATCAAGAGGAATACCTATTGGCTCAAAGTCAAGTCAGAGTCAAATCAGAGTCAAACCAGAGTCAAGTCATAGTCAAGTCAGAGTCAAGTCTGAGTCAAGTCATAGTCAAGTCAGAGTCAAGTCAGAGTCAAGTCAGAGTCAAATCAGAGTCAAGTCAGAGTCAAACCAGAGTCAAGTCGGAGTCAAGTCAGAGCCAAATCAGAGTAAAGTCAAAGTTAAGTCAAGTTAAAGCGAAATCAATGTCAAGTCAAGTCAAAGACCAGTCAAAGTCAAATATTTTTTCATTACAAATAGGCCAGATAAACATGCTCTTTTAAAAAGTCCGAAGCTATGTGTCTGTTCTAAAAGGGAATCCCATAGAGAAGAACAGACAAGAAACTCCATGGATATAAGGAGTTTCAAATGTTTTTTATTTTTATGATCCCGTACCAAAAAAAAAACGGGATTATTGAGACTTTGTTGACCGTATGTCTGTCCGTTTGTCGTTTGATTGAGTTTACATCGTATTTGGTCGTACAACGCCATCTATCGAGAATGTTTTGCAACAATCTCGACCAGCCACTTAGTATTCTTTACAGAATACAATTGGGCTGAAAATAATGACGCGACTTTTATTACTAAAGTAATTTATTAATTTTGCAATTGACTTGCTTTTACTTAATAAATAAATACATTTTCCACCACAATTTGATTTTTTAAGTAAAAGCATAGCAAGTCAATTGCAAAATTAATAAATTACTTAAGTAATGATATTACCTAGCTTTAGGTGCCAAATGCGTCATGCTGACCAGCATTAGATGAAGGAAGTCAGCTGCAGCACTCTGTACAGCCCAGTTAAGTCTAGTTCCCGCCCATCTACCATGAGACTGTTCCAGAGCACGCGACAGACGACCACTTAGAAATGCTGTTGACGGACTTGGGGAATCTAAAAAAATATAAACACGCTTATATTAATATTTTCTAACACTAGCGCGACTCATCCGTTCAAATAAAACTACTTTTTACGGATTTAGACGCGTATATTTGTTTTAAATTTTGGCCCGACGTTTCGCAGACTTTGCAGTCACCATGGTCACGGGTGAGACTGAGCTGTAATGTGTCTTCTACGATCAGTTATTACAGGGTTTACCCACATTCGATTTTAATTTTACATTGACCATAAAGATAGACTTTTACTATAAACTATATCATATTACATTGTGCTCAGACTACATAAAATCAATAACATTATTTTAGTTTCTAAAATACATTAACAAATTGTAACAATATAAAGAAATTTTTTAATTATATAAGGTGAAACATACATAATTTTATCATAGACTAAAGTTTTAATTATTATAGAGGTAGTAGGTATACAATATAGCAAGCAAAACTAAGTTTATATACTTAAATACAATATTATTTACATAATAACAAGAATTTTTAAAAAGAATTATTGGTTTAAGATTTAAATTAGTTTATATTAAAAAGAAATTGTTAATTTTATTTGAATTTATAGAAAATTAGTATTTATTTTAATTATTTAGTTTTTATTATTTTATCTAATATACTACCACCAGATCGGAACGCGTCCCACTTGAGAAAGATCTGGCAAGAAAACTCAAGGGGAGTCAAAGAAATTATTTATTATTAACTTTATGTTGTCGGGCTAAAGTGAAGTTAAGGGGATTTTAAGTCTTGTTGTTGAGATTTTAACCATGGTGACTGCAGTCTCCGAAACGTCGGGCCAAAATTTAAAACAAATATACGCGTCTAAATCCGTAAAAAGTAGTTTTATTTGAACGCGTATATTTGTTTAAAATAATGGCCCGACGTTTCAGTAAAAGTCTATCTTTATGGTCAATGTAAAATTAAAATCGAATGTGGGTAAACCCTGTAATAACTGATTGTAGAAGACACCTTACAGCTCAGTCTCACCCGTGACCACGGTGACTGCAAAGTCTCCGAAACGTCGGGTTAAAATTTAAAACAAATATACGCGTCTAAATCTGTAAGAAGTTTTATTTGAAGTAAGAAGTTAACTTACCAGCGATATCTTCAAGTTTGTTAAACATATCAGATTCAGTACCTCCCACCCATTTGGGCCTCTCAAACATGTCTTCAACTTTCTTACCGCTTAGTTTAGACAAACGTAACGCTTGATAGCCTGTCATTTCTACTACCTACAAACAAACAATAATATTTCAAATGCTATCCATCCATCCATCAGCCTCTCTCCGTCCACTGTTGGACATAGGCCCCCCCCATAAAACGTCACAACGCGCGGTCCTGTGTCGCTTGCATCCAATATCTCCCCGCGACCTTGACGATATCGTCGCTCTACCTTGTCGGGGGCCGCCCAACGCTTCGTTGTCCGGTATTTCAATAGCTATGCTTTTACTTAACTAGTTAAAACCCACGGTTCCGCCCGCATTTATATTTATTGAGCCCACCCTCCCACAAAATACACGAAATCTTAACAAATTATAGAAAAAAGCCATACTTTTGAACCACTCAATCTATTAAAGAAAACCGCATCAAAATCCCTAGCGTAGTTTTGAAGATATAAGCTCACATAGGGACATAAATACAGAAATAACAACTTTGTTTTATAATAAGTAAGGACAGATTATAGTGATAAATTGATTATTATGAGCGAGACATGAACCCACTACTTCGGAATACCGTTCCGTTGCTCTTCGAAATAAGCTATCATAGATTCGGCAAAAGTTAATCAAATTTTTATAATGTTTCTCTATTGATTAATACATCATCTATAGAGCGTTTGCACAAATAAATCTACCACTTCGTGTTTTGCAATATTCGCTTATTTGACAGTTCAATGCAAAAGTATTTCGAGGTCGTGGGTTCAAGTCTTGCTCGTGATTATCATTTTTATAATTTATAATAAGCACAAGCAAATAAGCTAAGCTTGGGACCACAGGACGTTGTTTGAAATATCCATAAACATATGAAATACCTGGTCTCCAATATCCTCATCCATAAAACCTTCCATATATTGTTTCTTTAATGTATAAACACGTTTCCCTTTAGTTGAACTAAACATCTTGGCTGCTTTACTTTTCGCTTCCGATATTGTCATGGTCGGATTAAATTGTTTTAAAAGACGCTCAGCAAAATTTTGACCAGCGCCTACAACAGTAAAATAATGAACCCAAGCCACCAACCAACGCTGCCACCGCGCTGTTTTCTTTGATTAAAATATTGCCCTTGAATATCCTAAATATTTATTTATATTATTGCATTGTCATCGGTCCTTAATATGTGTACAAAATGTCAAAAAATCCGACAACTGCAACTGGGTGAAAATCACTTTCAAAGATTCCGTTTTCCATCTACTAGTTGACCCGGCAAACGTTGTTTTGCCATATAAATGTCAGGGGTATAGAACCCTCTAACTATTTACGGGTATTATAAATAGATAGTAGCCGGTTCTCAGACTTACTGAATTGAGTTACTTTAGTAGCCGATTCTCAGACTTACCGAATTGAGTTACTTTAGTAGCCGATTCTCAGACTTACTGAATTGAGTTACTTTAGTAGCCGATTCTCAGACTTACTGAATTGAGTTACTTTAGTAGCCGATTCTCAGACTTACTGAATTGAGTTACTTTAGTAGCCGATTCTCAGACTTACTGAATTGAGTTACTTTAGTAGCCGATTCTCAGACTTACTGAATTGAGTTACTTTAGTAGCCGATTCTCAGACTTACTGAATTGAGTTACTTTAGTAGCCGATTCTCAGACTTACTGAATTGAGTTACTTTAGTAGCCGATTCTCAGACTTACTGAATTGAGTTACTTTAGTAGCCGATTCTCAGACTTACTGAATTGAGTTACTTTAGTAGCCGATTCTCAGACTTACTGAATTGAGTTACTTTAGTAGCCGATTCTCAGACTTACCGAATTGAGTTACTTTAGTAGCCGATTCTCAGACTTACTGAATTGAGTTACTTTAGTAGCCGATTCTCAGACTTACTGAATTGAGTTACTTTCGCATTTATAATATTAGTAGGGATATGTATCCCTACTAATATTATAAATGCGAAAGTAACTCTGTCTGTCTGTATGTTACGCTTTCCCGCTTAAACCTCTCAACTAATTTTGATGAAATTTGCCACAGACAATCTTTAGACCCTGAGAAAAGACATAGTCTACATTTTATTGCGAAAAAAAATACATTTTCCAAATTCCACGCGGACGGAGTCGCAGGCAACAGCTAGTATGCATATAAAATCTCATAAGAATCGGTCAAGCCGTTTCAGAGGAGTATGGGAACGAACATTGTGACATGAGAATTTTATATATTAGAATATACGTACGATACATACTGGACGTGTTATTGATAAATAAGGGTTTCTACGAAAACCTAAAAATAATGACTTTCTTTTATAACAAGTAAAGATATATTATGTAGATAAAAATCTTACCATAAATCCTAGCATAGTTAATAACTTTAGCGTGATCCCTTGAGACATCAGCCGCGGTAGCTGTCAGCGAGTGTAAGTCAGTGGCTCTAGACTTGTCGCCGGCAAGCACCGCCCAACCGAACGCACTGCCGCCGCACACACCGACGCTACTATCACCTAGTAATGATGCTATCCAGAGCTCCTAACAAACATAATACATACATTTTATACTGAGAAAAACGCCCTAAAAACAACCTACACTTCCTAATAACCGCATGAAACCTATATTTTACGAAAGCTCATCGAATTTTCTATATGCCTGTGCCAGCCTGCCTAACGAAAAGTGTTCATAACTATATTTAATTTCATTTTAAACAACAATAACAACAAAATTTCTTTATTAAGGCACAAGTCCCATGATATACAAATTTATATTTATTAAAGCACCCATTTTGTTTTCCTCTTTATTCCCATTCTGACCCTGTAGTGACGAATTATGAATACAAGTTACCACCTTCATTTCTTTTCTAGGGTACAAGGTAAACACAGTTACTAATAAAAACAGACAAAATGTGTAAACCAAAAGAAACTATCTGATTTCATTTTATTATTCAACATGGGGTCACAATACTCACAATTAATGCGGTTTCAGGTCAGTTTAGCACTTTGTAATAACAGAATTAGCGACTACAATTAAAGAAAATTTATACTAACCTGTGAATCGACATCAGCACCAACAAACTTATATCCAGGCGGTGCCTGTACCATCGCTCGTAGTTCAGAACCGACGCGTTCTTTGTGTGCGTTTGATGCTGTCATCCATGTTGGTTCACTCGCACTATATTATATAAAAATATAGCGTTAATAAAACTAATTTACGCTGAACTTATCACGGTTATTTTCCAACCATCCATCAACCTTTTTCAGTCTAATGCTAGACATTGGACCGATTTAAAAAATTCTTCCAGTGTTTCATAATTCGTTTACCGAAGAAGTATATGAGCTATATAGGTAACATCATGCTGCGACCAATAGGAGCCAAGCATCGTTGAAAAATGGCGCAAAGACGGAGAAAATTTTCTACATTTGCGGGAAATCCAACCATCCATCAACCTTTCTCAGTCCACAACTGGACATAGGGCTCTCCTATAAAACGTTTCGGGCAATCTTGCCATAACTGCATCCAGTGGCCCCCGGCATATTTGAAGATATCGTCAGTTTACCTTGTTGGGGGCCGTCCCTCGCTGCGTCGTCTTGGTAAATGGTCGTCACTCGAGGTCCTTTCTTCCCCAACTGTCATCGTTATGTGCCAATCGAGGAAAACCCTCAAATTTCAAAGGCACATGAAGACGGTTGAATTTCTTTTAAAAAATACTCTTATTTGGGTGTTATTAGATACCAATTCTAATGCGCCTGGCGGCCATGTTGGTGACGTCATAGTGACGTATAAATGAGAATATTACATTTTGTTAGCTGTATTTTTTCTTTGCTGATGACGTCACAAGGGCGTTAATTTGAGCTGGGTGAGTGATGCCACAGATACTCTATCTGGTAAACCAGTGGTATTATTAGGCACATGATAAATGACAAAATGATTATAATAACTGACCGTCTAGTCAATGTTCCAGCGACGACAATCTGTGGCAATATGGCTCCATATTGTTGATTAGAATTATGATGTTCTTTGGGTAACCACACGACTTGCTGTTCAAGTATACGTCCGCGATTGTTACGCCAGTATGACATCATACGACCGAATGTTAACACCTAGAATACATAATATTATCCAATATTTGCGCGACTGTTTCATATAAATAAAGCTACTTTTTACAGATTTAGATGCGTATTTGTTTTAAATTTCAACCCGACGTTTAGGATTAGGACTAGGATTTATGGTAAGATTTTTATCTACATAATATATCTTTACTTGTTATAAAAGAAAGTCATTATTTTTAGGTTTTCGTACAAACCCTTATTTATCAATAACACGTCCAGTATGTATCGTACGTATATTCTAATATATAAAATTCTCATGTCACAATGTTCGTTCCCATACTCCTCTGAAACGGCTTGACCGATTCTTATGAGATTTTATATGCATACTAGCTGTTGCCTGCGACTCCGTCCGCGTGGAATTTGGAAAATGTATTTTTTTTCGCAATAAAATGTAGACTATGTCCTTTCTCAGGGTCTAAAGATTGTCTGTGTTAAATTTCATCAAAATCGGTTGAAAGGTTTAAGCGGGAAAGCGTAACAGACAGACAGACAGAGTTACTTTCGCATTTATAATATTAGTAGGGATTTAGAGTAGGCTATGGGCTCCCAGGTTGTATAGGGGCCTCAAAACTGTGTAATCAATGTTTTTTTTTCAAATATATCTCTTTGTCTTTACCCAGGGACCCAGGAATAAATAAATACTACTTTTCTTTTGTGAATATATACTTATAAAACATAGAAAACACCCAGACGCAGTACAAACATTTGTGTGACGATTATAAATACATATCACACAAATGTTTGTACCGTGCGGGAATCGAACCCACGACCTCGTGAACGGCAGTCCTTTAAATGAGCTACTAGACCATAATGCCCGTCGAACCACATTCCTATTATTAGGAATATAATACGCTATGACTTACTTTCTCTGCCTCATTGCCCTGCGCGGACAGTACATTTTGACTGAACATGTCTAGAAAATCCTTGGCCAATGGGTTCCCTACTTTATATTTTGGACCATCTTTATGTGGAAGTCTAAGGAAATGGCAGCAACCTAGAAAGTAATAAAAACTTGCTATACTTTTTACTTAATAAAATAATTTATGGTGGAAAAAATGATCAACATGACCGGGACTTGAAGCCACGACCTCGGAACACCCGACAATCACTCTACCGACTGAGCTATTATCGTTCCTGAACATGTTTTACCAAATTTTCCACTACAATTTTTCTCAATGTGAGTTAAACGTCGCATCGATGTTTTTGTACAACGCCATCTATCGAGCGGTTTGCACAAACTCGATCAATCGAACGATTATTAAGAAAACAATAGCAAGTTAATTGCAAATATTATTAAATTAATGTAGAAATACATTTACAGTCATTATTTCGATCTAATTGTGTTCTGTAAAGAACACTGAACGCTCGATTGGTCGAGTTGGTGCAAACTCCTCGATAGATGGCGTTGTATAAAAACACCGAGCGATGTTTAACTCACATTGAGAAAAATTGTATCCCTCCTAAAGTGGAGGAGACCCGTGGGCCACAGTGGGACGTTAATTGGCAGGAGAGAAAGAGATAAATAGCTTAGCAAAAATATGAAACAATATAAAATAACTAGCTGACCCGGCAACGTTGTTTTGCCATAGAAATGTCAGTGGGGGGAGGTTTGTAAAATAGATAGTAGCCGATTCTCAGACCTACTGAATATGCATGTAAAATTTCATAAAAATCGGTCAAGCCGTTTCGGAGGAGTACGGTAAGACGTGAATTTTATATATTAGATAATTAAAAATTTACCTTGCACTTGTATACCGCACCAGACACCAAGACCATGGTATTTATTGGCTGACGCTTGTTCATCTATTTTCTTTCTTGCATAATAAGCACGTCTGCCTAAGTCTTCCTATATAACAACCAAATTGCGTGAATTTCTTTAGATTGTTTTTTAAAAAATGCCCAATTATCAACCAAATGGTTTGCCATTTGGATGATAATTGGACATTTTTAAAAAACAAGTTGAACCGTCTTCATGAGACCAGAAAACTCCTTATTACGGATTTAGACGCGTATATTTGTTTTAAATTTCGGCCCGACGTTTTGCAGACTTTGCAGTCACTATGGTCACGGGTGAGACTGAGCTGTAATGTGTCTTCTACGATCAGTTATTACAGGGTTTACCCACATCCAATTTAATTTTACATTGACCATAAAGATAGACCATAAATATACGCGTCTAAATCCGTAAAAAGTAGTTTTATTTAAACAAATGAGTTAGAAAATACTCTTTGATTATTTAGATACCTACATAATATGTGAAAAAAATGTGTGCCTTTAAAATTTGAGGATTTTCCTTTTTTTTTTAAGAGATAATAATCAGATCCTGATCTGGTGCCAATGGGACCACAAGGGAACCACCAGCTTTCAAATTAAAAAAAGAATAATAAAATCGCTTCGCCCAGTTATGAGTTATGAGGTTAAACACAAAAAAAATACATACAGACGAATTAAGAACCTCCTCCTTTTTGAGTCGGTTAAAAAAAATAATAAAATTGCAATGCGCAAGCGAAATTGTGGAGCACGGCTAGTATACACACATAAATAAATAGTAATACTTATATAAAATTCATAGTTCCAACATTCCAACATTTCACACAACGTCCTGTGGTCCCAAGCTAAGTTTATTTAGCTTATGTTATGGGTTTGGATACTATTTTTTTCACAATTACCTCAACAGTTTTAGGTAACGTATAAACATCATGTTCGAAATCACTTTCTTTACATATCAACAGAGGGCATGTTTGTAGCAGTTCTTCTAAAGGCACTAGCGGTTCCTCTGCATCATCAGCGATATTTCTACTGTAAGGCACTAGGAAACCCCAGCCTTCAGCTTGGATATAATGTAAGGGGTAACCTTCCCATGATAAACGTAGTAGTTTTGGTGTTATCTGAGAATATAAAGAAATGTTACATTTCTGCTTAAAAAGTGAACAAGTTCTATTGAACGGGATTATTTAAGATTAGATAGACGGATTAAGAATACAAGTGTCACCACCCCATTTTCTTTCCAGGGTGCTGTAAAAGTTAGCTTAGAGATATTACACAAATAACATCCGCTGTAAGAGACGGAGTTTCTCTACAGCCCT
This sequence comes from Orgyia antiqua, assembly GCA_916999025.1. NCBI lineage: Eukaryota > Metazoa > Arthropoda > Insecta > Lepidoptera > Erebidae > Orgyia > Orgyia antiqua. Next base: position 13,160,020 of record OU779873.1, on the reverse strand, counting down.
TCTGTTGGGCGTGGGCCTCTTTCACTTTGGTAGGGATATGGTCTACTATTCCGCGCTGACCAGAAATGTTGTCGGATTGGGTTTCAAGTTATCCTTCTCTTACGGAAGATGATATTTTCTAACTATAATACTTCTTAGTAGACTTCTTACAGCAACCTTGAGTGAAATTGGAGTGGTGATACTTGTATTATTAAACCATTACTCAAGATCATAAGAAGAAAATATACCAAGATCTGCTAAAGCAAACTCCCCGAAGAGATTTTCAGCGTTTACAAACCATGGTGTTAGCGAAGAAGACTCTTCGGAAATGCGTTTCTATGTCGTGCTTACTCACGTGCCGTTTCGTGGAAATAAACTAATAAGCGTATTATCACATTAAAAGCTTTTGTAACAGTATTAAAAAAAAAAATCAAATTATGGTGGAAAAAGTGACTGCCGCAAGCGGGACTTGAACCCACGACCTCGGAATACCGTTCCGAAGCTCTTCCAACTGAGCTTATTGCGGTCGTGCCTGCAACATTCAAATTAATCACCACATTTGTCACTCGAATGAGTTTATATATTTTTACGTACATAGAACCCGCTTGCGGCAGTCACTATTTCCACCATAATTTGATTTATTAAGTAAAAAGCATAGCATGTCAATTGCAAAATTAATAAATTACTTTAGTATCAAAAATTACTAATTTTACCTGCATGCTAGTAGTTATATTGTTTGCACCCGGTGTCCAATCAGGATCCTTTCCAGGCTTAGTACAAAGTTTCCTATACCATGCCGGATATCCGGCTAAATACGGCCTCTTAACTGGCAACAAATCACCAGTTTCGAACAGATATTCAAACTTTTTACTGATATCGTCTACGGTTTTTACATTTTTGGCGGCAACATTACTCTCTAAGTCATTCAAATATTCTTCATTCAAAACATCGAAATTTTTAATAGTTTTTTCTTTATCCATTAGTTCCATTTTCAAATTTTCTTCTACAGATAAATTACTGGCTGTTTCTTTTATTTTTTCTGAAGTATTTTTTTTCTTTTTTGTTGTTTCTTTTTTTAATTTTAGTTTTTGTGTAGACCAGTCTTGGTCCCACATCCATAAGTCTTTCTTATAGGTTTTATTTGCCATCATTCGACAAGCTTCGTCGGCTTTTCTTGAAAGTAGCTGTCGAGATTCTAATTTGAGATCTTCAAAAACTGTTTCCGACGAATCTATGTATTGTAACCAATTGGAATTTACCGGAAGATATGCTGAGCCTATAAAATATTTGTTGTTTCTTTTATTACTTTTTTTGTACAATAAATTAGAGAGATAAAATTTACAACGACGAAGGAACGCGGGAATGGCTTGGGATCAAATGGGTTCGATTCCCATTCAGAAAAATTCCATCTAGAGCTGATAACTAAGAGAAAAACACAGAAATGTATTTTCTTAAAAATAAGAAGACCTTAAAAAGAATACTATATGTGTGCATCTGTATAAAACCAATTTATCTTGACGCAATCTCTGAATTGGGTGAACAGATTTTGACGGGAGTTTCACCGATAGATAGCTGATTATATATGAAATTAACTTAGGCTACCTTCATCTATACTAATACTAGCTGACCCGGCAAACGTTGTTTTGCCAACTAAAAAAAAATTTGTAAAATAGATGTTGGCCGATTCTCAGACCTACTGAATATGCATGTAAAATTTCATAAAAATCGGTCAAGCCGTTTCGGAGGAGTACGGTAACTAACACTGACACGTGAATTTTATATATTAGATTATAAAGCTGAAGAGTTTGTTTGTTTGTTTGAACGCGCTAATCTCAGGAACTACTGGTTGTATTTGAAAAAATATTTTTGTGTTAGATAGTTCATTTATCGAGGAAGGCTATAGGCTATATAACTTCACGCTTCACTTCTAAATTCCACGCGTACGAAACCCCGGGCAACAGCTAGTTTTAATTATAATTTAAAAAACTTTTGTGTGGGCAGTTTGACAAAGAACATCAATGATTTTAATTATAGATATACAGGATGACTTTGCAAGGTGTTGCCAAATTTTTTAAATAAGCTCTATAGAACAATACTAAAATACGTCTTTGTAGTAACTATTTGTAACCGTAGTAGTTTTCAAAAAAAAAAACTATTCAAAATGTCCTTAAAAGTAACTCAACAAAGAGACTCCGCGTGAGCCGTCATTCATCAGAGACCAGAGCCAAAAACGACCTTATGCAGACCACATAACGACAAGCGCGCCAACAAGTTCTTATGCAGTGCACATACGGTGCAATTTCATCAACACGCCACCGGTCAATGACCCTTCAATAAACACTGGTCCTACAATAACATTTCCGATAATTGTTATTGTTCGCAAGTAACCACTCACAAAAACGTATTCGGGCGGGTCCATCACCGTCGTGTAAGTCCTGCACGCGTTGGTAATGGTATGGGTGATAATTATTTGAGTTTAGAAGCTTCCAAACGTAGTATTGGGCCACGGTAAAACGTCGAGCTGTCTCGCGTGTGCTAGCACACGGATTTCACTCAAAAAATTCAATTACTGTATCGTCAAGTGTTGGTGAAATTTGATTATGACCACCGCCACCAATTGCGTGTGAAGGAGTGGTGAATGGTCCGAAATCCAGTAAATTTTGATTCGCAGTTAAAATTATGGCCCTGGAAAGTACAGTCGAGGTGATTCCTCGACGTTGTAAACGGGGTGAACTATCACTACGGTAAAGTCTTTGCGCACCACGTAAACTTTCTCCACTAAGTATGTAGCAACGCACCATCTCATATCGTTCGGCATGTTTGGTGTCATGCCATGATTGGTGTCACAAGTCACAACAACACTCAACCGCACACGCGATACAACAGGAGCGGCGCACGATAAGAGCGGCATGCGCTTACGCAATTAGGTCACGGCCACTACCGATTCCAAAAGAGCCACCCGGCAGGCGCTCCGTTTCTCCCCCTTCTCCTACCCCTTGCTTGCGCGGGCGCCCGAACCTTATATTGTTAAGCATAAGGCACGTAGTAAATTATCCACGCGTACTATTTTTAAACAGCGGATAGGATAATTAAAATGAAAAAAAAAAAATTTTTGTTCTTTACGTAAATCGATTAAGTTACTGATTCAGAGTCGCTCCTAAAAATTTGGCAACACCTTGCAAAGTCACCCTGTATATGTAGATGAAGTTCCAGGCTACAGCTAGCAATAATAATATTATTTTACCTAGCTCCAACATGGCTGCCATAGTGACCGGATGAGGAAATCTCTCCAAAAACAATGGGAACAACTGCGTCAGTATATTATAAGTAGCTATAACATCTCCGGCACAATAATCCATTAATATATCAAAATTATCGTGTACATCCGCCATATTGCCTTCAACAAATATATTTCTGGACTCTTTGTTTATTAAAGAACCACAGTACAAATTGTGAACCTAAAAATATTAATCAATACTAATATTAAGAAGTTTGAAGAGTTATTATAATTATAAAACTCTGTTTATTTGTTTAAAAGCGCTTATCTCAGGAACCACTGGTCCGGTTTGAAACATTCTTTTAGTTTGAATAGTACATTTATTTTACATTACTCCGTGTGGTGATAGATTAAGAATACAAGTGTCACCAGTTGTCTCCTCCCAAGGGTGCTGTAAAAGTCAGCTAAGGGATATTTCACACAGTTAACATCTTCTGTGAGAGAAGGAAAACTCGAAAAGAAACCCTGTGCCAACACGCCTGGTCAGCGCGGCACAGTTAACCATAACCCCTCCCAAAGTGGAGGAGGTCCGTGCCCAACAGTGGGACGTAAATGGGCTGGAGAAGAAGTAAATTTATCAAGAAATGCTATAATGCGACTAATAGGAATGAAGCATCAGAGTAAAATGTTTTTTTAATAGATAAAGTGTTTCAAGGGGATGGCTTTTTTGTATAATAAATATAAATAAATATTCATGGACATTTCTCACAACGTCCTCTGGTCCCAAAGTAAGGTATATTTTTGAGCTTGTGTTATGTGTACCAGAATACAGATAGACTACATAAACTACTTTTCTTTTGTAAATACATAATTATAATACATAGAAACACACAGACGCAGTACAAACATTTGTATAACAATTTCAAAGATCGCACAAATGATTGTCCCGAGCGGGAATCGAACCCACGACTTCGTGAACAGCATTCCGTTACATAAATTACCACACCACAAGGCCCGTTAAACAGGCATAATAGGCGCAGCTAATCTATACTTATAATAAATCTGTAGAGAGGTCAATTCTGTACATGAAATATATTTTCAAAATAACTATCAGGGGATGATTAGTGATCGATACTGATGCCAAAAATGCAATCAGTAAAAATTTTGTCTGTCTGTCTGTCTGTCCGTCTGTATGTTCCTTATAGAAACAAAAACTACTCGACGGATTTGAACGAAACTTGGTACAATTATTCTTCATACTCCTGTGCAGGTTATAGTATACTTTTCATCACGCTACAATCAATAGGAGCAGAGTAGTGAAGGGAAATGTTGGGAAAACGGGAGAAGTTACTCCATTTTTTAAGCTTCCGTCGCGTGTGCAGCCTTAAAGCCCGGTTTCCACCGCGAGCGGAACGGACCCATTAATGACTTCGTTCAACTCGCAAACGCAAACTGCATACTTGTATTTCCACCAACAAATAGTCGGACGGAAAGAGCCGAGCGTGTAGAAAGAGTAGAAATGAGCTCGCTCAGTTCTAGGGAGCACCAACTCTTCGTTGGTGGAAACTCAAACCTATTTAATTAAAAAGGAGTCCGTTCCGCCTAACCATCTTCCGCACCGAAACCGGGCTTAAAGCCCGGTTTCCACTGCGAAAGGGTAATGTGCGGAAAATGGTTAGGCGGAACGGACTCCTTTTTAATTAAATAGGTTTGTGTTTCCACCAACGAAGAGTTGGTGCTCCCTAGAACTGAGCGAGCTCATTTCTACTCTTTCTACACGCTCGGCTCTTTCCGTCCGACTATTTGTTGGTGGAAATACAAGTATGCAGTTTGCGTTTGCGAGTTGAACGAAGTCATTAATGGGTCCGTTCCGCTCGCGGTGGAAACCGGGCTTAATGGTTAAAGTTACATAGAAATCATGTATGACGGAAATATTCTACATAAAATTGTCTAAAAAATATCCCGAAACAGCACATATCTATATTTTATGGTTGACTCACAATAACACGTGTAACTCCTGATAGCTTAGCAGTTCGTTCATTCTGATTATATTTGTTTACTCTTACGTTTATAATACTCTCACTCAAGCAGTAGTTAAAAATGTTGCAAAAACGGGGAAAATTTCCTAAATTCTACGCGGACGGAGTCGAGGGCAACAGCTAGTAAAAAATATAACAATTACCTCACTAAGGTTGTTCAACGAGCTGATTTCCTTCCAGTCATCATCAGATGGATGTGGTTCTTTATTTTTAGCTTTCAACACTGTACGTTGGTAGCTGGTCACACCACTTACACACACATGCATTGACATCGTGTCCATGAAACGTACACCTAATAGGACATTAAAATAACAATGAAATCATAACAAACTTCTCAGTTTTATAAAAACCAAGTCAAGGCCTGGTCAGCGCGGCACAGTAGACCTAAATCCCTCCACAGTGGAGGAGGCCCGTGCCCAACAGTGGGACGTAAATGGGCTGGAGAGAGAGGGACCTGTGCCTATGCAATTTTCGAGTTTTCCATCTCTCACAGAGAATGTTATCTGTGTCTACCTTAGCTGACTTTTACAGTACCCTTGGGATGAGATGGGGTGATACACTTGTATTCTTAATCCGTGACCACACGGAGATCCGTACAGCTAATACCATCAAACATCGTTTCCTAAAAAAAACATCGTCTGAAATAACAATTATTGAAAAAATTGAATAAGGTAATACGCCATAACGCTACGAGTCCAAGGTTAACTAGAAATATTGTTTAGTCAACATGAGTTGACGTTATATGGCGACTCATGCCAATCTCGCCCGTGACCATCGTGACTGCAGTCTCCGAAACGTCGGGCTAAAATTTAAAACAAATACACGCGTGTAAATCCGTAAAAAATTGTTTTATTTAAACAAATGAGTCGCGTAAGTGTTAAAAAATGGAAAGAACTAAATCAACAGAAACACACTAAAGCGAGGGAGATGCTAAAGTAACGCACACAAACTCTGTGACGTAATTGAATTGGACGCTACGCGCTAAATCGCCTTAACCCACTAAAAGACGACAGCATCTGCACACATGGGTAGGATCATTGTTCTCGTACCTTTTTCAGCGGGGGTCGCCTTATAACGTCAGATCCTGTTGACTAAATGCTCTAATGATATTGTACCTGTTCGCTCCAGCCAATATTGTTCTTTAATCTTAGCTCTATCATAAGAAACATTATGTCCGACCACAATCCTCGGTCTACTGATATCACCACAAGGATTCTTGCCATCAGTCTCTAACGGTATCAGATCCTCATATTTCAAACCATCAATTAATTTGTGAGGATCACCATTCGCCAGCGGTGCAGATACCCAACTATACCTAAAAGCAATAAACTAAACATTTTTGTGACAAAAACGAGTTTTATTTTTATTTTTCTCCTCACCCTAACCGGGCCAAGGTGTGTGCCGTAAACCTGGGGTGTGTAAAAGGGGTGGCCCCACTATGTGGGGCTCAGCTCAGTGGGGTGGGATGGGGTGGTGACACTTATATTCTTAATCCGTCACCACACGGAGGATTTGATTAATTGACTATAATAATATATATTATAAACGTGAAAAAAAAATGTAGTATGAGTATGGATGTTTGTTACTCTTTCACGCAAAAAGTGCGTGGCTTATCCCCGGTAAATATTGGGAGGACAGCTATCGCGCGCGGCTACAGCAGCAGCCCGCCGCGCTTGGCCTTCTCTCCTGCCCCGCGGCCCTACGGGGAGTAGCCCTCTAATAAGAGAATTCGTACTCATTCTATCTAAGTTCTAAGACTTATGAATAACATGTCTTAGAACTAAGATCTAAAATTAAATTTATGTTTGCTAGCTGTTGCCCGAGACTCCGCCCGCGTGTAATTTGGAAAAATTTTTTTTTCAATAAAAGGTAGCCTATGTCCTTTCTCAGGGTCTAAAGATTGTCTGTGCCAAATTTCATCAAAATCGGTTGAGAGGTTTAAGTGGGAAAGCGTAACAGACAGACAGACAGAGTTACTTTTGCATTTATAATATTAGTAAGGATTTTAGAGTTAGAGCTCTTTAATACGAAAATATAAAGTGTGTCAATTTTATTGCTCTTGTAGTTATAATAGTAATATAGTTATTAAAACTTACCATGCATTAGCAGACACAGCGCATGCTAACGTTGGTGCTTTACCTGCAGACATCAGTACTTCCACATCAAATATTAGGGCGTCATCTGGTGGGCATGGTACCGAAACATGGGTTGTACCGGTGTACATAGTCCAACCAGCTGTTTTTGACCATTTCTATGATAAAAGTTAACAATTAAAAAAATACAGACCAATTGAGAACCTCCTTCTTTTAAAGTTGGGTAAAAATAGGTAGTAAATCGAATCTTATTGAAGGGATTGTGCTGTAGCAGTAACAAATACTTGCTGGGTATGAGTTCGCAGGTTGGATTCACACATATGCTATGTGTGAGAACAATTAATTCTACTGTAGGGACACAATATACTGATTTCATTGTTTGCAAGTAGACGTATGTCAACGGGCCTACGAATGCATAAAGACCATTGTGCTAGCCACCTAAGTTATTATATACAAATATATTTATTACAGTATGTATGGGCCTATTGTTTGCTCGCCGGCTAATTTATTATATACAAATATATTATGTATGGATTCATTGTATGCAACACTATGCGTGTCAGCAGTATTAGGAATATATAGAAACGATTGTTCTCCTTATCTATATAAGCTATTACTATATCAAATATATGGAGTCGCAAATAAACGCCATGCAAGTCCGGACGTATTTCATTTTTATTCTCTAACCGACTCTCAACCGACACGACATATACACCTAAACTACATTAATTTATTAATTTATTATGACGGGCTTCGTGGTGTAGTGGTTTATATTGCGGACTGCCGATCACGAGGTCGCGGGTTCGATTCCCGCCTCGGACAATCATTTGTGTGACGTTTATAAATGTCATACAAAATGTTTGTCCTGCGTCTGGGTGTTCCTATGTATTATAAGTATGTATTTACAAAAGAAAAGTAGTATATGTATTCTATCCGTATTCTGGTACCCATAACACAAGCATAATAAGCTTAGCTTGGGACCAGAGGACGTTGTGTGAAATGTCTGTGAATATAAAAAAAAAAAAAAAAATTTTTGCAATTGACTTGCTATGCTTTTACTAAATAAAATAAATTATAGTGGATAAAATCCCTAGTAATATTATAAATGCGAAAGTAACTCTGTCTGTCTGTTACGCTTTCCCGCTTAAACCTTTTAACCGATTTTGATGAAATTTGGCATAGACAATCTTTAGACCTTGAGAAAGGACATAGGCTACCTAATATTGCCAAAAAAAAAATTTTCCAAATTCCACGCGGACGGAGTCGCGGGCAACAGCTAGTTATCAATAAGCGGGACTTGAACCCACAACCTGGTAATACCGTTCCATCGTTCTTCTAACTGAGCTACCATGATAACCAAATTTTCCACTACAATTTTCCTCAATGTAAGTTAAACATCGCTCGATGTTTTTGTACAACGCCATCTATCGAGCGGTTTGCACAAACTCGAATTGCAACTATTTGTGCTATGAATACATGCAGATAACATTTAATATGCTCTGTCTACCCTCATGTTTTTAAACTTATCCATCAGACTATATTCCTCCACTGCTGGATATGGCCAGCACAACGCGCAGTCTTGTGCTTCTTGCATACTATAGCTCGCGCGATCTTGACAATATCATAACTCCACCTTGCTGGGGGCAGCCCAACTCTGCGCCGTCGTAGAGTGGCGACCACGTATCGGACGATGCAGTTTTAAAATCCAGTATTATTATAAAATTGGTTTTTATATAACAAAAACCTTGTGATATAAATATTGCATTAGTAAACTGGTAATCATTTACAGTATCCATAGTTAGGAGTAGAGGCTTTCATAAATGTTCCAGAGAAGAAACAGACACGATTAAGTGGCTAATGCCTGCCCTACAATGTGGAGGCCAACATAATGGGGTCATGGTAAGGCACTAACCATGACTTGGTAAAGGCAAGCAAGAAATAAAATCTTATTTTATTTAAATACCTTTGGTACTGGTGGTAACTTACAGCTCGCCAAATTCTTCAATAAGTCTCTATATGGTGCACATTGACGTTCTCCAATGTTATAGAAATGTTCAACCAAATCATTACCTTCCAATTTTGGTAGTTTTACCTCCACATCAGGTAAATGTGTGCATTTATTGTAGTCAATACCATGTTTTATAAGATCTTTCTGACATCTAGAAAGTATATTGTATATTTTCATTTAAGTATTGAAGGAAGATCAGTACTTATCACAGGTACTTATATTATACTTATTAGTTTGTAAAAGATTTTACTTCAGTTTACAGTTACTGCCCTGCTCCTTTGTTTTTAGCGTGATGATGTATAGCCTATCATCATCGTGTGTTGCCATCTAACTATATGCTGAGTTGCCTGTCCTTTGGCACTTGTTGTAAAAATTTCTATATAGCTTAAATTCATATTTAAATTTGTATATAATTTACGTAGCATGTTGTAAATAATCAAATACTTATACTATTATGTTATAAACTTACACTGGTGTCAATAAAGTTCTTTCTTTCTTTCTTTCCTATGTTTTAATGATATATAAACTGCAAAGTTTAATTAAAATCTGTTGTATTGTATTGTTACATTAAAAATTAAGAGCAAAATTTGTGAATGGTGTGTTAAATGAAAGGACAAAACAACAATTTTATCGATTCCGACTTGGCCAAGTATTCGATTTATGTTTAATAAATAAAGCTACTATTAGGGCTTTATTCATCCTGCTTACGAGCGTAATGAAAGAGTTCGGCTGATAAAAGAATAAAATAAATCATACCTCTTTATGATGTTAGGATCAACTTTTTGAGAAGGCCCTTTAAATAACTGCTCGTAAATATTCTTTGATATCATCTGTATATTAACATCGTTAACCCTAAATTCTGGATTAGGAGATAAGGTATTCTCAGGTCCTGAATCAGACTGTTTGTACTTTTTGAGGTTATCACTCTTTCTTTTAAGATATACAGTTTCACTAGAAGGCAATACATCAGAATATAATCTGTAATTAACTATACGGGATTTTACTAACTTTTTAAAAATAAGTTGGCTTGAATTTTTCATTTCTTCTACGAAATATTTACGGTTTATAACACCTAACCTACATTACAAAACGTAAACAAACACAGAGTACAGACTAATAACAATAACATAAGTATATCTATGCTCTACTCTATGCTTGTGCTGAAAGTTGCATTTACTTCTTAGATTTTAGGATCTTTTTTTATATTGGATAACTTGTATAATACTGCAAATTACTACATAACATCATTAAGTATTCGTAGTACCTATATACGCAACTACTTAGGGGGGGTGGGTCGGTGTTAAGCATTAGTGGGATGAGTTCTGCCAGCGAACTCGTACCTAAAAAATGCTAATCTGCTAGCAGCGTACGCCTAATTACGGAATTAGGCTATAAGGCGCGCACCGGCAAGTGCTTCATATACGTCCTCGCCATCACATTGCATCTGTGATGGGCCCACATATCTACACCTTTGTGGGCCGTCCCCTCCGGAAATGCTATGCTCCTTAACGAGTTCCGTCAATCTCATTTACCTCGGGAACATAGTAGCTAAATATGAAGTGCGATAGCGAGTCTTCGGCGCTATAACCGAATCAGTTGGCTAGGGGAAGTTAACCCTTAAAAAAAAAAAAATCAACCACATGGAAGCAAGACTTAAAGAGAGAGTACCCCAGGAAGGTACCGGCGATGCCGGAGAATCCGTCCCTGAGCATAGCTCAGGCCGCCCCACGTATTCTGGGGGGGGCAAAGTAGTGCTGTCTATGGAAAAACCATCTAAGACTTTGACCCAACAGCTATTTCACCCGGGTCTTTTTAATCGTCAACGATCGGCTTCGTTAAGCGACGCCAATGAACTAAATAAGATACCTACAGACCAACAAAAAGAAAATGTCAATGAACAGGGAATCAGTGTTACTGATACACACAATCCAAATATTTCGTGGCAAAGAATGCCAATTCAAAAAAGAAACCGTTCTCCTGAGGAAGGTTCTCTTCAAATATCTAATAAAGCCAAAAGACTACCTAAAAGAAATCAACTGAATACTCAAAATAAAGACGCCACTGAAACAATAGATAAACCAAGTCCTGAAATAGAAACAAGCAACCGTTATTCAATATTAGATGTGGAAGTTGATGACTCTTCTCTACAAAAAAAGGTTCCTAAGCCACCACCCATTATACTATACGGTATCGAAGACCTTGCCAAATTAACAGACTTAGTAGAACAAGTATTGGAAAATAACGATTACACTTTTAAAGTAGTATCCAAAGACCAGCTCATCATATCTTCTGCCACGGTTGAGAAATATAAAGTCCTAATAGAACATATCAGGGCCAAAGGATTAATAGGCCATACATTCACACGAAAAGATCAAAAAAACATGCGAATAGTTATTAAACATCTACACTTCAGCACGCCAAAAGATGTCATCATTAAAGCAATAGAAAATACTGGTAACAAAGTGGTAGGAGAAATAGTAACCGCACGAAAGCCGGGCACTAAAGAACCATTAAACACATTTTTCGTCAACATAGCATCTCACGAAAACAATAAAAATGTCAAGGATATAAAGTTCATTTACCACCAAAGAGTAAAGATAGAAGACCCGAAGAGAAAGACAACCATAGTTCAATGTACAAGATGCCAGCAATATGGACACAGTAAAAATTACTGTATGCGCCCATATAGGTGCGTAAAGTGTGCTGGCCCACACAAAACAACCTCATGCACTGTAGACAAAAACACCCCAGCTGTGTGCACACTCTGCTCAGGAAGTCATCCTGCCAGTTATAAAGGATGCATGGTGTATAAAGAAATGCTTGCAAGGAAAAAAATGGCTAACAAACCCTATACCACACACAAAACCAACAATCATATTAGAAAATATCCAGCCGTGTATAATTCACCAACAAATACTTCTAAAACTAATACCCAAACAGAAAATGACAACAATCGAAAAGTAATAGGTACCAAAAGGAATGCTATAGCTGAAGATAATCCAAAACAATATAGCGAGGTTGTTAAAAACAATCCTGGAAATATATCTGTCAGAGAGTCGATAGTCCCGTACAGTCCAAGGAATCTTGAAGACAATATACACTGTCACCAAACAATGCGGTATACAGATAGCTATACAGATAGCTATACAGAAACATCTAAAAAGGATAGAATTAATAACCACCAAACACAGAAACCAATTATAAAATACAGCGATGACGAGAAATCGCGGAGAACACAGTTTAGAAAAATAGATATTAATAATACACAAGAACAAATATTGACGCTAGAAGATCTCATAACAAGACAATCTGAAAGAATTGACCAACTTGTAACACAGTTAAATACAATGATGAATCTCATCATTACACTCATGAGTAAAAATCCATAATGCTCTCCCTACGCATTGCTACTTGGAATGTCAATGGGTTGGCACCAAACAAACCGGAGCTAGAAATTTTGCTCAGAATTAATAAAATAGATATCGCACTGATATCAGAAACCCATCTTAATGACCACAAAAAAATTTTGATAGACAACTACATAATATATAACACAAATCATCCTGATGGGACTTCACACGGAGGATCAGCCGTTATTATTAAAACAAACATAAAGCACCATCTGCATAGTGTATTTAGAGAGGAATGGCTCCAAGCCACTACCATAACTATAAACGAGAAGTTTGGACCCATTAACATCAGTGCAATCTATTGTCCTCCCAAACACAATCCAAAGCAAGATATGTTCAACAGGTACTTTAAAAGCTTGGGTAACAAATTTATAAGTGGAGGCGATTGGAACTGCAAAAATAAATACTGGGGGTCACGGTTGACAACCACAAAAGGGCGTGAACTGAAAAAGAGTGTTGATGATTACAACCTAACAATTCTCGGAACAGGTGAACCCACATACTGGCCAACTGACCCAAACAGGCTACCAGACCTAGTGGACTTTTTCATAATAAAGGGTCTATCATCTGTTTATTTCGATGTAGAGTCATCTCTTGATTCCGTCTCCGATCATACTCCTGTTATAGCAACATTCAGTATCTCGCCTATTCAAAAAGAACGAAAAGAAGTCTTATATAATCATAAAACAGACTGGAGCTCATTCGGTGACTACTTAGAGGATGAAATTAACCTGAGAATTAAACTTAAAACGGAGGATGATATAGATGATGCAACATTTTATATCACTAACCTCATCCAAACTGCCGCTTGGCATTCCACTCCAACCTTAAGTAGCTATATTGACAAAAATAATATACCTTTAGAAATAAGACAAAAGCTCCAAGAGAAGAGAAAGCTAAGAAGACAACTCCATATGACTAGATCCAATACGGACAGAAAAGAATTCAATAAAACCTCCAGAGAACTAAAAGAATTAATAAATGAATCCATAAATCAAATATTTCATCATAAAGTATCAGGCCTTTCAGCTTGTAAGAAAGATAATTATTCCCTATGGAAGGTCACTAAAAACTTCAAAAGGCCAAAAAATCACATTCCACCCATGAGGAAATCTGCAACAGACGCTTGGGCTAAGAGTTCAACCGAAAAGGCTGAATTGTTTGCAGGGTACCTATATGACACATTCACCCCTAACCAGTCACTAATGGAGGACTTTGAAAAAGAAGTCGATATCACAATTACCAGTGACCAGCAACTAACCACGCCTCTTAAACCTGTAATACCCAGAGAGATAGCACAATGTATACAGACGCTTAAAAATAAAAAAGCCCCTGGCTTTGACCTTATAACTGGCGAAGTACTCAAGAAATTGCCTAAAAAAGTAATAGTATTCTTAACAATGCTATTCAACGCTATCCTCAGAATACATTATTATCCAAAACTTTGGCAAATCGCACAAGTCTGCATGGTTTTAAAACCTGGAAAGCCTCCTTCAGATCCGAGCTCATATAGGCCCATAAGTCTTCTGCCTGTTTTATCTAAGGTATTTGAAACAGTATTGCTGAAAAGATTGCAACCGGTTCTTGACCAGGAGAAGATAATACCGGATCATCAATTTGGATTTCGGGCTAAACACTCTACGGTCGAACAAGTGCACAGAGTGGTTCATAAGATTCGACAGTCCTTAGAAAAGAAGGAATACTGCTCTGCAGCATTCATTGATATAAAGCAGGCCTTTGATAAGGTTAAGGATAAGGGCCTCCTTTACAAATTGAAAACTCTCTTACCAAACCCATTTTTCATGATCCTGAGATCTTATTTAAGTAACAGAAAATTTCAAGTCAAGCACGGAGAAGACTGTTCGAAGCTGTATGACATCAATGCTTCCGTTCCCCAGGGATCAGTTCTTGGTCCAGTCCTGTTCTCTATCTATACCTCAGACCTACCTCAATCACAAGGTGTTGTTACCGCAACCTATGCTGATGACACAGCTTGCCTAGCAAGTGACACAGATCCATATTATGCATCATTAAAACTACAAGTACAGCTTGATAAAGTAGATGCCTGGCTGCAGAGATGGCGACTAAAACCTAGTGTAACTAAGTCTACACAGGTAACCTTCACTCTTCGAAAAGGCAACTGTGCCGCTGTTTACATGGAAGGGAACACTCTACCAAGAGCTGACACCGTCAAGTATTTGGGACTTCACCTCGATAGAAGATTAACCTGGGCGAATCACATAAAAGGAAAAAAGAAAGAAGCGAACCTGCAGTTACTCTCTCTGAACTGGCTACTGGGGCGCCGATCCCCATTATCACTGAGCAACAAGCTCCTGGTCTACAAAACTATTATAAAACCTATCTGGACTTATGGAATAGAACTGTGGGGTTCCGCTAGTAACTCTAATATCGAAATCCTACAGAGATTTCAGAACATAGCACTAAGAATTATTTGCAATGCACACTGGTTTATTCGAAATACTGAGATTCATGAATATTTGGAAATTCCATCTGTCAGGGAAGAAGTCAATAGGAACAGCAAGAGTTACAAAGCGAGACTTAATGAACACTCAAATGAACTGGCTAGAAGCCTACTAGACACAACTGGAGACTTAAGACGTCTGAAAAGATGGCACATTTTGGATATAGACCAGAGAATTTAAAATTAACGTAATTGATGGCATTTAATGTAATGTTGTCAGCATCTTGAATTTCCTGGAAAAAATCTGATTATGGCTATATAGCCGATTGCAGATGGTTTAAGAAGAAAAAAAAAAAAAAAAAAAAAAAAATAAAAAATATACGCAACTACATAAATTATTACAAATGTTGCAAATATGTACATGTTTGGTAGTCCAACCAAAATGAGGTGGTTTTAATAGTTCGAGTAGGTTACTTCCCCCACTTACAACTCTTTTTTAGGAATGTATACCAATATTATAAAGCTGAGGAGTTTTTTGTTTGAATGCGCTAATCTCAGGAACCACTGGGACGATTAAAAAAATTCTTTCAATGTTAGATAGGGCATTTATTGAGGAAGGCTTAAGGCTATATAACATCACGCTACGACCAGCAGAAGCGAAGCAGTAGTGAAAATTGTTAGCGAAAACGGGGAAAAGTTTCTGAATTCCACACAGATGGAGTCGTGGACAACAGCTAGTGTGCTATAAAATAGAATAAATCTTATCAAGATTATCAATTTATTAATAGTCAAAATGATTACATAATACTACACAATTACTTTTTAAAACCAATATTAATAATTCAAAATAATCAACATGTAAATAATAATAGAATGGTGCTTCTTATAACTATGGAATGTAATAAAATAATTAATTAGTTCTTAGTTGGTAGTCTCCATTCTGAGTGATATATCTCACCCATGGTAAAGCTTGGTAGCCACTCTTTTCAATAATTTTCAGATATCTAACCTGAATACCAGATGTTGTAAAATACGGTATTTCAAATCTAACTTCAATTGGAGGTTTCCCATCAACTTCTTCACATTCCACTGATGGCAAACCAAAATGAGCTCGCATTAAGTACTCCTTTCCTCCAGGAAATGATTTAATAGACCATGTTATGGCATTCTGCTCAGGTGTGTATTTCACACTACCTATAGTTGTTTTGAATTTCGGAGAATCAGCATCAGCTGGAACAGGGATTATAATCTCCACATTGTTAGCAGTAGAACGCCTCTTGAACTGTGATTTAGCCTTGATCATGTACTCAACACGTGAATGAGCATGACGCTCAATGACAGACTCAATCCAAATCAAAGGCTTCACATGAGTGTTCAGTCTATACGACATAAGTTCAAATTCTCCATCAGGTGGTATGAAAGAAATAGTTCTATCATTTTCAAAACGGGACAACCTCACGCATTGATGGAACTTCACATCTTCCAGTTCCACAGACTTAGATTTTCCTCTACCAGTGCTCTCAAATAGAACTTTATCATTCAAACCAAGTCTGAGTTCCGGCATCCCTGATAGATAAACTCTCATCTTTATTGCCCCAACTATTTCACTCCTCAGAACATTACCATTACAATTAGCCAACAAATTAACAGACTCGATCACATCTAAGAATACCTCATTTTTCCGGTATTTAATACCTTCAGAACGCCAAGATACAGCATTCGTAACTGCCATGGGTATACGGGGCTGCATTTCAAGTTTATGACCTTCTTGGGTAATATACTCTTGTAATATCTTACTATCAGTTGTTTGTGGATATCCAAAGTCAATTAATTCATCTAAAAGCTCATAAATAACGACGAAATTATCGCGAATACTTTCTTCCTCCAACTCCTTAAAGTACTCTGTCATAACTTCAACAATTTTGTACAGGAATGCAAAAACTAGTGCAATATTAGCATTTTTCTTGGATGTTGATACAATATATAGGTTATTCTTGTTGATGTAAGCAAAGGTGCATTCACTAGTTTGTAGTAGTGGCGTAAGCATCCCCTCTTCTTCTTTCTCCATAAGCAACGGCATAAACTTGTCTATCACGCCCAAATCAACATCACCTCGGTAGTTTCTCGATATAAGGACCTTGCCTTTCCCATCGAGGATATAAATCGCGGAAGATGACATTGTTATCTGAAAAAGCCAACAAGTTAGTCATATTAACCAAGCTACTCTGCGTTACCCATACCTCTCACAGTAAGTTTAATTAATATATAATGTTGATAACTGTTATATTAATCGATAGTAACTGAAATTAGATAATTACTTACGGTAATTTCAATAAATATTACTCAAAATTATATCTCGACAAACTACATCATCTTATGCAAACATATGTGTCAAATTGACATCAGACAAATATGTAATGTCAAATATTGGGGCTGCCAGATGTCAGATAATGCCTTGGCTAATAATAATTATAACTCTTTATTTTCAGACAATGTCCATACAAAAGTAACTTAAAAACTAAAAACACAATAAAATATAAATCAAAACAAAATGAACTGTGCAAGCCGGATGAATCACTACAAGTTGTAATAGTATCACAAGTTGAAGTGACTCACCCGACCACCACACGCATGAAACTCTGTATGATCCTGGAGTCATACTTACCTGCTATGACTTTCAGGATGCTATTAGAGCTGTTCCTTATTCGCATTAAGAGCGAGGTAACTCTTTTGCGGACGATGGCGTGGAAGCCGTCAACTCTGGCTTCAGCAAACATGCGAAAGCGCTACAAAAACGAGGCATTCTAAAGCCATTATTATATTGGACATGCAAGATATTCAAAACCCTATCCCCCTTATTACAAAACGCGGCTCAAAGTTAAATCCAGGTTGAACAAAATTTATTTACGAGGAATTGGATAGTTAGACCTGCTCTGACACTACTTTGGCGTCGGTTTAAGACTAAGGTCGTTGTTAGATCTAGGATTTGAGAAAAATCTGCTTGAAATGCGCAATTGAAGTGTTTAAAAAGCCAGGCTTAAACTGTGGTTTAAACTTAGTCCACGTTTTGTAATAAGGCGGTTTGAGTATAGTTAACCCATAGGCTGCTCGTGTAGAATAACTGATAGTAAGCTTTAAATAACGAAATTTTAACATCTTTACTACAAAGAGCAAACCTGCGGGCTAACATGTTACATCTTACCGCCATTGCTCTGCGTTCTCTGTCAATATCAACTTGGTCATCTAGGTCCTCGGTAACAAATCGCCCAAGGTATTTGAATTTTTGAACCATTTTCAGCTCAACTCCTTTGAGCAGGGGTTTTACCAGAGGACAACTTGAAGACCAAGTATTCGCTCTTCAGGTAGTTGTAGGCAAGCCCATGTCTATCAGCGTAATCCTCACATATAGCTAACACTCTTCTTATATCGTTGATACTCGGGCACAGCAACACTTTATCATCAGCATAGCTGAAATTGTGCATAGAAACATTGTCAACTGAACATCCGACCTTGGTGCTGCTGAGCTCAACTATCAGCTCGTTCACATACAGTTTGAATAACCTGTGTGTGAACGAGCGCTAGTAATTAATTAATTTTATTAATTATTTTATTTTATTTTATTAATTTTGCATATTAATGCACTACGCTCATTTTTATGTAATCAAGTATGTATAATAATTTAATCGCTACAATAATCATAAAATCATTCGGGTTTGTGAAATATTAATTTGTCGTAAAACCGAATGATTCTTGAGTATTATTAAAATTATCCAACGTAATCTAGACGTAATATTTACATTAGCCGGGAAGGTAGTCAATTGCTTTTTCACCACCACATAAGTTAGGGTAGCTTAAATGGCGAAAATTTATCTATTCTGGTGCTCAAGTCCACTATTTTGGAACAATTGTCATACCGGCACAATACCGGCACGATACCGTTGCAATTGAAGTCAAATATCCGTAGTCTGCTATATGCCGTCATAACGGTCTTTCAATGGTAATAGAATTGTCGATCTCTTTTATCTATGTATTGAATTTTCGGTCTCTTTTATCTATGGATTGTGTTAGAATGGTATGTATGTGTTGCCGTTTTTAAAAAATGCGTTAGTTGAAGTGATTTTCGAAAAACTACTAATAAATTTAAACATTTAATCATGCTAGACTTCGTTTAAATATATTTGTACATACTATTTATTAGTATAAAAAGCAATGTGAAGTTTAGGAGATTAGTAAATTGCAATAAATTACAAAGAACAATTTCTAATATTTCTATCTATCTATTTTTTATTTATGGCAATCTGTCGACACAGGACAATTTAAAAAAATTACTGTCAAATTCAAAATAGCAGACTACCGAAACATTTCAGTCATTGAATTGCAATTGTGAAGCAGTTGTGTACGAGACTAGCAATTTATGTCACTTTGACAATTGTAAGACAATGATGAAGTCGTTATGACGACACATTATTAGTAGACTACCAAAAACTTTACTATTGCACCATAATGGTACAATAATGGTACAGTTGTGACACCGTTGAAATACCCGACTCAGGGCCCTGGTATCCGAGCCATATATGTTTGCATAGATTAATACTTCAAAAATAATAAAAAACCTAAAATCCGGCGCAACCCAAACAATTTCTTGGAGTACCCTCTGATTATTGGCCCAGATGAAGGAACAAAACATATGAAACAATTACGCATGAATATTCTAATCTAATTTTCTAAACGGGATTTATAACATAAACATAGGATTTTATAAATATACTCATGCTAACGAGTAATATTGAAAAAAAAAATACATATCAATATTATTGTTTTTTATTTCTAAACCTACATTAAAGTAAACCAACTGGAATGAAGAATCCACTCACATCACAATGTAATCTTTAAAATTTATATAAATTAATTTTTATGTAATAAGTAGGTATATGGTCATGGTTCAGTAAAGCAGATATTCTTTTCGGTGGTATTCCTTTTCGCTAGACTAATATTTATGTGCTAACATGCCTACTAATGGCATGTTAGGCATGGGCGTTTTCGGATTTTTTCACAAACGGATACAAATCCGATTTCAGATTTTGAAATCGATTTCAGTTGCGAATATCGGAGCGTAGTTACAACTCAATTTTTCAAAATAAACATCAAATAGTTGCAATCTGAATTAGACCCTATCGCCTCGTTTTTAGTTTTCAATGAGCAATTCATAAAACTGTCAACAGTTCAAAATCCATAATGATTCGCTTGCTTCGCGATGATTCGCTTCATCTCTTTTGCCCTTTCGAGTCTTTCGACGGATCACTAAGTTAGAAATAAAAGGAAATCAAATTCACTCTCTCTTATTCTAACTAAGTAGTCGTACGGTAGAGTGATAGAGAACGAATGAATATCAAAACTATCGAAAACTTAAACTTTAGATAGATTTCGTTTGCAGTTTGGTTAACAAAACTAAACTCACGGTTCGGTTTCGTTCGGACATGCTTGCGTTATCGTGGTATTGTTAATGCGTTTTCTAAAAGCAGTTTTCTCATATTGGAATATCGATGCGATACGATGTCTCACTGCAATCCGATTTCAGTTTCGCTTTGATATAACTGTCTCATGCTTATGGCATATATTATTCTGCTTTAAGCTTTTTAGTGGATTGTAATAGCCTAATAGCACAAGCTCTAACCACTAACCAGTAGTAATGTCGTTGGCAACAGAAAATCAAATACAACTTCACTTGTCCCTAACGGGCTAAAGTTCAGAGGACGGCACTTTATTAGTCAACGTGGTAAATTCTATGAAGTTACTTCCCACTGATAGTGTTTTTTTTTAATCCAACAACGTAAGTCCTTCTCCAATATTCTCCAATCCATAAGTAATCTGTGATCTGTATTCAAATGGCAGCACAGCAGATCCATTTAGTTCGATAAATTTAATAAATATTGTGTTCATTATTTAATCTAATTTAAATCACTATGGTATACTGTAAAATTGTCCATCTGTGTATAAATTGTTAGTTAGTATACATCAAGTTTCAATGTTGATAGAAATCATGAATTCGGAAACACGACCACAAAGGAAACCGCTTGTATATTTAGATATTGCTATAGATAGCGTTTCTGGTAAGTAGGTAATTAATATTAGTAATATATACCTCATTAACACTTGATATGTGTTGTTCTATATTTTAGTTGTAATCTGAGAATGTGGCATGACTTCAAAGATATCTAATAACCTAAAGTTGGGGTTTTCTTTTCAATGGGTTGGGTTGGTAAATCCACCTTGTTTAAAGTAGGTATTAAAATTGCTTGGAAACAAATGAATCGCTAAAAATGGTGGTGTAATCATATATATTAAGTAAATGATTACAATTGTAGATTTAATACCTACATGCATGTATGGTAAAGAAAAGAAAAAAAAAGAATTTCAGAAAACAGTTTGTTCGTGCCATCGCTGTAGAAAATTTTAATGAATATTCTAACAGCTGTTCTTGGTGCAGTTGTAGAGGCAGTTGTCAACATCACATGGTGTAGCCAAACGGGGTGTAGGGTTTGAACTCCTTCCATCATACGAAACAAGATTTGATCATATTCTCAACAAATTATTTATTTTTGTTTGTACTGCGTCTGGGTGTTTCCATGTATTATAAGTATGTATTTACAAAAAAAAAAGTCTATCTGTATTTTTGTACCTATAACACAAGCATAAATATAAGCTTAGCTTGGGACCAGAGGACGTTGTGTGACTTGTCCATAAATATATATATTTTTTTCTTTTCTATAATAGTTTTGAGGCTTGTAGTCACTTCTAGCGCCCACTTCATTTGTGTGTCATTGGACTGCTACTGCTACTGGCTATTTTGAGAGTGGTTTTTCATCGCTATTTCAGACCAATACTATTGAACCTATTTAAATGAATTAAACTAATGTTAAGGTCTTTCAAGACCACAAATACACAATATACTTTCAATATATTTATGGTGTATGTGTCAACTAAGAGATTAAGCTTTTTATTTTAAACGAATTGTGATTGTGTGCCATTGTTAAGTTTATTGAGTTGTGCGGCTGAAAGCAGGCTTGAATGAGCGGCATGGTTTTCCCATATTTTTCAAGAACGATTTTTTTACCATAGCATTTTCATTTGCATTTTATCTTCTTTATTCTTTTGTAATTTTTTTTATGGACATTACGCACAACATTCTCTGTTACCAAGCTAAGCTTATATGCTTGTGTTATGGGTAACAGAATATGGATATCCTACTTATCTTTTGTAAATACATAGATATAATACATAGTAAATACCAAATTTTCTTTCAATTTTTTCAAATGCTTTTATTTCTTTACTAGCTGTTCTCCGGGACTTCGTACGTGTGAAATTTAGAAAGTAAACCTTAACAAACAGAAGTTTACTATGATAGTCGATAGATAGCGCTGTACCTATTTTTTAAATCAAGCTATAGTTTCGTTCAACACATTAATACATAAGCTCGTCAAAATTTCTATAGTGTCATCAACTGGTTTTGGCATTTATAAATTAGTAAGGATATTTCACTTAATTTAATTACAACCATCAGAAAATAATATCCTAGTGATATAAAATGGTAGCAATATTTGTAGTTAACACAGTTATTTAATGGTTGAAATTTCATTGTCATGCATAAAAATATAGGTCAAATATAAAGTGGGCTCTATTTACATAAAGGCCATGTATTTATTCATTTATTTAACATATTATGAGGTGTTTATTTGTAACCCAAGGTCACCTAGACATGAGAGTAGGTAAATAGTCATAGTGAAAAACATTCATTATTTTAAATTGATTCAAGTCCATTCATGAAAAAACTGCTGCAAATTGAAAAGAGCTAGCTATGAATCAGACCTGGTGACAATTGTTAGGTGTATAAACAATATATTTCAAGGTAATCCTATCTGGTTTTTGTGTGACATGATTTTATTAAATTTTTGCATATGTAGCAGTCCTTCCATCCATCCCACAGCCTCTCTCCGCCCACTGTTGGACATAGGCCTACCCCATAGAACGCCACAACGTGCGATCCTGTGCCGCCTGCATCCAATGACTCCCCGCGACCTTGACGATATCGTCGCGTACGGTACGTGGTCGCCACTCTAGGACTTCTTCCCCAACAATCATCAGTTCTACGAGCGATGTGACCTGCCCATTGCCACTTCAGAGTGCATTTATTGTGAAATCTTTGGTATTTTATGTCCGATGAACCATGCTTATTTCATCAAACACTTTTCCCTCTTTGTCATCAGAAGGAAAATGTCGAAGAGTTATTCAGCTAATTCTCATAAATTACTTAAGTTCTTAGCTGCCCATAGGTATTGGTTACTGGTTTAATTTTATAGGACATTTTCTTGGTGAAATGTGTGTAGAAAAACCTTTTCAGGCTCTTATCAATTATAGTAGCAGCATGCCCTTGTTTTTTAAACTACAGGCATATACGATATTCGTCAACCCATGCAAATCATGCGGGACGGAAGTTCCCTTCCACTCGCGCAATGCTACTTTAGGATTTGCCGGCATTATAATACTTACTTGGCTCCACAAACCATGACTAGAGACGAAATGTAACCTAGTATTACGATCACTTTTTATACTAGATTGCTTTTAGCATCTTTTCCGTAGTTTATGTAACTGTTCATTCTGAATTTTTCGCTAATTTATATGGTGACTTTTGATTTTACGCAATGTAAATAGGTAGGTATAAATAATATTCTTTTTAAACGACTTCAAAAAAAGAAGGAGGTTCTCAATTCGCCTATAATTATTATATTGTTATGACGAGCCTCGTGGTTGAGTGGTTTATGTAACGGACTGTCGATCAAGAGGTCGATTCCCGCTCGGCACAATTGTTTGTGTGATTTTTCTAATTGTCATACAAATGTTTGTTCTGCGTCTGGGTGTTTCTATGTATTATAAGTATGTATTTACAAAAGAAAAGTAGTATATTTATTCTATCCGTATTCTGGTAACAATAACACAAGCATATAAAGCTTAGCTTGGGACCAGAAGACGTGTGAAATATCCATAAAAAAAAAATTCTATTTGTTATTTTTTGTTTGTTACCTGACTTTTAACTGGGTGCAGCGATTTTTAAGATTCTTTTTTTATTTGAAAGCTGGTGGTTCCCGAGTGGGCCCATTGGCACCAGGTCAGGATCTTATATTTTGAGAAATCCTGGAAAACCCTCAAACTCCAAAGGCACATGAAGTCTGTTGAACGTTTTTTTAAAATACTTAATTATTTTTATATAATCTCTTGGTATTTTTTTCAGCTGGTCGTGTGGTGATTGAACTAAGAAATGACGTAGTGCCTATAACAGCTGAGAATTTTAGAGCATTATGTACTGGAGAAAAGGGCATTGGTTGTAATGGCAAGCCTTTACATTTTAAAGGCACTAAATTTCATAGAGGTAGTCTTATTTAATTATATTTTGCTTAATACTTGCTTCGCGTAATGTGTGCTGTTGGTGTTACAGACGTCTATAGGCTACGGCAACCGCTTACTATTAGGCGGGCCGTATGCATGTTCGCGCCACCATAGTGATATAAAAAAAGTTTGAGAAAGTGTGTTTCTATTATTCCAGCTATTTCTCAGTTCATGATCCAAGGTGGTGATATAATACATGGTGATGGAAGCGGTGGTGAAAGTATATACGGGCCTGTTTTTGATGATGAAAACTTTAGGTTAAAGGTAAATAATATTCTCTAACACTGTAGTGACTTATTTAAATAAAACCACTTTTTACGCATGTAGTTCATAATTATTGAGTAGCCATTATAGTATAATTATTGAGTAGCCATTTGATTTAAACTTAAGCCTCACGTTTTGGAGAATATAGTCATCTTAATTAATAGTCTCCCAAACGTCTGTATAAAGTTTAAAACAAATATAAGCGTCTTTGGCTACTTTATTAACAGATTCTAAAAACATGAGTTTCTCAATTCGATCTTGTTTTAGCAAATAATTTGTTATTACACTGGGACCATAATCACGTTAATTATTGTTAAAAAGGTTTAATACCTTTGCTCTCGACGTTTCGACCGAGTTGCATCGATCGTGATCAGGGGTTGACTTGTATTTGTTCTTTTTGTAAGAATAGGTTTTTATTTTTCAGCCTAATTAAATTAGTGTGATCTATACTAATATTATAAAGCGAAAGAGTTTGTTTGTTTGTTTGATTGTTTGTTTGTTTGTTTAAACGCGGTAATCTCAGGATCCGCTGGTCCGATTTGAAAAATTATTTCAGTGTTGGATAGCAAATTTATCGAGGAAGGCTATAGGCTATATAACATCACGCTGCAACGAATAGAAGCGAAGACTCAGTGTAAAATGTTGCACGAAACGGGGAAAAAAGTCACGCGCGCGAGCTTTAAATGAAAACGCTGCCTTATCCATGTGAGTTACAACAAAGAAATGTATGGAGAAATTGTTTGTTACCTATAGATCTTTAAAAAAGTCCGCGAGGCCATATGTCTATCTTTTAAGGAAAACCCGCTGTACCCATAAGAACGTCAACAAAATTATCTATTTCAATGGGATGTTTTCAAAAGCTATTTATGTGTATATAGTAACATTTTTTATCAAATTAAATACCTTAATTAGCTTACGCATTTAATATAGATAATAACTGCTCTTTACAGCATGCAATTTAAATGAATATCTTCGGAGATATGACGAAAAAAGAATTACGCGTGATAAAATAAAGTTAAACTGTTCGCTGAGCAACGAGAACGTTTCCCCGGTCATCTATCTATACTCCATTGTTTCGATGTATGGTTGAATGTATGAATGTAAGGATGGTTGTTGTTCTTTCACGTAAAGACTACTGGATGGATTTTCGTGAAACTTTGCAATAATATAGCTTACATATCAGATTAACACATATGCAATAATTTATACAGATACTTTTACTACGTCGGCTTCGGCGTCGTCGTCGGTGCCGGCTTCGCCGACGCCTCCGGCGTATGGTCGTTGCGTTGCTCAAATCCCGACGTATTGGTGCTGAGTTGGTTTTTATAGGCGTTGGCATCTACAGCGGTGTAGGCGACGACGTTGGCGTCGGCGTCCGCGTCGGCGTCGGCATCGGCGGCGGCTTCGGCGTCGTCGTCGGCGTCGGCTTCGGCGTCGGCGTCGGCGTCAGCGTCGGCTTCGGCGTCGGCGTCGTCGTCGGCTTCGGCGTCGGTGTCGTCGTCGGCGTCGTCGTCGGCTTCGGCGTCGGCGTCGGCGTATGGTCGTTACGCTGCTCAAATCCCGACGTATCGGTGCTGAGTTGGTTTTTAACTCATTAAATGCAGTGATTTCAAATTCCATGTGAAGAAAGTCGCATTCAATAACTTAGCAACGGAAGCAATTCTGTCTCTCTGTGACTCTTTCGCGATTATCTGCCCAAATTATTAATTATACCTCGCTCTTGATAGGTGTTTGTTAGGTAGGTTACCTAACAAAAACCTATCAAGAGCGAGGTATACTGGAACGTTTAGGGTTCCGTACCTACTTGACCGAAAAATATAAAGAACTAAATACCAATAAACAGTTAATTAAGCATATAGCAACTCACCAACTTAACTTTGTAGCTGCAATAAAGGGGATCGCTTACATTTCAGCTAAATCATAAGTTCGTATTAGTTTTTAGCAAATCTTTCATGTGATGTGGTATTAAATTATAAGTTTTTTGGATTTTTATCAACACTATATATAGGCTTGGACCATGCCAAATTTCAAGTCTCTAGGATAGTGGGAAGTAACCTGTAAATTTTGATTCCCTAGCGAAAGTCGAAAATACTCAAAAATGGCTGTAGTTCGGTTATATCTTCTGAATGCGTAGATCTAAATTATTGGTTGTACCTTTTGCAGCAAGGGACCGCATAGATCTACATTTGGTATAAGTTTCAAATTAACAACTTCAGCCGTGGCTGAGTAAAAAAAAGTTTAACGAGTGGATAGACAGACAGACGGACCTAAAAAGGCATGATGAAGCTCTGAGATATCATTTACTAAAATGACATTCGGGCCGTCTGTGTTACTTCTTTAGAACTGTGCAAGAAAAGAGAACCACACTGACGATTTACTAATTAGCTGTAAAATGGCGTTATTGTTAGTTTATTTAATTTTTCGTTTCTTAATTCCACGCGTACGAAGTCGCGGGCACTGCTAGTATTTAAATAAAACTACTTTTTACGGATTTAGACGCGTGTATTTTTATTATTTTTGTATGAGTGTGGATGAGTCCAAGGATGTTTGGATCGTAGTAGATGGCGCTCTATAGTCTCTGCCTACCCCCATAGGGAAAAGGCGTGATGTTGTATTGATGATGTATTTGTTTTAAATTTTAGCTCGACGTTACAGAGACTAGTGTTATATTAGTTTTTTTACTTCTTCTCTTCTTCTCCAGCCCATTTACGTCCCACTGTTGGGCACGGGGCTCCTCCACTTTGGGAGGGATTATTGTCTACTGTGCCGCGCTGACCAGGCGTGTTGGCACAGGGTTTATTTTCGAGTTTTCCGTCTCTCAGAAAAGATGTTATCTGTGTGCTATATCCCTTAGCTGACTTTTACAGCACCCTTGGGAGGAGATGGGGTGGAGACACTTGTATTCTTAATCCGTCACCACATGGTTTTTTTTTTACTTATTATGATATTTTTTTAGCACAAAGCCGGTGTACTGAGTATGGCAAATACTGGTAAACCTAACACAAATTCATCACAATTCTGCATAACAACAGTCCTATGCCCACATCTGGATGGGACAAATGTGGTGTTTGGTGAAGTGTTGGCTGGTCTTGGTATTATCAAGGAGATACAACGCTACGGTGATATGGATACAGGCCGCCCTGAGGTGGTATGTTGGTAATCGTCTGTTTTACATAACTATGTTAACCCTGTGATGGTGACCTTATCCACCTTAGTACTTAGTTCGCCATGTATTTATTATAAGTAGATAGTAAAAGAAAATTATTATATGTAGTACACACTAATGCTAAGCTAGGACACACTAATGATAAAACACCGGACATAAAATCTTAAGCAGATGCCTTAAAAGTGAAACCCACAACATTTGATAATAATTTAGAAATGTTACTAACACAACAGGCTTTAAAGCTGGATAAAATACTCGAACAAATGACTTCAATGTTAAATCTCCTTACAACAATAATTAACAAGCTTGTACGTTGAAATGGCCACTTTGAAAGTAGCAACATGGAACACAAATGGACTGATTAAACATAATTGAAACCTTATTGACACATGAAAATATTGACATTCTCCTTGTATCCGAGGCACATTTGACATCAAAACATAGGATAACATTTAATCTTCTTCCATCCGGACGGTACAGCTCATGCGGGCACAGCCATCATAATCAAAAAACACATTAAGCACGAAATCCTCCGGGGGTACAAGACTGAATCAATACAAGCAACTACAATAAATGTGCAAGATAAGCTTGGACCTATTACACTATCGGTACTACTGTCTATTGTCCTCGGAAGCATACTCTAAAGGAAAAAGCATTTACAAAGTTCTTGAAAACTCTTGGTTCATTTGTGGAGGTGACTGGAACTCCAAAAACGTTCACTGGGGTTCACGATTAACCTTACCTAGAGGCTGTGAATCGAAAAACAGTATTGATAAAAAAAAAAAAATGTAGTACTTGCTGTGCCCCGTGGTAAAAGGATAAAAAAACAGTTCGTTTTTTATTATGCCACGGGAACATTGCAATCTTTCGGGATAAAAAGTAGCTTATATGTTAATCTGGTATACAGGGTGTCCCAAAAGTCAACGTCCAACCGAAAACCTAAGCTAGGCCTAGTTGTGGGGGCTCTCAAAAAAAAAGAAAAAAAATCTATCTAATGTAGTTTCGAAATGACAGCCATTTTTCTTAAATTGACACCCTGTGACGAGTTTACGACTACTGGGGCTGCAAATGAGCTCTTTTGTAATTTTATTTTTGTGTGGAGTAGTCTTAAGTGATGCTCCTACAAATTCCAATTCATCATTTGCACACAACTTCATTGGAATTTCAGAAAATATCCGTTTTATACCGAACCATGACGTGAAAATGACTACATCACTAAACTTTGACAGTCTGTACTGAAAAAAAAATCTACTATGCAATTTCGGCAAGTGCCCTTAAAAGTTGGCGCATTTAATGGGCTTTCCAAAATGGTATAATACTTACTAAATTATTTCTTAGACGACGAGAAAAAAAAAAAATTAAGAAAGTCGATATTTAGCTTATTATTAGTTAGTCATAAAACTTTCTCAAAATTATTCTAATATCATCTAGGCGTTCTGTAAGGTGTAATTAAAGAAAGAGACGAAGAAAAGTTAGAGCGGGATAGTGACGCTACTAAAAGAAAGAGACGAAGAAATGTTAGAGCGGGACGGAGAGTGACGCTACTTGGTGTCAGTGAATCTTTCTACAATGTGTGAGCGAGACGAAATTGACATTTTGGCTAGTGTGGGTGAAACAGATAGCACGCTAATACAACAGCGTGGTATACGTACAATAATTCAGTACGTTTCGTGCCTTCGTTTACTGCGCATCTTTTTGTATTCGTTTGTATTTATTTCGTGCTTACAACCTTGGCTCTGTTTACTGGACTTGATTGCGTGTGACTTGGATTTGTTTTCGAACCGTTTCTGACGAACTTGGCTTTCTCCTGGACTGTTTTTGTAAGAAAATGCCTTTCTTGTACTCTGCAGAGGAATATGCAAACATGCACCTTATTTATGGGGAATGTAGGTGCAATGCTAGAGCTGCAGCTCGACTCTACCGTGAGAGATATCCGAATGCCGAGCGTCACCCAGATCATCGAGTTTTTGTAAATGTGCACCGTTTATTATCAGAAAATCAACTTCCTACTCGAGCTACTAGAGTGGGAAGAACCGTCGTGCCTTATGAAGAAGATGTCCTAAATGCAATTGCAGAGAACCGGAGTATCTCAGTACGTGGAATCGAGCAAAGTCTGGGGGTACCTAAAAGTACAGCACATCGGATACTGAAGAGAAACGAATTGCATCCGTACCACATGCAACGGGTACAAACTTTGCTACCCCGTGATTATCCTAGCAGGATTTTATTTTGTCAATCAATGCTCGAAAGGCACAGAGCAGATCCAGAATTCTTGCGTAAAATTCTTTGGACTGATGAATCGACCTTCAAAAAAGACGGATACATGAATTTGCATAATTTGCACGAGTGGCACGTCGAAAATCCACATTTGATGCGCGAAGATAGGTCACAGTACCGCTTTAAAATAAACATGTGGACTGGGATCTTAAATGGATCCATTATTGGGCCTTTTGAACTGCCAGAAAACCTCGATGGGGCAGCTTATTTGGACTTTTTACAACATCAGTTACCCAATTTGTTAGAAGACGTGCCACTTAGCATTTATCGAGACATGTGGTTCCAGCAAGATGGCTGTCCGGCACACTATGCGCGCCCAGTGAGAGAATTCCTTAATCAAGAATATCCAAATAGGTGGATTGGTCGATCCGGTCAGATCACGTGGCCCCCCCGTTCCCCGGATTTAAATCCTATTGATTTTTTTTATTGGGGAACGGTCAAAGAAATTGTTTACCAAAAACCAATTGAAAATTTAGAGGAACTGCGTCAGAGAATTCAAGATGCCGCTGATCACATCAATTCCAGACGTTTCGCCTGCCAGATTACACGATCGTTTTTAAGAAGGTGTAGGGCGTGCATACGCGCTGATGGCAAGCAATTTGAACATTTGATATGATTTAAATAAACATTCGATTTTTAATAATTGACTTTTATTTAAACAATCCCAAAAATTCACTGACACCAAGTAGCGTCACTCTCCGTCCCGCTCTAACATTTCTTCGTCTCTTTCTTTTAGTAGCGTCACTATCCCGCTCTAACTTTTCTTCGTCTCTTTCTTTAATTACACCTTACAGAACGCCTAGATGATATTAGAATAATTTTGAGAAAGTTTTATGACTAACTAATAATAAGCTAAATATCGACTTTCTTAATTTTTTTTTTCTCGTCGTCTAAGAAATAATTTAGTAAGTATTATACCAATTTGGAAAGCCCATTAAATGCGCCAACTTTTAAGGGCACTTGCCGAAATTGCATAGTAGATTTTTTTTTCAGTACAGACTGTCAAAGTTTAGTGATGTAGTCATTTTCACGTCATGGTTCGGTATAAAACGGATATTTTCTGAAATTCCAATGAAGTTGTGTGCAAATGATGAATTGGAATTTGTAGGAGCATCACTTAAGACTACTCCACACAAAAATAAAATTATAAAAGAGCTCATTTGTAGCCCCAGTAGTCGTAAACTCGTCACAGGGTGTCAATTTAAGAAAAATGGCTGTCATTTCGAAACTACATGAGATAGATTTTTTTTTAGCCCCCACAACTAGGCCTAGCTTGGGTTTTCGGTTGGACGTTGACTTTTGGGACACCCTGTATAAGCTACATTATTTTAAAGTTTCGTTGAAATCCATTCAGTAGATTTTGCGTGAAAGAGTTACAAACATCCATACTCACAAACTTTCACCTTCATAATATCCTATCTTCATAATCCATATTCTAGTAGCCATAACATAAGCAAATAAGCTTAATTTGGGAGTAGAGGACGTTGTATGTACTGTCCGTGAATACCTTCTATACTAATATTATACAAGGTGTCAAAAAATTAACTTGTCATATTTTTAGGAGTTGTTTTGAATAATATTTCATGAATAATCGCGGTGAAAAAGTTAAGAAAAACGTTACCGTTTTGAAGATTTGTAATGATTTACATTACGCGTAAATGTTATGCGCACTGTACCACAATACACTCGCTGTCGCCAGCTGCGAGCTGCGACAATGTAGGTAGGTAGGTACTTTATAGGGGTCGGTCGGCGCAAGCGACTGCCGACGAGTGAGAGTGAACGGCATAGTACCTACATTATTTTGTAGGTAAGATACGCATAAAAATATTTGATGAAATCCTTTTATTTCGTGAAAAAATTAAATTGCTCAAAAAATTTTTATTTTATTTTAGCGTGTTTATTTTTCGATACCAACTATCTTCACAAAATTTGACAAGTTGATTTATTTACACCTTATATAGCTGTAGAGTTTTGTTTCTTTGAACGCACTGATCTCAAGAACAAAAGGTTTGATTTGCAAAATTCTTTCAGTGTTAGGTAGTACATTTATCGAGGAAGGCTATATAACATAACTCTGCGAACAATAAGAGAAACGTTGCAAAACAAACAAAAAACCAACCATGTTGCACAAAACGGGGAGAAGTTCCCAAATTCCAAGTATACAAAGTGGTGGACAACAACTAGTATTTACTAATAAATCAAATTGTGGTGGAAAAAGTGATCACCGCAAGCGGGACTTGAACCCACGACCTCGGAGTACCGTTCCGTAGCTCTGCCAACTGAGCTTATTGCGGTCGTGCTAACAGCAACCAAATTAGACCAACACAATCGTCACTCGATTGAGTTTACATCGTATTTTGTCGTAAACGTACGTGTTTCCGCCACAATTTAATTTATTAAGTAAAAGCATACCAAGTCAATTGCAAAATTAATAAATTACTTTAATTTTTACTAAACATATTTATATCTCTATTCCCAGGATTGTGTTATTCAAGACTGCGGTGAGATATTCACCAGTGACTGGAACATTTGCTGTTGCGATGGAACTGTCGACAGACTGCCAGAACATCCTTCAGATTACAAAGACGATCATAATAATGTAAGTTTGAGATCTGAGGACTTATATTCTATAACACTTGCACCCACGCATTGTACTATCTCTGTCTCCCGCCCTCTCTTTCTAATCCCCACTCGCCCGTCTCGCTCTCTCCCCCCCTTCTTTCCCCCCCATTTTCTCCCCCCCCTTTCTTTCTCCCCTTTCTCTCTCTCTATCTCCCCCCTTCCCTCTCCCGTAAATGATGTAAAAATTGAGAATTTTTTCTAAATCTTACGCGTACGTAGTCGCGGCAACAGCTATGTATTGATAGATGTAAGGATGTTTGTTGCGCTTTCACTTAAAACTTAGCTTATAGATCACAATAACACGATTATCACGCTAAAAACCAAGTAGTTAGGCAATAGCTATAAATGCGGGTGAAATCGCAGGCATAAACAAGTATTTGACGAGCCTCGTGGTTGAGTGGTTCATGTAAGGGACTGCCGATCAAGAGGTCGCGGGTTCGATTCCCGCTCGGGACAATCGTGTAATTTTTCTAATTGTCATACAAATGTTTGTACTGTGTCTGTGTGTTTCTATGTATTATAATTTATAAGTATGTATTTACAAAAGAAAAGTAGTATATGTATTCTATCCGTATTCTGGTACCCATAACACAAGCATATAAGCTTAGCTTGGGACCAGAGGATGTTGTGTGAAATGTCCATGAATATTAAAATAAATAAAAATTGCATGTGTAGTGTGATAACTAAATCAGTGTATTTTTTATAACCAGGCCGATCAATTAATATCATCAATCAGGGATGTGAAGAGTTCAGGAAATCTGCATTTCCGTGAGGGTCGTTATAAAGCTGCGGCCAGGAAATACCACAAGTGCCTGAGATATCTAGAACACGTGTGCCATCCTATAGATACTTTAAATAACAGTGATGTAAAGAATATATGTAAGTATTCTTTAATTAGACTTGAGTCGTCTCGTGGCACATTGGTAACTGATTGCTGTTCAGGTGTCAGGTTCGATTCCTGTCTATGGAATCTATATTAATTATTATAAAGTTGAATAGTTTTTTGTTTGTTTGCAAATCTCAGATCCCATTGGTCCGATTTGAACAATTCTTTCAGTGTTTCATAATGCGTTTACCGAGTAATGTTATAGGTATAACATCATGCTGCGATCAGTAGGAGCCAAGCATCAGTTAAAAATATTACATAAACGCCTAGCTTCTGACTTTTTAAAAGAGCATGTTTATCTTCCCTATTTAAAATGAAAAATATTTCACTTTGACTTATGTTATCAAGTCCTGTTGGATTAGTGTTCTAAGGTCGTATGGGACGGTATAACTATCCCAAGTCATCACTCCATTTCTGCCGGGTCATGGTAAAGTTCAAGGCACCATCATGGCCCGGCAGGGTAGACAGAGGAGAGGGGAAAAAAAATCACTCCATTTCTACCAAATGGTAACAAATCTCAAGTATAATTTATGTTTTCTATTAACTTTACAGTTGAAGACACAATAAATACATACACGTTACAATGTAATCTCAATTTGGCGGCGTGTTATACGAAGTTAGAAGACTATAGATCTACCGTACATTTTTGTACTGCAGTAAGTGTTTGTTGTCTTTACATAATTATAAAACAAAGTTGTTATTTTTTGTATGTATGTCCCTATGTGATGTGCTTATATCTTCGAAACTACGCTATGAATTTAGATGCGGTTCTTTTAATAGATAAGAGTGATTCAAGAGGATGGCTTTTTTGTATTATTTGTCTAAGTAAGTTTGATATGTTTGATTCCTAACGTTTATTATCATAATATATCGTGATGCAGACCCCAAACAATGTGATAAGGGCAGGAGGATGATAATGATGACGAATATTTGTTGTTATAACATTAACTGATATACCTCCTCTCCTCCCCAGCCCATTTACGTCCCACTGTTGGGCACGGGTCTCCTCCACTTTGGAGGGATTATGGTCTACTGTGCTGCGCTGACCAGAGATTGGCACAGGGCTTATTTTCATGTTTTCCGTCTCTCACAGAGGATGTTATCTGTGTGCAGTATCCCTTAGCTGACTTTTACAGCCCCCTTGGGAGGAGATGTGGTGGTGACACTTGTATTCTTAATCCGTCACCACATGGTGGACAACTGCTATACACAAACTATGAAATACTCAGTTTCCTAGCTATTACCGTTTCAGATACAGCCTGGTGATAGACGGACACTGAAGTCTTAGTACTAGCGTCCTGAATCGCCATTTGGTACGGAACCTTAAAAAGTAAAAAAAACGCGTTAAAAATTCTGGATATTTTTGTATATGATTTTCTCCCACTCATCAAAGACCCATGGCAATCCATCGGTCCTTAATGAGTGATTGAAAATTCAAAGATTCCGTTACATAAATAGATTGATGGGTACCTACCTAACGAAGTTATAACAGTTTTTATACTACCACAGGTTCTAGACCAAGATCCAAGAAACGAAAAAGCTTTATATCGCCGAGGACAAGCGAATTTTGCCTTAAAGAATTACGACGACGCCCTCTCTGATTTGAAGCAAGCTGATAAAGTGTCACCCAATAATAAAGCAGTGCACAAATTATTAGGTGAAGTAAGGTTAACAAATAAGTCTTATAATGATGTTCAAAAACAAAGGCTGTCAAAATTTTTTCGTGACCAAAAAGAGGAAACTTTCATCCAGTTCACAGATAACTGAATTAAGACTGACTGTAGTTATACGTAGGTTAATGTAATACGCTAGAACGACAGGGGACATAATGCTCCCCCCGTCGAGTCGGGACCCCCCGTGAGGGGACCACACTTACTGGGTCATGGTAAGGCTCAAGATGCCTCGGTAGGGCTAAAGGCGACAAAAAAAAAGGTACCTACTTGATGTTGGTACCAATTCGTCGTTAACTACTAAATTTGAATAAAAAAATAAAAATGTATAGCATCAATGACATAATTCCGGAATGTTAACTGAACATTATTATAAAAACTGTGAAACTAACTATTCCATTTAGTTTTGTTGTCTCTCTGTTGCCCGCGATTTCGTAGGCATGAAATTTAGAAATCAATCCTTAACAAACAGAAGTTTACTCTTCTGCTCAATAGATGGCGTTGTACGTCGCACTTATAAATTAGTAAGGATAAGGATAGGATATTTTAAAATTTTTAGATGATTACTCAGACTATTAGTTTAATTTTTTATTCATAAGACAATAAATTATTTTTATTAATACATAATTTAAGTAATATAAATGAACGAATGACTGAATGATATATTTGCAGTAAATATGCGTACATGAAGATGACAGACATAATATTCTCTAACACTTGCGCGACTCATTTGTATAAATAAAACTACTTTTTACGGATTTAGTCGCGCGTATTTGTTTTAAATTTTGGCCCGACCGACGTTTCAGAGACTTCACAGTCACCATGGTTACGGGTGAGACCATCGTGAGTTTTATTTATGACAGACACAATATATGTATGTTAAATTCTTCACATTTTACATAATAATATAAATATACATATATGGCATGCAAAAAAAAAAACACTTGATCTTAAACTAAATAGCTAAGTTCATAATATTGATTTAATATATTTATGTCAAAGATATACAGATAAAACATTATAATTTGTAAAGATAATTAAAAATATAAAATTTTATATGATTTTAATGACTCTTCAATAAAATCTAGAAATGTCGAATTTAATACTTGTATAATTTAATGTAATACTTATTTTAATTATTACTATCGCATATTGACTAAAAGACAGGGGAATACGTATTTTTAGTCTATCGTCATTTTTTTTTGTACTACAAGGGTGACAAACAAGCTTACGGCGCTTTTTAATAAGCCCCATGTTGTAGTCCTGTGAGAAAACAATGACAAGGAGTTCACATAATTAAAAAGATAAAAAGGAAAATAGGACCTTCCTATTTTTTTTTAATCGGTTATATACCTTTTGACATTATACTAATATTTTGATTGAAGGGCGTCACTAACGGCACAAAACAAATGTAAGAAAGGCGAAGCGAGAATGAGACAGATATATCTGTCGGTGACGTCATAAGTATAGATACATTTCGGTATATTAATATATATTTGTCTCTTTCTCTCCTCGTCTTTTTTGTATATTATACATCCTTTATTCCGATAATCACTTTTTTAATACAGTCAGGTAATGAATGAATGATTTACTTTTTTAATTAGTGAATGAACTTCTATTTTAGACAATGAATGAATGATTTATCTTTTATATCAGGTAATGCTATTAGTTTGTTTTATAGATACTGCCAATATTTTTATGATAAAATTAATAATATTTTGTTCCTTTAGTTTTTAATCTAAGGCGTTTTTAGAACATACTTGAAAGACATGAATGTATTTATTATGTAATTTATTTAATTGCCTACCCTCATGGGACAAGGCGTGATGATAAGACACGGTTACAGACCTACCAGATAGTGTGTCAATGGCTTTCGTAACTCACCCATTAGTGACTTCAAGCCACAGAAATATTTATGTGTGCGTGAAATACACGCCACAGGTTCAATTAGCATTGTTCATAATTTTTTAAAACTTTGAAAAGCATTTCGAGGAATAGAGTTTCTGATCATGATTCATTACTTTTTTTTCGGAATATATGATATATTAACGATTATTTTTTCCAAAAGAGCAAATGATCTCTATTTGCCCTTCAAATGAAGAAGTTAAAATATTAAGGCGTCCTTAGGGATATACTACTCTGTGGTGTAGTTGAAATTGGTATAAAATTATCTAAAGTTCAAAAGAAAATAAAATTTCGTCCCAGCAGCTCTGGATGTATAGTGTTGTCATATTAGTAAGTTCTACGCGTCCAATCTTAAACACACTTAAATTTAACTTGGCCGAATAATACTTCAAAGACTAATAATGTTTCATATGACGTATAGCCTGTATCAGGTAACACACATAGATACTTATCTATGTGTGTTACCTGATACAGGCTATACGTCATATGACTAGCACACACAAATATTTTGTGGCTTCAAGTCGACTAAGTGATGTGTCCTTAGACACTGGTAGATTTGTAGAGAATATATTAATTACATGGGAATTAAATATATTGATATTTAATAGTATTGACTAAAATATGAATTTATCAGTTGATTTATTTATAGATTCTTTGAATTACTTTGAAATCACTTGCTCATTTTGTTGAGAGAAATTTTCCAAACATTGATTTTTATTAGTGAAAATAATGTAGGTATATGTCTAGTTTTAGTTTTTTTTAATTAAGCTCTTCAACGAGATTTACATCATAATATTTGGTTTGTTAAAATACATAGCTTGTCATGAGTTAAGAGCGTTTAACAAATTTAAACATTCGAATATTTTGGTTAGCATAATATAATATTCTAACTTTTCTCAAACTTTTAATCAACTCGTCAATTTAAGATAAGATAATTTGTTGAAACATGGTATAAGATAAGATGTTTTTATTTGTTGAAACATGGTATTTTACAAATGTTGATAGTTAAATACTGTACGTTCAGCTGCATGCGAGCCTCACAAAACCTTAAATAAACCTACATTTAACGTCTGACAATTGTGACGTCTGAGTTTCAGAGACGTCGGATTAGGTATTATCAATTCTTCAGGATCCGTGAAAAGCGACTATAAGTTAAAAACTATTATGCTATAATGAATTTGATACTTTTTCAAAAAAATTAAAACCTAAATTTAATACTCGCTTAACTGTTATAACAAAAATATGTTGACTCTCGTGTAGGTATGTATAATAATATTGGCTGTAATATAAAGTCATAATCACTGCCATTAAAAGTATTGTTAATTATATTCTGTGCAATGTAAGCAGTTATGGTATGATATATTGTAGGTTATTAATATTATGTATTGTAAATAAACTTTTGATTCCATTAATGTATAATTAAAATATGTATTTGATTTTCTTTTTGTGGAAAAGCTGAAAACATCACACACGTGTGCACACGTCAATTTGTTTGCAGTTCTAGGTTTATTAGGAATTCCAAGCGGTCTTGAAACATCAATTGTAAATACTTTTCTGATGTTTTTTTTTTACTTAAATATATTTTTCTACCTTTGGTATT
Source organism: Orgyia antiqua (assembly GCA_916999025.1). Classification (NCBI taxonomy): domain Eukaryota; kingdom Metazoa; phylum Arthropoda; class Insecta; order Lepidoptera; family Erebidae; genus Orgyia; species Orgyia antiqua. The sequence continues at coordinate 13,121,021 of OU779873.1, read as the reverse complement.
TACTGGTAGGCTTGACAGATCCTTGCCACTTAGAAAATTTGGTAAATTAATAGAAATTTACCAAATTTTCTTATAACTGTTCAGAATAGTTGTATAATTGTAATTGGATTTTAGTAGTAATTCAGATTGTCGTCAATTTGTTATATTGGAGTGATTAGTTATATAAACGTAAGACGGCAGCACCAGCTTCCGTTTGTAGAACTAATGTCAACACTAAGTCGTTAATAACGGGATCTTAAAGAGTTATGTCCCCAACGCATGGTAGGAATGTTAAAGAACCCTGAATGTCGATAGCTGTTGGGGGAAATCTAAGCCAGTCGGTAATGCCAAGTTTGGTTGAATACGTTTGTTTAAAGGGTCTGAGCAGTTTTAACCTCTAGTAACACATTCTCTATCACTATCTTTCATATGTTTATGGAAAAGATCTATATGCGCATTTATTTAAAAAAAAATCTTCCTGTTGATTCTTTGGAGAGATACCTATCTGTTGTTTTTTTAATGAACTGTCATCCTCACTAAACTCATTATCACATTCGTAAGTTTCGCTATCACTACTATCGTAAATTACATCAGCTTTTCTATTTACATTTACAAAAAATCCATCATCAGATTCACAAGATTTACTATAGTAGTGACGATAGCAGTGATAGTGATATCACTGCTATCGTCACTACTATAGTAAATCACATTAGTTTGTCTATTAGTATTTACAAAGAAATCTTTGTCGTTTTTATCACTTTCTTTTTTATCATCACCAAATTCCTTAGGCCGCACATTAGTTTCTTTATAATATTTGATAGATTCTTCGTCCAAAATCTTCACTATTTCCGCTTTCACTTTTTTACCTTCCAGAATTGGCTCGACAAGAATATAACTACCTCTTTTTACCCGGATGTTGGATCAAGTCCAATCAGAAAATCTTATTGGAAGTCTTCTCCATCTTCAAAATAAACATCAATTTTCTTCTTTATATTAAAACTAGCAGACCCGGCAAACGTTGTTTTGCCATACTAAATAAAAAAAATTTTTTTGAAAAATAGATGTTGGCCGATTCTCAGACCTACGGAATACGCATGTAAAATTTCATAAAAATCGGTCTAGCCGTTTCGGAGGAGTACGGTAACTAACACTGTGACACGTGAATTTTATATATTAGATCTTAATTTTTATTGTTGTTAGTCCTTTTGTCTTCTTTACACCATTAATTGTTAGTAATTTTGCATTGTTTTGTATATTCTTTTCTTCTTCATTCAGTCTTATCAATTTTGAATTTATCAAGGACATATTAGAGACAGAATCATAAATGCCCAATATGTCTAATTTTCCGTCTAATGTGTTAACTTTGGTTTAATTACTGGTGTAATTGTTCGTTTTTTGGCTCATTCTCGTTCAATTCAACATCTATTACCGTATTATTTACATTCCTTTTAATGTTTCTCTTGGTTTTCATAATCATTGTTTTGTTTATTGAACCAGCACTATTCTTCTGGATGAAAATGGCTACCTTTAATTTTTCACAAATTTTGCAAGGTTTCATTTTGTCTGCTCTAACTTTATTGAATGTATCCCTCTCGACTTTGTTATAGTAATTGTTATTAATTGATTGTTCATGTTTATCAATTTCGTTAAAAAGATTTGCAGTTGATGTTATGCTTCTTTGTCAATTTTGTACATTATATGATCTGGTAGACACATAGCAATAAGGTGAATCAATGTCTGAGTGTCTATATTTCTATTCATTTCTACTAACAAACTTTATTTTTAGTGGCATACTCTCGTAATGATCCTCCTTTAAATCTGAACGTAAACGAATATTTAGCCTGTGACCAACCTTAGCTCCCGTATGTTTCACAAAAATTTGTCTTCCATCTTGGTCATTCATCTCATTGGTAGTAGATAAAATGACCTCAGCGCAAAATTTTGTGAATAGTTTGAGACATTGGATACTGTGCATGTTTCCAGTCCAATATATAGATTTTCAGTTACCTCTGCATATTTTTGAAAAGCTTCCACATTGATTTTGTGTGCAGTCGTCTATTCCAGTTATGTAGACAATTAGGTAGACAATTGATGATCAATCAGTCAGGGTGGTGGGTTTAGGGTAAATCTTTGTAATACCACTTTAGAGGTATAACTTTATTAATACCTCTTTAAGTTATAATTGAAAATGTTAGTGTAGGCGTAGGACCTTAGTATAGATGTCCTATACTAATAAATGAAAGAATGTTGCGTGTTCCCTTGAACAGTGTTTATTAACGACTAACTTTATTTCAATCTTATATTCTACAAGTAAGTTAAGGCCGATGCGCCTGTCAAACCCCCAATAAATCTTAACTGATTTCTATACAGGAACAATAAATTCTTAACTAATTTTTACACAGTCGGAGAACAATGCATTCTTAATGTTAAAGTAAAAAACAGAATGGTCAAATTGAAAATCTTACGCAGTTATAAATTACAGTAACAATAGTTCAAAAGAATTATTATGTTTGCAGTTCTTACAATAGGGTTTGTAACTTATTTACAATGTACAATTTATAATGTGATCCCTATACCATTCCCTCCTTTAAAAATATATTTATTTACCCAAAGAGAAGAATGTAACAAAACAACACATGGGAAAAAAAAGTAACAAAGTTCATAAAATTACAATAATGTTATCTTTTACAATAAGAAGTCTTAAAATTAAACAAAACTTAAGTAAACGCATATTTAAACAAAAATAATTTAGGTTTTCCAAGTGGAAACATTATTTTAAAAAGGTGGCTTAATTGCCTTTGTAAAATTGTCTAATGCTAATGAAATAATAAACAAGTTAAAATATTATAACTACTTATTTTTGCATATCTGCAAAACGAATAGGTAATTTGACAACTCGTCCACATCGCGTAGTTTTATTAGGTAAAACATTGCTAGAAGTGGTATTGTTGTAATCATTAAGTGAATTACCGTTATGCAATATAGTATGCCTTGCATTATTAGAAATATCGTCATTACTATTACTATCAATTGTATAAGCAGGTTTTAATCTATCAATAGATATACATGTTTCTCTATCTCCTATCTTAATTATAAAGGTTTTTCCTAATCTTTTTATAACATTAAATGGACCGTCATATGGTGGTTGGAGTGATTTTTTTAGCATATCGTGTCTAACGTAAACACTTTTGCATGTATTTAAATCCTTCGATACAAATAAAGATTTCGAATTACTATGGCTCGGTGGTCGTGGTTTAAGTTTATTTATTCCAACCCTAAGCAACTGTAAATATTCTGAGTCCGACATACATACTTTAATTTCGTCATAAAAATCGCCCGGTAAACGAATCGTTTTACCGTATGTCAATTCTGCTGCGCTAATTCCGCTATCGCTTCGAATGGCTGAACGTAAACCTAGTACCACTATCGGAAGCTCGTCCGCCCATGCTTTGTTGCAATCTAAACGTGCCATAAGTGCAACTTTTAATGCTCTATGCCAACGTTCAATCATGCCGTTGCTTTGAGGATGATAAGGTGTTGTACGTAATTTATTTATACCTAAATACTTCATAAGATTGTTAAAAAGATCACTCTCGAACTGTCTGCCCTGGTCGCTTGTAAGCTTCATAGGACATCCAAAGCGTGAGATCCAACAATCAAATACGACTCTAGCCACAGTTTCAGCTGTAATATTTTGTGTTGGTATGGCCTCTGGCCACCCTGTTGCACGGTCTATTAGGGTTACGCAATATTTGTAACCTTCTGGCGATGTAGGTAAAGGTCCGACGATGTCGATATGTACGAGGGGAGGTCCAAAAGTTCGTGGAATGAAAGGGTTTTAGTAAAAATGAAACAGTAAATTTATTTTTCCTTTTCAATATAATCACCCTTAAGCTGAATACATTTATTAGATCTATGAATAAATTTTTCTAAACCATCGTAAAAATATTTTTTATCTTTTCCCTCAAAATGAGCCAAAATTGCCTCCTTTACCTCATTGTCGTCGGAAAATTTCCTTCCCCTTAAGTCTTTTTTTAAATTGGGGAACAAATAAAAATCACTTGGGGCCAGATCTGGACTATAGGGTGGGTGGACTAGTGATTCGAAGCCATGCGTGTGTAGAGCAGCCATTGCAACTTTGCTCTTGTGAACCGGCGCGTTGTCTTGCAAGAGCAACACGCCCTTGGTCAATTTTCCCCGACGTTTTTCTTTGATGGCATCCTTTAATTTTTCTAGTATTGTTGCGTAGTATTCTCCGGTTATGGTCCTGCCCTTTTCTTTATAATCAATCAGTATTATCCCCTCACAATCCCAAAAAACAGTAGCCATCAACTTTCCAGCCGACTCCGACACTTTGAATTTCTTTGGCGGTGGTGTCCCCTTTTTATGCCATTGCATGGACTCTTGTTTGGACTCAGGCTCAAAGTGATGAACCCATGTTTCATCGCCGGTAACAATTCGCTCCAAAATCGGTCCAGGATCGTCGCCACACAACTCCAAAAAATGTTTTGACGCTTCGACGCGCTGCTGTTTTTGAAGCGGCGTGAGCATTCTCGGTACCCATCTTGCACTGACTTTTGTCATACCCAGGTGGTCATGTAGGATTCGCAAAATGGTGGTATCTGATACTCCAACTAATGCAGATAACTGTTTTTTCTTCAAACGGGTGTCCTCCAGTACAATTTTTTCCACTTTTTCGACGATGTCTGATGTGGTGGCCTCAACTGACCTTCCTGAGCGGGGGTCGTCTTCAATCGACTCCCGACCATGTTTAAAAAGACCATGCCACTTGTAAATCATTGATTTACTAGGGCACTGTTCCCCGTAAACAGTTTCCATTTCATTCAAAATGGTCTGAGCGTTCTTTCCTTGCTTGGTAAGGAATTTAATGACCGCACGGTGTTAAATTTTCTCCATAGTTTCAGTTTTCTTCCGGATTGACGTGTTTAGCAGGCGAGTGTTCGTAAACGAATGACGCAATAGGGCTGAAACTCCATTTATATACTAATTATGAGTCCCCAATTAGTATGACACTAAGCGAGCGCCCCTATCCCCACTCCATCCCCTCCATTCCACGAACTTTTGGACCTCCCCTCGTAAGTGCTGAAAACGATCAGCTTGTTCAAAATTACCTACTCCCGAGATAGTATGTCTACTGATTTTAACCTTTTGACATGTAGGACATGCTCTGGCCCATTTGGTAATATCTCTATCCATATTTGGCCAAAAAAAATTTTGTTTTATCATTTGCCTACTACATTTAATACCAGGATGACTAAGGTCATGCACTGAATGAAAAGCTAAAATTCTAAACTCTTCCGTTAAATAAGGTCTTATTCTATCAGATATAGACGATAGATAGACGTCACTTGATTGTTTTTCTGCTAATTTTTCGTAATCTAATACTGTGGGGCAACTAACGGTCTCTATGCAAGATAATGCATCTGCCACAACATTTTCTTTTCCACATGTGTACCTAATATCTGTACTGAACTCGCTTATATAGGAAAGTTGACGAATGCGTCTAGGGCTTTCCTTATCGCTATTTCTTTTACTGAACGCGTGTACTAGTGGTTTATGATCCGTACATATTATTACTTTTCGGCCTTCTACTAAGCTCTTGAAATGTCTAATAGCTAAGTATATTGCTAACAATTCACGATCATAGGTAGAGTATTTAATTTCTGTCGCAGTTAACTTTCTAGAAAAATATCCTAATGGTTTCCATTTGTTATCGATTTGCTGTTGTAGAACAGCGCCTACACTATTATTCGAAGCATCACACATAAGAGATAAATTAGCATCAGGCGATGGATAAGATAACGTAACGGCGCTTTGTAAGCTTGCTTTACATTTCTCAAATGCCTCGATAGACTTATCAGTCCAATTAATTTTGGTTTTATCACGCTTCTTAGTGTTGTGTAAATAACTATTTAATTCTGCTTGACTATCTATTGCGTTAGGAATATGTGAACGATAAAAATTGATCATACCGAGAAAACGACGTAACTGTTCGACATTTTCGGGTCTCGGAAAATTTACAATCGCTTGTATTTTATCTTCAACGGTCTAACGCCTTCAACTGACACTTCAAAGCCTAAAAAGTTAAGTTTAGAAACTCCAAATTCACATTTCGAAATATTGACTGTAATACTGAATTGGTTAAATCTTTGGAAAACGATGTCCAAGTGCTCTTTGTGTTCCTTTTCGGAATTACTCGCAATCATGACATCATCAATATAAGCGTATACAAAATCTAGTTCGCGTAGTACTATTGTATCCATAAATCGCTGAAAAGATTGCGCTGCATTACGTAATCCGAACGTCATTCGCGGAAACTCGAATAAACCGAACGGTGTTATAATCGCAGTTTTTTCTATGTCGTCAGCAGAAACAGGTATAAAGTGATAAGCTCTATTTAAATCTAATTTGCTAAATATTACTTTATTACCGGCTATTAAATATTTAAAATCGTTTATGCGAAGAATAGGATAACGATCTGGCTTAGTGATTGCATTTAAACGTCTATAATCACCACAAAGCCTAAGTTCTCCATTGTTCTTGGGTACCGCGTGAAGTGGACTAGCCCAAGAACTTTTGGATGGTCTACAAATTCCTAATTCTAACATATTTTGAAATTCCGCCTTTATTTTTTTGTATCTATCCGGCGGTAATGGCCTTGCCTTAGCATATACCGGTGGTCCCGAAGTTTCAATATAATGGCATACTGAATGTTTAGGAATATCTTTGTAACAAACTGGTTTCGTTATATCCGGATATTTACATAAGATATCATGCCATATATTATTATTAATTATAGTCTTGACCGATGACTGACTATTTCCGTGGCCAACAACTGACGCGATAACATTTAAACGTGTAACTTGATCTATTAATCGTCGCGCGCTTAAGTCAACTAACAACTTATAATGGGTTAAAAAATCTGCCCCTATTAACTTAACTGCAGCCACAATGAAGGTCCATCTAAAAGCTCTTCTTAAATTAAGATCTAATTCTAAAGTACGTACACCATATGTTTCGATTTCTGTGCCATTTGCAGCGTACAATTTATACTTATTACTAACACATGTTTTTGAAAGAAACTTATTAACAGGAATAACGGATATGTTCGCTCCGGTGTCAATTAAAAAATTTAATCTACTTTTCCTGTCTAATACACATAGGCGATTTGCTGCATGGATACATACCTCCGCCTCAGGTTGTATCATATTTAGTTTTTTGTCTGAGCGTTCTCGTTCGTGCTCTTCCAATTACAAGGTGAAATACATTTAACAGCCTTAGATCTAAACTTATAATGATAAAAACATAGCCAATTAGGATTCTTACGGTTATTACTCACGTCACGTTCGTATGACCTTGACCGCTGGTGTCCTCCCGATCTTCTGTCTGTCTGTGGTTGCCGCGAGTGCCGACGTAGTTCTGCATACTCGCTAATGAGTTTCTCCACGACCGCTGCTAAGTCCTGAGATGGTTTGGTTTCCTTGGTGGTACTGCTGGAGCTCACTGTTGCTATTTCCGCTGGCCTGGTGGCTTCCATAACCTTGTCTGCGATGACCGCCAAATTATCAAGGTTTGTAACAGCTGTAACCGCCAACACCGCTTGTACCGCCGCCGGCAGGTGACTATTCCACATGATTTGTAGAGTTGAGTCCTTTGTATTTTTCCCCGAGCTAAGTCTTTCATCCGACGTAAAAGTTGTGAAGGTTTTCGGTTCCACAGGTCCATTTCTCCCAGTAATTTTTGAAATTGTCTAGTTTCAGACTCTTCAAAAACTTGCAAAAGTCGGTCTTTTAGCGTCTGGTATCTTTGCGTTTCAGGTGGAGCTAAAAGTAAGTCACTGACCTGTTGTATTGCGCCCTTATTTAGTTTCGTTACAACTAAATTGTGCCTTCCTGAATCTGTTAATTTTTGATTCGCTACAACGGCCTCGAATTGAACAAACCAGAGTCGCGGTTGGTCTGTCCAAAATCCCGGTATCCTCGATGAAACTGTGATGGTGGCTAGTTCTGCCATCCCGTCTTGACTTTCACGTATTTGATCCGGAGCTTGTGTTGAAGATGTACTAGCAGTTGTAGTATTCATTTCTACTAGTAGGTATTCGTCTTCAAAATACTGTTACGTGTTAGGGTTCGAAGGATTTGGAGAGAAAGACCTGCTGACTCTTTTAGAAGACTTTATTCACTAGCACTAGTTACACACTAAGCACTAGGTCCAAACACTAAGCACTAGGTCCAAACACTAAGCACTAACAATGTCCTAGATCGTAGCCAAGTTGTAGGTTTCACTGGTATCACTCTTGATCACTTGTTTTCGCTCTCGAAGTCGCCTTTATCGTAGCTCGAACTGAACTGCCCGGGCTCGCCTCCCTGCCGCTATTTATATGCGCCGAGACGAGTTCCAGACCATTCCAGAATGTTCCCGACTGTGCGCGAACGTGATCGCCCGGAACGAATGTTTCTAGAAGGTTCGGGCATGTACGGTAGTTCCTCTAACGCCATCTAGTATCTAATAGGGGTTTCACTTTGTTCGGTTATTTAATTGGTTTTACTAGTTGCTGCTAGATGGCGCTAGCTCCTTTGTGTTTTGTGTGTTCGTAACACTACTCCCCTCTTAGAGATGCTCGTCCCGAGCATCGTTGTTACTACCATGGTAACGCGCCAGACGGTCTATGTGTACCACTTTGAATGTCCCTCTTGGTTGCTTTTGAATCCTATAGGTCACATCATTCAGTCGGGTAACCACTTTGTATGGACCGTCCCACTGGTTCTGCAACTTTGGAGATTTCCCTTTCCGGCGAGTTGGGTTATGCAGCCACACCAGTGACCCTTCCTCGAAGCCGCTCGTGTTCGATTTCCGGTCGTATCTGGTTTTCATGTTCTCACTTGACTGTAACCCATTTTCCCGAACCAAGGCGTGTATATAGCGCATCTTTTCCCTTAAATCGCAGACATAGTCTTGTACAGTCTTTGGTCCCTCCGGTGACCCTCCTGTCAATAGGTCTACTGGTATTCGTAGTTCTCTACCGAAATTGACATACGCCGGGGTAGCTTTTATGCTCTCATGCTCGGCGGTTCGGTAAGACAGAAGGAAGAGTGGTATATACTTGTCCCAATCCTTTTGTTTGTCATCTACCAATTTCGCCAAATGCCTCTCAAGGGTCTGGTTAAATCTCTCAACCATTCCATCAGACTGCGGATGGTACGCGGTGGTCCTCGTCTTATGCATGCCCAAAATTCTGCACACTTCCTGGAACACCTGCGATTCGAAGTTCCTGCCCTGATCAGAATGGATTTCCAGAGGCACACCAAAGCGACATATCACTTCTTCGACTAACTTGGAAGCGACTGTTGTGGCTTCTTGGTTTGGTATGGCGAACACTTCGGGCCATTTGGTGAAGTAGTCAATGACGACCATAAAATACTTGTTTCCCGAATCCGTTACAGGAAATGGCCCAGCTTCGTCAACTGCAATTCGTTCCCACGGTGCACCGACGTTATACAACCGCAGGTTCCCACGGCTCCTGGTCTGTGGTCCTTTTACAGCAGCGCAAGTAGTACATTTGCGGCACCAATCCTGTATATCGTCTCGACAATGCAACCAGTAGAATCGTTCTCTCACTTTTGTTAACGTCCTCTTGACACCTAGATGACCTCCTGATACGCCATCATGTATTTCACGGAGAACATCTGGTACTCTCGTTCTTGGGACAATTATCTGAAGATGGAACTCTCTGCCGTTAGTCTTCTCCCATTTCCGGTAGAGTATTCCGTTTTGGAGTATCAGACTGTCCCATTGCGCCCAGTACGCCTTAGTGACAGCGCCAGTGGGTGCAACCTCACTCCATATTGGTTTTACGTCACCCCGTTTCTTCCATGTGATGATGTGCCGAAGGTCGTCGTCTTTTTCTTGAGCCTCCCTCATAGCATCATTCTCCCAGAGACTCAAAGGATTCGTTCTCGTTAGCTTTAATATTACTTCATTGCATTCCTGCTTAACACAATGTTTGCAGTCCTCCGAACACGGCCTTCGTGAGAGTGCGTCGGCATTCCCATGTGTCTTTCCGCTGCGGTGTTCCGTCTTGAAGTCATACTCCTGGAGCTGTTCAATCCATCGAGCTACTTGACCTTCTGGGTTCTTGAATTGCAGTAGCCACTTCAAGGCTGCGTGGTCAGTTCGTAGTAAAAACTGTCTGCCGATGAGATATTTGTTGAAATGTTGTAGCGTCTTTACAACAGCCAAGAGTTCTCGTCTTGTCACACAGTAGTTTCTCTCTGGCTTGGATAAAGATTTGCTGAAATATGCAATAACAACTTCTCTTTCACCCTGTTTTTGAGATAACACCCCTCCAATGGCCGTGTTGCTTGCATCCGTGTCAACTATAAACTGACCTTCAGTTTGTGGATACCCCAGGATTGGTGTTTCACACAGATGTTTCTTTAGTTTCTGAAAAGAATCTTCACAAGTCTCATCCCAACTAAATTGTCGTTTATCTTCTGTCAGCCGATGTAATGACTTGGCTATCTCTGCGAATCCCTTAACAAAACGCCTGTAGTATGAGCATAGGCCGAGGAATGCCCGCACTTCGGTTTTGTCCTTAGGGGTAGGCCATTTTTGAACTGCTTCCAGTTTCTCCGGGTCTGTCTGGATTCCATCACTGGAGATAATATGGCCGAGATAGTTGACCTTGCTCCTGAATAAATGACACTTTTCCGGGTTCAACTTTAATTTGGCTCCCTCTATTTTGGCGAAAACTCGCTCCAAGTTTCGCAAATGGTCCTCGAAGTCGCGGCCGACAATTATGACGTCATCCAAGTAGACTAAGCAAGCCTCTCCAACTAAGCCTGCCAGTACACACTCCATGAGTCGCTCAAATGTGGCAGGTGCGTTGCACAATCCGAAGGGCATGACGTTAAATTGCCATAAACCTTTACCGGTCGAGAAAGCTGTCTTCTCCTTGTCTTTTGGATGAATTTCCACCTGCCAGTAGCCAGATTTCAGGTCTAGGGTCGAGAACCATTTCATGCCACTCAGGGTATCTAAAGTGTCGTCGATTCGTGGTAACGGGTAACTGTCCTTCTTAGTGACATCATTGAGACGCCTATAGTCCACACAAAATCTCGTGCTACCATCTTTCTTCTTCACTAATACAACAGGTGAGCACCACGGACTTGTAGACGGTTCAATAATCTTATTCCTTCTCATGTCCTCCAAAAGGCCTTCAACTTCTTTTTCCTTTGCAATTGGTATCCGTCTTGCTCGTTGACGAATTGGTCTCTCGCTTCCGGTATCTATCCTGTGCTGAACCATTGACGTTCTTCCAAGGTCCCCTTCTTGACTGGAGAAGATATTCGCGTAGCGCTGCAAAAACTTCTTAGCTTTCATGCTCTGCGAATAAGTCAGATTACTCTTACAGTCATCGAGTAGCTTAGTCACTAAACCGTAATTATTGCTGTTTGCCGAGTCTGCGCCTGTCATCGAACTACACTTTTTCATCCAGACAACTTCCTCGCACTTTCCGATGACATCACCTTTGTTCAGGCAGATCTCGCGATCATCAAGATTCAAAACCCTGACCACAGCGTTTCTGCTTCCACTAACAAGGGCTCTCGCCGTCATCAGTTTTTGTGACGATGTCTTGGTAGGTGTGTCTTCGATCAACACGCATCTGTTTAACTTTTTCTTTCCAGCTGGCGGCAGTTCCACCCGTACCTGAGCTTCCGCTCGTCCAGGTATGATGACTTTCTGTACACAAGCGACTTTCCCGCAGGCGCCTCCAAGAATGAAGATTTCTTCTTCACCACACTTGAAAACTCCGTCAGCGACATTAATTCTGCAGTTGTGTTTCTTCATGAAATCCAAACCCAAGATGCAATCATCCACAATCTCAGCCACGATTACGTTATGAGAGTATGAGGACCCCCCTACATACATCGTAACTGACGTTTCTCCCAGGACGGGTATTGGCTGACCGGAGGCAGTAAGAAGCCGACAGTTAATTCTCCTCTTGTGTCCCGTTGCGGTTTTTACCAGACTTGGGTTCACTATTGTTCTAGAGGCTCCTGTGTCCAGAGTCATTTTGCAATCCGTCCCGTTAATAGTCCCCTGAATCGCAAGACTATTCCCGCTGCATGCCTGGGAGATAACAGTTATCGGGGCTCCCTCCGCGTCAGCCAGTACTCGCCCCTTAGTCCTGGCTTTTATTCGTTTCCCTGATCCCGGGCAAGAGACAAAGCCCCCTGCTTCTTCAGCACCTCTATTTGTTCCTCGAGTCTGTTCATCCTGGCCATCTGGGTTTCCTTCTGCGGGCAGTTGAGCTGAAGATGGCCCCTCTCACCGCACTTGTAGCACATGGCTCCAGAACTTTTCTTCGTAGGGGCCTTAACCTCCTTGACTTCCTCAGAGACCTCGCGGATCTTATGCGTATGCCGTATGTCATAACGAACAGCCTCGACCTCCAAAGCATGCGCCAATGCTTCTTTTAGCGAGGTATGGTGACGAAGCCTCACTGCAGTTCTGACCTCCAGGTCTTTGATTCCGTCGACAAATGCTTGAACAATATTCGTGTCTACCATCTTGGTGTCGGCTCCTGGGTGTGCCTTTCTGACGAGTTTTTCAATTTCCAACGCCCATTGTTGTAGTCCTTCTCCTGAGCGTTGGACTCTGTCACGCAGTTGGGCACGGAACACGTGCTCCAGGTGTCGCTCCCCGTATCTGGATTCAAGTGCCTCCATCAGGTCTTGGAACCCATTTCCTGTATGTGGCAGTGCTTCCAGGACTGACAAAGCTTGCCCTCTTAGCGCGACAGTGAGAGCGGTCAAGCATTGTTCTTCCGTCCATCCGTTGGCAGTAGCAACCGTCTGGAATTGCTGACGATAAGCGTTCCAGGAAGTAGTGCCGTCGTATGGCGGAACTTTCACTCTTGGTCCTTGTGCCACTCCGATAGTTCCACTAGAGATCGCAACTCCCGTGGTTTCAAGGCGCACTACTTTCTTCTGTAGTTCAATGAGGCCGGTTTTCACATTTTCGACATCCAATCCTAACCCGGTAACTCGTTCTTCCACTACGTCGACATCTTTTCGAAGCTTAATCACCGTGTTACTAACATCATTTATAGCACAAATCACTCTTTCTTGTGACTCTTGCAAAGCGCCAAGCTTGCGTTCTTGTGACTCTTGCAAAGCGCCGAGCTTGCGTTCTTGTGACTCGAACTTGCGTTCTTGTGACTCTTGCAAAGCGCTGAGCTTGCGTTCTTGTGACTCCTGCAAAGCGCCGAGCTTGCGTTCTTGTGACTCTTGCAAAGCGCCGAGCTTGCGTTCTTGTGACTCTTGCAAAGCGCCGAGCTTGTGTTCTATCAGTTCAATTAAACTTCCTAATTGGAGTGCTACTTGAGGAACTGACACTACGGTGCTGCTGGTGGGCGTGGCTTGTCTAGTGGGCGTGGCCTGTGTGGTGGGTGTGGCAAGTTGGGCGGATCCAGTGGGCGGAGCTTGTCTAGTGGGCGTGGCCGGTGTGGTGGGCGTGGCAAGGTGGGCGGGGCCAGTGGGCGGGGCTTGAGTCTGAGTGGGCGGAGCCTGGGCCTGGGTGGGCGGAGCCCGGTGGGCGTGGTCGGTGGGCGTGGCATGGTGGGCGTGGCCAGTGGGCGGGTCTAAGGGGGCGTGGTCGGTGGGCGGGGCCTGGTAGGTGGGGCCAGTGGGCGGGGCTTGGTCCACAGCGGGCGTGGCCTCCGCAGCTCGTCGTGCCCTTGTCCTGACGCCCTCGAAGTCCTCTCTCGGAGTCAATGGCATCTCCAAACCTCACTTCCGACACCAGTTGTTACGTGTTAGGGTTCGAAGGATTTGGAGAGAAAGACCTGCTGACTCTTTTAGAAGACTTTATTCACTAGCACTAGTTACACACTAAGCACTAGGTCCAAACACTAAGCACTAGGTCCAAACACTAAGCACTAACAATGTCCTAGATCGTAGCCAAGTTGTAGGTTTCACTGGTATCACTCTTGATCACTTGTTTTCGCTCTCGAAGTCGCCTTTATCGTAGCTCGAACTGAACTGCCCGGGCTCGCCTCCCTGCCGCTATTTATATGCGCCGAGACGAGTTCCAGACCATTCCAGAATGTTCCCGACTGTGCGCGAACGTGATCGCCCGGAACGAATGTTTCTAGAAGGTTCGGGCATGTACGGTAGTTCCTCTAACGCCATCTAGTATCTAATAGGGGTTTCACTTTGTTCGGTTATTTAATTGGTTTTACTAGTTGCTGCTAGATGGCGCTAGCTCCTTTGTGTTTTGTGTGTTCGTAACAATACTATTTCAATGCACTGTTTAACAAAGGGAAAGGGGTCACCAATTTAGGGTATTTCTTTTAGAGGTATAACTTTATTAATACCTCTTTAAATTTTACTTGAAAATGTTAGTGTAGGCGTAGGACCTTAGTATAGATATCCTATACTAATAAATGAAAGATGTTGCGTGTTCCCTTGAACAGTGTTTATTAACGACTAACTTTATTTCAATCTTATATTCTACAAGAAAGTTAAGGCCGATGCGCCTGTCGAACCCACAATAAATCTTAACTGATTTCTATACAGAAACAATAAATTCTTAACTAATTTTTAAACAATCTGAGAACAATGAAATCTTAATGTTAAAGTAAAAAAACAGAATGGTCAAATTGATTCTTACGCAGTTATAAATTACAGTAACAATAGTTCAAAAGAATTATTTTGTTTGAAGTTCTTACAATAGGGTTTGTAACTTATTTACAATGTACAATTTATAATGTGATCCCTATAGTGACTGTAAGAACTTACCGTAAAATTGTAACAATTTAGTTTCGATTTGTAGAAGAAAGCAGATGACTTTCCGATGGGACATGGCATTACATCTTGTAAATCGTATATTATTACAAAAGTATTGCTCTCCGATTTACACTTCCTCATGTCCACGTCTTTTTCTATCCTAGATAAACTTTGTGCTTCGAGGTGTAATTTATAAGAATTTTCCAATTTTACTTTCTCTTCGACAGATGCGTTTTTATAGGCTTCACAGTCGTCACAGATATCTTTTTTTGGAATAAAAAATCCTATATTGAATTCTGTGTTGAAAATTCGAGCATACGCATCGTAAGAAGCTTTTGGTTTATTTTCTTCCTGACGCTTCTTCTTGTAATTTCTATGCATTTCTGCTATAGTTAAATCTCCCTCTACGAATAGTCTACTAGTATCTGCTCTTAAATAATGGCTCTCTATCTTTGGGATTGAATTAATGTGATCTCTCACAGATTGCTTTATTTCTTCGTCCAATCTGATTTGTTTGCCGTGTCTTCCTCTTCCATCTTCTTTCATAATGCCTTGGCATTTAGCCCTATTCTTACATTCTATAACAGTAAGTAAAATTCGCTTTTACGATCTAAATACAATCTAAACGTGCCATAAGTGCAACTTTTAATGCTCTATGCCAACGTTCAATCATGCCGTTGCTTTGAGGATGATAAGGTGTTGTACGTAATTTATTTATACCTAAATACTTCATAAGATTGTTAAAAAGATCACTCTCGAACTGTCTGCCCTGGTCGCTTGTAAGCTTCAAAGGACATCCAAAGCGTGAGATCCAACAATCAAATACGACTCTAGCCACACTTTCAGCTGTAATATTTTGTGTTGGTATGGCCTCTGGCCACCCTGTTGCACGGTCTATTAGAGTTACGCAATATTTGTAACCTTCTGGCGATGTAGGTAAAGGTCCGACGATGTCGATATGTAAGTGCTGAAAACGATCAGCTTGTTCAAAATTACCTACTCCCGAGATAGTATGTCTACTGATTTTAACCTTTTGACATGTAGGACATGCTCTGGCCCATTTGGTAATATCTCTATCCATATTTGGCCAAAAAAAATTTGTTTTATCATTTGCCTACTACATTTAATACCAGGATGACTAAGGTCATGCACTGAATGAAAAGCTAAAATTCTAAACTCTTCCGTTAAAAAAGGTCTTATTCTATCATGTGAGATCTCGCAGTAAATTTGTTTCTTACAGTCTGGTAAGTAAAACTGCTTAAACTGTAAATTGCAATCCGACGCTCGCAATGTTTGTTGCAAATAGACGTCACTTGGATTGTTTTTCTGCTAATTTTTCGTAATCTAATACTGTGGGGCAACTAACGGTCTCTATGCGAGATAATGCATCTGCCACAACATTTTCTTTTCCACATGTGTACCTAATATCTGTACTGAACTCGCTTATATAGGAAAGTTGACGAATGCGTCTAGGGCTTTCCTTATCGTTACTTAAAATTTTACCCGGTTTAGTTTTTAATTCGTGCTTCAATCTTTTCGGTCTTCTATTTAGTGCTGTCTCTTCATCATTTTGTTCATCTGATGAAGTCGTTAGGTATTCTACCAGCAACTTTCTGAAGTCAACAATTGATATTTTATTGTTGGTAGTTTCGGTAAACATCACCCATGTGTTTACGACTGCAGTGTTCAAAAGAAGTTCAATGCCTAACTTGCTGTACCATTTTATGGTCTTGCGTAAGGGTGATGAATATGAGGACATTTGGTCACTCATATCAACAGACCCCTTTGATTTATTATAATCCAAAATCATTGAAGGTTTAATAATAGTTTTGCCTTTCTTCACGATTTTAGACAATTTATTCGAGTGCTTAGTAGACAGCATCAAGACATCGCGTTTATCTCTCCATTTAAGCAATGTTATCTTCATTTTCCATTGCCATGACATCACCTCTTTGAAGTTTAGCGTCTACTACATTTTTAGGTAAACCTCTTCTATTTTTCCTAATTGTCCCAACCGAGTGTGTATTTTGTTCTAGTAAATTGTAGGCCAACTCCAAACTTGTATACCAATTATCAGTTGCCAGTGTGTGGCCTTTATTTAGTATTTGACTACAAAGAGACATGACTACTTTCGCAGGCGTAGTATTCACCGTGTCTATATTTTTACCACTATATAAAGACAGTTTATAGGTATAGCCTGGGATAGTGCAAAGTTTAAATAACTTTAAGCCATATTTATGTCGCTTACTTTTGTTATATTGACGAAACACAATGCGACCACGGAATGACACTTGACTTTCATCTACACAAAGGTCTTCTTTTGGTGAATAATATCTTTGAAATGTATCGTTTAACATATCTATAATGGGCCTTATCTTAGCAATGCGATCTGCCTTATCCACAGTATGATTGTCACTAAAATGTAGATGCTGTAGGAGAATCTCAAACCTATTCCGGCTCATTATGGTAGGTGCAAAGGTTTGACCTAAAATTTTATCTATACTCCAGTAGTAAGATAGTTTCGGAAGTCTGACAAGACCCACGTATAAAATGAGACCGAAGAAACGTTTCACTTCATTTTTATCAGTTGGCTTCCAAGAATGCGATCTTGATGAAGGTTTTTGGTTTCTAGCTGCATGTCCACTGCGAGGCAAATACGTTGGTTTGTTCCACAATTAATTCAAAAACTTCGTCAGGAACTAAAAGACTGTAAAATTCTCCTGGAGCTGTTTTTTTAAGTAAATTAGCAAATTCTCTTTTCATACCTGAAGCTTCGGTAAAAGGTATCACAGATGGTTGCTGGTGCTTAGGACGGAACCATTTTTTCGAAGTACGATCTGCACTGGTAATATTGGCTGATACATAGTTTTGAACTAAATTTGTTTCGTTCTCGGTGTCACTTGTGATGATTAGCCGCTTTCGTTTTTTAGTAAGATGCAAAGTCTCACTATCAGAATACGAAGTAGTACTATTCGAGTCAACAATCAACAAAACAATGCAGACCTTTGATCACGAAGAAAATTATCCTCAAGTAGTGCAATATGGTTCAAGTCTTCTTGGGTAAACATAAATTCTTCCATGTCCATATTTATTTCTTGATATTCAGCAATATTTAAGGTCTTCATTATTCATTAAAAAACTTTACGAATATCTAACGTTAGTGAAGAGCTAAAATTATTTAAAAGATACGTGTTAAACCTCAAAACAAACTTAAAGTGCCCGACACATCCTTTCTTTGCAACCACTAGCGTTGTACTAAAAGGAAAGTGGGCGGCGCACTGTGGGACCGATCGGTATATTTCATCTCAAAAATCGATAACTTTGTTGTTTTGTGATGTTTCCCCTTGAATTTTTTTTATGTATTAATGAATATATAGGCAATAAAATAAATTAAACATCATTATTTTAAAAGTTATATAATTTTCATAAAAAAATGACAAAGATAACGATATACGAAATTACATACAAAAAATTATACAGTTATAATAAAATGACAATAAAAGTAACACTTTTACTTAAAATAAGTTTAAGACTTAATTATTATTATTATTATCAAACAAACATGCTAAAAAATGACACCATAAAAAAAATTGCGATCCTATTCATAACTTTCTATTTCCAATAATTCTTTAGCTTCGTCAAACAATTCTTTGGATATTACAAAACTGGGTTTATTTAAACTAGATATATAAGGATCAGATGTATATAACAAAATATGCAGAACGTCCTCGTTTGTTGCTGATCTGGAACACTTCCTAGCGTGATGTAACCTATATTTTTTGTAATCTTTATTCCTGGCTTCCCGAGCATCTTCGGATAATTGTCCTATAGGCAGAACTGCATAATGTTCTATTATTTTAGCACCATGTATAAGTACTTTATGGACCGAAGATGGCATGTAATACCAGTTATATTTGCTTACGTATAATTGCGCGGTTACCAATGTATACTGACCAAATTTTTCTGCGTTTATAGGGAATCCTGATGACGTGGTTTGAAGAATTACATAAAATCTCTTAATTAATTCTCCATCAATTCCAGTTATCCCTGCAGAGCATTCGTAATTTAGGAAAAACGCCTTGCTGTATTTCCGTCATTGCTATTACCGGAACCTTGACGTGGTTTATCAATGTGCAAACCAAGCACTTCTCGGAAACGTTTTTGGACATGTTTTTTCTTGTCTTCTTTAAGTTGCTTGTTTTGTGGAGTTGTTGCTGACCACTTCTCAAAACCCAAATTATAAGAAATATGGAGGATCGTCTCCATAAATCTTATACATGCATGTAGTGTCGACAATCCGTATTTAAATGCATCTTCATTTTCAACTCTTGATGTAACTTTTAAAAGAAGAGTTACTCCACAAACAGTGCAGGTAGCACTGGATGATGTGTTCGTTAACACTTGAGCAACTTTCCCATCAATCATTGTCATAAACAGTTCATGTTTAACCTCGATGACTTTGTCGTCTATAGACACAAGAGTTGAAATCAATTGATTAATTTTGGCTTCAATTTCACTGACAACCGCTGTAGTTTTTTCGGGTGTTTCTTTTGCAAATTCTAATGAAATTGGTCTGCAATATCTAACAGATGAGCAAGTAGGATTCTGCCATATAACTGTAGTAGACGTTTCTTCGTCTACTAGTCGCAGTGGTACAAGGGACACTATAAACAAATTAGCATCCGATATTTGTTCGGTTTCTTCCGGTAGAATTTGTTTATACTCACTTTGCCCGGAAGATCCATCACACCCCCATTTAGTGAACAGCTTGAGACGATTGTAGTTTGTCGAACCTGACTTTACCTTTATAATACGGTAGACTGTATGGTCTAAGAGATCTTGCAGATTAATTTTTGCGCTTATATTTGTCACCGTTATGCTAGATGCAGGCGGATAGCAAGCCTTTTTTGCTTCACTTAATATTTGATACGAAGGTAAAACAGAACTTAATTTTTTATCAACGAGCCTTTTTCTTAGGTACCCATATTGGGCTTTCGTTAGATCCGTTTCAATACACATGCTCAATGCCTCTTCTTTTGTAAAAGAAAGTGCACTATCTGGACTGATTATGGTTTGTAGAATTGCTTTCTTCTCGTCTTTTTCCTTGTTTCTGATAAAAGACACAATTGACGCTTCGTCATTTTCACCCATAGATCGTAAACCTTGCACATAAGCCTTACGGACATGTCCCATTCCATACTCCTGGAGTAGTTCCATATTTTTTCGTTTTTTTTGTGTTTTCCGAACACTCGTCGTATGGTTTTGTTGGTCTACCACGATCACCAGAAGTATTCAAGCCAGATATTTCAGAGGTTGAGGTACTGCAAGAATTCAGTGGTACTTTAAATTCACCGTTTAACCAATTTGAGTATAGACTCTCGAACCTGTCTGGCTTTCTTTGAGCTTTCGTCCATTTCTGGTTGCAACTTGATGTTAAATTTTTTTGAATACTTTCTATTACAGTGATAACGTCAGTTTCCGACAGTTGAAAGTTGTTCAACAAATATTGTCTAAGGTCTGAAGTACTCTTCCCTCTTATTATTTGATCACAAAGATCGCGTCGAACGCAAACGAATTCACTCATGTTTTTTTTCTGTTAATTGTTATCGAAAAGAAGTATCTGAATACTTTGATGAATAGTATGCTGAAAACACGCATATATAAAGGACCAATATTTTGGTGCCTTGTGCAAAAACCGCAGGGTAATTGATTGTGATAGTTGTCATCGAAATAGTGTAATCAGTAGATACTGGTTGTAATAAATTACCGCAACAGATAAATAGAACTTCTGCAACAATATAGTTTATCATACTTGTGGTTTATTACTGCTATCGAAAGTACCAAGTGAATATTCTTGTAGTCTATTTATTTGTTAATGTATGCTTCTATCATAGAAATGAAAAAAAAAAGACAAGTTAGACATCAAATATAATATATCACAGTAAAAGAGAAGAACCGAACATAAGTTTCGAGATTTTTTTTTGCCCCCGATTGACATATTGCCTTAAAATCACCATTCGCGCAAAAAACGCGCAAAAAATTTTTTTTTTGATCCTCGTATTACTGAATAGTCTCAAATAGAGTGATTAACTTGACACCGGCAGCTTTCGGCAACATAGAAAAGTCCAATTGAAATAAACAAAATCGAAATTTTCTTTACTTTACTAAAAAAAAAATATATATATCATTATTTTCTTTTACAAAACTGAACGCGGATACAAAGTGTACATTCTGATCTATCTAATGATGTATTACACTAATATGTTTCCATGGAAAACATCCGAATAATTTTGTGTTGAACTTCCTTAACGGTAATTTAATTGGCATGAAAATATTTATGCTCAATGTTTGAGGATCACTTTATAAACATGAAACTAAATTATTAATTTTTTTTTGGAATTAATTCAAAAGTTACATCCTTTGAGGGTATAAAACTATAAAAGGATCTATGGATTTACGACTTTTGTCAAAACCATTTATGAGATGGCAAATACTGTTTGGGCCCATAGTGCGGCGGGGTGTCCGGCATGGCGCCATCATAACGGAAAAACAAATTTCTACTACACAGCGCCATGGGGGGCACCGGTGACCCCAAATGGTTTTTCCGCTATAACTATGGAACCCAAGTTCAGATATAAATGAAAAATATTGTCGATACATACCACATTATAATACTTCGATTACCGAAGAAAAGTTTTTTTTTTAAATATTTGCATCTTTGTTCTAATGGCGTTTAACTTGTTAAGAATACTATAATTTGTATGAACAATACTTACTTTTACTATTTAGATGGACGGTCAGGGTTAGAGAGACGAAAGTAAGTAGGTATATGAACAATTCACTGTAATTTTGTACTGAGCAGATTTTGTAATAGTAATACACCTTTGACTATATACGTAGTTGCTCAAACGTCAGTCCAAGAGTACATGGGGTACGGCGGTCAAAATAAAAAAACAATAAGACAGTTTTTCTTAATTTTATTTAAAACTTAACAGAGATTTTAGTCCCAAAAATAATTCACTTAAAAATTACAAGAATAAACAGTTATTTCGTTTTATCGAAGGTTATCCCAGCCTTTATCAATGAAATAACACATTAAGCAAAATCACATAAAGACCCGTTATGCCGCTTTAGCGTGAGTGAGTGAGTTGCCGGCCTTTTAGAGAAATGTATGCAATTATTATGCATATTATATATTATATATTATGCAATTATTAATATGACGGGCTTCGTGGTCTAGTGGTTCGTATAACGGACTGACGATCATGAGGTCGCGGGTTCGATTCCCGCCTCGGACAATCATTTGTGTGATGTTTATAAATGTCATACTAATATTTGTTCTGCGTCTGGGTGTTTCTATGTATTATAAGTATGTATTTACAAAAAAAAAGTAGTATATGTATTCTATCCGTATTCTGGCACCCATAACACAAGCATATAAGCTTAGCTTGGGACCAGAGGACGCTGTGTGAAATGTCCGTGAATATTTATTTATTTATTTATTTAATTATTATACTCGATAAAACGAAATAATTTACATAAATTAGAGTGTATGCACATCTTTTTTTATTTGCTTAATATAATCCTTATTAACCACAGTAAACAAATATTAAATAATTTTCAAGATATCTAAATCAGCGACGAAGATGTGATACTTTAAATTTTCAATTAGAAAGAGAAGTCCGATATGGACTGGTGACGTCACAGTCTATATCATCCATATATTTGCAATAGAAAATAGCGTTTTTGCGAGTGAGATAGACATAGTTTCGTAAAATCGTTTATATCTCGTTAGTTGTTCAACCAATTTTTATTCTGTTTTCACTGTTAGTACTTTACTTTTGAATATTTATGGATAAACTGGTTAAAAAACACATATTTTTTTCATGTATACTCCTTATTATGTTAAACATGGCAGTATATCATTAACAAAATTAATCTAAAATCCTTTGTTTTGAGTAAGTTTTTTATATATTTGACGTTTACTGTCATATGTTCTGGCTATACCCTCTAATTTTGAAATATGATGGAAACGGATATTTAACTATTTTTCAATTATATATTTAATAAGACTCAATTTGTGTTCTGTCCCAGCGAATGTGTGTTCCATTTCTAAATTAATAAACATATCTCGGCCAATGAAATTTTCGTATATTTTTGTAACCGTAATCAAATGTTGTTTGTCTCAATACAATGTAATTTTCTCTTTAATAATCTTTCTGGCCATAATTTCACAAATGCAGTAAATTTCGTAAACATCTTTTGATGGAAAAAGCAACCCTCCCCTTGTTTCAGTATTTAGTAATTTATGAAAAAATAATCGTTCCTGTGTGATTAATCGGTCATAACATTTTTGGCATTTAATAACTTTTGTTGAATAACGAATGATACTGCCAGCTAAATAGCCTATAATTAATTTTCTATAATCATTTAATTCTTCAACATCTAAACGTCTCGCTAGGTTATCATCTAAATCGGTAATTTCTTCCAAGAATTGTAATGCGTCAGGAATATCTTCTTGTTCCTCATGCCGATATGCTGGTGTTGTTGTATTTATTATTTGGGTACTTGAAGAGCAGTTTAAAAACGAAATTTGTTCAAGAGGTACACAATTACCGGTAGTCAAATATCTTATTTCTAAATGACCCAGAAGCTTCTTATTAGAGCCTTTAAATTGTCTTGCATTTGGGTTTTCATTAAACCCACCCTGCATGCGAATACAAGAGAAAACATTTCCAGGTGATCCTGACTGATCTTATAAGTTGGAATATACAGCAACTTTTTTTAATTCTCAATTAAATTTGTATACATGTAAATTAAACTCTCAATATTTATCACTGTGCCGAGAAATCCAGCCTTACATTTGGTTTGTATAATAGGTTTGTAATATTTTGTTATGATAAAAGTAGTTCTTCCTTCTTTTTGTACTTTTCTCTTAGTCATGTGTTTTAGTTTTAAGTTTATCAAGTAATGTTTAAGTTCGTTTGAGAATTGAAAAATGAGATCATTGTTTTGAGCACAAATTGGTTTTTTTGAAATCAAACTGAGTCATTGCTCTTGAATTAAATATATCAAACATATCGTTATTTTCTTAATAAAGGTTTCAGTAGTTTCTGATTCTCGGAAATCATCTAAATTGAGGTCTTCTCTACATGTTTTAATGTCATCAGCTACACTTTTGCTATAAACCTGAGTAGCAAGTTTAACTTTCAATGTAATTTTTAAAATTGATATGCTTTCTCGTTAATTTGTTTGCTAAATGCAGTCCGTCATTTTCTTGCAATTGATTTAATTTTTCAATGAAATTCCAGCTGATAGTTTTTCCATTTTCATCAATGAATACACGTTTTGATTCTAGTTGGTTTCTTAATAATTTCATTACATGACTTGGGTCTAAAAAACATGCTACCTGATTATTATTAGAGGGATGTTTAAATGTGGTTTTTATTGAGGGATGTTTAAAATTACAGCCTAATAACTCTAATGTATTAAAATTTGTCGCGTGGCCATCGCATGTCAAGGAAACTACTTCCACATCTGAGTCAAAGCATTTCATAAGACACATTTTAATTAAATTGCATTTTTGCTCCCCGGTCAATGCACCATTACATAGGAAATATCCTAATGGGAGTTTGAAACGATGGTTTATACCTACTAAAAGAAAGACTAAAGCTTGTGTAGCTAGAGGTGCACCTTCTTCTACACCTGTCCCCATATCTTCTAAGCCTATATATTTTTTTCCATCCCAAAATTTTTGAGGTCGACGGCGAAGTCCTCAGTGAGTCGGGACGTAGTTGCTGCCGTGATGTCCTCAGTGAGTCGGGACGTAGTTGCTGCTGGTGGCTTCTGGCTGCTGCTAGACGGTGAGAGGTAGTTGTCCTGTTAACCGTAGTGCAGGGTGGTGTGAAACATAGACATGATGTTGCCGTAAGGTATACCAGGCTGGAGTGCAGGCTGCAGGCTGTGGTGTACCGAAGAGGCTGTAGTGTGAGCTGGCTGGCTGAGTGCTGTGAGTGATGAGTTAAGGATGTGGTTGCGAAGATGGCGGCGGCGGCGAAGATAGCGTTGATGATTGGAGCTGCTTAGAGTGAAGGCTGCTTCCAATCACTTGATAGCATCGTTCGGTCGTCATGGTGGTTGGTGGTTGTTATGGTGATGGTTTTAGAGCGTTGGAGTCGTCGGGTTCACACTGTTCATCACTATTCATCACGTCGGCACTTTATATCACGTCGGGATTGTCGTGGTCGTCGGGGTTGTCGTCATCACGTTGGGGTCACCACTGTGGAGGTTTGTTGAGAGGTTGATACTCTGGAGTTTCTTCCTCTAGCACCATATCGACTGAGTCGAGATTTGTGCCTATGCTTCGCACCTCTTGAGAGATGTTTGAAGCACTTTCTGTATCTTGAGACGATAGACACTGGTCGCTGTAAAGTTCAGCTCTGTCTTGTGCTAAAAAGCTTTCGCCTCTTGTATACAGTTCTTCATGTCTTTTCCTCTCATCCGTTTCAAGATAATTTGAAATGAAAGGCACGTTCACAACGTGATCTCCGTCTTCTCCACGCATCAAGGCGTGTATTGACTGGAAAACTTGTTGTAGTACCCCTCTTCTCTCAAACTCGGTATATACGTCTGCGTACCTATTTATGTTTCTCCTCGATACTCTATGGACATTATATTCATCATATGACATTAGTGCTCTGAACTCACACTCATGCACGTTGACTATATGTCTAAACGTACAGCAACATTTGCATTTGTTGTGGTGCTGGGTCCGTGGCAATGTTTTCCATGTAGATGATGTGTGTAAAAGCCATGTATAAAGGTCATCTAGATAAGCATTAATACCTTCTGGTTCGTGATGATTATATGAGGTGACATGTGGTTTGAATTTGTGAAACAATTTTACTATTGCTTCTTTAATTGACAAATTTAACATTTGATTGTTCATAATCTCTGAAGAAACTTCCTCATCAATCAAAATCTATGTTGTAAGTCAAATTAATATTTTGTGTGTTAATTAAATTTTCTTTTATTTTAAAATATTCTTGTTAGCGTTCGGCATAGAATAATATGTCCTTTCTCAGGGTCTAAAGACTGCCAAATTTCATTAAAATTGGTCCTTAAGTGGCTATGCAAAAACTAGGGTAATAATGTTACAAATTTATTGCAGCTCTTAAGATACTGGAGTATGGCTACAGTATCCTTGGTCATAAATTCTTCTGTTTTTCTAGTTTCTTCTTTGGTTTCTTTGGACATAACCTCACTCAATTTTGTTGATTTTATGTAGATATTAATTTCGAATTTCCATAGCAGAAAACTCTCACCATCTTTTAGTTTTTCGATATGTATGGTATCTTCTTTATCCATTTTTTATTCTTATTAGTTTCAGGTCTATTTTTTAGTTGCTGTTCTTATTTTTAGTTTCTCGTGTTATTTTTAGGTTTCTGTTCTTATTTTTAGTTTCTGGTATTTTTTTTAGGTTTCTGTTCTTATTTTTACGATTACTCACTTTTCCGTTTTTGGTTTTTACTTTCTATGATCTCTTACGATCTCCAACCGCGTGTCCAAACTTGTCTTCTTTCTGTTTTTTTCTGGTATTATTTCTTTTATCCGGTTTTTATTTTTCCATCTGGGCGCATAACCTTTTGCAGGAGTTTTATGTTGCAGTGGAATGTATTACTTATTTTACTGGTTTTAATATTTTTTATAAAACATTTTTCTTCATGTTTAATCTTTTATTTTTTATATCCTTACATTTTGATAACACATATAAACTTCCATCTTGTGATTGTCTACTATTGTCTATTGTATTGTACACACACAGTATTCAACATATTATAAAGTAAGTTACGTTAGCAAAATTAAAGTTCTAAATCCATGAGAAATTAATTGCGGTAATTACTGTGAAGAATCCATACATTTAGTAACCGACTTATAAATAAAATGTTCGAGCAAAGCTCAAACATTTTCGGAATGGCTGGCGCATGCGCAATACGTTGGTGTTGCATTGCATGCTGAATTCCTCAAAAATGATTTTTTAGCTTTTTTGATAAATATATGCTTTTTTTGCAATATTTAGCAGTGGCTCAGTTACAAATGGCTAGGGTTCAATTTTTTAACATCAATAGAATTTTGATCAACGTAATATTTCTCGAGAAAGAGGTATTTTTCCAAGGTACATATAGCGCATTTCATTTTTTATTTTTTATTAAAAATCTACGGGGGTGCAATTACAACAAATAGATTAATGATGTGCAATTAATAATACATCGATTAGTATTTTTTTTTTATTATATCCATTCAATATTTGCGGGCTGGGGTAAGATGGTCGATGGCGCCACGATCGACAAGTGTTGCCACAGAAATGATCAACTTTGGCCACTTTTAATACTCGTAAGCATACCTTTTTACAGTCCCTGTTGCTCGCTATCACAGATATAAGATATATTATATAGGTATATTTATGAATGATAAAGAGAAAGGGCTCGACTAAACGGTAAGGATTTTCAGCCATTTGGCCTTGGAATAGTTAAAGAATTCGAGTATGTAACTTTTTAAATAATTATTTATATTTACAAATTTTTAAAATATGTATTACATGTTAAATAAAAATAACTTTATTTATTTTGTAATCATTTTCGTTTTACTGAAAACCTTTCATGCAGTAATTATGGTCTAAGGCAGCCGAAGTATGTGCAATAATACCATAACTGTAGTCCAGTGGATATACTCCACTAATTTCTTCAAAATCTGAATCACTGTCACTATCAGTGTCAGAGTCACTGTCTAAATGAACTATAAACGGCTGATCTAAATATACGTCTTTTCGTCTATATTCGTAAGCATTTGTGGCCATGTTGTGCTAATAAACTATCAATCTCATACACAGGATCAGGTGATTGTCAAAACGAAATAATCGTTTGACAATCTCCAGCAACTGTGGTTTGGTCAATTCTGACGAGAAATCGAAGCAATTATCAGTTAACCACTTTATAATTTCAGGTTTGTTAGTGTTGTGATACATTGCTGTGAACGCTCCCGTTGTCCATTATTATCAGAGACGGTTCTTCAAGATTGGGGAGTAATTTTTCAGTTAACCACTTTTTGAAATTTGTGTTGTTCATTTCGTCGTGATAGTCCCCGCTTTTCGTCGTGATGTCAACTTGTCAACGGCAGACGACAGTCGCGCTCCCGGTTTTTTAATAAAAAGTTGTGCAAAGTCGGAAGTATAGTGCTTAAAACTAGTGTGAAAGTGAACTTTGGTGTACCCAGTCACCAATGTGACATAAATTTCGGCTTAAAATCGAAAGATCGATTAGTAAAGTGCTGTGTAAAATAGTGACTTATCAAATACTCATTGATTCATTTTATAGTGCCTACCCCCAACCTTGAACTTTTGTTATCTGTCAAACATCACTGGGCTGTTAATTGATACCAGCTCTCTAAAAAAAGCTACCAATTTGGTAGTTTTTTTTTTTTCTGTACCCCAGAGCAACCCACCATCATTTATTATCTTGGCCCGGCGATTGTACACGTTAATAGTGAAACTCAGTGAAATTAGTCATCTGGACACTGGAAAAAAAAAAAAAAAAAAAAAAAAATTGTTTTTGTAGTACAAGTGCTAGACAGTAACTTGCGGCTGCAGTCATATCTTAAAGATGCCTACACATAGTCTAGGGGCTGAAAATACTTATAATAACTCAAACAGGAACTTATAAATAACTGTGACCAAAATGAGTTCCAATGCACCAACAAACCCTCAACCACAACAAAAATTGCTTACCCAGCAATTGTTCCATCCCGGCCTATTCAATAGACAACGATCAGCATCACTTACTGATATTGAAAGGAGCCATCTAAATAATGTAGAGGCTGAGAAAGGTCCGTTAGATGATACCCCTGTTCTATCAGATGAACTAACACAAGAAGATAACCATCGGTATCCTCCACCTCCTCCATGGCAAAAGGTCCCACCCCCACGCTATAGCAAGAAAAGAAAAATCAGTGACTCTTCCCCTGAAGAAGCGAGAACAACAACTACGAACCGCTTTAGTGGACTACCACTAGACTCATCGGGTGAACCTACTACTTCAAAGACTCCTAAACCTAGTAAACCACCACCTATAGTCCTCAATGGTATTGAGGATGTCAATGAACTATCGAAGCTGTTGCAAACTGTCTCCAGCAAAGAAGACTTCAAGTTAAAGTTAATTAATAAAAACCTACTTCACGTTCTAGTAAACTCTGCGGAAGTGTACCATAAGATTATTACTGTTATAAGAGCAAATGGCCTAATAGGGCATACATTCACTCCTAAGGACTCGAAATGCTATCGCATTGTTATTAAAGACCTTCACCACAGTACACCCCATGAAGCAATCATTGAAGCGATAGAGGCCACCAACAATAAAATCAAAGGAGAGATTATCAACGCCCGTTACGGTCCTGACAAGTTACCCACTTCGACTTTTTTTGTCAATATATCCCCTAGCCCCAACAATCCTGCAGTTAAAAATATCAAGCACATATTTAACCAAAGGGTTAAAATAGAAGATCCACGCAAGTCTAAGACTATTGTTCAGTGTCAGCGCTGCCAGCAATATGGTCACTCGAAAAATAATTGCATGCGGCCGTTTAGGTGTGTAAAATGCGGAGAAGGCCACAAAAGCTCTGAATGCAATAAAAAAGACAGATCAACCCCTGCTAAGTGCGCTCTTTGCTCATGTGACCACCCAGCCAACTACAAGGGCTGTGAAATATACAAAGAGTATGAGGCTCGTAGAAGGAAAACATCCTCACATAGAACAAAATCTCTCGATCAGAAATCCTTAGACCCGATGGCTAATACAACTATCCCTAATAGAACTATAGATAATAATATAAGATCCACTATCCAACAACCGTCATATGCCGAAGTCACTCTCGGCAAGACCAACCTCACACAACAACCCAATAATCATTTAGAATACATTTTAAGCAAACAGAGCGAAAAGATTGATCTACTCATTCAACAAATAAGCACCCTACTCGGGCTTATCACTACACTCGTCGGCAAACTTACAAAATGACCTCATTAAACATAGCTGCCTGGAACATTAATGGTCTTGCACCCAATGTTAATGAACTACAGATATTTCTAAAATCTAACAATCTTGACATCTGCCTTATATCAGAATCGCATTCGACATCAAGAAGCAGAATTTGTATACCTGGTTTCGCAGTATACCTCACCCCACACCCTGATGGTGGTGCCCATGCTGGCACGGCTTTAATAATTAAGAATAGTGTGAAGCACTGCTTGTTGGAACCTTTTGTCACCCCCTATCTCCAAGCTACAACTGTCAGAGTGGAAGATCAGTTAGCTCCACTTACAATCTCTGCAGTTTATTGCCCTCCGCGCTACGCTATCAAAGAGCAAATGTTTACATACTTTTTCAAGACCTTAGGCAGCCGTTTTATTACTGGTGGTGACTGGAACGCTAAAAACTCGTACTGGGGATCGAGACTAACAGTTACTAGAGGTAGAGAACTGAAAAGAAGTACTGATACCAATAACCTACGACCTATATCCACCGGCGAGCCTACATACTGGCCTACGGACAGCAACAAATCTCCTGACTTGCTAGATTTTTTTATCACAAAGAATATCTGTGCCCAAAACACTGAGATTAAATCTAGTCTGGACGGTTCATCTGACCACACCCCTATCATTCTAACGCTTAACTCAGTAGCGATACCCCGTGACTCTGGCAGTGATAGCCTTTTTAACTTGAAAACTGATTGGAACAGCTTTCGGGACTATCTTGAATCGAATATTAATCTCAATATCCCCCTAAAAACCTATGAAGATGTGGACGAAGGATGCCGCTATATAACCAATATGATCCAGGTTGCGGCCTGGGTTAGTACTCCGGTGATGAAGAGTTTACACCGTGCTGCCATAATTCCAGCTGCAATCAAAAAGAAAATTGCTGAAAAACGCCGCCTACGCAGAATATGGCAGTTGTCCCACAGGTGCACGGATAAAACCAGATTAAACCGTGCTATTAAGGAGCTGAAAAGACTCCTTGCTGACGCTGCAAACGAATCACTTAAGAAACGCCTTGACAGAATGTCTCCTAATGCATATGGACTTCACAATTTGTGGAAGGCTACGAAATTTTTCCCACAGCCTCAACAATCCTCCCCTCCCATAAAATCTGGAAGAAAATGGGCACGTACAGATGAGGAAAAGGCCGAAGCTTTTGCGACGCACCTTGCCAATCTTTTTAAACCAAACCCTTCGGATGTAGCTGAGGACCCAGAAATAGAACAAACCTTAAAGCAAGACCTTCAGCTATGCCCTCCACTAGCTCCTACCTCGCCAAAAGAGATAGCTAAAATAATTCGTGAAATGGACCCAAAAAAGGCTCCTGGTTTCGACCTAATTACTCCTAGACTTCTAAAAGAACTGCCTAAAAAATGCCTCGTCTTTTTAACCATACTCATCAATGCTACTTTACGAACTTCATATGTGCCCACTCTCTGGAAGGTTTCCCAGATAGTGATGATTCACAAATCCGGTAAACCACTAAATGAAACATCGTCATATCGCCCCATTAGCTTAACACCAGTACTCTCCAAACTCTGGGAACGGATAATTCTGGCAAGACTGTCTCCGTGCTTGGAAGTTGCACACATCATACCTGACCACCAATTTGGATTTCGAAAGAAGCACTCTACCATCGAACAAGTACACAGGGTTTATAATACAGTAAGAGATTGCCTGGAGAAAAAGGAATACTGCTCTGCGGCCTTCTTGGATGTTCAACAAGCCTTCGACCGTGTCTGGCACAAAGGGCTTCTGTACAAGATTAAGAAGTACTTACCGCACTCTTTCTTCTTGCTTATGGAGTCGTATCTTGAGGACAGAATCTTCGAAGTAAAGGTAAATGATGCAAGATCGTCTGTCTGTTCATGCCAAGCTGGAGTACCCCAAGGTTCTGTCCTCGGCCCGACCCTGTACAACATCTTCACCTGTGACATGCCCATCATTCCGAGAGTAGACATAGCAACTTTCGCTGATGACGCAGCATTCTTGACTTGCGACAATGATCCTGTAAAAGCGAGCAACTTGCTTCAGACCCAACTTGACGCAATAAATTCCTGGTTGAACAAATGGCGCATCAAAGCAAATGCATCTAAATCTCACCACATTACATTTACACTCCGTCGTGACACTTGTCCTCCGGTCAACCTAGATCAAACTCCGCTTCCACAATCCACCTGTGTCAAATACCTAGGGTTCCATCTGGATCGTAGAATGACATGGAAAGATCATATAAGACATAAGCGCAATGAAGTCAACTTTCGTTTTAAAAATCTCCTCTGGCTCCTGGGTAGACAGTCTACTCTGTCACTTAGCAACAAGCTGAAAGTTTATTGTTCAATAATCAAACCGATCTGGACATACGGAATTCAACTGTGGGCCTCAGCCAGCAAAACAAATATTTCAAGCCTCCAGAGAGCTCAAAACAATATCCTCAGGGTGTTATGCTCGGCGCCTTGGTTCTGTCGCAGCACGGAAATCCATCAATACCTTGAAATCCCAACCATCCTGGAAGAGGCAAAACGCTACTCAGCCAAGTATAAAGACCGACTCGAATTACATCCAAATCCATTATCTCACTCACTGATGCTACCTAACGCCATTATGAGACTAAAAAGAGCTAACGTGCTGCCTTCATAGGGGAGATGGAGTGAGGAAGTTGCTCCATCCTCCTGAACTACATATTCACTCCACCAACCTGCTCATAGTCTTAGTGGACTGATTGCAGATCCTAAAAAAAAAAAAAAAAAAAAAAAAAAAAAAAAAAAAAAAAAAAAAAAAAAAAAAGTCCCCGCTTTTTGTATTTGACTTAAATACAAGATTTGCGTTTTGGACAAACCCCATTTTTCCACCTTGTGGCGCGGGGCACGTCGGCCAGCGCGCTCAGCTGTTACCTCGCTCCCCGGGCCTTCGCCGCACCCCCCTCGCGACCTTATAAAACGCGAAGCTGCCCGCGCGACGGCCCTCTGTTCCAGCCCGGCCGTTTAAGATAAGTGTCTCTTCTACTAGGAGGCACTGGTGGATTTTTCTGAGAACTTATCACCCCCGTAATTAAACTTTTAAAAACTTAAATCGTAGATTGTGTTGTAAATAAATAAACAGTAATTTATTAGAAATTCTTATGTATTTTTCGATCGAATATTGTGAAAGCGGAATAAATTGTGAAATTCGTTGAGATTTTTCTTAAATCATCCCTTAACCCTATAATAGGAAACGTGAGCCTTCAGCTCACGCGACAGTGGCGCCCAACGTTTTTATGGGAATAAACAGGAAAATCCACCATTATTCCAATTTTTTTTTCTTTTTATACCTTTTTTTTTCTGTGTGTCGGTTGTTTGTGCAAATTTCCGGTAAGTACTTTTCAAACTTCGTAACGGTCATACTGTGTCTAGATTACCTACCTACTTTCTTCGGAAAGTTTGCACAAGTAACATTAAAATTTTTAGTGTGTATGTGCGAGAAATTGCAGTAATATTTACTTATAATTGAACTACCATATACTAGGAATCACCTACTATAACTGGTCTTGTTAATTGAATTGCAAATTCTCGTACGATTAATTTCATCGTGTTTATTTTTTTTTTATTAATTAAGTGTGAATGTGCCGCGTATTCGATTGGTAGGGTTATTTTTCACTCAAATTTCAGCATTGAATTTTTACGTATTTTCCTACCCTCTTTATATATTTTTTTTCTCGTTCTAGCGTTTTGAGTGCGATTTTTAAGTAGGTACTATCATGTCGTTAGAAATTAAATTTACATTACTACAAAAACACGAATTACTTTACGAGGTGTGTATTCGCGGCGGTAAAAATTATGATAGAGTGGAGGATCTTAGTAAAGAAATATCTAAATTAGCTTCCATACCCTCCGAAGAAATTGAGGAGTCTCACTTACCATCGGAAGAGGATATCGAGGCTATTGAGAGATCCCTCACTAGGGCTTTAAATAATATTAAAACTTTGCAAACTAATCCAGACAAAAGCTTGCTTTCGCGTACACAATCGTTAGTTAATCATCTGTTCTTTAGGATCAGTAGAGTGAACGTAGATGACTCTGAGGTCGCCAAAGAGGTAGA
Organism: Orgyia antiqua; assembly: GCA_916999025.1. NCBI lineage: Eukaryota > Metazoa > Arthropoda > Insecta > Lepidoptera > Erebidae > Orgyia > Orgyia antiqua. The sequence goes on along the minus strand of OU779873.1, from coordinate 13,087,064 downwards.
TTCTCTGTGGAAAAGGTTTCACTCCTTATCGGGTCTCCTTAAGGAGTTAAGTTTTTCTCATGTTAGGCCTGTTATTTCAACCGATACCGATACTGTCGACAATGATTATGATCGTAAATTATCTTCCGAATTAGCAAAATTTAAATATAACGGTAACTCGTTCGTTCGTTCGTTCGTGCATTTTTACAAAGAGTTGAGGAGTTTGCTCACGCGAGAAGTATACCCGAACATAAATTATTGACATTTGCGTCGGAAATGTTTTCGGGTGACGTTTTAGTATGGTATCGTAATATGAAGTCTTCTGCGACTTCCTGGGCTACCCTAATAGACTATTTAAAAAGAGATTTTAGCCCACATAATTACGATTATAAATTAAAATTCGAGATTCGTTCTCGCACTCAGGGCGAAAGCGAAAATATTACGATTCACGCCGCAAAAATGTGTGGACTGTTTTCACGTTTAGATAAACCGCTGCCTGAGGAGGAAAAGTTGGAAATTCTACTTAATAACATCAGACCTTGTTATACTAATTGTCTACTATCTTCTAATGTTTCTTCTATCGAGGAATTAGTCGAGGTATGTCGTGCGTACGAAAGGCTGAATAGCCGCGGTTCGGATTTTAGCGAGCCGCCTAGGGTTACCTCTCGTACTCTCGCTCCCGATCTAGCTTATAGTTGTGCCAACCCTAGCGGTTATAGCACCAAACCGTCATTCAACAGTATGTCGAGTTATAATAAAAATAAAATTAATGTCGTTAATGCCATATCTCAGGCAAATGATAATATTATGTTTTGTGTTAGATGTCGTAATAATTCTCATAATTTGAGTTCATGCAAACAACCTCGTTTCATTATTTGTTTTAAATGCGGTCTTAAAGGATACCGCACTACTAACTGTCCTAAGTGCATTAAGGGTGCAACATCTAATTCAAAAAACTAGTTAAGACGGATTGTTGCAAAATTAATAAAAAAAATCTTAATATAAATGAATGGAACGAATGGCTCCAATACTTAAATAAATTTTTTAAATGTTATCACGTAGCTTCAATCCGTAATTCTAAAAATAATTATACACCATATATATCCTTAATAGTAAATAACAGGGTGACGTCGGGTATGTTGGACACCGGTTCGGTGGTCACAATAATTGGTAATAAGTCAAAGTCAAAGTCAAAGTCAAAATATTTTATTTCAAGTTGGCATGTTTTACAAGCTCTTTTGAAACGTCAGAAACTAGGTGTCTGTTCCAAACGCGGATCCTATGGAGAAGAACAGACAAGAAACTCCATGGATTTTTTTTTTCCATTTCCTTTCATTTTTTTTTTTCAACAATATTATACATAATTGTATCAGGGGTGTGAGAATGATGCCGATCAGTACTATCACGACTAACTAAAACTAACTTTTTTTAAAACTAAAACTAACTTAATAATAAAATAGCCTTGTTGGAGCAAATCGACCAGTCCCAGCAGAAGGCACCCGTTCACGAGTATAACGCACACATCAGCCCCGCACAGCTCGACCATTTTGTAGGGAACCGTGCGACCCGACGTGCAACGCTACCAACTTCGAGACATTTGAGTGAGCATGACGAAGTCGCTCCGTTGGACAGTACACAGAGCAAATAAAAAGCAATTAGAAATATACAAAGGAAATATACTAGGTTCGGCATAATGCTCACACCTTTACAGTCTCATGAATAAGTAATTACAATGTAGATATATATAAACATACAGTTTCTGACAACATACACAATCATTTAATTTGAAATCATAAATCAATACGATAATAGATAATTAACAGAAGTTATCATATCTGACGTCAACAAAGCGAGAAAATACTAATACCTACAATTAAGCAGACAGTATTTTTCGTATTAATAAGAATATTACCTACTTATTTCATTGCCAGAGGGCCGCTACGAAGTGAAGACCAAGCGTGTATATCTTCCATATAATGTTTGGTACTATAGTATGCTTTAGAAATCAGTGTGTTCTTAACAACCTGTTTGAATTTATTGTCTGGTAATTCAGTGACATTGGGTGGAATTTTGTTATAGAACCTAATACTGTTAATCATAAAACTTTTGCTAGTTTTGCTAAGCCTAAATCTAGGAACCATAAGCTTTTCTTTATTGCGAGTATTAAGGCTGTGGACGTCACTATTCTTAATGAAGAGCGAGATGTTTTTACGAACGTACATGATGTTTGAGAGAATATACAGAGATGGCAGTGTAAGTATATTTATCTCCTTAAACAAATCCCGAAGCGACTCACGACTGCCTAATTTGTAAATAGCACGAACTGCTCTTTTTTGCAAGATAAAAATAGTTTGGACGTCTGCTGCAGACCCCCACAGTAAGATGCCATAAGACATAATACTATGAAAGTAAGCAAAATACACTAACCTAGCTGTAGGAACGTCTGTCAGCTGTCTTATACGTCTAACGGCAAACGCAGCAGAACTCAGTTTACTTGCGAGAGCCTGTATATGGGGCCCCCATTGCAATTTAGAGTCTACTGTTATTCCTAGGAAGACAGCTGATGGGACGAGATCTAACAGTTTGCCATCTAATTTAAGATTTACGTCAGTGAAATTAACGTTAGGTGTTGTAAATTTTATACATTTAGTTTTACCTGCATTTAAAAGAAGGTTATTAGCAGAAAACCAGTTGGCTATAGCATTTAAAGTTGAGTTTGGTTCAATTAGATCCCTATCATTCCTATTTACTTTAAATATAAGTGATGTATCATCTGCAAATAGGACTATATTTGACATGGATTCCTTCACTACATATGGGAGATCATTTATGTACACTAGAAATAGCAATGGACCTAGGATTGATCCCTGTGGCACCCCCATCTTGACTTTAGAGCCAGAGGAAACGGCATTTTCAATGGCCACTTTTAGATTTCGGTCGGATAAATATGACTGCAGGAGTTGAAGAGATTTACCTTGGATACCGTATAATTTTAACTTTAGGATAAGAGTTTCGTGGTCCACACAGTCAAATGCCTTAGAAAGGTCACAAAATACTCCAATAGCATCACAGCATTCTTCCCACGCTCCTAATATAGTTTTGATTAAGTTAGATCCAGCATCTACAGTAGATCGCCCTTTAGTAAACCCAAATTGATTTTTGTGAAGTAGTCCCATGACATCAAAATATGCTAACATTTGGTTTAAAATTATCCGTTCAAAAATTTTACTTAGGCTTGGTAGTACGGATATAGGCCTGTAATTAGTAGCATCAGTGGTACAACCTGCTTTAAAAATTGGAACAATTTTACTGCACTTCATTAGGTCAGGAAAATCCCCATTATTGACACACGTATTAAATATATCTGCCAGCATCGGTGCAATATTTACAATAACGGCTTGAATGGCTTTTACCGACAGCCCCCACATATCCTCTGTCTTTTTTATTGATAGGGACCGAAATGCATTAATTATGTCATTGGCCCCTATAAAGTCAAATTCAAATAACACAGGTTCAGAGACAGAGATTTTTACATTTTCTTTAAAGAGTTTCTCAGCCGCTGCTGGAGACGATGAGAGATATTTAGTTGTTTCAATCGGAATATTCGTAAAAAAATTTTCAAAGTAATTAGCGACTTCTGCCTTGTCAGATACTATTTTGTTACTTATATTAAGACGAATATCACAACTTTTAGGTCTCTTATTACGAGTTTCTTTATTTATCATTTTCCAGGTCATTTTAACTTTATTGTCGGCTTTTTTTATTTGTTCACTAATATATGCCGCTTTTGCCTGAATGCAAACTTTTTTAAATATTTTTGAGTAGTTTCTGACATAATTTAAAAATAGTGGGTTAGGTGTATAAGACTTTTTCTCATATAATTCATACAAAATATCCCTACTGCGTCTAATACCGTCCGTAGCCCAAGCGCTAAACTTAAATTTACTATTTATAGTGACCTTTTTTATTTTACATGCCTTCTCAAATTCTAATTTTATAGCGTTGTGGAGTGTACAATACATATCATTTGGGTCGCCATTTGTTGCTTTTAATGAGGATAAGCGCGGCTCTAAATTTTTATTGAAATTTTCAAGACACTTTTTTGTTAAATTCCTACACCGAATAATAACGGATGTATTCTTTCGATTAAAATTTAATTTTACTATTTGACAAGTGTGATCTGACCTAATACCACTTATTAATTGTTTTTCCAATAATTCAAAGTTAGTCATAATATTATCGATGCAAGTGGCCGAAGTAGGTGTTACTCTGGTTGGCTCAAAGTACTGGTTTACCAAGCTATAAGATTTGAATAAGGTTAAAAAATTTTGTTTGTCTGTGGTATCTTTCAAAATGTCAATGTTGAAGTCTCCACAAACCAATATGTTTTTATTTACTTTTAACTTAATAAGTGCCTCTTCCATAATTTCAAAAAAATCTGATATACTAGAAGATGGTGGCCTATACACGCATAAAATTATGTAATTTTCAATTTCAGCACACGCGATTTCGCAAATACGTTCCACAGAAAGTGTTTTAATATCTAATCTTTCTTTGTATTTCAAGTTATTTTTAACAATAATTAGAGACCCTCCCCCGGCGGCGGCGACTCTCTGGAATGAACTAGCAATAGTAAAATTATCTATATTAAACGGCATTTCCTCTGACTTTAGCCATGTTTCAGTAAAACATAAAACATCAATATTGTGTTTATCAATTAACAATTCAACATCTAATAGTTTGCCAGAGAAGCGATTTACATTTTGGTGTGAAAGTGTTAGAGAGTGACTTAGCTTCTCTGTTGTCTTAATAACTAGTTTAAATCAGGAATATCCCTCGTAACACTCCCGTCACTAACTGCAATGTTAGTGCAGAAGGATCTTGTCAAACTTTTAACATCTAACTTAATATTATAAGCTAACAATGTAGCAATGTTTACCTTAAACTTATTAGGCAGGTACACAGTATCCCTTGTCATTTTTATAGGACCAACAAAAGTGTTGGTGTCAAAGAAAGTAAACTTGTCAGAGTGGTGACTAATTAAAAATTGCATATGCTTATTTAGCATATAAATATAGTTATTTTGTCTAGATGACAAATTGTCAAGATAAGGAAAAGCACATAACCTTATTTTATGGCATTTAAGCTTTAGCATACTAGTGAAACTATCAGTAATATCTTTTTTCCTAATGTTTAGACAATTACCTACAAATACAGTTATGTCAGTTTTGGAGTTATATGTGTCTTTCATTATAGACTCAACTATTTGATTATAGTGTACTCCGGGTAAACAATAGTTTTGAACGGAATGCTCCAGGCTGTTACCTAGTAATACACCAAAACCCTTTCCACTACTGTCTGAGAACATTAAAGAATGAAAATTTGTATTACTAGTTGATTTATTAGAGTCAGAACATATTTGCGTCTCTATTACTTGGGATGATGTACAAGACCTTAGAGTAACATCTACACTACAATCTAGTATTTCAGCCACAGCAGGGCTTTCTGCTACCTCAGACAAGGGAATGTTTGTAGTTTTAGACTGACAGGTACAATTGCTATTATAATTGGTAAGAGAGTCAGCTCTGTCAGCATTATAATTACAAATATCTACTAAGTTATTAGCGGCAAGGATATGTTCATCTATTTGTTTTTGTGAGATGACATATTTGCTGTATAGTGATTGAAGCGACTTCTCTAGTGAACTTATCTCAGACTGCAACTGCTGAGTGTCGACTTCATATATATTTTTACAATCTTCTAACTTAATCTGATAATTTTTTAATTTATCCATTAGAGCAATGCGTTCTTTTCGTAATTGGTTTGTGTTAGAAAAGTGTTTTTGTTGCTTTTTTAACCTATTACATTTTCTCATAATTTTATTTAATTTTATATATTTTTTAACTTTATTGTGGCTAGGTTTAAAAGTACTACTTTGATTAGCTAATGAGTTTTGGTCTGTCAGATCAATATTAATTAAATTTCCTAGATCATTTTGATTAGAACTTGAATTTATCAATTGATTATAAAGATGGTCTGTTGCAACAGCCTGGGCATGTATTTCTTGTTTCTGGTAATTACATATTTTTAAATTAGCATGGTTTAACTCATCCTCTAAGTCCCTAACCTTACAGAGAGCTTCCTCATATAAATCACTACAATGATTAAAACCGTCTGTCACCAATTGGAGTTTATCCCGTTCCTCAACAACTTCCTGGAGCTGATTGTGCAGTGCTACCAATTCCCTTTTGAGACTTGTGTTTTTTTCATTTATCTTTGATAATTCCTCTTCACTTTCTTCTCTCTCTTGTAGTAGCTGTTGACATTCAGCCTTAGTATACTTTAATTCTTCCAAGGCTAGTTTCAGCTTGCTACTCATCTCCTGGTTGATAGCTCTGCGGGTTTGCATTGGCATGTTGTTGAGATTGGATCTGAAATCAGTGGAAAGTGTGAGCAAGATATGTTAGAGGGATGAGAAGGTTTATGGCCAAGTATAGTAAAAGACTATGACTATTGTATTAAAAGATTTGGATGTGATAGGTTGAGATGAATAGCTAGGTAAGAAAAGAAGTAATGAGTGTTTAAGAAGTAAGAGTGTATAGATAAAAGAAAAATATTAATTTATTGTGACTATGGACAGTTAATTTGAAATTTGAATTAAACCACTTGGATGTGGGTAGGTAATTAAAGCAAGTTTCACTGTTTTAAAAGTTTTAAAAACTATTGTTTTGCTTTAAATTCAGAAGGAATATCTAATACTTAGTAATGATGTAGTTGTTAAATAGTTATAAATAGTATAAAAAACAATACTCCCCTTTTGAATTCACTTCACTTTTGTCCAGGTAAATTTTTATACTAGAACTGGTAATGCTTTTCCCAGTTTTCCTTATGTTTAATTATTTGTTTACTTAATATAATGTATAATTAAAATGATATTTATCACTAAATTATAATAATTTTAATAAAATTTATACAGAGCAAATTTATTTACGTCTTTCTGGCAGTGTTGCCAGCCGAAAAAAAAAAATAATTATCATAAACAATTATTAGATGAAAAGTGTGTGATCGACAATTCGTTTCCAATCACATTAGTCACTGCTGGTGGTGAACGTTTGCAGTCTGTTGGTTCGGCTTCTGTGCCGTTCATATTTAAAAATAAAACTATAAGCTTGCAGGTATACATAGTGCCGGGCGTTAAAAATTCTCTAATCTTAGGGATGGATTTTTGGAGATCTTTTGACCTTTTTCCGAGGCATTTGAACGCAGTTTCTTTTTCCAAGGGTTGCGTTGAGGTTGGGACGTCGGAGATCACATCTTCTGCAGAACACCTGGTCGATTATGATCATCTTACAGCCGATCAGAGAGCCATCGCTGATAAATTAGTCTCTAAATTCTCCGATATTTCATATCAAAGGCGTGGTCTCGGTCGCACTTCATTAATCTCTCATTCAATCGATACTGGTAGCTCACCTCCTATTCGTCAGCGTTATTACCGTATGTCACCCGAGAAGAAACGCATTTTATCAGAACATCTGGATGCTATGCTGAAGGAGGACATCGTGGAGCCTTCGGAAAGTCCGTGGTCTAATCCTGTCCTGTTAACACCTAAAAAGAATGGAGAATGGCGTTTCTGTCTAGACAGCCGCAAGCTAAACGCAATAACAAAAAAAGATGCGTACAGTTTGCCTTATATCTCTGAGATCCTTGACAGCCTGGGTGACGCCAGATATCTTAGCAGTCTGGACATTTCTAAATGCTTTTTCCAGACGCCTCTACGTCTGGAAGATCGGGAGAAGACAGCCTTTTACATACCAGGTCGAGGGACTTTCCAATTTAAAAGAATGCCGTTCGGGCTGACTAACGCTCCGGCTACTCAGCAACGTTTAGCTGATTCTCTTTTCTCTGGACCCGAGTTCGAAGGCAAGGTATACTGTTTCGTAGATGACATCGTCGTGATGACTTCTGGGTTTTCGAACCATATTTCACTGCTGGAGAAAGTGCTGGAGAAACTCAAATCTGCAAACTTAACCATTAACATCGACAAATGCAAATTCTTTAGAGATAGAATAAAATATCTAGGCTACGTGGTTGACTCCAGTGGGTTGCACCCTGACCCGGATAAGGTGACAGCCGTTAAGGATTTTCCCTCACCAACAAACAGACGAGAAGTGAGGAGGTTTCTGGGCGCTGTATCCTGGTTTAGACGTTTTATACCTAATTTCGGCAGTTTGGCTGCGCCTCTAAACAAACTAACCTCTCAAGGCAAGAAGGCGCCTCCTTTCACTTGGACCACCGAGACAGAGAAGTCCTTCACCGCGCTGAAGAAACTTTTAGCTTCAGCCACCGTCTTAGCATGCCCAGTATACTCTGAGCCTTTTGAAATACACGCCGACGCTAGCGACTATGGTATAGGTGCCACACTTTGCCAGAACATCAACGGAGAAGAGAAAGTGATAGCATACTACAGTAAAACTCTCTCCCCTCAAGAGAAGAACTATAGCGCAACGGAACGGGAGGCACTCGCAGTACTGTCCGCGATCGAACATTGGCGCTGTTATATTGAAAACGGCAAACAGTTTACTGTTTATACAGACCACGCCGCTCTTAAATGGTTTCTAAACCTTAATAATCCTACTGGTCGTCTAGCTAGATGGGGTGTTAGGTTGTCTGCGTATAACTTCGAAGTAAAACATCGTCGTGGAGTCGAAAATGTACTACCCGATTTTCTCTCTCGTTCAGTTCCTGTTTCAATACTCGCTCTGGACAATAGTTCGTCTGGAACTACAAATTCAAGCGTCGCGGCGCCGTCATCATGTATAAAAACAAGCGACGATTGGTACTTAAACATTTATAACGGTTGTCTTAAAACACCTACTTCCTTTTTAGATTATCAAATAATTAATAATAAATTGTATTGTTTTAAAAAGGATTTTTTAAAACGATACAATTTGAACAGAACGAACAAAAACAAACGAACCCTCTTACCAGGGACTGTCAGTGGAAGGAGGTCGTTCCGTCCGAATTCCGTGAAGGAATAATATCGGAAAATCATTCAGTACCTATTGCTGGTCACATGGGCATTTTTAAGACTTAAACGAGTGGCACTCCACTACTATTGGCCTGGTCTTTACACGGATGTGGTAAAATTTGTTAACAATTGTGATTCTTGTTTGGCTCACAAACACCAAAACCATGCCACCCTAGGGAAAATGGGAACCCCTAAGGGTTGTTTTAAACCATTTCAGACCCTAAGTATCGATTTGGTAGGACCACTTCCGCCTACTAGGAAACAGAATGTATATATTCTAGTAGTGTGTTGTTGTTTTTCTAAGTATTGCTTGTTATTTCCACTGAAGAAGGCCACCGCTGACATTATAGTCAAATTACTGAAGGAGAATATTTTCTTAGTCTATGGTGTTCCTGCTACCGTGATACTAGATAACGGGAGACAGTTCATTAGCGCAACTTTTAAAAATTTCTTGGAGAGATACAAGATACCAAATTTACACTATACACCATTCTATTCACCCCAGGTCAACACTGTTGAACGCTACAATAAAACCATTATTACAGCAATGTCTACATTTATCGAGCGCGATCAACGTATTTGGGATACATTAATACCAAAGATACAATTTGCCATGAATTCGGCGGTAAATGAGGTCACAGGGTTCACCCCTGCTTTGTTAGTTTTTGGTAGGGAACTAGTCTCATGTGGCTCGCAACACATCTGCGAAAAAGACGATCCCGAAATAGTTCACGAGCCACGTGATACTTATGTCGAATCTATGGGTCATTTGTCTACCATTTTCGATAAAGTTCGATCCTCATTGCTGGCAGCTCATCAGCATAATTCGATTAGGTACAACCTTCGTCGTAAAAAAGTCGAGTTTAATGTGGGCGACATCGTTTGGAGACGAACCTTCCTCTTAAGCGACAAAAGTAAATATTTTTCAAAAAAATTAGCTCCTAAATTTATAAAGTGCAAAATCATTTAAAAAAAATCACCACTAGTTTACGATCTAGCCGATATGTCAGGCAAATTTCTACGCCAATATCACATTAAAGATATCAAATTAAACTAATCGTTATATCAAGCAGATACATTGTTCATAACTAAATAATATCATTCTATTTATAGATTCTCGCCGCCAGCTGTTAACAAATTCCATTGTATAGGTACTTAACTATAAGTATATTGTGCTAGCTAACTAACGACGAACGTTAAACATCGAGCATTATCTCACCGCACTACCTAACGGTCGGTGACCTTTCGTCGATCGTATTCAATCACATGTTCGCTTCAAACGGTTATACTCTCGCTGATTTAGTAGGATTCGCCGCACCCCCCTCGCGACCTTATAAAACGCGAAGCTGCCCGCGCGACGGCCCTCTGTTCCAGCCCGGCCGTTTAAGATAAGTGTCTCTTCTACTAGGAGGCACTGGTGGATTTTTCTGAGAACTTATCACCCCGTAATTAAACTTTTAAAAACTTAAATCGTAGATTGTGTTGTAAATAAATAAACAGTAATTTATTAGAAATTCTTATGTATTTTTCGATCGAATATTGTGAAAGCGGAATAAATTGTGAAATTCGTTGAGATTTTTCTTAAATCAACCCTTAACCCTATAATAGGAAACGTGAGCCTTCAGCTCACGCGACAACCTGCATGAACAATAGTAAAACGTTGGCCCTTAGACACAGGTTCTAGAACGCCATCTGTTTCTTGACTTTGCCAACATTTATTACTGGTATGTGATGAATGTATATACGTCTCATCCAAGTATATTACTGGCCGAGGATTACCTGATAGTGAGTTTTGTTTTAATTCTTGTAAATATTTAGCTCTCCACGCCGAAATATCATTACGCTCGGTTAAAACCTTATATAGTAGGCAATTCCTACGCATAAAATTCATGTACTTTTCGCCTGATTACCCCTTGATCAAAACTGTCCACGTCTATTTTGCCACATGTCCTTCGTCTCGACTTTCCTGGTGTGGTTATTTTGGTACCCGTTTCTGCAGCCGTTTCGCCTTCTTGTACAATTTTATAAATTGTTGAAAGTCCAATACCTAAAACAGAAATAAAGTTGTCATTAAATAAATAAAAATTTAGAAAGTCAGCGTGTAATGAAAAGCGTCATTTTTTAAATTCATGAATCATAATATTTAAATAAAATATTTCTGATATAATTGAACCCTAAAGAATTGTATCCCGAATTATGAGTGCTTTTTTAGGTGTAAATGTCGTGTGCGTCGGTTAGAGGATAAAATGAAATACGTCCGGACTTGAATGGCGTTTATTTGAGACTCTCTATATTTAATATAATATTAGTTTATATAGTTAAGGAGAACAATCGTTTCTATATATTCCTAAAACTGCTGATACGCTGAGTGTTGCATATTTGTATACAATAAATTAGGCGTCGAGCAAACAATAGGACCATACATACTGTAATAAATATATTTGTTTATATTAACCTGGGTGGCTAGCACAATGGTCTCTATGCATTCGTAGACCTGTTGACATTACGTCTACTTGCAAACAATGAATTCATACAATGTGTTCCTACAGTAGCCTCCCCCTTAAAAGAAATGCACTTTTAGTCCATTAAAAACACAAAATAAAAATGAAAATACAATGTACGAGTATACTTATAACATAACCAAACAATAAAACAAACAGTAAACTAGGAAAATATGTAAAATGTATATAAGGCAAAAATAATTAAAACAGTGTTTACTAAATAAGCTGACAATTCGCAATAATTTCGTACTAATTACATGTAGTTTTATTTTACCTTACTGTTACAGTTAAGTATTTAAAACTGATAAAAGCACAATTAATATAATACTTATACATAGAACATTTTAACAAACTTTTCACAATAATATACGATAAGCTAAAGTTAAAATCATATCGGTCGTTTGACCAATCTCCCACTGCGCGTGGTATGAGTTAAAGACTTATCACTAGGTAATACATTCTTAGATTTCTTCTTCTTGGCTGCTGTTACGGCACTGATATCTTTTAATTCAAAAGCGTCAGGTCAACCAGTTGCCCCATCTATCACCGTAAGTCAGTATCTATGACCACTAGCCGCTGTCGTAAACAGTCCAACATTGTTAGCGTGGATATGTTCGTTTAAACCGGTCACACGCCTCGAATTGTCCTTGTCCCGACAGTGTCTCAAATAACCTTCGACCTTTGACATTGAATGCAGGTTTTGGTCCAATTCCTAACGTCTACATTCATATTCGGCCAAAAGTACTTGGACGCAATTAATTTTGTAGTTGCTCGTATACCTGGGTGAGATAAATCATGTACGGCGTGAAATGCCTTTTTCCTAAACTCCTTAGGAAGATAAGGCCTAACACTATTCGTAGAAACCTCACACGTAAGCTCATTAAAAGCATCCGGCAAAACTATGCGTTTGAATTGTAAGCTATCGTTCTTATCAGTTAACAACTTCGTCAGTTCTTTGTCCGCCCGTTGCGCTATTGCTAAGTCTTCAAAATCGAGCGTTGACGGACAAACAAGGGTCTCAACACGCGAGAGTGTGTCCGCGACAACATTATCGCTACCACTTATGTGTTGAATGTTTGTAGTGAACTCGCTAATGAACATGAGTTGCCTAATACTTACTACTACTTGCCTAAAATTAACAGTTGTGCCATACTTGTTTAATCGATCAAAAATCGCTCTCAGATGTCGCTTATGGCTATCTGCTGAATTACTGGCCACTAAAATGTCATCTATATAACAGAAATAAAAATTATTATCATTCTTGTCACCACTACATTCCGTTCCCCCGGCACTTCTGAATTCTTCTTCCAGTCCGTGCAACACAGAATTATTCATATATCGTTGAAAAGTCTGCGCTGCGTTTCGTAAGCCAAAAGATAGACGATTAAATTCAAATAAGCCAAATGGGGTCGTTATAGCGGTTTTTTCGATATCTTCCGGTGCCACTAAAATATTGTGATATGCCCTATTTATATCTATGCGCGAAAATACCTTCTTATTACCTAAAATATACGTAAAATCGTAAATACAGGGTATCGGGTATCGATCCGGCTTAGTTATTGCGTTTAAGGCCCTATAGTCACCACAGGGACGTATTTGTCCGTCCTTCTTCGGGACCACATGTAGGGGACTCGACCAAGGGCTTTTTGATGGCCTATAAATGCCTATTTCCTGCATACGTCGAAACTCCTCTTTGACCTTAAGGTACCTATCGGGCGGTAAGGGTCTAGGGCGCGCAAATACAGGAGGTCCAGTAGTCTCTATGTGGTGATAAATAGAAATTGGAGGGTTCTCATTGAATGACACCGGTTTAGTAATTTGAGGAAATTCGGCTAGCAAATCTGCGTACATATTATTGCTATCGATCGTAGTTAACGATGATCCATTCCAATTTGTAATCGAACCTATTACACATAAATTAGTAATTTTATCTAAGAGTCGCCGTCCATTTAAATCTACTAACAATTTGTGATGTAATAAAAAATCTGCACCTAAAATGGGCTGTTTTACATCAGCTATTATAAACTGCCAGGTATAGGGACGTCTTAAACCTAAATTTAAAGTTAAAGTTCTAACACCAAAAGTTTTAATTAGAGTACCATTTGCTGCGTACAAGGTATAATTCCACTTTGTATCAGTACGATTACATAAACTATTTTTATGCACAGGAATCACTGATACATTCGCCCCAGTGTCTATTAAAAATCGCATACCTGTGTGTCTGTCGCAAACTATGAGGCGGTCGTGCGTGGTGCAAGGTCCCGCCGCCGGCTGCACCGCTTCTAGTTTTCCGCTGACGACGAAGAGTTCTGTGACTTTTGCTCCGGCTTCCAATTACAGGGTTTGACGCATTTGATGGCTCTCTGCCTGTATCGGAAATGGTAAATACACAGCCAATTCGGATTGTTTTCACGCTCGACACTCTCACCTCTGGTTGAGGACCGGTATCTCGCTCTTCCGCCAAAACGCTCTCGCGATCTGCCACGCTCCAACTCCTTGAGACGAAGGTTGATTTTAGCCAACTCTCCCAGGATTGTGCTGGTGTTTTCCGCTGTAGGTGCGGCCTTGACCTCTAAAATCTGTGCCGAATTGCTAACTACGGTGTTTTCTATGACTTTGTCTGCGACCTTTGCCAGAGTTTCTATGTTCTTGGAGTCAGTAACCGTCAGAATAGCTCGCACTGAGGTTGGTAGATGCGACTGCCACATCATAGTGAGTGTCGTCATTAATTTTGTCACGTGCTAAATCGCGCATGCGTCGGAGCAGCTGTGACGGCCGCTGGTCGCCAAGCTCCATTTCGCCCATCAATTTCTGAAGCTTCCTGGTCTCTGACTCCTCAAATACCTCCAGTAATCTGTCTTTCAACGCCTGGTAAGTACGCGTTTCTGCACTCCCAATTAACAAATCGCTGACTTGTTGAATCGCTATTTTGCTGAGCTTAGTGACGACGAGATTTAACTTGGCTTCGTCACTGAGCTTCTGGTTTTCGATGACGGCTTCAAACTGGATGAACCAGAGTCGCGTTTGGTCCACCCAGAACTCCGGAATCCGTGATGATACGGTTATAGCTGCTAGGGCTCTGTCTTCATCGTTGCTAATAGTACTGGCAGCAAGCTGTTCAGGTTTCGCCATGTTGCTTATCACTTTCCTAATCCGGTATTACTTTAAAAAAAATAATCCTCTAATATGCACAATATCACGTCGGGGTCACCACTTTAGGTGTAAATGTCGTGTGCGTCGGTTAGAGGATAAAATGAAATACGTCCGGACTTGAATGGCGTTTATTTGAGACTCTCTATATTTAATATAATATTAGTTTATATAGTTAAGGAGAACAATCGTTTCTATATATTCCTAAAACTGCTGATACGCTGAGTGTTGCATATTTGTATACAATAAATTAGGCGTCGAGCAAACAATAGGACCATACATACTGTAATAAGTATATTTGTTTATTATATTAACCTGGGTGGCTAGCACAATGGTCTCTATGCATTCGTAGACCTGTTGACATTACGTCTACTTGCAAACAATGAATTCATACAATGTGTTCCTACAGCTTTCGAGAAAGTGGTAACCTAATTTCACATAGGCGAAGTCGCAAGCAATAACTAGTTATTTATTATTGTGACAATTGTAACGTTGCACTCCTCCTTCAAGAGAAGGAGGCAATTCACAATTGTTAAAAGTAAGGTACCTATTAGGACCCTAAAAGTAACAATAAAAATACAAGTATTATTTCTTATATTATTTAGAAACTATAATTAAAAAAAGAAAACACACTTTAAATAAAAAAGAGAAAAAGTAAAAGTAAAACTAAACTACTTGGGGTAAATCTGGTATGGCGGTTGAGCAATAATATTCATTAGGTCTTCGTCTCAGTTCGTCAACCTCATCAACAGTGGCAACGGCAGCAGGCGGTATTAATCAATGTGAGCAGTAGCGGCAAAGGCTACCCAAGAGCAAGGTGGTGGCAGTCAGCTATATTATTAAGATTCAATCCACTCAGAAAGTAAGTCCAAGACCTTAAGTGTAGTTAGGCCTGTAGAGTTCAAGTATTGCAGAGTTTAAAGTTTAAGTCACTGACCTTACTAGAAAGATTCATAAAATACTATCCACAGGAAACCTTAGAATCCGAACAGTCAACCGTGCTCTCTCAATTCCTCCAGCCGAATCCTTTTCTTCTCAAGATCCATCAAAGTTTAGAATTTCAATTTTTAAATTTATATCTTTAATTCCATACCAGAATTCTACAATTAAAATTTTTAGAGAAGGACAAAAAAAATATAAATTTAACAAATGTCATTCAACCTCTATCGTTTTTAAGAATAAATAAGTTGATAAAAAAAGTAGAAGATTTATGATATTTAAAAGACCCTCCATATGTAGCGAATGATAAAAAGTCACAATTCAACCGTTAATTGGGTAATTTTTTTTTACATCTGTACAGTATTCTTTTTCTGTTACAGCTAGTGCCAAATCAAGAAACACTATTTAAAGCAAACAAAATCAATATGATTTGAATTTCCATTGACTGATTGGTGTGAAAAGATTTTTATTCTATTTGATTAACTTGCTGTGATCCAGTACAATCAAATGATACTAGATGAAATCTAGTTGATATGGAAAAGTGATGGTTGGCTAAAACGTTTACTAAACTTAATAGCTATTGTTGCTATTGACACATTCCATAATATTTCATAATCGTTAGCATTTCCTTTCAGATTTGCCCATAGTTCCAAAACTCACAATAACAGAAACGTCAATGCCAATAATACTGTGTTAAGCCATGCATACCTGCCATAAATCCGAGAGTCAACCAACAGACTTGCTAAACACTTGTGTGCAAAACTTGACTTTCATTTTCGGTATCATTGAGGGTACCACATGTTGAGCTGTTAGTTTATGGACCAACTTTACACCCCAGTATGCAGGACTTCTTTCAAAGAGATTTTGTATATGATGCTACTTTACCATGCGTATCTTGCCATCCATGAGGAATTTTAAATTTTTATTCAGTAAATTATTGCGTACACCCTTCATTAGATGAGGTGGATCAAATATAGGCACAATTTTCACAGAGCCCACTTCAAAAAAGCCACCATTGAATGCCTCATTTTTTCTAAGGTATTGTCCTTTAGTGTCTTGTAAAAGCTGATTAACAGCAGCAAGGTTTGTGGCACCTTGGTCACATATTGTCGCTATGACTTTAAGACCTGTGCTTTGGACTTTTTCAATTATAAGTTTCAGCTGGCATTTCAAATCTGCAGTCTTAGTTGTGCCTGAGCAAAAACTATATGCTATTGGCTGCTTATATTTTTTGACTATACCTCTCACCATAAAAACAAGCACATGATCTGCGAATATCAGTTCTCTTTTGCTGCCATTGTCGATAAATCCTGTTATGTTGTCGTGAACCTTGTTGTAGGTTAAATTTGTAGCAATTGACATTTCGTCAAACAGTATGGAGCAATATTTATGTTTGTCTGGCATTCTGGAAACTTTTTTCTTCAGGTGTTCAAATATTTTTTCATTAATGCCTGGCACTAAATCTACTTTTTGTAGTAGGTTCTGGAGTGTTCTTCTACTTGGCAGAACACAAAGCTGGCTTAGCAAACGATATGCTTTGGGTGACGACGGCTTATATAATGATAGCGCTAATACTTTCTGATCAAGAGTAAAACGCCTTCCTCTAGGATTTTTTTCACTTCCTTTCACTTGCATTGAAAATAAGGTTTTAGCTGCTGGTGACAGCTTTTTGGTCACAAGTGTGAAAGTATTTGTTTTTGATTTTTTTTTGCAAGCAAATAAATATCTATTGTGGTAAGTTTGTTTTGCTTTCAGAGCATTACGAAGTTTCAGCTGCAATTTTTTGACTTGATTGTCTTCATGCTTTTGTTGCAAAAAGGTAACTGAAAAGAAAATATCAATAAATGAGTCGTCTAGTTGCAAACCCCTCTAAAATGGTGCGTAAGCCGATTTCCAATCTCGAACTGCAATTGTATCTAAAGCAGTCAATGTACAATATTGAGTAATAATTTCTTGATATTCTTTAGGAGACGAAATGACTTCACGCTTTTTCAAATCTTTCTCTATTTGAGCAAACACGCGGTCGGGTGGAATAAAAGAATGCCCTACAACAGGAAAAATGATTTCTACCCTTTGGATGTGTCTGGCTGCTTCTGTTGTCAACCACTTACCAAGCATGGCTATCATGCCAGAATTTTTATTTTGACCAGAACAGCCGTCTGCTACTATTTTTAAGACTTTGATTTCTTGTTTGAAGTCTAAACTAATTAACTGTTAATACAGGTACGTAATTTTGTTTTGTGTTTATTGTGTATATGTGTATATGTGTTTATTATATTGAAGAAGCCATATTAATATATGGCTTCTTCAATATACACTTAAGCATTAAAAACAAATATCACTTCAGTTTATTGCAATAAAACTTGTTTTTTTCACAAAGTTATGAGGGACATAAACTTTCGAAAGTTTAAAACAAAAATCTTTCGAATATTTTGATACTGTGGCTAACTTCAGAGCATTTCAATGTTGCTATTACAAAAGTTTATAAATCCTACTATCTCTGATAAAATTTTGTTGTTTTTGCGAAGATTGAAAGTCATTAGCCGGGTCCACACCAAACGATCCATCGATCCCGCGATCCGCGATCCAGGATCGCGGAGCGTGGATCGTGGATCGTGTTAGGCCGATCCACTTTTGGAAACTTGCGATCCCAAATATGCGCTCCAAGCGATCCTAAGGCGATCCGTGATTCAGCCAGTCTAACTCTTGTACGATATGGAGTCACACGTACAACGGCGGCGTCTTGCCGTTGCAGCAGTAACTTTTATTTTGCTTAAATGCTTGCGCAAAAAATCACAAAAAAGAAAACGACGGTTTTGGGTGAAACAAATTTACAAAAATCGCTTGGAATCTGGGACTCAGCTGTACGCAGAGTTAGTGTCAGATAAAGTTGAACACAATTTTGCAAGAATGAATGCTAATCAATTTGAGATATTGTGTTCATTATTGAATAACAAGCTAAGAAAGAATGATACAAATTATAGAGATGCCATTACTGTGAAGGAAAGATTATTACTAACATTGAGATTTTTAGCAACTGGAGATTCGTACGTCAGTTTGCAGTATCTGTTCCGCATTTCCAAACAGTCTATATCGATAATTATTCCTGAAGTTTGTGAAGCCATCATTGACCTGTTAAATGATTATGTAAAGGTAAGTAAAACCATACTTTATTACTCAATAAAAAAGTAGTGTATTACAATCATAATTTAAAGAAGTAACATGTTTACAATTATTAATTATTTTTTGAAAACATGATATAGGTATATAGGTAGGTACTTATTTAATTCGGTGGTGACTGTGGAAGTGAATAATCCTGAGGTTTCTGAAACTGGGACTGCGATGAATTGGAGGCTAGATGAGCAGACGGTGATGTCTGTGGAATTGAAGCTGGATAATTTTGAGGTTGTAGAGACTGGGACTGTGATGAAGTGGATGCTATTGGTGTGCCAGGATATGAATTAGTGTAATATCCATAATTGCTATCCCCATATCTTCCTGTGTCAGCTTGAAAAATAACTTGGCATATAGCATTTTTGACATTAACTAATGTTACTGCATCATATTTCCGCAATTCAGTAGATATATACTGCCCGAAAGCAATGTAAGAATCAGTTTCCGGTTGTGGTGGCTGAGCACATTGTTGCAGAAGTTGGAAAGCCTCTGAAAGAGTTTCATCTGATATGTCATCTGCATTATTAGAAGTAGTTTTCTTTCTTTTTTTTGTTCTTTTGTTTGTTGTTTGGACACTGGATTGTGCATTCTGATCATTCTGCTCTCTACTCTGATCTGTGTGGTGGTTGGCTCTCTCCGGTTGTGTGTCACTACTAATGTTACTGTTCTCGTTTTCGCTCACTGTAGTATTAACCCCTTCAGTCGTATCAGATTCTACCTGTAACAACAATTATTATTACTATTTATTTATTTATTTATTTATATACTTCATGCACACAGAACAGGAACATAGGTGGACTTAATGCCAAGGGCATTTTCTACCAGTCTACCTTTGGGTGATGCAGAAAATTAGTTTAAGTAGGTAGGTAGGTAGTATTTACTGCTTATTCTTATTTTCAGCTTTATATTATAATTAAGATCTCCTTTATTTTCAGGTGCCGTCAACTGAAGAAGAATGGCGTACAGTTTCTCAGCAATTCGAGAATAAGTGGAATTTCCCACACGTGATAGGAGCGATGGACGGCAAACACGTCGCTATACAATCGCCTTTTAATAGTGGCAACGACTTTGATAATTACAAATTATTTCCTAGTATTGTTCTTTTTGCATTAGTAGATGCAAATTATAGGTTCCTGTATGTGAATGTTGGGACTAAAGGCAGAATATCAGATGGAGGCGTGTTCAAAAGCACAAATTTATATAAAAAACTTGAAAAAAAAGAGCTAAATATTCCTCCACCGGAGATATTGCAAGTTCCCTATAAAATTGAGGTACCCTATTATATACTAGGTGATAAAGCTTTTCAGCTTAATGATTATACTATGAAACCATACGATGGTACACGGGAAAGGGGTTCTTGTGAAAGAATTTTCAACTACCGACTGTCAAGAGCACGTAGAGTAGTTGAAAACGCGTTTGGAGTACTTAGTTCTGTCTACAGAGTCCTGCGTAAACCTATGCTTTTGGAACCAGAAACTGCGACTAAAGTCGTGCTGGCAACGGTTCATCTATATAACTACTTACGCAGTAATCCTAACTTTATATCGCCAGGAACGTTTGATACAGTACAGGAGAATGGAGATGTAATACCTGGAAGCTGGCGAAATGAACCGCCATCACAATCGCTACAACCGATGGCCGTCGTACCAAGAAGAGCAACAGAAAATGCCACTACAATACGGTCCCACTTAGCAAGACACTTTGTTACAAACCATACAATAGTTTGGCAAAATGAATATCAGTAAACTAATAGCTCACATGTTCCAATGTATCGCGTGTGGTTCCGGGTTCATTTTTATCCGCCATAAAGTCGAAGTCATCATACGCAAACCACTTTGATTTATATGTATCTTGAGCACCTGAAATAAACAAGTTACTCATTAATATAACCACGTGTATTTCTAACAGCTTAAATGTAAAAAGTGAAATCACGTGAAATCCACAATAAACATTATGATGTAATTACTTATAATAAAATATATAATTTTAATACCTACAGATAAAAAATAGCTTTGTTTTCTTACCGGATCCAGTTATACGGCTTTGCTTCTCTCTGTATTTCTCCCTTCTGTAGCCTCCCGCCAGAGATCGCATTTTTTTCTTTAGGTTCTCGATCGACTTATTCCCCATTTCACGAGAAATCTGACGCCAAGCATCATCTCTAACACCTCTATTGGTGTAATTAGAATCTTTGGGATCCCATAAACATTTAAATTCTTTATAAAGCGATATCAAACGGCGACTTTCTGAGATGTCCATGGCGAGGTGGATCGCGCGAACCAACACAACCGTCCACACCGCGCGCATCACGCAACTGAGGCACCTTTGAGGCTGGCACAAAAACCGACCGCACACGGATCGCGCGAGGTAGGGAGCGCGCGCTCCAATACGTGCGCATGGATCGCGCGCGGCACGTCCACACCGCCTGCATCTTTGGATCGCGCTGCTGCCGC
Organism: Orgyia antiqua; assembly: GCA_916999025.1. NCBI lineage: Eukaryota > Metazoa > Arthropoda > Insecta > Lepidoptera > Erebidae > Orgyia > Orgyia antiqua. The sequence continues at coordinate 13,065,840 of OU779873.1, read as the reverse complement.
GCGCGATCGGAGCGCGATGGATCGTCCGGTGTGGACCCGGCTATTAAGATTGTGGGTACAACTTATTTCTGATTTTATCCCTAGTCACCCCTACATCCCTTTTCACCCCGTTTTACGGTACTTACTAAGTTGTAATACAAGAAAATTCAAAATAAAGTTTGTTCAATTTATAAACATTACTTTTATTATATCAAACTAATATTATAAATGCGACAGTTTGTGGGTTTAGATGTAATTTGGCACACAGATAGACTATTACCCGACATACTTTTTATCCCGATAATTTGTCATGTTTCCGAAGGAGCACGATATAACCGAATTAGAATATACTCAACCATTTATTAATCGTAGGTAGTTTACTACAGATAAATCTAACAGAATACGACTAACACATACAGATTGTATACCTACACCATATTATCGTAAATTAAATTATTGAATACAGATTTTAAAAAGTAAAAAAATTAATAATTTCTTACTGGGGCTACCGGCTGCTCGGTTTTGCTTAAAAAATGTAGAAGGTGGAATACCCAAGACTTGGGCTGGTAAACGTCGCCACTCCCAGCTCCGGACCTTTTCGAATCAACTATTTTCTTTAGGTCCTTCCTATAGTTCGATCTCAATGAATTGATTTTCTTCTTCATGTCATCAATAGTTGCATCACTTTTAATTCTTTTATAAATGGTAAGTAGTTTTTTTAACACTTCGTTTTTTAAGATTGTATTTTTATAATTTACATGCCCGCTATTCCAAACTTCTGGCATGGATTCTAAATTGAGAATAAACTCTTTCAAAACAATCTTGTCTCCTGTCATGGATTCTTGCTCGTGGCACGGCTTCACCGCGGCAGACGCGGTGTCACCGACGTCCATGAAGGACTGCCATCTCGCTGCGTACTGACGCGATCAATATTGATGATCGCATCAATGTGTAATGTAATGCGTGTAGTGTATCGACACTACACGCCAGATAAATATCACGATCCAAGATCTGGGATCAGATCACAAGGATTTCTAGAAATCCACCGATAAATATTGTGATCCGTCAATACACTACCCTACACTTCAATAAATATCATAATCCGATATTTTATATTGACGGATCACAATATGGATCTTCCGTGTACCGTTCGCCTTATGTTGCATAGATAATGGTACGAATCCCTTCGTGCGCAAGTCCGATTCGCGCTTAGCCGATTTTTTTAGTTATTGATGGCGACAGATAGATCTTAAGTGATACAAAAAAAATCAGTGGGTAGAATTTTATATAACTCACTTGCTAGAAATCTCATGACTGCAGACACCCGCTGACTAAAAACTTGTGCTGCATATTTGACTTTCATTTTTGGAACTTTTTCTGGATCCACATGGATCATCACACTCAATTTATTTAAAATTCTCACCTCATCTTCTCCTCTATCTTCATTTAACAACATTCTTAAATGTTCCCATTTTGCAATCTTCTCTTTTATTTTCTTGTGAAAATTTGATATTTTTGGTCATAAAATTATTTCGTACTCCCTTCAATAAATGAGGTGTATCAAATAAAGGGAAGATTTTTAAATCATCAACTTCAAAAGCATTCGATTTATATTCTTTATTTTGCCGTAAATACTTTTCTCTTGTTTCATTTTGCAGCATTTTTAATGTGCTCACATTTGATGTAGCTTGTTCACAAATGGTAGCCAATATTATGATCCCAGCTTTTTGTAATGCTGTTATTGTTTCTAGTAACAATTTTATACTTTTGCAGAAAGTAAATAATATTGGTTGTTTCGTTTTTGATTTTATTTCTTTAATCATTATAACTAATGCATGATCGGCAATATTTTTAGTTTTCCTGTCTCCAAAATGTTCAAAGCCAATAATTTCATTTTTATTATAGTAAAGGCTCGGTGATAATGCTACCTCGTCAAATAATAGAGTATACAGCCTTTTTTCAAGGGGATGTTCAATTATTGTTCAATTATTCAAGATGTTAAATTATTTTTTCATTAACGCCTGGTTTTATATTTAATGCACTCAAGAGGCGTTGAAGTGTTCGTTTCGAAGGGAGTACAATTAATTTTCTTAAAAAATTATAACCTTTCTGGCTTTGTTTGAAAATGGATGCGGCCATAATTTTCTCATCAACACGGAACTTTCTTCCCTTCGCCTTTAGTTTTGATTTTAGTTGCATAGTCATGAATGTTTTTAATGAATCTGGCATTGTTTCTATAATTTTCATGAAAGATTTAGATTCTGATAATTTCATAGCAGTTTTCATTGTCATTTTTTGGGTTTTATATTTTAGAGTTAAATTTAAAATCCTCTGTCTAAGCCTTTTAATCACTTGCGCGTGACTGACTTGATTTGTAGGACCTGAAATCACTACAAATTATTGTTTTAATAATGATTTTCGACATAAAATAAATTCACGAGTGTGCTTCTTTAGCTCCTTCTATATGTAGGTATGTAATATACACAGGGTTATTGGTAATTCGACGTATACCCATTAGGAGGTGATAGGGGTGACTATTTGTGATAATTTTAATCCTCATGGTGCATTATACAAATATTAAAAAAAAAATTATAAAGGTTTTTAACTTTTTTAAAATAAGTCAAAAAATAACATTGACTGACGCCCGGTTTCTTAAAGGCTGATCAACAGTTAAATTAACTAATCAGTCGTCAAATCTTTTGTTAAGTCACATTTGGGTTTCTAGAAGCATAAGGGCCATACCTCACTGAGATGCCATGGCGACGTGGCCAGCGACGTTGCCAACTAGTTCTTATTGAGATGTATGACGGCTAACTCACTTGGTGACCCGCTGGCGACGTTGCCAAGTAGCCAGCGTAGCCAGAGTCGACCGCTCCGCATGCGGCGATTGGCGACGCTGGCTACCTGGCAACGTCGCCAGTTGTTTGCACGTGTTTGTACTCGTATGCTCCGTCACTCACTCAGTCGCCAACCAGTCGCCGCGTTGAACGCACGTCGTATTGAGAGCTAAAATGTCGTTTGATACTGACAGATTTATCATAGAAATTGAAAATCGGCCGAGTTTATGGAACAACGCATTGAAAGAGTACTCTGACCGCAATTTGAAAATCAAATGTTGGGATGAAATAGTGAACATTTTTAAAGAAAAAGAAGTTATGACAAATGAAGAAAAAAACCAGCTATGTAAGTGCAATATTTTATTAATATTTTGTTAAATTTATATATTTCTATCTTGCCATGGTAGCGGGTTATGATTTACAAAATAGTCTGCAAGTTTGTCTCGAACGGTTAATGCTGTTCTCCCTCCTCTATTACGCCCCTGATCTATATCAGGTTGGAACCCCGTTACTGTCAAAGTATCGTCATATGAATAGCTAGATATAATAGAATAATAGAATCTCTAGAACGTACAAAATTATGCAAAATACAACATGTCTTAACAATCTTCTTTGCTAAATCTATATTTACATTCAGTGGCCTGTGGAATATCCTCCACTTATTGGATAATATACCAAATGTGCACTCGATATAACGGCGTGCTCTAGATAAACGATAGTTGAAAATTTTTTGTTTGTAACTGAGATTATGTCCTCCATAAGGTCTCATGAGGTTTTCGTGTAGTCAAAAAGCTTCATCTCCTACAATTGTATACGGAATATTGTCACCATTTTCTATCAATGGTTTGGCGTCAGGGATACTTAAAGAATTGCTCATGAGGTTAGTGTAAAAAGAACTTTCCTTAAAAATCCCTGAATCGCTGCTTTTTCCATACGCTCCAACATCTATATATGTGAAATTATAATTAGCATCACATAATGCAAATAAAACAATTGAAAAGTAATGTTTATAGTTGTAGTATAATGATCCGGAATTTACTGGCTGAATTATTCTGATGTGTTTTCCGTCAATGGCGCCAATGCAATGTGGGAAATTGGATTTTTTTTAAAATCCTCTTGCAATGCTTTCCCAATCATTTTCTGTAGTAGGTATTATTATAAACTGTCCCTGATGTTTGCATATAGCGTCACACACTTCTCTAATTATTGTACATATTGTTGTATAACCGAGTCTGTAGTTGTAATATCCATTCCATAAATGTGCAACCAGTTGCAAGATACCTGCAAAAAAAAAATTATTATTATAAACCTAACTTAAAATTTACTTTCAGCTGTTACATTGCAAAGAAAGTGGAAGAGTATCCGCGGCTGCTTCACACGAGAAGTTGGCCGCCAAAAAAATGTAAAGTACGGATCTGGCGGTGGATCACGTAAAAGTGAATATGTCTTCTTTCAACAACTGCAATTCTTAAAAAATGTTGTGGCTGTAAAGGACCCTTCACGCGTTGCTGATGAAGAACCTGCGGAGAACTCTGAACCAGATATACAGATGGTACAACGTAAAAAAAAAAAGAGAATAGAGGCCACTACGTGTCCCGAAGATGGTAAATTCCTTGAAGCTCTACAGAGAAGCATCGAGACGAGAGAAAATTTTGACGCAAAAAATGATGACGAAGACAGGTTATTTATGTTGTCTTTGGTAGGTACATAAAAAAAGTACCTCCAGAAAGAAAAATGGCTACGAAAATTAAGATAATGTCTATACTCGACAACGCAACTAAGCCTGAATATTACCAATCTCAACAAATGGAATCGTCTCCTTCAAGTTACTATCCTGGATATTCTACTCGTTCCGGAGGTTCTGAAATGCCACACACCGTACGTGCACCCATGTCGAATTTGTCAAATTACTCCGAAGAATCAACCATTTTAGACATGTATGATTAAATTATAAATATATGCTTGCCTCAATGTCACAAATAGTTTTTCTTCAGGGCTTATAGATTTTCTTAATATTGTATCATGTTTAGTTAAATCATTCAGACATAAACTCAATAATTCATCAAATGATGTTAGTGACATCCTCAGATAATTGAACATTTTTTCAGGGTATTTTCTTAAGGTGATATGGGAGCGACGTTGCACAGGTTTTGAGGGGGTGAAGCAGACGTAGATCGCCGGGCGGAGCAAGGGGTCTAGCCAGCTTAACCACCCGCGCGCGCGGGATGGTTATTTGATAGTATTCTGCGTATTGTGCGCGTGGAAGAAAGAAAACATTTAATTTTATTAATTTTTGTTTATCTTTCTTTCGTGGTTGTGCCGATGCTGATTGATAGTTTGTCTGATGCGTTGATACGTGTTACGCAAATTCTTGCAATATTCAAATTCAAATTTATTTATTTACAAAATTAAGACAAAAGTAGCACTTCGGCAAATTACCAAAATTTATGCATACACATGATTTACACATACTTATTTGTGGTTGAAACAAATACTTGAATGATATGCTACAATAATTGTGGTGAGCTTCGTATCTCTAAACTAAGCATAATATGCTTGTGTTTCAGAGATGTGTGCTCCCCCGAGCTAGAAGACAATAATTATAACTATTACTGTTATCATTTTTAATATTCATTAAATTAGTTCAGTATATTAAATTAAGTTATTTCGCAATTTAATTAATTAATTATATTATATTAATTATTTAATTAATTATTTTTTTAAAAGAGCGATTTTTTTTTAATAAACAAGTGTGAGAAAGGGCGTTTGTGTGAGAGTGTATGTGTTTGTATTTGTGAGGGTGTTATGTTATGGTATGGTGTATGGTGTAAAGATTATGACAATGGCGATGTGATTTGAATATCTATTATTAGAGCAAACAGCTTACAATATATAAATAAGTACAGCTTGGTTTACTAAATACAACACCTTTTGGCACACCTACCAAAGAAATATCCTTGGGCCGTGTTATGAATAAAACTAGGGATTGAACGCGGAAAACCGGTATTTGACACAACCAGCTCAGTTTTTAACAAATACCGGTATGATAAAAAATAGCGGTATATCCAAATAATTTTTATTGTCGTCTAAAAATCAAACTAAATCCGTATAAGTATTGTAATAACAACTTTTACTATGGCATCAATTCTGAAAGCTTGAATAAATGTCAGCTGTTCAATAGACATGTTATTGATAACTGAAAATATCTCGATGCCGATGAGATTCTAAATAGTGAAGCAATATTTCACTTTTCAGAATATCTCAAAGGCATGCCACGGTCTTGACGAGAATCTACTAGTTCTGGTAGCATGTGAGTGTTGTAGAACTCGATTAATTTGGGCTGCATTTTTTATATCCAAAAGTCATCATCCTTTTGGATGTACAGGACTTCCATTTTTTCATTTTCTCCTCCCCATATTCCAAATAGACATCTCTGTCTCCCTGTCATCCGTAACTGGCCTTGGACCTGAAAGTACCAGTTACTATTTTTATTAATTGTAATAAGATCATTTTTCTTATTGTATTTTAAAATTTGGACTTTATTTTGCTTTATAGCACTCTCCACGCTATTTTTGAAAGCAGCAACTGGGCATTTCACCTCCACGATTGTATTATCTGCTACTACTCCATCTGGCGTGGCACCCATGTAAGGGAACTCATGGTCTACAAAAAGACCACATTCTTTTATACATACATTTTCTTGGGTGGCCAGCTGCTGCAGCGCAAATTTTTCATTTTTTATTCCATGAGCCACTGATGCGATTGAGGAAATATTTTTTCTATACAATATGCTATTAACCAGGGCACCGAATTTTTTTTTTCGTTTGATTATAGCACCAAAGTTAGAAGCTGTTATCAGTAACCTCCTGATCTGTAACCACTCATTGCTTTCACGTTGCTGCGTAGTTCTCTCTTGAAGTCCTTTGCGATCACCCACCAATGATTCTAGGCTTGACATGAAACCAGCAGATGCTACTTTGTACACATCGTCAGACATGTCCGGTGCAGAAACTTTTGGCCCATAGTACAATTGCTTTTGCAATTTCCTAGTCCTATTTTTTTTCCTTTTCACGGCATTGGTTCTAGTTCTCTGATGCTGTCTCCTTTCTTCAAATTTTTTTAAATTGCCTTTAGGGCTTTTGCCCAAGATTTTTTTGTGTAAAGCATATAATGCTCTTTTTGTGTTGTACGACACAACAGCTGCTGAGCATCTAGACTGGTACGACCGTCTTTGGGAAAAATTTATTTATTTATTTATTTATTTATTTATTTATTAGGAAGACCAACAGCATTTAACAATGGATCATAAAAAAAAAATCAATATGCAACGTACAGCCAATTATAGGTCTTCACCTATAGTGTTTCAGTAGAACAAATCAAAAATGTGACAGTAGAGCACATCCACAAATTAATACATACATAGTACATTGATAAATATAATACACTAAATAAGTAACAACTGTAACAACAAAAAACAATATATCAGTAACAACTATATAAACAATAATTTAAAAGAGAGAATTTGCAAATCTACAGTAAATTATCCCAATTTCTACTATGAAACCTATTAAAGAAATCAAGGCTAAGCAACCGCCTCACCAATGCTACATTTGAGTTAAAAATGTCAAAGTCGTGCATTTTAATTGCTGAATTTACGGTCTTGCAAGCTCGCACCAGAAAAGAATTCTGCCGGTAATTGGATGTCGCAAAAGGTAGTTCAAGAGGTACATAGTGTCTCAATGGTCTGATAGGTACTTTTATATTAATTTCTGATAGTATAAATTCACTGTCGACCTGATTATTTAAAATTTTTAATAAGTAAACGACATCTGCAATTTGACGCCTGGTAACCAAAGGGAGTATGTGAAATCTTGCGCATAGTCGATGATATTCTTCCGATTTGTACGCTACTTTACTGCGATAACATAGATGTCTAATGAATTTTCTCTGTATACTCTCAATCCTGTCTATATATTTATTATATCTTGGATTCCAAACTTCAGTTCCATACTCCAGTTTGCTTCGTACGTATGTGCAATACAATATTTTTAACGTTTTAATTTCTCTAAAACAAGTCGATGCACGCAGGATAAACCCAAGAGCCTGTGATGCCTTTTTTACGATGCCGTCGATGTGTTCATCAAAAAGTAATTTTGAGTCATATACGATCCCTAAATCACGAATAGATTGGAATTTTGACAGTTTCTGTCCCTTTAAAAAATAATCTGATGCAAATACGTGGGGTCTCCTAGTATAAGTGACGACCGAGCATTTTAATGGATTCAGTTCTAACTTATTATGAGCACAATAGTCATCAAGGCGTGATAAATCATCTTGAAGGGCATGTACATCTGCCTGAGATGATATAGGTGCGTAAATTTTCATGTCATCTGCAAAGCAGAGTATTCTTGAAAAGTGAAAACAATCAGCTATGTCATTTACAAAGATTACAAACAATAAAGGCCCCAAAAGAGACCCTTGCGGCACACCACTTGGGACCCTGACCCAGCTAGAAATACAATTATTTAGCGCTACTGCTTGAGACCTATTATCTATATATGATTTAAACCACCTCAGCAGGTCACCTCTTATTCCTATGGATGCCAGTTTACGAATTAAAGTGGAATGATCAATCCTGTCGAAACACTTGCTGTAATCAGTGTAAACGACATCGATTTGCTTTACTCTACTCATATTATCCGTGATAAAATCATCTAAAATTATAAGATTGGAGGTAGTAGATTTGCCTTTGACAAACCCATGCTGGCAATTATTAATAGAGGTTTTGATCGCTGCATATAACTGAGTGTGAACGATCTTCTCCAATACCTTAGCAATTAAGCAAAGCTTTGATACAGGACGATAGTTAGCCACATCCGTCTTAGGACCTTTCTTATAAATTGGTGTTATAAACGCTGATTTCCATACCGTAGGCATAACACATTCAGTTAATGATTTTCTAAACAGTAAGCTGATAGGCAGTGATAGCGTATCAGCGCAGCTAACTAAAAGGATAGCAGGAATTTTATCAGGACCTGCTGATTTACACAGATCTAAACCTTGTAATAATTTTGCTACTTGATCCTGTTCAATTTCAATACTATAGATATCTGACACTGATTTAGAATCATCAAAATTAAAATTATTGTTATCATTAGAAGTACCGGTGTTTAGAAAAGTCGAGGCGAAATAATTGGAAAATAAATTACATATTTCGTTCGAGCCGGTAGCCACGGTGTTGCCATAGTTGACAGTACTCGGTATGTTAGATGATTTAGATCTAGATTTAATATATTTCCAAAAATACTTTGGATTATTTGTAATAGAATTTTCCACGGATTTAATATAATTATGGTAACACTCAGTCTCTAGTTTTTTTACTCTAGCTCTTAAAAGCTCATAACTATTGCGGTCAGATATGTTGCCATATCTTGAGAATTTTTTATGAAATTTAGTCTTTTCCTTTATAATTTTTATTAATGCTGCTGTATACCATGCCGGGTACCTATCATTCCTAACTTGTTTGGTTGGAACATACTTCAAAATTAATTTATTAAGTAACGCATAAAAGCATTCTACTGCATTCTCGGTAGTTAAATTAACGAATTCGCCCGCCCAGTTGGTGTTTTTAATATCTAGATTCATACTAGCGAAATCACATTTAGAAAACACCAGTTTAGTACGCGTAGCTGGCTTTAAGTACGATAATTGCATGAATTTCAAATCAATAACGAGTGCTTTGTGGTGAGGATCAAGAGGAACTAAAGGCTCCTCACATTCGGATACCGTTACAGTATCATTTGACAACACGAGGTCCAAAATTCTCCCGTAGATGTTTACAATACCGTTAAATTGATGTAAATCATTAGTATATAAAGCATCAATTAATGAGCATTCATCTACAGAACGTACATTGCTATGCAACATATATGATTCAGGATTGTTATTGTTACTGGACCAGGTAATACCACTCATATTAAAATCGCCTATTATTAAATATTTGTCATTCGAATTATTGATTATTATATCTTCCAGCTTAAAAATAAAGTTATTTAATTGGGACGAAAACGATAAGCCAAGACTTTGCTTACATAAATATATAACACATATATTTAAATTGAAACTGAATGATGCGTCAACATTAACTTGCTTAATGGGTAAAGTTACCCACATGTCCTCCGCCGAGCTAACAAAGCCTGGCTGGGGCAGCGCACATAATTCCTTACGAACTGCTATCAATACTCCACCACCGCGTGTCTGACCTGTACACTCATAGTCCCTATCCCGCCGCCACACTATAAAACGATCATCAAACAACTCGCCGTCACCCACACCAGGCAACAACCACGTTTCCGTTAATAATATTACATCGTAAGTACAACAACTTAAGTTACGATAGAATTGTATTGTCTTGGAACGTAACCCACGTACATTCTGGTAGTACACCTTTAAATTTTTACAAGAGAACATTGTTTACAATTAAATAACAATAGACTATACATATATAAGGCACATACTCTGTTAGTCTGTAAACTGCGTGACGCTAAAAAGTTTACATTGACACAAATATCATAAATGTGAGTAGATTGAAATAAATAACAATATACCACAGTAAGGAGTGCAAAATTATTCACTTTCAAATAACGAGTAACTATGCAAGCAAGACAGCAATATAGCGTGTAGCACGAGCGAGTAAGCAAGACACAAATAGTTCTGTGCATTAATGCTGCGACGTAAACATTGCAAAAGAGATAATAACATATTGGTGCCTGGTAGAATAGCGAGGCAGGTGAGCTCAACCTTTTATAATAATATGAGATATATAAGAAATCAACTGTTATAACAATTATTATTAGCTTAATAGTAAGAAAGTAATTATTAAAATTGGTAAACAATTGAATGTACAATTGAATAGAGTAACATATTAGGTCAGCTTGTTTAAATCACTGTCTTGCCGAATAACAAATGTTTTAGAGGTAATGTCTTTCCTTATGTGAATTTTACCATGCTTTACCCAGACGAAGGCGAATTTTTTTTCTTTAGCGGCGGTCTTCACTCCATTCAGTAACTTTTTGGACTCCACGCTTAGATGATCGTTTACGTAGACCCGTTGTGATAAATCTCGAAATCCCAAGTCAGATGCAGACAGTTGCTTTTGGGCTCGCGCCGCCGCGATAAAATCTTCCTTTATATATCTGTTTAGGAAGTTGACCACGATTAATTTTTCCTTAGAATTTTTCATAGGAACTCTCGAGATGTAATTTATTTGTGACTTGGGAGCATACATGAGGCCATACATGTTTATGGATTCTTTAAATGCTTCACATATGATTGTGGCCTCCATGCCACTGGCTGTACCCTCATAATTCTTATAACAAATGTGTTCTTTGGGGTCTTTTTTAATTTTATCAGCCCTGGCACATATTAGGCAATATTTATTTTTAACGCCAATAAAAAGTACTTCCCCAAATTTTCGTCCTACAATAGCAGCAACTCCCGACATTGCATTATAATTATTCCCGTAAGAGCGTTTACTCCAAGCACCATCCGCAAACACATCTATGACAGGTATGCCATTGAAAATTCTGCCGTCTTGGATGGCCGCTTCCCTTTCACGAGCAGCTGCTCGTTCCATTGCTTCCGTCGCCGTAGCTTCCCACTCATCAAAAATGAAATCTTGTATTTTGGCATAATACTTTTCGCGAAAAATAGGAATATCATTGGCAGACATGCTCTCCTCGAATTGCGAATACCCTATTCCAGATGCTATTATTCCAGATACTGCTGCACTGTTAATATTAACGTTCTCGCTGAGTGGATCATCAGTGCACACTTTAAAAGTTCCTTTGCATATTTCGCATTGAAATGTCAAATATGAAATGAGTCCAGTTCGCTTTTCTGTAACTAATCTCAAGTCGCTGAAACCACATTTAAATAAAGATTCGTGCTTCATTTGTTGCAACTGATTTAAAAAGTGTGCTATATCTACGATTCTCCGACCGCTAATATCTGACGCCGATTTTGTTTCGCAGTCAAGCTCGACTAAGTACGGCAGGTCTTCCGAAATGCTGGAACAACAAGGATAATCGTAGTATTATGAGAAGATTCCATTACGATACTTTCACTGTCAATTTTTAAATTATGAAGCTGGCTTACTCAGGTGGACTTGGAGTCACTATTTCACGCGTAAGTGTTGCCTCCTCTACGTAAGGCAGGTTTTCTGGAGCACTGCAACAGTAAAGATATGTGTACTGTTAGGATATTTTTCTTACGATAGTAATAATTAAATCTAAATATATGGATGGAGATAGCTTACTGAGACACACTTGGTTGTGGAGTCACAATTTCCCGCGTAATTATTTCACCTTCCGCTTTCTCCAAGTATGGCTGGTTTCCTGTGGTGCTGTAACAGTAGATATACGAGTACTGTTATAATACAATTTTCTCGCAATAATTAGAAACAGATGGTCTTGGGGTATCTATTTCTCATGTAGGTGTTTTTCTTTCTGCTCCGTTTAACTACAGAAGGTTTTTTATTTCTAAAGTACTGCTAAAATAAAGATACGTGTTAATGTTTTGTTTGATACTATTGTTATGCAATAATTATACATATTAAATCATTGAAATATCTTACTGAGAAATACTTGTTTCTGAAGTTACTAACAACACAACAACAACCCGTTCCGTGTAACCCTGTAGTAATGTTAGGTAGGTATGTAAAGTAGGTACACAGGGTTATACGTAAAGGGTATGCTATTTATAAGAAAAAAAAAACAAATAACGAATCCGTAGTCAAAGTAAAATTAGTAAGTCAGAATAAAAACACCGGCTATAATACAACTGGTATGTCAGTTCTGTTCTCAGGCTTATTCTTGAAAATACAAATAATTAATCCAGTCATAGAAAAACAACCGGTATGTATAAATAAAAATATCGGTTATAATAAAAACGGCATGTCCGCCCTACAACACTTATTCTAGAAAATACAAATAATGAATCCAGACATAGTAAAACAACTGGTATTAACTTCGCCCGTCTCGTCACTAAGTAAAAAAATAATAAAAAAGTATGAATAAAAATAACGGTTATAATAAAACCGGTATGTCGGCCCTATATAACTAGCTTATTCTTGAAAATACAAATTATGAATAGTCATAGTAAAACAACCGGTATGTATGAATAAAAATATCGGTTATAATAAAACCGGTAGGTATGTCTACCCTCTATAACAGGCTTATTCTTGAGTACGAAATTAGATAGTATATGTGCGTATATTATCATGTAAGCTCTGACGAAAATCTAGTGAATATAAATGTATGAGATAGGATATATATATATATATATATATATATATTGTGTAGTAGTGGCTGGGCACACCAAGCAGTAGTGTGCAAGCAGTACTGTGTTCCGGTTCAAAGGGCAATGTTTCCAGTGAAATTACAGGGCATATAGAGATTTTCCATCTTATATCTCGCGGTGACGAGCACAGTGCATTGCCATCCAGGGTTTTGAAATGTCGAAGTTCAAAATTCTCAGTGGCACTGAACTGTTATGGGCAAGCGTGACGCTTAGCATCAGGCGAGCGAATTGCTGGTCTCGTCTCTGTCACATGAAAAAATAAAAAAAACCTTATAATTACAAATACATTTTGTACTATTATGAATTTTACTAAGTAACTTACTCAAAGAAACTCGGTGTAACTGGTCTAAAATTTTCATATACCACATCAGAAGATTCTGGTAAATTTGGTGGTAGCTATACTTCTGCATTATCATCATGGGATTGTTCCCCAGACAATTCTTTATTTATGTTCGGGGGGCTGTAAAAATAAAAATAAATTTTATACCCATATGATATTTCTGTTATCGATAAATGTAATCGATTTCTATTATCGGTAAATCCATCGATATAAAATCAAACATAAAATGTAAGAAAATCCTAATACAGGCGTGGCAAATAAGACAAAGCCGGCTGGCTATACGAATAGGAATATTATAATATTATTCATATTAGTTTTGGAATCGTAACCAAGAATCATAATCATTATTATGGTCACCTTACTTTCATCATCATATAATATTTTGTCATACTACGTATAATCACTTACAGATAGCTATAGCTATAGTTATAGGTAGCTAGATACTAGATAGGTATACTAGAAGTGTTAGGAGTTAGGTACTTACCTACGCAAAGACAATGAATGAAAACAAGTAGGTAGGTAGGTACTTACATATTCTTCTTCAAGTTCAATAATCTGCTTCTCTTGTACTTCCGAACAGATTGTTTTTTTTTTCTACATATTTTATTTCCCATGTTCACTTGAAGACAAGTAGGTTGCTTACCAAACCTATTCTACTTGATACGGACTAAATGTAGTCGATCACCCGGCGTGCTGGAGGTTCGATACAAGCTGTACACGTCTGCTCTCGCCAATGCACTCCGGCTGACTGGCGGGGGTCGGGAACCATGGTAATGCCTGCATACACAGCGTGCGCGCTTTGAAATATTTTCAATATTTATTTTGAATTTTTTTCTACAAATGATCTTAGGCTTTTCCAAAAAACTGAGCTTATAATTCGATTTTAATGTTTGTTCTGCTTACATATACAGGGTGTCCCAGAACTCAACGTCAAGCCGAAACGGGGTGACAGGATAGATCATAACCATCACGAGAAAAATCAGAAAAAAAATCTATCCCATGCAGTTTGGAAATTATGGGCATTTTAAGAAAAACCTAGAAATTTGGTCTAACTGTACCATTTTTCGGTTATTGTGGTTAATTTTTATTATTTTTGGTCATTTAAACTTTGGAACCGTAACCCTAAATAACATCTCGAGAATCACAGTCTAAAATAATGACACAATTACCCCAAGTTTCCTAGAATTTAGACTATTTGTTAAACTATGAATTTAAAATTTTCAAACTTTGTCGACTTTGAAACACCCTCCTTTAAAAAAAATGTACTAGAGTGCCTTGGCAAGTGCCATTAAGAGTTGGCGCATTTAATCAGGATTGTAAAATGGTACAATACTTGTAAGTTTCGTACTAAAAAAAACGAGTAAAAAATAAAAACCTCAAGTAACCCGATTTTTGCTAACCCATTTTACTCAGTTAAAATGTTTTTTATTCGCACAAGCCCTTGGTAGGTTCTTTATTTTACGGTAAAATGATGAGAGATATGGATAGTGGACATGTTTGCCATGAGCGAGCGAGACAGATAGTGACGCCACTTTTACCAAAGCAACAAAATACTAATAAAATAATGAAAAATGTTGACCTTGTTTTGTTTAGGTTTATTGGAATAAAAGTCAGATTTGAAAATAACATTTTTTATTAAAACAAATGTTCAAATTGTTTACCATCAGCTTCAACACACGCCCTACATCTTCTTAAAAAAGATCTACTTATTAGCCGGGCATATCCTCGAGAGTTGATGTCCTCAGCAGCTTGAGAAATTCGTTCACGCAGCTCGGCTACGCTCTCAATGGGCTTAGAATAAACTTTTTCTTTGAGAACGCCCCAATAAAAAAAATCCAGGGGATTTAAATCTGGGGAACGGGCTGGCCACGAGATAGTGCCTGAACGTCCAATCCACCTTCCCGGATATTCTTGGTCAAGGAAATCTCTTACTTGCACTGCGTAATGCGCTGGGCAGCCATCTTGTTGATACCACATGTGGCAACGATCTGTTAGTGGTACGTCCTCTAACAAACTTGGTAAATTTTCTCGTAAAAAATTTAGGTAATTCGTGCCATTCAAATTCTCAGGCAGCTCAAAAGGCCCAACTATTTTGCCGTTTAAAATTCCTGTCCACAGGTTAACTTTAAAGCGATATTGGGATCGGTCTTCTCGCATTAAATGTGGATTCTCCACATGCCACTCATGAAAATTGTGTAAGTTTATGTAGCCATCTTTTTTAAATGTAGATTCATCTGACCAGAGAATTTTTTGGATGAATTGGGGATTTTCATTATGCCTCTGTAGCATTGTTCTACAAAATGAAATCCTTTCAGGATAATCTCGAGGGAGAAGACTTTGAACTCGTTGTACGTGAAATGGATGCATTTCAGCTCTTTGTAAAATACGATGTGCTGTGCTTTTGGGTATTCCCGTTCTTTCTTCAATTCCACGAACGGAAATACTTGGGTCATCTGCGACCTCTTCCAACACTTCTTCTTCGTAAGGAAAGCGAGGTCTACCTCCAGCCCGTATTTGATTCGGGAAATGGCCGTCCTCTGTGAGTGAATGGTGCACATTAACAAACACGCGGTGATCCGGATAGCGCTCTAAATTTGGATATCTTTCACGATAAAGTCTAGCGGCGGCACTTGCGTTGCATCTGCATTCCCCATAAATGAGATGCATGTTCGCATATTCTTGTGAAGTGTAGCGCGTAGGCATAGTGATGAGAAGGATGTCAACACAAAAGTCCAATTCCAAAAGAGAGAAGCCAAAGTTGCCGGTATGTAATCAACAAGTCCAATTCACAAAAATCCAAGTCCAAAAAGAAAAGCCAAAGTTGTCAGTACTAAATTAACACAAGCGAATACGGAAAGGTGCGCAGTAGACGAATGAGCGAAATGTACTAACTGGTGTCAGACTGGCAGCGTAGCTATTTGCTTGGTATGGCGTCTGTATCTGTTTCATTCGCACTCGTTTAAACGATGCATCTCCGTCTCACTGCGTGGCGTCACTATCTGTCTCGCTCGCTCATGGCAAACATGTCCACTATCCATCTCTCTCATCATTTTGCCGTAAAATAAAGAACCTACCAAGGGCTTGTGCGAATAAAAAACATTTTTCCTGAGTAAAATGGGTTAGCAAAAATCGGGTTACTTGAGGTTTTTATTTTTTACTCGTTTTTTTTAGTACGAAACTTACAAGTATTGTACCATTTTACAATCCTGATTAAATGCCCCAACTCTTAATGGCACTTGCCAAGGCACTCTAGTACATTTTTTTTAAAGGAGGGTGTTTCAAAGTCGACAAAGTTTGAAAATTTTAAATTCATAGTTTAACAAATAGTCTAAATTCTAGGAAACTTGGGGTAATTGTGTCATTATTTTAGACTGTGATTCTCGAGATGTTATTTAGGGTTACGGTTCCAAAGTTTAAATGACCAAAAATAATAAAAATTAACCACAATAACCGAAAAATGGTACAGTTAGACCAAATTTCTAGGTTTTTCTTAAAATGCCCATAATTTTCAAACTGCATGGGATAGATTTTTTTTCTGATTTTTCTCGTGATGGTTATGATCTATCCTGTCACCCCGTTTCGGCTTGACGTTGAGTTCTGGGACACCCTGTATTTTTTTTTGTAATAATATTGCCGATAGAAACTGAATGGCATTGATTGATTCCACCGACGAGAATGTGAAATAGGGCGATTTTTGGGAAAGTTTCCGATTTTTTTCTATCGAATCAAATTTCTTTAATCGTGTTTCGGCAACGATATTTATATAAAGCATTTTGTAAACTTTAATTGTACATAAAACAATAACGTTAATTTACAGTTTTCTGTCCAACTTTAAATATTCGTGAGAACGAATCGTCAATTTTGAAGCATATCTCATCTTAAATCTTCATAGAGTTTGAGAAAAACACCGCTTTGGCTTCGGTTTGATACAAACGGATGTATCCATATTTTTTTCTTTTTTCGTTTCATCTTTTTGCGACGCTGGTAATAATATAATAACAGTGCAGTAATTTCCACGTCCATTCCTAACTGTGTCGAGGCAGAACTGAATGCCAGTGAATGCATTGGCGTCGCGATTTGGTGACTCAGTCTGGCGACGCAGGGACGCCAGACGTCGCCATGGCATCTTGGTGAGGTATGGCCCTAATTAACGATTTTATTTGATTATCTGGTCAGTTGACAGGACTGTCAAATTAAGCGCCGTAATCGTTTGTCAAGCGCCATTTTGAGTTTCTGAAACGCTTGTCACGCCATAATCATAGATTTATCTAATGTCAAAAGCTTGGTCAAGTAATCGGTGCCTGTGGACGAATTAAAGTGTAATCAAAATTGTTTAATTACGTAAAACTTCAAGTTTTTTTAAATTTTTACTTAGAAGGTATGTATACCTACTATGTATAGCATAATTACAATGAAAACAGAATATTTTTGAAACGTATTTGTGATATAAAGTTAATTTGTTTTTGTAGAAAGCATCATGTCTCTGTCGGATCTAAGCATCAGCATGAGCACTTCTAGCAGTGAGGAAGATCAGGCAAGGCCGCGAGTATTTAAAGCAAGAATGAATCCTTTAGAATTCTACAATGACGAAGAGTTTAAGAATCGATACAGGATGACAAAATCTGTGATAATGCTGCTGGTTAACATGATAGCAGATAAAATTAAACCATTTACACTTTTTATATTATATATATTTTCACGTTTTATAGCCTTTGGTATGGGGAGAATTTCATTAAAATCTTGTGAACTTGATGGTTGTGGCTCTGTTATTGTGTAATTTTGTGAACAGGATGGTTGTTGTTTATCGTCAAGTGGCAATACTTCACAAATTGTCATATTTTCATCTGAAAAGTATATGATTATGTTAGAATAATGATAAGCCGTAATTGTTAATATTTAATATCACATGTTCCCCACAATGAAACCCTTAGGCCAGCTGAAAATTACATAGTATTAAATTAATGTTTATAAAAGAATTATGAACAACCTGAAGAGTCTCATATGATTAAGGGCTAGGCACAGAAGTAGGTCAAGTACTGTATTTTCTTTGATAGCCTATTTATATTATTTTTAGGTAAAAATAAAATAGGAGAAAAAAATGATTTCATGATTCTAACTAACCAGTAAACAGTACCAAAACTCTAGCCAATGTAGTTTTATCACTAAGTAGATAGTAAGAAACATTCTTTGATCTATGAGATTGTAAAGTTCTTATTATGTGTAAATTGTGGAATGTATAAGAATGTCAATATAATTATGGTAAATGCAGTTTGCATTATATTTACTTATACATATGAAACAGATATTAAATATTAAAATACTTGGTCTGTGTACTAAATATACAATTGTTGCTATACTGTATCAATATAGTTAAAACATACCATTTAAGAAATAACTTGATGCACTGTCACAGTTATTTGACAGTGGTTTCACCTGGTCACCCATAATTGCTAACATTTGAGCACCAACACTACTAAGCACAGGTACACCACCACCAGTTGCCATGACACCTTTCTATGAATATAACATTATTTATTAAAATAGCAGGCAATTTGGCTATGATTTTACAAGTTTTACAAATAATATAATTACAATATTTAATAAAAAATGTTAATTCGTACCTTATCAGCTACTTTATCTTTTTTTAATTGTTTTAATAAGTTGTGTACTTCAACCACTTCTGTGTGTATCTTTGGCTGAAACATTAATTTGGCTATGAAGATGTACTGTTGTTACTTCTTTTAATTTTTAATTACTTATATTATTCATATTCATGGACATTTCACACAACGTATCAACATATCGATATAATAGTGAAGTACCACAAAATATTCTAGTAGGGTTTATTTTTATTATTTTATACTATGAAGGATAAGGATAAGTAAAAATGCAAAACAATAAAGATTTTTCAGATTATACTTTTTTTTCCCTCTTATTCTATGGGCTTTATATTTTGCCAAGGCTATTTGTTGAAGTGCACACATCTGATTTAACATACTTTCTGGTAAACCTCCTTTTAAAATTATATTTATTATGTTACACCAATTATGAACATGGGTGCGTATCATTAAACTAAATAACCATTGTTTTACCTCGGTTATGTGATGTGTACATCCCAACCAATTTACATCAAATTTCTTTAAAATTTCTATGTTCAATCGTTTTTTTATGCAATTTTTGTAGGCATACTTATTCAAATAATCGTGTATAAGCCCCGAGATATTATCTAATATATAAAATTCACGTGTCACAGTGTTAGTTACCGTACTCCTCCGAAACGGCTTGACCAATTCTTCTCAAATTTTGCATACATATTCAGTAGGTCTGAGAATCGGCCAACATCTATTTTTCAAACTTTTTTTTTTTAGTACTTATGGCAAAACAACGTTTGCCGGGTCAGCTAGTCTCTATATAACATTAAAAACTTCTTTAATGGTTAAGTTAGATTACGATGCTTTAAAAGGTTGTATTCTCGTTGTTCAATCCATTTATGAAACACATCTCTATTTATTTGGGTAAAGGATTCAGAGCAACTTCTGCAGCTAAACTTCTTTGGCAATCTTCTACACATATACCCTGCTGTATATTCAGAAGAGTGCACACGCAATCTCTAATTCACTGCATTTATCGCTTGATTACTATTATTGGCAATATTTTGAGTTATTGTTATGGGATTTTCTATATTCTCTTCAAATGATGATGAGATACTGTCACCAATATTTGAAGTGGATAAAAGTTTTAAGAAATCTATGATGGTGTCTCCTTTGTCCTCCTCACAGTTTGCATATAATCAATGTGGACCCATAACATTGGACATAAGCAGCGATTTGAATGCATTTATGAAAGTATTTGCATCAGGATTGACATTTCTATAGTTGATGGCTCTGATCCTACCAAAAAAATTCTCCAGAGGATCCTGGTTTACATTTCGAGGATAAAAATATTCTATATTATATTTTTCAAACAACAATTTTGACAACCTTTCAAAACTTTCTATAGTTGTAACCCATCCATTAAGAGAAGGAACTCGAACCTTATACATTTTATTATGTTTGCAGGCTCTCTTGCTACTTTTATCAAGAAATTGAATATTTTTCAATATTTGTTTTGATTCTGTCCAAAAAGTGTAGAGTTGATGAGAGTTTCGCTTTATTGGTCCACGTAATTTGCCTCGAACAGAGCTCCCTCGAGATCCATTCACACTATCAAATAGCTTGTCGATAAATTCCACAGCTTCGCTTGTAGTGGCCATTGTCTCACTTACATTTTGACCAGAAGCTGTAGTTTCTGAAACATTTTAATAAGTAAATAAATAACAATAAACATTCACAAACATTTCAATATCCTCTAGTTTTTCGTTAAAGTCTAACAGTTAGACGCTATATAAATAAGTAACAGTAAAATGAATGAGTGAGAGATTATAAGGATGATTTTAGTATTATTAGATAATGTATTTATTATAATGTATTATAGCCTTTATTTCAGATTACAAAATTTTATGTTACAATTAAATTAATTACATTTACATGTCATATTATTAATATTATTATCATTATTTTATTTTCCATAACTTTCATGTCAAGTGTTTTGTATCTGTTTGCCCTTTGGCAAAGGCCTCTCTCTAATGTATAATTTAAACAAAATGATACTTACTGAATAATGCAGTATATTTAAGCATTCCACTGGTAGTTGCACTCAAAGTTTGGGCAGCTACACTAACCTTCATCTTCTTCATTTTTTCTTCATAAACATGATGATGCTCGGTTAATTTTTTATGCATTCTAGTATGACCCAGTTGGCAATCAGCATTGAATACAGCTATAATATCATTCCAAGAGGCAACCTTATCTTTGAAAAGCATGTCCTTTGTAAGTAAGTTGTTCCTAAGGCCTTTGAGTAGGTGTGGGGATCACATCCTTCCAGGCTTGCAGCCTGGAGCTGGGCTTGATGTTACGGCCCACAGGTGCCTACCATATCTGTTGGTCTCCCTAACAATGTGCGCGATTATACTGGTATCCCAAATTTTCAAAAAAACTTCCGAGGGAGTTACCTCCGCATTTTCAAAGGTCGGGCCAGACGGAACAGTGAAGTCTTCCCTACTCCCCTCAAAATTCTCCGCCTCGCTTCTCCAATTAAAGCTGAGCAGGTCTTGTTCAGGTCCGGTGTTTACGGCGGTCCGAAGAACCAAGTCGGCTTGAGCGTCCACTATTCTCACCGCCTTGGCTAGTGACGGGTCCGGTAAACTGTCGCAGTCCACCGGATACTCGTCGACTGTTCGCGATTTCTGACCATTTTCAGGTTCGCCATCACTTTCATTTTCCACATCGCTGCCATCGCCTGGCCCTAGAAAGTCGCGCTCGATGTCGACTTCAATATCTAGGGTAAGTAAATAAAGAAATTTTAATTAAATCATCTTAGGAGGCGACACATTAAATGCAAATAATAGTCTAACTTACCCAACTCGTAAGTACTCCTTCCAGAGCCAGGCGCCGTTGTCGTAGTGGTAGAAGCTGAAAAATTCATAAATTTTAGTGAAATTAGTCAAATGTCCAAAAAAAACCAATAAAAAACTCTTAATATGATACTAACAAGGTGTAAATCCCACAAACTCTATTTCTACCGGCAAGGGGCTTTGCGGCAATACAGCACTTTGTACAACGCCCGTCGATGGCGTGAGCTCGATTTTGCGAGACCTGTCAATAAAAAGTGGTGAAAACAATGAGTTTTGTGTATATTTTTATGAATCGACCTCATAAACGCATTCACCAGTCGGTGAAACAGAATACCCTACTTCTTTTGAGGCGGGCTCCGTTCAACAGGTACGGTGTGGGACTCTGCTGAAGGCCCCGGGATCACATCTGCGATGGAAGGCCACACTTCTTCGGCCGCATCGGTAGCATCTAGAATAAATAAAAAAGAACATAAAGTCAAGTAAGCCAGATCAATAATAATAATTTCTGTTATAGTAGGAACTTTTAATCTTACCCATGACAGATTCTGCAGCGGTTAGCGATGCATTCGCTCGGGCATGCAGCATTGATGGCAAGATTATTAATCGCACATCAGGAGGTGTGCCCTCAATAATCGAGTCGGCGTCTTCCTCCTCGGCGCCTTCCTCCTCGGCGATATCTAGAAGACGATATCGAGGATATATATACTGAATAAAAAAAGAATGTTTTTGAAAATATTTAGAGCCACCTACCATGCAAATGTTGGACCTCCCACGACTGAGGTTTACGTGGCGGCGGGATAACTGGTACCCCCGGTAAAAGTGGACACGGGGACCAGACCCGCGCATCGTCGCTAGTTTTAGCCTTTCGTTTTCTATAAATAAAGTAATGCTGAATGAATACCACAAACATGTTCGACACTAACAAGCTAGCGACACTACGAGCAGGTAAAATTTTGAATTCATTTTTGAATTTACTTACTTTGGCTCTGGAGCATCGGGCATCATAAAGCTGCCTACTTGTTTAGCCTCCCTGAGCATGGCAAGGCGCTTTCTTTGCTCCGGAGTCAACTTTGCCAGATTTTTGGCATCTGACGCCCTCGCTACTTTAATGGCTTTTAATTGTTCTGTTATAGAACTGGGACTGAAAACAGAAATCAAATGAATGAATGCTGCTTGAATAATTTAATATTATAAAGGGTAATTATGTTGATTTTACCGTGATCTCTCTACGGACGGGCCAGGAGTAGGCTCCACAGCCTCCGCATTTCCACTCTCAGAACTAAACATGAAAATGAAATTAATGAAACTAACGTTAAAAAAAATGGAACTGAAAACAGAAATCAAATGAATGAATGCTGCTTGAATAATTTAATATTATAAAGGGTAATTATGTTGATTTTACCGTGATCTCTCTACGGACGGGCCAGGAGTAGGCTCCACAGCCTGCGCATTTCCACTGTCAGAACTAAACATGAAAATGAAACTAAAGTAAAAAAAAAATATATAAATAACAAATTGGTTAGCATAGCTTACATCGGAAAAGATAAGGTACGTGCACAGCGTGGCTTAGAACTTCCTCCTCTCTGACCTCCTCTCCGACCACCTCTCTGAGCACGAGTACCGCGACCGCGAGGCATTTTTGTTTTACCTTTGGCAACTGCAATGTAAGTCCTTACTAATTTATAAATGTAAAAAGCAGAATGAAAGCCTTAAAGTTATGTCGAGCTTATGTGTTAATACTTGTAACCAAACCATAGTGCGATTTAAAACAACTGTACAACAATATATTGAGGTAGGTAGTAGTAAGCTTTTGTCTGATTTCTAAATTTCAGGCGTACGAAGTCGCGGGCAACAGCTAGTAAGCAATAAAGAAAAAAAATTCAAAACTTTTTCAAGTATTAATAAAATATTTTATCTCGTTTTAACTCTGATTCTAAGCGTCTGACGCAAAAAACTTACTTAATTTTGATGGTCGCAATACTACAATGTCCAATGTCTACAAGCTCAGACAAAAAAAAAAAAATTTTAATAATTTAAAAATTATATGTATAGATAATAAGTAGGCACAAAAACCAACAAAATAATAAATACATCCACACGCTCAGACCAAAAAAAAAAATCAAAATAATTTATAGTCTATTTTTTTTGCTCGGAGAGTAAAATGACATTTCCAGTGTTGCCTGTTTTTTGCAATTCAAAAATAGTGATGTGCCACCACTATCGAAAGTTAACGATAAATTGAATTTAGTACAGATTTTTGTAAGTTATCCTATAAAATTTGTAAATACTCCTTTTAAACGCAGAAAATAATACAAAATTTATAAATGTATATAATTTATTAATTAAACATATTTTTACATTAATCTGACAAAGATTCATCACTTAAATATTCAGAATCCTCCGTCACCTACTTCTATAATAAATCGATCAGTTATGCCGTCGACTATATGGCCCAATTGACACATTTTATCTTCAACTTTAATTACATGCGTTATGCAGTCTTTCCACCGCTGAGGAGTCACTTGACGAAGCCCTTCTTCAAAGAGGCTTCGTACTTCGTTCAGCTTAAAAGTTTTATTATTTTTTGCGACATGTCCCTTTACTTGAGCCCACACCAATTCTATTGGATTGAGCTCACAGTGGTAAGGGGGCAGTCGCAAAATAGTGACACCCCGTTCAGCAGCCATCTCATCGACAACATACTTTTCATAGGCTTTTTTGTGCTTTCTGGTAATTTCAAGTAACTCGCATTTCAACATTGTTTCTTCATAATTAATGTTTTTTGATTTTAGCCAATCTTGTATTTGCCCTTTACGCCAATTGGAAGTAGGTAACAGCTCCAGTTTCCTGGTGTGATATGGTGCATTATCTATAACGAGAACTGAATTGTCTTTTAATTTTGGAATAATATTTTTCAACCAATCTTCGTATTTTTCTGCGTTCATCTCCTTGTGGTAATCATCTAATCCTTTTTTTGCTTCAAATACCAAAAGTCCATCATCCACAAAACCCTCTTCACTTCCAATATGGGAGACTACGAGTCGTCTACCTTTGCCTGAAGGCCCTTTTAAGCCGGTAGTCAGGCCTTCCAGGAAAGCATGACGAGAAGACTGTATACTGGTATCCACCCAGTGCTTATTCTCAGTATGACCTAAAATTATTAATAGGTATGTAAATAAAATAATAAAAAGTACAAAAAATCAAATCAAAATCAAAGTTGATAATAATAATACGTACCTTCATTAATCCACGTTTCATCTTGATAATATATAAAGCGACCTTCCCTGCGAAATTCCTTGATTTTTTGGAGATATTTATGACGCCATAAAATAATATCCTCTCGGTCAATTAACGCACTACGCCGTTTTCTAGACATGTATTTAAATTGCACATGTTTCAATATTTTATATAATGTGCTTCTAGAAAATGATGGAAGTTCTGGGTCATCATTTACAACTTGAAGAATCTAAAAACAAACAGATGGTTTAGGTAATTATGCCGTTAAGTAATAGCTTCATTTTCTGCTATAGTCATAACGAACAATGAAATAATTTAGAATATAAAAGTAATAGTACTAGAATTACCTTGTCCAGGGATGGTGATTCGTTTCTATAAAAGAATTCATGTACTTTTCGGCGTATAGCCGAAAAGGTGAAATCGTCCAGTTTATCTTTAAAATTTAATTTACGACCAGGTGTCTTCGGAGCCGTCAAATTTTCATTTTCTTTGTGCTCTTTTAGCACTCTGTATACTGAAGTTTTCGAAATATTCAGTATTTCGGCAGTTTTTGAAACACATTCGGTTTTTTTTGGAGTCTCGGTTGGAGATTCGGTTCTTTTTTCTGTATGGACATATTTGTAGGCGTTCATAATCATTTCTTTTTCAGTTTGGCTAAAAGATGTGAGCTTACGTTTTTTTCTTGGCGATACAATTTCTTCATCACGCTTATGTGACGAAGTAGATGGAGCCTGAGCGTCCATTACAAATTGTTCAACAAAAACAAAAACGTAACAAAACCACAAAACTTAACACAAAAGAAAAAACAAAGAAACAGAAACAAACTCAACAAATATAACAAATAACTGGCTTTATAAGTATGGCACACACAGAAAACGCAACGAGCGCATTCGAACACTTCAGAGGTTGAAGGACGAATGAGTAAACAAAATGGCGTCCACTTGGCGTCCATTATAAGGATGTCGATCTGAGATCGATTAATCGAAGAAACGTTTATGGACCAATGAAATCGATTTTTTTAATCGATTCCTAGTACTGAATCGATCCAGTGAATCGATATTCCACCATTGAAAATCGAGAATCTGGAATCGAAATTCTATTTTATCTATTTTTCAAAATTCGAACTGCTTATCGTGCGGCCCCGCTCACGCTTATAGTATTTAATAGAAGAGTAAGCGGGACAGTATGATACGAACATCGAATTTCGATTATTATGGTGTCCTTTTTGTTTTCCATGATTGAATTAAAAGTATTGAAAATACTAACTCAAAAAGAAATCGAAAAAGATCGATTTTTAGAAAATCGATCTTTTAAACTCCGATGTTTTGGTGAATCGATTTTTTAGACTTCGATTCGAATCGATTCAAGAATCGATCTTTTTCGGTATGAATCGATATCCCTAGTCATTGTCAACATTGAGTTTACATTTTAATCGATTTGCAGA
Organism: Orgyia antiqua; assembly: GCA_916999025.1. NCBI lineage: Eukaryota > Metazoa > Arthropoda > Insecta > Lepidoptera > Erebidae > Orgyia > Orgyia antiqua. The sequence goes on along the minus strand of OU779873.1, from coordinate 13,039,192 downwards.
GACTATCGATAGAGACGACGCTTTACTAGTTAAGGAAAAATTGGGTATGTTTAATTTCTTTGGTACTCTAATTTAAAAACGATTTATGGTTAGTTTATTAGTTAGGAACGAATAAACCTTTAAATTTGCTTAATTTTAATGGTTTTTGTTTTCTTAAAATATTCAATGGCCAAACTACTTCTATCCGGGCCACAAACATTATCGATAGTTTCGAGCACTACGCAATAAAATCTGGTATCATTATTTCACAACTTGACATTTGCACTTGTCATTTCGCTCTCCGAGCAAAAAAAATAGAGTTTAGTAATTATTTAAAAATAATATTGTAATTATTTAAAAATAATTTTGTAATTATTTAAAAATAATTTTGTATTTATTTAAAAATAATAAGCACATAAAACGAACAAAATAAAAAAATACATTCATAAGCAGTTTTCATTGCCAAATGTTCCATTTAAAAACGCCTACAAAAGAAGTCAGTGTGCGTCTAGCCTTAAACCGAAAAAATGCTAACCCAAAACTTCACATTTGGAATTCAAAATTCTTGACACTTATTTCATATATTTTGCTCATGTTTTTTACTATTCCTGCTGGTGATTACTTGATGTAACATATTTATCACATTTAGTATGATAAAACAGCCAAAAAATAACATAAAATGAGAGTAAAATTATTGCGAAGGCGAACAAAGTAACCGTCAAAATGTACCACCAAATGTATCGGGTTCAGGAAAGGTAAATTTTTGTCTCTCATGCTAAAACCTTTATTTCTATGTATTAGTAGATAACTTACCTTGAAAATAACAAAAGAGCAAGTTAATTTATTCACAAAAAGTATTAAAATAGATTAATTAAAATGTCCGCAACGCACTCACTTCACAACACCAACGAGTAAGAAGTTTGACAGCGGTTTATTTTTCTTTTTTACGTTGCACGTCTCAATGTTTCAAGTTCATTTGGTGCATAATTTTACAAAGAAGCGAGATAGATTTATACAAATATACCCGAGAATAAAGAGACGGAAAAAAGTCATAGATTGTTACATGGTGGCGTGCAGATGTCGCATGTCAACTCCTACTTGACAGGCATTTTGGGTACAAAATTCCATGTCAAGTCTCACTTGACATGGCACTTTAGCGGGTGAATTACATTTGTAAGTTCCATCAAAACACTTGAGTCAATAGAAATAATTTCACTGATCAGGGAACTATCATCAATCTCAATGGGTTCAAGGCAATTTTGTTTTCTCGTTTCACTGGTAAATAAACTCGCACTACTACCCATAATTTGAGCCAGATCTTCCTCTTGAGTCAAACTATCTTGATTGAAAGACATTTCACCAACTTTTAGTCTTTGGTCTGTTTCAATATTGAATTTCTGATCTTGCGTTTGAAAGTTAGATGCATGACTGGTGTTCTCAAGAACTTTAAAGTCTTCTGAAACTAATGAGTTTTGATCTTGTTCAAGCAAAATATGTATTTTCGGAGAATGACAGTTACATAGACCGCGTCGGTCACCGCAAAAGCAACTTAGTTGCCTGTAAAATATAGTATTTTGCCCTCCTGACATAATTTGATGTAACTTCATAGTTTCAGGAACAGGCCGAATGTTGCCTGGTATAAGATGTTTCATATTGCTAATGTCATTATCAGCTATGAAAAAACATTTTACTGATTGCATGCTCTTTTCAAGGTATTGGTGAGCATGTTCAGCATCTATTATATCGTAACCATAAGACACGTGTTTGTCCAATTGACGTTTAACTGCTCCACCGATTCCATCAGCAACACCCTTACCATGACCACTCTCCGAAAATGACCAAGTATAGTAACCAGCGATAATTCTGTTTGCAAAAAGATTGATTAAAAAAAAATTTTTTTTTGCCTATATTGGCTACACGGACCATCGGAAAAAAATGAATTATTTCTATGTTTGGATCCAACTGCTTTGCGCATTTTAGAACGGGTAGTAAATGGGCCCAGATAGCATTGGGTTCATGGCAAGTATTGTTAGATATGGTGACGAATGATTGTGATTTACTTTTGAAGTATATCATGCCACAATGTAAAGATATATAGATAATTTATAAATAATAATAACTTTTTAAGCCCACTTCAATCGGGTTTCAGACCGGGGCACGGAACAGTCACGGCTTTGCTTAAAGTCACTGGTGACATTAGGTCAGGTATTGAAAATAATATGGTCACTGTATTAGTCCTAATAGATTTTTCTAACGCTTTCAATGTAGTGAACCATGATATCCTTCTGTCCGTTCTCTCTCACTTCATGATCTCTTCTGATGCCTTGCAATGGTTTTCCTCTTATCTTCGGGGACGCCAGCAGTCTGTTAGAGTAGACAATATCTTATCCGATTGGTGTGACCTAGTTTCTGGCGTCCCTCAGGGCGGAATTCTCTCTCCTCTTCTTTTCTCACTCTTCATTAATCTTTTAACTGCTGAACTTCGCTGCACGTATCATTCGTATGCTGATGACTTGCAGTTGTATACTCAAGCTGATGTGAATAACTTGCCATCAGCTATAAATATTATAAACCGGGATCTTGCAGCTATTTTTGACTGGACCTTAAAATTTGGCATAAAAGTAAACCCCGTCAAATGTCAAGCACTTTTAGTTGGTAGTCCATACATGCTTCGTAAGATTGAGACAAATACACTTCCGACTATTATATACAATGGATCGGTCATACCGTTTAGCTCGGATGTTAAAAACCTTGGCTTGCACTTAGACAACTTGCTTGATTGGCGATCGCAAGTCGCGAATGTTTCCCGTAAAGTTACAGGAACCCTGCGTGCTTTATATCGCCTTAGAAAAATTTTACCAGTAGCTACAAAAACAACGCTAATGCACACCTTAACTTTTCCTATCATCGATTACGCTGATGTGTGCTACTTCGACCTGAATGCAGATCTGCTCAATAAACTTGACCGTCTTCTCAATAATTGCATTCGATTCGTTTTTAACTTGCGCAAATATGACCACGTATCGTCCCTTCGTGCTCGCCTGAAATGGTTACCTATTAGACAACGACGTAGTTTGCGGGCGTTAACTATGCTGTTCACCATATTAAACTGTCCTGATTCTCCGCCTTACTTAAAGACTCGCTTTCAATATCTCTGCTCCACTCACGAAAGAAACCTTCGTTCTTCACATAATCTTCTTCTTACCTGTCCTCCTCACACCTCTCACTTAGTACACTCGTCTTTTAATATACAGTCAATTCTTCTTTGGAATTCGCTCCCTTCTGAGATCAGGGCTGCTAAATCTCGTCGGACGTTCAAAGCTAAAGTACGTGAACTCTACAGAAGTTAATTGGTAGAAGTATACTGTTAGTGTTTTCTCCACTGTTGGAAGTATATTATATGTATTTATGTATGGTTTATGTAGTGTATGTATAGCGAATATAACATACTAGTTATATTATTATGATATTTAAGTAAGTATGGTTTATGTAGTGTTTGTATAGCAAGTGTTATAATATTATTTATGTATTTTGTATGTATGAGCTTTATGTATTTCATTAAAATTATTATATACCTATAAGTTAAAATAAATAGCACCCACTTTAACTTTTTTCTGCACTTCTCGCTGGTTGACTGGAAGAAAATGCCGTTGGCATTAAGTCCACCATTGTACATAAATCATTTATTGTGTGCAAAAATTGTAAAATAAATAAATAAATAAATATATTGTTTTTTGAAGCTCCAAAATGCATTGCTTGTATTTCTGAACCAAGCTTACATTCGTAGTTTTCACTGAAATCGCACAAGATGGCTATTTCATTATCATGTAACCCATTAATGCATTTTAGATATTCACTCTACTGGTGCCTCCAGTTATAAATATGGGATTTAAACAATGGAAGTTCTTTTTGAAACTCAGAAACTAGGGTCTCCACAATTTGTTTTTTATGTTGTTTTGAATATTTTTTGGTAACAAACGTCTTGCCCGATTTTGTATAGCTATGACTTATTCTTTCCCACTTGAACCAGGTAATATCATCTTCCAGTTTTTCTACTTTGTATTGAAGCACAGGAATTTTGCAAATCATTTACTATACATACAGGTATATGACTTCCTGTCACATGTTGTTTGAGTAATTACGTCTTCTAGATTTGTATAACTTAAAATATAATTTTTTTTAAGGGCAGCAAACATATTTTCTACATTACTATGTTTTATACATAAACATGTCTCTCTATTTCTAACCGTGGGTGATAAAATATAAAACGGCTTGTATCTAAAAAAGCTTGTAAAACTGTACTTTCCTCCTTCTTTTTTGTAAATATTGTACAAGTTTGCTAATGTGTCTGTCAGGTACCATATCTGCATCTTTTTTTTCCCTCTTGTTCTTGTTTCATGTTTTCCCGCTGTACATCTACTTATGTCATCCCTGTTATAAAATTTCTCGATATCTTTTGGAATATTACACTTTGGTAGTTTCGTTTTTGTTTCTCGTATCCGGCTTTATAATCCTAAACATTTTGTTACGTCCATAACTGACTTGCTAGTTTTTACATTCTGATTAGTTGCTATATTTTTTAACAGTCGTTTTTCTTTTTGGGTATTTGCTTGTTGATAAACTGTTTTTAAAGAATATTCTAATACTTCTTGACGTGCTTGCAGCTTCTCAATTTCGCGATTCTTTGTTTTATGCAAAAGTTTTTCCCGGTAATAACGTTTGCGGCTGGTTTCTAACATCCTGTGTAATTTCTGTATTTTATCTAAAGCTTTCTTGTAATTAGCGCGCAAATTTTTATATCTTCGTCGAAATAAGTTGCTTACGTGAGTTTGGGTTTTCAACGGTTCTCTTGTCGGTTTCAAGTTTTCTTTATTACTTTTTTTAAGTTTTATTTTCTTCTTCTCATCGCTCCATAATTTTCGTTGTTTTATCTTTTCTTCTTCTGTAAGTTCTGATATCTTTTTCCGATTCTTTTTTAATCTTGCCAACTGTTTTTGGCGCTGGACTTCATATTTTTCAGGATTTTGTTTTAATTTTTCGCGATATCGCTTCGCTCTTTCTGCTGGGGTAAGCGCCATTCTCTACCGAACAAAATAATACTTTCTCCAATAACTATTAATTATTTCCTCCCAGGCAAACCTCGCACTCGTCTTTGGGAAAATGATCATAAATAGAATGCATACAAAAAGAACACCAAAAAATGGAGCACTGCAGTAATTTTCTAATATCGCTTTGACTCATCGCAAGAGTAAAATGCTGCAGTTTTATACTCTTGCTGATTTTTCGCTGACATCCGAAACACTTCTCAGTGATTATGAAATGTGTAACAGGCCAGGGCCACTTGGCATTATTAATGTAACATTGATTTAAATCAAAATATGTTAGAATTTTGTCAACGTCCCAATATACTACCATATCGGCTAGCAGAGTGATCATACATACGAGTAGGTATGTTAAATGCGAACTTATATCTGAAACAAGAAATGTATCATTTTTTGTAGTAAAATTGGATAATAAGTAGTCTATAGCAATTTTTACAGTCAATTTAGATTGAAATCCAATGAGTCGTTATGGGTATTACGTGCGTACAAACAAACAATACAAATTTTACCTCTTATCAAAATTAGGTAACACGTAGGTAAGTATCTATTACAAGATTAAATATTTCGTTGTACACTAAGCTTTATAATTCAAGTTCGTCACGATTTTATTCCGGTAGTATGTGACATGACGCACAGGAGGTGACATATTCATACGACGAAACTTTTAAAATTAAAAATAACTAATACTCTGTTAAATTAACTTGTTTTTAGCTTTATTAATCTAATATAGGTTAGTTTATGTTTTAAATACAATATGCCAAAGTAAAGAAAATTAATTTATTTACCTTTTAAATACTGTCACAATCCAGAAAACTTTTTCTGTACGCCGAAGACACCAACACTTTAGTCACAGACTTTGTCCCAACTGGCGTTTAAACAGTAATGGCGGTATCAAAATACGATCACAATGTTGCCAGGAAAGTAGAAAAAACACAAATTAGTAGATTTTGTCTTATGTAAGATATCAAATTCACCGTGACGATGTCGGATTTTCCGGTACTATGGTTTTCGTAGGACAACCTTAATTTAATTATATTGATTAAAAATAACTATAAATTAATCAGGTAAAGACCAAAAACACACTTTTAGACATAAATACATTATGTTCGAACACCTAAACATACGCAAAGCTCAATAGTCTACAAGTAAGAAGTATTCGAAATCTCCGAGAGCACCGTGGGACACACGAAATCTTCACTTCCTGTGGTGCTTTTTTTTAAATATAAATATATCTATCGTCTTTTTATGGTGTCTTTCAATTTAACTTGATTTTAAAATGTCTGCCATAATCATATAACATTTTACATCTACATGTGCCATATAAAAAAACAAAAATAAAAATGTTTGAAGTTGTGGGACAGTCCGATTTTGCTAAGGTCATTTTTTGTGAAAAACACCCAGGTAAGTCACAAATTCTCGAAAATTTTAGTTTAGTATTATTCATTTTTGACAGTTACTAAAGTCTTCGTATGCTTTAAGTAATGCTTGATCAATAAGATTTTCTCCTCTTTGTGGTGCAATTAGTTCATTGGATATAATGTGAATGGTGGGAGTTGAATAGTCTGGTTGGGTGATATAATTGGGTTGAATGCTGGTTTGAGGATTCGATGGTTGGTTTTGTGTTGGTGATTTGACTGGTAAGGATTCCGAATGTAACGTATGGGAAGTTGCTGGTTGGGCTGAAAATGAACTCGTTGGTTCCGAATACGACGTTGGGGAAGGTGACGGACGGTTTAGATAAGGGGATGTATACGGTAAAGGTTCAGTGTAGGATGTTTGGGAGGTTGACGGCCGTTTTACCCTTGGTGAAGCAATTTGCATTTGGTATGGGAATGAGTGATAGGAAGATAGGGTTTGACGCATCTGTTTCTCCTTAATTCTATTAACAAATAAAGTATCTATGTCATACATCATCAGTTTTCTGTCATCAGGAGGCAGTTCTCGCAACTTTTTGGCTAACAATTTAGCATATAGTTCGCAGTCATCTTCTTTCTTTGGTGGCGGTTGATTTTCTTTTTGTCTTTTGGATAAAATATTGGTTAACTGCCCAAAAGCTGAAGACATCTGCCGCTCCGCTATATCGGTAGCAGGACGACGACGGGAAGTCAGTGGTTTTGGTGTTTGCGAAGTTGATGGTTGCCCTAAATTGCTATCTTCTACGTCTTTTTCTTCTTCCGCTAAAGCTGCACTTTCAATCGGGATTTCTTGTGATGGAACTTCCTAAAAAAAGATTTAAATGTTTTAATATTCCTTTAGTTTGTTATCGACAATATCTCACATTGTTTCAATTTTTATTTCAGATGCCATCGACAAAAGACGCTTGGATGAATATTGAAAGAGGATATAGAAGAAAATTCCCGCACTGTCTGGGTTCTGTAGATGGCAAACATATTCTTATAGAAAGTCCACCTCATAGCGGAACGGAGTATTTCAACTATAAGAAAACCTTTAGCATCGTTCTTTTGGCGTTAGTTGATGCCAACTACAAATTTATTTTTGCAGATATAGGATGCCAAGGGAGGATCAGTGATGGTGGCGTTTTCAATAATTCATTACTATGGCAAAAGATCTGTAAAAATGAAATAGATTTTCCTACACCATGCCCACTTCCTGGATCGGACGTTGATGTGCCGTACGTTTTCATAGGCGACGGTGCTTTTGCACTAAGTGAGCATGTTATGAAACCCTACCCAGGACAGCATAACGTCGGTACACCAAAAAGGATATTCAATCAAAATTTATCGAAAGCGCGGGTGGTAGTAGAAAACACGTTTGGAATTTTAACATCAGTATTTCGAATTTATCGTCGCCCAATTGATTTAGATCCGAGTACTGTGTCAGAAATTACAATGACTTGTGTGTTAATACCATGAAGGTATAGATATAAATGGAGGCCACACTTAGAACATCGGTTTGAGTCAAATACCTACGTATCTCTATCTCACTCTCTGTGGTCTGACCTCTCTTTTTAGTGTGGCCTTAGTACTGCTATCGCCTTATTAAAATCTCCTAGTAAATTCTTAAAAAGAGTCACCACACATACCAAATCACAAGTTAAACACTGTCATTTGATAGTGTTTAATCGTAACTATAAATCTAGTTGAAATACGATGAATGAAATTAAAAATAATAAAATAGTAGATCACGGATGCTTTTCATGGTTGACGAATCAGTGAATTATTTTCCCCATTTCCTAAGGATTTCGTAATTTGGCAACATTGGTCAACATATGTCAAGTTGTTGACAAAATCGTGCCAATATGGCGGTTGTTTACTTTACTGTTTACAGCTTCGTTTCAAATTTTCGTCTCTAATTATTTTTATAATTAAAGAAATGGTACAAACTTGAATAGTGCGTGGTTGCGGTAGTACGTGGTGTCCAGGAGGCGATATACGATTTCACGCGTAAGTGTTTAGATCGTGATTTCTGGCATTGAATAACTGCAAACATATTTCTTTGTATTTTTAATTAAATACTTCATAAAATGATTAACCAATGTTTTCAGCATACTTCTAACTAACTATACTGATAACGATGTAAAGATCTAATAGTCTTACATTGAATTTCATGGACTTAGTGCAATTTTATCTTTCTTGTTTACAAGAAGTAATTTTGAAATAGTGTGACCATACTGAGGACATATCTAGGACTTTCTGTGGGACCTGAACTAAATTATACATGTTTGCTTAGTCATTTAATTTTTATTTCACATTATTTACAACATTAATATTGTTACGTGTTAGGGTTCGAAGGATTTGGAGAGAAAGACCTGCTGACTCTTTTTTGAAGACTTTATTCACTAGCACTAGTTACACACTAAGCACTAGGTCCAAACACTAAGCACTAGGTCCAAACACTAAGCACTAACAATGTCCTAGGTCGTAGCCAAGTCGTAGGTTTCACTGGTATCACTCTTGATCACTTGTTTTCGCTCTCGAAGTCGCTTCGATCGTAGCTCGAAATGAACTGCCCGGGCTCGCCCCCTGCCGCTATTTATATGCGCCGAGACGAGTTCCAGACTATTCCAGAATGTTCCCGACTGTGCGCGAACGTGATCGCCCGGAACGAATGTTTCTAGAAGGTTCGAGCATGTACGGTAGTTCCTCTAACGCCATCTAGTATCTAATAGGGGTTTCACTCTGTTCGGTTCTTTAATTGGTTTTACTAGTTGCTGCTAGATGGCGCTAGCTCCTTTATGTTTTGTGTGTTCGTAACACTACTCCCCTCTTAGAGATGCTCGTCCCGAGCATCGTTGTTACTACCATGGTAACGCGCCAGACGGTCTATGTGTACCACTTTGAATGTCCCTCTTGGTTGCTTTTGAATCCTATAGGTCACTTCATTCAGTCGGGTAACCACTTTGTATGGACCGTCCCACTTGTTCTGCAACTTTGGAGATTTCCCTTTCCGGCGAGTTGGGTTATGCAGCCACACCAGTGACCCTTCCTCGAAGCCGCTTGTGTTCGATTTCCGGTCGTATCTGGTTTTCATGTTCTCACTTGACTGTAACCCATTTTCCCGAACCAAGGCGTGTATATAGCGCATCTTTTCCTTTAAATCGCAGACATAGTCTTGTACAGTCTTTGGTTCCTCCGGTGACCCTCCTGTCAATAGGTCTACTGGTATTCGTAGTTCTCTACCGAAATTGACATACGCCGGGGTAGCTTTTATGCTCTCATGCTCGGCGGTTCGGTAAGACAGAAGGAAGAGTGGTATATACTTGTCCCAATCCTTTTGTTTGTCATCTACCAATTTCGCCAAATGCCTCTCAAGGGTCTGGTTAAATCTCTCAACCATTCCATCAGACTGCGGATGGTACGCGGTGGTCCTCGTCTTATGCATGCCCAAAATTCTGCACACTTCCTGGAACACCTGCGATTCGAAGTTCCTGCCCTGATCAGAATGGATTTCCAGAGGCACACCAAAGCGACATATCACTTCTTCGACTAACTTGGAAGCGACTGTTGTGGCTTCTTGGTTTGGTATGGCGAACACTTCAGGCCATTTGGTGAAGTAGTCAATGACGACCATAAAATACTTGTTTCCCGAATCCGTTACAGGAAATGGCCCAGCTACGTCAACTGCGATTCGTTCCCACGGTGCGCCGACGTTATACAACCGCAGGTTCCCACGGCTCCTGGTCTGTGGTCCTTTTACAGCAGCGCAAGTAGTACATTTGCGGCACCAATCCTGTACATCATCTCGACAATGCAACCAGTAGAATCGTTCTCGCACTTTTGTTAACGTCCTCTTGACACCTAGATGTCCTCCTGATACGCCATCATGTATTTCACGGAGAACATCTGGTACTCTCGTTCTTGGGACAATTATCTGAAGATGGAACTCTCTGCCGTTAGTCTTCTCCCATTTCCGGTAGAGTATTCCGTTTTGGAGTATCAGACTGTCCCATTGCGCCCAGTACGCCTTAGTGACAGCGCCAGTGGGTGCAACCTCACTCCATGTTGGTTTTACGTCTCCCCGTTTCTTCCATGTGATGATGTGCCGAAGGTCGTCATCTTTTTCTTGAGCCTCCCTCATAGCATCATTCTCCCAGAGACTCAAAGGATCTGTTCTCGTTAGTTTTAATGTTTCTTCATTGCATTCCTGCTTAACACAATGTTTGCAGTCCTCCGAACACGGCCTTCGTGAGAGTGCGTCGGCATTCCCATGTGTCTTTCCGCTGCGGTGTTCCGTCTTGAAGTCATACTCCTGGAGCTGTTCAATCCATCGAGCTACTTGACCTTCTGGGTTCTTGAATTGCAGTAGCCACTTCAAGGCTGCGTGGTCAGTTCGTAGTAAAAACTGTCTGCCGATGAGATATTTGTTGAAATGTTGTAGCGTCTTTACAACAGCCAAGAGTTCTCGTCTTGTCACACAGTAGTTTCTCTCTGGCTTGGATAAAGATTTGCTGAAATATGCAATAACAACTTCTCTTTCACCCTGTTTTTGAGATAACACCCCTCCAATGGCCGTGTTGCTTGCATCCGTGTCAACTATAAACTGACCTTCAGTTTGTGGATACCCCAGGATTGGTGTTTCACACAGATGTCTCTTCAGTTTCTGAAAAGAATCTTCACAAGTCTCATCCCAACTAAATTGTCGTTTATCTTCTGTCAGCCGATGTAGTGGCTTGGCTATCTCTGCGAATCCCTTAACAAAACGCCTGTAGTATGAGCATAGGCCGAGGAATGCCCGCACTTCGGTTTTGTCCTTAGGGGTAGGCCATTTTTGAACTGCTTCCAGTTTCTCCGGGTCTGTCTGGATTCCATCACTGGAGATAATGTGGCCGAGATAGTTGACCTTGCTCCTAAATAAATGACACTTTTCCGGGTTCAACTTTAATTTGGCTCCCTGTATTTTGGCGAAAACTCGCTCCAAGTTTCGCAAATGGTCCTCGAAGTCGCGGCCGACAATGATGACGTCATCCAAGTAGACTAAGCAAGCCTCTCCAACTAAGCCTGCCAGTACACATTCCATGAGTCGCTCAAATGTGGCAGGTGCGTTGCACAATCCGAAGGGCATGACGTTAAATTGCCATAAACCTTTACCGGTCGAGAAAGCTGTCTTCTCCTTGTCTTTTGGATGAATTTCCACCTGCCAGTAGCCAGATTTCAGGTCTAGGGTCGAGAACCATTTCATGCCACTCAGGGTATCTAAAGTGTCGTCGATTCGAGGTAACGGGTAACTGTCCTTCTTAGTGACATCATTGAGACGCCTATAGTCCACACAAAATCTCGTGCTACCATCTTTCTTCTTCACTAATACAACAGGTGAGCACCACGGACTTGTAGATGGTTCAATAATCTTATTCCTTCTCATGTCCTCCAAAAGGCCTTCAACTTCTTTTTCCTTTGCAATTGGTATCCGTCTTGCTCGTTGACGAATTGGTCTCTCGCTTCCGGTATCTATCCTGTGCTGAACCATTGACGTTCTTCCAAGGTCCCCTTCTTGACTGGAGAAGATATTCGCGTAGCGCTGCAAAAACTTCTTAGCTTTCATGCTCTGCGAATAAGTCAGATTACTCTTACAGTCATCGAGTAGCTTAGTCACTAAACCGTAGTTATTGCTGTTTGCTGAGTCTGCGCCTGTCATCGAACTACACTTTTTCATCCAGACAACTTCCTCGCACTTTCCGATGACGTCACCTTTGTTCAAGCAGATCTCGCGATCACCAAGATTCAAAACCCTGACCACCGCGTTACTGCTTCCACTAACAAGGGTTCTCGCCGTCATCAGTTTTTGTGACGATGTCTTGGTAGGTGTGTCTTCGATCAACACGCATCTGTTTGATTTTTTCTTTCCAGCTGGCGGCAGTTTCACCAGTACCTGAGCTTCCGCTCGTCCGGGTATGATGACTTTCTTTACACATGCGACTTTCCCGCAGGCGCCTCCAAGAATGAAGATTTCTTCTTCACCACACTTGAAAACTCCGTCAGCGACATTAATTCTGCAGTTGTGTTTCTTCATGAAATCCAAACCCAAGATGCAATCATCCACAATCTCAGCCACGATTACGTTATGAGAGTATGAGGACCCCCCTACATACATCGTAACTGACGTTTCTCCGAGGACGGGTATTGGCTGACCGGAGGCAGTAAGAAGCCGACAGTTAATTCTCCTCTTGTGTCCCGTTGCTGTTTTTACCAGACTTGGGTTCACTATTGTTCTAGAGGCTCCTGTGTCCAGAGTCATTTTGCAATCCGTCCCGTTAATAGTCCCCTGAATCGCAAGACTATTTCCGCTGCATGCCTGAGAGATAACAGTTATCGGGGCTCCCTCCGCGTCAGCCAGCACTCGCCCCTTAGTCCTGGCTTTTATTCGTTTCCCTGATCCCGGGCAAGGGACAAAGCCCCCTGCTTCTTCAGAACCTCTATTTGTTCCTCGATCCTTTTCATCCTTTCCATCTGGGTTTCCTTCTGCGGGCAGTTGAGCTGAAGATGGCCCCTCTCGCCGCACTTGTAGCACATGGCTCCAGAACTTTTCTTCGTAGGGGCCTTAACCTCCTTGACTTCCTCAGAGACCTCGCGGATCTTATGGGTATGCCGTATGTCATAACGAACAGCCTCGACCTCCAAAGCATGCGCCAATGCTTCCTTTAGCGAGGTATGGTGACGAAGCCTCACTGCAGCTCTGACCTCCAGGTCTTTGATTCCGTCGACAAATGCGTGAACAATATTCGTGTCTACCATCTTGGTGTCGGGTCCTGGGTGTGCCTTCCTGACGAGTTTTTCAATTTCCAACGCCCATTGTTGTAGTCCTTCTCCTGAGCGTTGGACTCTGTCACGCAGTTGGGCACGGAACACGTGCTCCAGGTGTCGCTCCCCGTATCTGGATTCAAGTGCCTCCATCAGGTCTTGGAACCCATTTCCTGTATGTGGCAGTGCTTCCAGGACCGACAAAGCTTGCCCTCTTAGCGCAACAGTGAGAGCGGTCAAGCATTGCTCTTCCGTCCATCCGTTGGCAGTAGCAACCGTCTGGAATTGCTGACGATAAGCGTTCCAGGAAGTAGTGCCGTCGTATGGCGGAACTTTCACTCTTGGTCCTTGTGCCACTTCCGATAGTTCCACTAGAGATCGCAACTCCCGTGGTTTCAAGGCGCACTACTTTCTTCTGTAGTTCAATGAGGCCGGTTTTCACATTTTCGACATCTAATCCTAACCCGGTAACTCGTTCTTCCACTACGTCGACATCTTTTCGAAGCTTAATCACCGTGTTACTAACATCATTTATAGCACAAATCACTTTTTCTTGTGACTCTTGCAAAGCGCCGAGCTTGCGTTCTTGTGACTCTTGCAAAGCGCCGAGCTTGCGTTCTTGTGACTCGAACTTGCGTTCTATCAGTTCAATTAAACTTCCTAATTGAAGTTCTACTTGAGGAACTGACGCTACGGTGCCGCTGGTGGGCGTGGCTTGTCTAGTGGGCGTGGCCTGTGTGGTGGGTGTGGCAAGGTGGGCGGAGCCGGTGGGCGGAGCTTGTCTAGTGGGCGTGGCAAGGTGGGCGGAGCCGGTGGGCGTGGCTTGAGTCTGAGTAGGCGGAGCCTGGGCCTGGGTGGGCGGAGCCTGATGGGCGTGGTCGGTGGGCGTGGCATGGTGGGCGTGGCCAGTGGGCGGGTCTAGAGGGGCGTGGTCGGTGGGCGGGGCCTGGTAGGTGGGGCCAGTGGGTGGGGCTTGGTCCACAGCGGGCGTGGCCTCCGCAGCTCGTTGTGCCCTTGTCCTGACGCCCTCGAAGTCCTCTCTCGGAGTCAATGGCATCTCCAAATCTCACTTCCGACACCAGTTGTTACGTGTTAGGGTTCGAAGGATTTGGAGAGAAAGACCTGCTGACTCTTTTTTGAAGACTTTATTCACTAGCACTAGTTACACACTAAGCACTAGGTCCAAACACTAAGCACTAGGTCCAAACACTAAGCACTAACAATGTCCTAGGTCGTAGCCAAGTCGTAGGTTTCACTGGTATCACTCTTGATCACTTGTTTTCGCTCTCGAAGTCGCTTCGATCGTAGCTCGAAATGAACTGCCCGGGCTCGCCCCCTGCCGCTATTTATATGCGCCGAGACGAGTTCCAGACTATTCCAGAATGTTCCCGACTGTGCGCGAACGTGATCGCCCGGAACGAATGTTTCTAGAAGGTTCGAGCATGTACGGTAGTTCCTCTAACGCCATCTAGTATCTAATAGGGGTTTCACTCTGTTCGGTTCTTTAATTGGTTTTACTAGTTGCTGCTAGATGGCGCTAGCTCCTTTATGTTTTGTGTGTTCGTAACAATATACTTACCTACAATAATATTTTTTTAGATTTCCTAAAAATAGTACCCAGAGGAAATTATGGTTATCCATTGTACCATTGAAAATGAAATTTTATGAAAGTGCAAGGATTTTTTAAAACAAACAGCAGTTCCTACTATAATTACAAATCAAGAAGCAGTATCACCTTGCAAGGTAAAATTTCAAGTATCTATTTACAAACTCCTTTAATTGTCTCACATGTTATACAATGTTAAATATTTGAATATAAAAGGAATATAAAAACTAATATGAAAAAAAATACCCCACCAGTATCAGGAACATTTTCCAAACTACCGGCGCTCAAGGCTCCAGAGATAATTGCTGCTTTCTGAACCAGCCCCCCCCCCCTGATCCGACTGCCTAATGAGAGCCTTACATTATTATTATGTTTCAGAAATGTAGTAGTTCGAATATATGGCAAAAGGCTATATTTTGTAAAATATATTATAATTCTCAGATAGACAGTTCATTACAGGAAGAGTCTATGGTGCAAGTAGCTACTCTGGGTGTACCAAATCCTAGTTCTGGTGCTCAAGTCCACTATTTTGGAACAATTGTCATACCGGCACAATACCGGCACGATACCGTTGCAATTGAAGTCAAATATCCGTAGTCTGCTATATGCCGTCATAACGGTCTTTCAATGGTAATAGAATTGTCGATCTCTTTTATCTATGCATTGAATTTTCGGTCTCTTTTATCTATGGATTGTGTTAGAATGGTATGTATGTGTTGCCGTTTTTAAAAAATGCGTTAGTTGAAGTGATTTTCAAAAAACTACTAATAAATTTAAACATTTAATCATGCTAGACTTCGTTTAAATATATTTGTACATACTATTTATTAGTATAAAAAGCAATGTGAAGTTTAGGAGATTAGTAAATTGCAAGAAATTACAAAGAACAATTTCTAATATTTCTATCTATCTATTTTTTATTTATGGCAATCTGTCGACACAGGACAATTTAAAAATATTACTGTCAAATTCAAAATAGCAGACTACCGAAACATTTCAGTCATTGAATTGCAATTGTGAAGCAGTTGTGTACGAGACTAGCAATTTATGTCACTTTGACAATTGTAAGTCAATGATGAAGTCGTTATGACGACACAATAATAGTAGACTACCAAAAACTTTACTATTGCACCATAATGGTACAATAATGGTACAGTTGTGACACCGTTGAAATACCCGACTCAGGGCCCTGGCATTTATGAAAGTAATCCTTCCTGATGGGCCAACTCAGAGAAAACAATATAGAAAACAAATTAATTAATGTTGTATCACAACATTTTACTCCTCTGTTGCAAGAAATGTTTAAGCATCCCATCACGGACTCAATTTGTTGCAATAATTTGCATGAAAGCGTATTAATTAAGAAAATTGCAAATTCATTTTTTAACACTTAAGAGGATACCAAAATAGCTTCGTGCATTTTTCTACGTACGAAGTTTTCATTGTTTCTTTAGATTGAATGGCTAGAGCTCTAATTTTTAAGTATATGTTTTTTCAATATTTAATCTAGGATCGCATAAACTCAGAAACGCGATTGAAAAAAGTTTTCTCGATAGAAAATCTTAGCGAAAATACCTCTCTCATTTCTTATTTTTTTCATTTGTCGGTCTATTATCGCGTATTAAGTAATGAAATAACTTTAAAAACATAAGTTACTATTATATATAGAAACACGTAAATCAGAATTAAAATATATTTAGTAGATTTTGAGTAAATAGGAAAAGTATCCCTAATTCTTCATTTTCTGTGCCTACTGGCTGTGTTAATATGTACGTGTCGGCGATGATATACGATAATATTGATGTAGGCCCTTAAAGAGTCATACAGAAAATATACTTAGTGATTTACGTGGTAAGAGACAGAAATTACACAAAACAATAATATTTAGTCATGTATAAAAGAAAAGTTATTAAATGATTTTAATTTGGAAAGTGCTGTTGTTTCTTTTTTGCCCTTTTTTTGTAACTTTATTATCGTTCCTATTATAGCCCCCTATGATATATGTCACAGTCAAAACTTATAACCACTCAATAGACTGTAAGCTCTCGACAGTAGTACTTTTGACTGAAATTATTCAAAACTAATTTTACCCAATATAGCTGTTTAAATGTAATTTTAACTGACTTGCCTAGCGCCAAGTAGTGGAACACAAGGCACAGGGAGCCAAGGGCAACCCGACAAGGGTGGGTTAGGTTTTTAGCTCCCGTCATGCCATTCATGATAGGTTCCTTTAAACGCTGTAGACAGAAATATACGTAAAAATTGATTTTGACTGATTCTCCGTTCTTCCGTCAGCCACTTTTAACCACATTCATATTGTCAGTTAAAATGACTATTAACTACAGATTTTCCGACAAACTAATTTTAATCAACGTAACGTATCTTTTTTTCAGAAGTACAATTGACCGAATTTGCCCTTTAACTGACATTAATAAATAGAAATACATTGGCTAACCCAGAAATCTAGGAAAAACTATTGTCCAGTATGTATTCATAATGTTTAATTAATCTGCAAAATTAATGAAACATATATCTTTTGCGATTTCATGGTTGGTCCCTTAATAACAGTACATGTTTAAAAATATGAGTACAATAACCCTTTTTCGTTTTTACGCTACCTACACAAAAAGTTATGTTTCCACTTAGGTATGCCAAATAGATTTTATTGTGTAACTTGTTTTGTTTACTAAGAAATTACTAACACCTTGTTATTTTTAACCGGCTTCAAAAAAGGAGGTTCTCAATTCGTTGGAATCATTTTTCTGTATCTTTGTAACATGTATTTAGGTCTGAAATAAAGGTAAATTATTATTATTTTATCCCAAGCAGATCTCACAATCATTCATTAATTTCGTATTGCCGTAGGAACTACACCTTTGTTCTAGTAATTATCTATTTCCCTATTTCAGATTTAAATCTTTACAATGTTTCATTAACTCATCATTAGAGTAATTAAATAAATTATCGCTAAAAAAGCCAAATACGTTGGTAAATGTTTGTAACTCTTCGAATCTATCCTTTAAAGAAGTTATTGTCTGATCTAAAATTCTAAAATAAAACTCTACTCTATATTTGATTTTGGGGTCTACTAAAACTTCATCATGGTGTTCATATTGAAATTGAGTTGGTTTTTTTCTTGGACGAATGGGAAGAGAGAAATTTGTTTCAACATTGACTTCGTGAGCCACTTTGGAAGCTTCTGCTATCACAATTTCAAAGTGTTCATCCGTGCGATATTCTGTGAACTTTTCGATCAATTTATTTATTAAATTTATGCAGATTTGAGTATTCATCGTGGGGCTCTGCATCATTTGCTCAAAGCATTAATTTCGTTTAAAATATCGAACCAAATTACTACCGAGCAAATAAATCTAAAATTTTGAATATTCAAAGCAAGCGAATGAGCTTTGTGAGATAGTAGTACAATCCCATTCCGACGAATTACCAGATATTTCCAGCAAAGCGTCAAATATTTTTTCGAGGTGATATCGTAATGGCTTAACTGCATCGATTCTGCTAGACCATCGCGTAGCACTTAAAGCTTTTAATTTTAAATCTGGCAAATGTTTGCAAATTATAGACCACCTTTTTGTGGATGATGAAAAGAAAACGTAAATTTCTTGAATTATATTAAAGAAATTTACAGTTTCGTGCGTAATATTTGCTGCATCGTTCACTACCAAATTAAGACTATGAGCCGAGCATGGAACGTAAAATGCGCGGTTATTGATGTCCAAAATTTTTTTTTGTAGGCCATTGTTTTTTCCACGCATATTAGAACCGTTATCATAACCTTGACCGCGTAAGTTTTGAATGTTGAGATTTAATTGTGAAAATAAATCTAAAACAAAGATTAATAGACCTTCACCTGTAGAGCTGGTGATCGGACAGAAGCCAACAAAATTTTCACATATCTCAACATTATTAGTTTTGTTATTTAAAAGAACATGCCTGAGTACAACTGTAATTTGTTCTGTGTGACTTACATCTGGTGTGCAATCCAATATTATGGAGAAATATTTTGATTCTCTCACTTTGTTCAGTATATATTTTTTTATAGTTGTACCGAGCATGTCAATTATTTCATTCTGAATTTAATCTCCTAAATAGTGAGTCATACGACTTGAAATCTGATTTTGAGGATTGAATTCTGTGAATATGTTCCCGCATGACTGTATCAAAGGATGCTATCATTTCGATTGCTTTTAGAAAATTACCATTATCATGTTCATATAATATTTTTGTAGACCCCTGGAATGCCAGACACTGACTAAATAAAAACTTGATAACATCTATGATTCTTTCTAGTACATCACACCATTGCTTTTTTTCGATTCTAATAGTCGCAGTTGTCTTTGATTTACAGTAGTCTTATTTTTTAACATATTATTCAACTGTACCCACGATTTCACATTTTCACTGTGGTAAGCGCTTGTTTCATGTCTTTTCAAGGTTAATGATAAATGCTGCCAATCGGAAAAACCGTTCAAAGCAGACAAACTACTAACAGATTTACCAAATATTTTACAACAAAAACAATAGACTGAATCTTTTGAAGTGGAGTAAACAAGCCATTCTCTTTTAATTTTTTCTCCATTGGGAAGATTTCTATACTTAATAATAATTGTCTGTAAATTTTCTTCCATCGTCATTTATAGGAAAGTTACAGTTTGACACCTGTATGGAACCACGACTAACCAAAATATTAACAAGATCATTAGTAATACTGGCAGGCCATAAACCGGGATCATCACCACAATCTAAATTGCTACATATCACTGATGATGACGATAAACTGCTTACAGGTCCTGTAATGTTTGTTATACTTATTGTATTTTCTACTTTTTCTTGAAATTTTGTATATAGATTCTGTAGTTTCTGTATCTGTGACGAGCCTCGTGGTGTAGTGGTTCTGGTAATGGACTGCCGATCAAGAAGTCGCGGGTTCGATTCCCGCTCGGGACAATCATTTGTGTGATTTTTCTAATTGTCATACAAATGTTTGTACTGCGTCTGGGTGTTTCTATGTATTATAATATTAAGTATGTATTTACAAAAGAAAAGTAGTATATGTATTCTATCCGTATTCTAGTACCCATAACACAAGCATAATAAGCTTAGCTTGGGACCAGAGGACGTTGTGTGAAATGTCCATGAATATTTATTTATTTATTTTAGTATAATTTAAGTATGTTTTATGTATCTTATTACCTTTCCTTGTGTTTCTTTTATACTATTTTGGTCTTAAAAATGTGTAAAATTTTAATGTTTATATTATTGTGAGTGACAAATGTCATGTCACAAATCTTTTTTTTTTTTTTTATTAATTTATTTATTCTTAAAACGATAGAGGTTGAATGACATTTGTTAACCTTATATTTTTTTTGTCCTTCTCTTAAAATTTGAATTGTAGAATTCTGGTATGGAATTAAAGATTTAAATTTAAAAATTGAAATTCTAAAACTTTGATGAAATTGAGAAGAGATTCATTCTGCGACACAGACTACTAAGAGAACTACGTTCAGACCGCCAACTGCGGAACTAGAAATTTCAACTGTATAGATCTATCGCTACTGATGATGCATGACAGTTATTTTTTTTATGTTGCATGCGTTCTGCCAACATTATTTTTCCCGCCTTAAATTCAAAGACCTACTTTTTACTCGCTAGCTTCTACCAGCGGCTTCGCCCGCGTGGTTTTCGGAAATTATCCCAAAAGCACCTACTACCGGAATAAAAAGTATCCTGTGTTAATCCAGGAGTGTAACTTAAACTTTCGCGTTTATAATATTAGTAGGAAGGAATTGAGAACTATTAAAAGAAACAACAATTTATTTATTAAAACGTTTATTTTTCAATTTTTTCTTATATTTTTCAAAAGCTTTTGTTTGCATGGCAGGCAATATACGATTTTGTAGTCGGAAAATATCCGTGCCTTTCAATATTTTATTTATTATGTTGCACCAATTCACTATTGAAAATCTAACCGTAAGGTCAATGAAATAATTGAGAAGAATTTCTTTATGTTCAGTACAGTTGATAAAATCAAATGAATATTTGGACAAAATAAGGTTTTTAATATTGCCTGCAACATTATTTTTATGAGCAATATTTTCCAAATATTCATTTGATTCAGTTACAACTGTACTGAAACATCTCACTGCACCTTCGGATGGGTAGTTCAAACGTTTTTTAGCTGTATTATATTCTCTGTAGCTAATCCAATCGTGGATTGAACTTTGTTTACTTGTAAAGTTATTTTTACCCTTTTTGCAACAAATTTTTGTATTTTCGAATGTTTTACGAACTACCCATCCAGCAGTGTAGGCCCGCGAATGAACGTTAAGGCGTTCTCGACGGGCCTGTTCAACAATTATTTCAATGTTACAATCTGCCTTTGGAAGATTCAACTCGGCCGTTTCTTTAACTTCATTGAATAATGATTCAATGTTCAAAACCTGTTCGGCCGGATCATCTTCACAATTAAAAGAATTATTATGAAACGTTATAATTCTGGTTATCAATAGCGATTTAAAGGTGCAACTAAAGCTGTGGCAGTTTGGGTCATTGTGACGGTAATTGTATGCCCTAACTTGACCAAAGAAATTTTCTATGGGGTCTGAATTAAAATATCTGGGCCTCATTATTTTAATATTTTGATCATTAACAATCTGCCACAGCCTTATAAAACTTTTTAATGTTGTAATAAAATTATTAATTGATGGCACAGACTTTTCCTTGCCTGATGCATCAACGTATTTTAGTTTCTGCAACTTTGCAATAGCTTCTCTCCAAAATTGAAGATGAGGTGATTTTTCTGTCACTGCCGACCTCAATACTTTTCCTTTTGTATTCCTTGAAAATAAAGTTGTCCCATTCACACTGTCAAAAAGTTGGTCGAAAAACAGTATTGTTTTCGCCGTATTTTTTAAAGTCTCGCTCACAGGTCTGCCATCCGCATAGTGAGCTGTGAAAATAAACATACAATTAACACTCACAAATATTAAAATCAACGATATTTAATAAAAAAAAAACAGTCAAGTGCAAGGCAGTCTCATACACAATAAAAGTGCTGAAAAATTTAATTGCTGTATTAAATTAAAAATATTTCGTCATCTTAATTTTGTAGCTAAAATATAGGTAATTTCAGCAGTTTATATAAATTTGCTTTCACAAAAACTTTTTTTCGTGTGTTAACAAATTGCAAGTTTTTTTGAGTTTTCACAAATATGGGCTCTTGCTTCCGGTCCAATTTTAAAGATTAGGGTAACTATGATAGGGAATAGCAAGTAACCTATAAGTTTTATGTCGAAAAATACTGTCATATTCTGGCCGTATTTTCTGATGAAATTTAGAGAGTTTTGAATTACGGTTTGCTCTCTTTTTTAAATAGTGTTAACTTTCAACTTAATACATACCTTGATGCTTGACTGAGAAAGATTGACACAAAAATGATCCTACTATAGAACTCAATATCAATAAATTAAAAGGGATGCATAACATCTCACTATCATGGACTATTGTTTTATAAATATAATTTTACTTTACTTACAAAACTGAGCTGTATATGAAACTGCTGCTGAAACTGTTGCACTAAATACTTTGACACAATTTTTGACCTAAAAAGAAATGAACTTGTTAGTTAAAACAAATTGTTTCATATTGAATGGTGCATACTAATGAAAACATTGCTATTCACCTTCATCTTCTTTATTTTTTCAGGAATTACGTGTTCATCAGTTAACTTGTGTAGCAGTCTCGCTTCTGTATGGTTGCAATCAGTTTGATAAACATCAACAATGTCACTCCATTTCGAAATACTGCCATCGAAAATTATATTTTTCGTCAAGAAATTATTTCTCAATCCTTTGATTAAGTGGGATGGGTCATACACAACGCTTAGTTTTTCTCCGCTTATTGAGACAGTTGAATCTGAAACAATGCATATAATAAACGTCTAGGAAAGTTGTCTTTGTACAACGAAAATATTTCATCTGCTTATTTTTAACTTATGCTCTATTGATACATAGGAAACTAACACAGGGCATCCTAGTGTACGTCTTAGAGTTCTAAACTATGTTTGTAATACATATTTTTAAGAATTGTGAACAATAAATAAGAGAATTATGAAGCATTAAACACTACACTACACTAGTCTCTACATCAATAATGTTCAATTCTAGCTCTGTGTCTGTGTTGGACATAGCTAACATAATCAATAAGAATTACTACAAACCGAGTTCTTGATTTGATAATAATTGGTCTCGCTTTGTATCTAGCTGCAGGCTCTTTAACGCAGACTGAAATATATATTTTTTATAATTTAACTAGCAACAGCCTTTCTTTCGTATGGGTAATGTTATTAATGATAGCTCCCAGATGCCTTTCAACTTTAATTACAACATTTTTTAACAAATTATAAACCTTGCTCAGGAATCACTCTAGCTGATGGAACTTCATTCACCAGTTTTTGGGTTTATAGTAAAGAGACAGATGAGGCAGGGGATTTTTTTTTATTGTAAAGATGTACCTTTAGTGCCTCTGCCTCATCCTAACAAATATGTAGCACTAGAAGTAAAATAGGCAATTATTAATTAAAAATAATATGTCACACCACACACCTTATCTTTCATTAACTGGGAAAGTTGGCGGCAAATTCCTGTTTCAATATTTAGCTTTGACACCATCTTCCTTAATGTAGATCCGGACGGCAAAATAAATATTTTATGTAAAAATCTATAGCATTTAGGGCTTTGCTTCATTATTGCTAGTGCTAGTAATTTTTCTTCCATTGTGAATCTTCGTCCTTTCTTACTTTTATTACAAAGAGTCAGCTGCATATGCATCATGCGTTTTGCATATGGATTCATGTTTCTTGTCAATTTTTCGAAACAATTTTCTTTATCAAATTTCATGGCTCGCTTGGCTCTTTTATAAAAGTTCTTTTGCACTTTAGCCTTTTTAAATTCTTCATAAATCACTTGGCATGTTGGTGTCAAATTTTTTACCTGGCCAATCAATCGCTTTCTGCAAGCTTTTGACTGCTTTAAATTCTTGGTCACCACAACTTTGTTTACATCTAAAATAAAAAAGTAAAAGTGAAGTATTCTTTTTTATTTATGAGTTAAGTAGTAAGGTGAGGGGTGGAACTAAAAGTTACAGAATAATACAATCTGCATCTCATATGGTTACATATTATGAATACAAATCTCATACATAAACAGATGACTGGTAAAAAATCATCTAGTCACCCGGTGAACAATATTTCTGGAATTTCCTTGTTATTTTTTAAATACCATTTTCCTTTAATTCTAGCTATCACAGTTCATGAGATACACCCTGGTGACAGACTGACAGACAGAAAAACAGGCAGGCAGATGGGTAGGCAAACATGGGAGTCTTAGTAACAGACTCCCATTCTTACCCTTTAGGTCCGGAACCCTAAAAATGTAATTTTATAATACCTGTATTATCTGGAGACTGATTTGACAGATTTTCTAAAGTTACTGGTGACATCTGAGATTCTTTGGAGCCAGAAGCAACTGCTTCTGTAAAGGACAAAATGTAATTATAGTTTGTAATATTTATGTACTATCTTTAAATTTAATCAATAAATAATTTATCTAAATCCGATTTAATTGTATTGAATTCAAAAGCAAAACATTTTATATCCTATATACAAGAAAATTATCTACATAGACTAAAACAAAATATAAATAGTATTATGTAAAACCGGGAACAATTCAGTAATATTTTTATTCATAAAAGGCAAGTTTAAGGTAATTTGAATAATGCTTTATTGTTTCTTTGTGTAAAAATACAATACAGATGTTTATTCTTAATCCATCAACATAATATATGGTACATTTAATATCTATAATAAATTACTTTAATTAACAAACCTTCCAAGGATTCCCGCTTACAATATGAGTGGTCAAAGTGTCTTTTACGTGAATAATTATGTTCAGCCTGAGGGTCCACATTTTCTGTAAATATTTGAAAGCAGAATATTTAAAATGATTTCTATACAAAAACAGAAATAACTTAAAAATATATACTTTATCCTATGTAAATGCATTTATATAAATTGTTATACCCCATGATCTTAAAATCTCATATAAGCTACAGTTGTAGTGTTTAAAGTACCTCTTGATGTTGTCGTTGCAGTATTGGAACTGAAACTTATCGTTGCTATTCCTACAACTACTGGCATATGTATAAGTTAGAAAATAAAAATACTAAATTTTATTACGAGACATCGGTTTCGGCCAAATCCCACTGCACCATGAACGATTACTAGTTATGTTGCGCCGACCCCGAATAAACGGGATAAGGGCAGGAGAATGATGATGTCTAGTAGAAAAATAGTGAGTAATATATTTACCAGCATTCTCTGAAGATGGTATTCCACTTGAAATCTCAACTTCAGTAAACAAAGAGGGATACGATTTGCTTACTAAATGTGATTTTTGAGTAATAAACCTCTTTTCAAAGTGTTTTTGACAAATGTAGAGATTTGATATCTTTTGTTGCGGCAATCTTTTCAAATCATCACGGTTCAGACACTTTAACCACTTATTGAGTCTATCCGGACTATAGAACGGAAAACGATGCAACATAGCGTCCTTTCGCGAAATTTTGCAAACACAGCACTCGTAATACATATTTGAAATGCAGATCCAAACACGATGCTGATTGGCTTAAAATTTTGACTTTACGTCGCTTAACAGCCAATCAGGATTGTGTAAAAGTGTCATACGTGTGTCATACTACATCAGTAGAAAAATGGCGCCCACGCCGCTAAAACTATGGATTCCCTCTATGAAGTTCCAGAGCCGTGTTCTGCGAGAGGAATTGAGAGAGAACGGTAGACTGTTCGGATTCTAAGTTTTCCTGTGGATACTAAAAGGCATTCGGCTGGAGGAATTGAGAGAGCACGGTTGACTGTCCGGATTCTAAAATTTCCTTTGGATAATGGATTGTGTATCATTCTAGAAAGGTCAGTGACTTAAACCTTAAACTCTGCAATACTTGAACTCTCCAGGCCTAACTACACTTAAGGTCTTGGACTTACTTTCGGAGTGGATTGAATCTCAATAATATAGCTGACTGCCACCACCTTGCTCTTGGGGAGCCTTTGCCGTTACTGCTATCATTGACTAATACCGCCTGCTGCCGTTGCCACTATTGATGAGGTTGACGAACTGAGTTGAAGACTTAACGAATAATATTGCTCAACCGCCATACCAGAATCCCAACTAGATTATTTTTTTTTAACCCCAAATAGATTAATTTACGTTTACCTTTCCTTTTTTTTTATTTAAAGTGTTTTCCTTTTTAATATAATCTCTAAATATTACCTTAATTCTTGTATTTTTTTTGTTACTTGTTATGGTCCTATTAGTACCTTACAAAATTAACAATTGTGACTTGCCTCCTTCTCTTGAAGGAGGAGTGCAACGTTACAGTTTGGCGCCCAACTAAAAGAACCTTCTAAATTCTTAAATTCACTCTTAAATTTATTCTCTAAATTCTAAATTAATATTTGCACAAATAGGTAATTATTTTTGATATTTCATTAGGCTCTCTCAACTCATTATTAGGCTCTTTCAATTTTTATTAGACACTACTTACATTCTTCAATCTTTAACTCTGAACGTAGTACACTATACAGTACTCCTACAAATTACACCGCACCCCACACACTGTTACACTACTTACAGATTGCTCACGGCAATCTACATTCATTCTTCTCTTGGCAGTGTTCTTAAAACCATTCGTGGTCACTGACAAGTTGGGGTTTGATATACTCTACGGCGTGCTGCAGGACAATATCCTGTAGTAGACGCACATGCAGGTTTTCGGGCACATCCTGGGAACTGAAGTCTAAGACATTCATAACATTTTGAACCTTCATCACATTATTTTCATTTTTGTAGTTGTCGAAAATATATTATTTTTTTTTTTGATTTTTGACAATCAACAAAATGTGTAACTAAGACTATAATTAAACTAAAATCTATGATACTTGACTAAAAAGGTTGGTTCTACTTTCTCAATTCTTTTAATTATTTAACTTAGCTTTGTATTAAACGAACTTTTACATATTTCGATATTTATAAACTTTAATGTTTTTATAATTTTTCTCTGTATTTTTTTATCTAGAAATGTAAAACTATTTTATTTTATCTTGTACATAACTATATTCAATTATAACCAAACCCTTTAGGCTTCATTATTTTATTCCTTTTTTTTAATTTATTTACTATTAATAACTTGGGTAATTATGTAGTTGGATTATTACCTTCTTAATTCTTAAATCTCCTTAATGCACAACGTTGCCTTGGAGAATCTTAAACTCTTAATTCTAATAGACTTAAGTCTATCTTTCTTAAATTTCCTTGTCTCAAGGACTTCTTAAGGGTAAATAAGTCTTAATATCTTGTAAATATTTTGTTCTTTATGGGTTTTCAAACGGTGCGGGTGACGACACCTATATAAATAAGCCTACGTTAATGTTAATGAATATGTCCTTGTGGAGTATACGTCATTGAATGTGAACCATATCCCCTAAGTATGCTAGAAGGTGAGTGATTGTAGAAACGAAAGACGTGTGTGATAGAGCAAGGTACTCAAAATTTCCAATGAGTTGTAAATTTTTCAGGGGTTGTTGGGGAAATGTAATGTTTGTTATACTTATTGTATTTTCTACTTTTTCTTGAAATTTTGTATATAGATTCTGTAGTATCTGTATCTGTGACGAGCCTCGTGGTGTAGTGGTTCTGGTAATGGACTGCCGATCAAGAGGTCGCGGGTTCGATTCCCGCTCGGGACAATCATTTGTGTGATTTTTCTAATTGTCATACAAATGTTTGTACTGCGTCTGGGTGTTTCTATGTATTATAATATTAAGTATGTATTTACAAAAGAAAAGTAGTATATGTATTCTATCCGTATTCTAGTACCCATAACACAAGCATAATAAGCTTAGCTTGGGACCAGAGGACGTTGTGTGAAATGTCCATGAATATTTATTTATTTATTTATTTTAGTATAATTTAAGTATGTTTTATGTATCTTATTACCTTTCCTTGT
This sequence comes from Orgyia antiqua, assembly GCA_916999025.1. Lineage (NCBI taxonomy): Eukaryota > Metazoa > Arthropoda > Insecta > Lepidoptera > Erebidae > Orgyia > Orgyia antiqua. The sequence goes on along the minus strand of OU779873.1, from coordinate 13,011,215 downwards.
GTTTCTTTTATACTATTTTGGTCTTAAAAATGTGTAAAATTTTAATGTTTATATTATTGTGAGTGACAAATGTCATGTCACAAATCTTTTTTTTATTTTTTATTAATTTATTTATTCTTAAAACGATAGAGGTTGAATGACATTTGTTAACCTTATATTTTTTTTGTCCTTCTCTTAAAATTTTAATTGTAGAATTCTGGTATGGAATTAAAGATTTAAATTTAAAAATTGAAATTCTAAAACTTTGATGAAATTGAGAAGAGATTCATTCTGCGAGAGGAATTGAGAGAGAACGGTAGATTGTTCGGATTCTATGTTTTCCTGTGGATACTAAAAGGCATTCGGCTGGAGGAATTGAGAGAGCACGGTTGACTGTCCGGATTCTAAAATTTCCTGTGGATAATGGATTGTGTATCATTCTAGAAAGGTCAGTGACTTAAACCTTAAACTCTGCAATACTTAAACTCTCCAGGCCTAACTACACTTAAGGTTTTGGACTTACTTTCGGAGTGGATTGAATCTCAATAATATAGCTGACTGCCACCACCTTGCTCTTGGGGAGCCTTTGCCGTTACTGATATCATTGACTAATACCGCCTGCTGCCGTTGCCACTATTGATGAGGTTGACGAACTGAGTTGAAGACTTAACGAATAATATTGCTCAACCGCCATACCAGAATCCCAACTAGATTATTTTTTTTTAACCCCAAATAGATTAATTTACGTTTACCTTTCCTTTTTTTTTATTTAAAGTGTGTTTTCCTTTTTAATATAATCTCTAAATATTACCTTAATTCTTGTATTTTTTTTGTTACTTGTTAGGGTCCTATTAGTACCTTACAAAATTAACAATTGTGACTTGCCTCCTTCTCTTGAAGGAGGAGTGCAACGTTACAGTCCTTCTGTAGTACTTTTTCTTATTTTACTGGACTCTCCTTCTGAAGAACATACATCTTTTTGTTCAGATACGTTCATAGCTTCTTAATTTAAATCTGTGCTTGTTAAACCTACGTCAACATTTTCTTGAAACGCCGTTTCCTTATTTTCTGGTTTGCTTAAAAATTTAATTAAAGAACCCGCCAATTTTTCTTTCTGTTCCTCTTTTTCTCGTTTTTGCTGTCGAAATTGCGCTCCTGAAAGTTTTTCCTTTTCTGCACTTCCTGAAATTATATACATATATTAAGTATTTACTCTTAATTTAAATTTTTTTGTTACAATAATATTAGACAAAAAAAACCGGCCAAGTGCGAGTCGGACTCGCGCACGAAGAGTTCCGTACTATCATCTATATTGAGCAAAAAAATACGAAAAAAACACGTTTATTGTATGGGGACCCCCGTTATATTGTTATAGCGGCAACGGAAATACATCATTTGTGAAAATTTCAGCTTTCTAGCTATCACGGTTTATGAGATACAGCCTGGAGAGACAGACAGACAGACAGACACCCAATTTTTTTACCCTTTGGGTACGGAACCCTGAAAAAGAATAGAAAAGTTCAGGTAAATTGGATTTGATCACACACACTTAACATTTTCTACACTAAGTTACTGCCTAATCCGGTAGTTTAAATATGAAACTTAACAATATTAAAATAATGGCTATCTGCGAGTACGACTCGTGCACGAAGGGTTCCATACCTTTATCTATAAAAACGGCAAAAAAATAATGTCTATTGTATGGGAACATTGGGAGTCCCCCTTAAATATTTGATACATTTTAATTTAATTAATAGGTTGTAATGATATGTAATAATTTATTTAAAAGTACCTACTTATAACAGAAACTTTCATAGCAGGTACTTGAAATAATAATAAATGGGTAGTTACTATAGCATCTTCAGTCAAACCACATATTTTTTTCAATTCACTCTGCTGTAAAATATAAAATACTGAGTTACACCCCTTCGTGATTTGACCGACGAACATTATTAAAATACCTATGAACTTTGCGGCAAAGTCTTTGCATAATCTCTGTCCATAATGACAATTCTTTTGCACGTCTGTTTTGCACTTTTTATTATTCTCACACTTAAAAAGTATAATTATCATTAATTATTCCTAGACACACCACAGAAGAACTATTAACAACTTAATTGCAATATAATGTGCGATCGTGACTGTTTATTATTTATTACGTACTAGTACCTAGTGTTGCCACATGTCAAACCACAAAATCTGGGTTGCAGAGTCTAAAAATCTGTATAAAATCTGTAAAAGTTACATTTTTAATTTTACTAATTTTACTGAGGTACTTTTATGAAAAATAAACTCTAATCAAAAGAAAACAATAGCTCATAGATGAAATTAAATATATTTGTTTTTATACATGTTTTTATTCATTATACCAATCAATTCCTTTCCTACTTTTGAAAAAAGTTTTCTCGATAGAAAATCTTGGCGAAATAACCTCTCCAATTTTTTATTTTTTCATTTGTCGGTCTATTATCGCGTATTAACTAATGAAATAACTTTAAAAACATAAGTAACTATCATATATAGAAACACGTAAATCAGAATTAAAATATATATAGTAGATTTTGAGTAAATAGGAAAAGTATCCCTAAAGCCCGGGTGACACGAGGCTAGTATTTTGAAGCTAGGATAGTAAGCTAGTAAGGGGTCACTAGCTTGGTTTCTAGCTTACCTACTAGCCTGGATTGTAACCAAGCTAGTGCTGTCTACACGAAGCTAGGAAATTTCAAGCTAGTCAAGTCAGTAGTGAGTTGTGCTTAACCTGATAACACGTATACGTAAAAATGAACAGTGTGCGTAAGAGAAAAGCAATTCTACTAAGAAAGTTAATTCGGAAGTTGTGTCAACATGCGCTAGATGAAATATTAGCTCTGCTAGAAGAAAAGCGTACTTGGACAAGACCCTGGATCTTAAGAAGACATAGTCATGGAGCATCTGCATTACTTTTAAAAGAACTGCGATCTGAGGATTCCGGCGAATTCAAGAGTATTTTGCGAATGACACCTAATATTTTTGACAATTTACTGAATCTAGTGGGACCACAAATACAAAAATTAAATACTAATATGAGAGAAGCCATACCGGCTACAATAAAATTGGAAATAACTCTAGATTTTCTATCATCTGGTGTCAATTACAGGAAGTTAAGTCACATGTATCGTGTTTCAAGATCTACTATATCTAGATTTATACCAGAAGTTTGCAGTGAAATTTATAAGGCATTAAAGAAAAATATACAGGTATGTAGAATTTTATTTATTTCAAATTAAAGTAGGTACTTTTACGCTTACATAAATGGCGAGATTAAATTCTAAATTACAAAATGAGAAATCATAAATGACGACAAAATGTACGTTTACGCTACATAAATGGCGAGAAATGTATCAAGCATTTTGAAATGCTTGATAGATGGGATCTTCATCTTGCTCCAACTCTTGCTGTGGTGGCGGATGGATGATGGGTTCATCACGTTGCTCAGTCTGTTGTAGTTGTGATGGTGGATTAGTGTAGAGTGGACTTGCTGCAGAACTATTGTAAGAAAATGTGGTTGACATATTGGAGTCTGAAGAATTGATAGGTGACTGGTACGAAAATGTAGTATTTCCGAAGTTTAAATCATACATCCGACAGCGGGATAGTGTTGCGTTGATCTGATCCCTAGCTAAAATGGCCTGTCCGGGTGAAAGCTTTTTCAACTGACTTGCTACATATTTTGCAAATATCTCATGTTCATCCAGCTCTGGTTCCTGAAATTCTCGTGAACTGTTTAAATCCTCCTTAATCACCTTAATTTCATTTATCAATGAACTCACTTGCGAAACCTTCCGTTTCTTAAATTGCGGAATGTTACTTCTTTCAACTGTCTTTTCTGACAGATTTTCTGCTACGGGTGGTTCTAATGACTGACTGTTGCTTGCACTGTTGTCATCTTTATTATTGTTTGGAGAATCTTGATTGTTCTGAAAATAAAAAATTTGTTAAAAATATTGTTACAGATTCCAACTACAACTGAAGAAGCTATAGAAAATGGTTTCAGAGTGAAATGGAACTTTCCAGCGTGTTATGGCGCCGTCGACGGGAAGCATGTTCAAATCATAGCTCCTGGCAACAGTGGAAGTTTGATTTTTAATTACAAAAAAACATTCAGTATTGTTCTTATGGCTATTACGATTATAATTTCATTTATATTGACGTCGGCGCCTGTGGAATGGCATCTGATGGAAGTGTTTTTAGGAATTGCTCCATATATAATCAACTAGAAAATAACCTTATACCACAAGGCGGAGTAATTTTGGCGGATGCTGCATTCCCATTAAAATCGTATATTATGAAACCGTACCCAGGTGACAATTTAACACATGAAGAAAAAGTATACAACTACCGGCTAAGTAGAGCCAGAAGAACTGTAGAAAATGCCTTTGGCATATTGGCAAGCCGATTTCGTGTTTATCAAAGACCAATCGCAGTTGACGTAAAAACAGTAGACAAAATTGTACTAGCATCATGTGCTCTGCATAATTGGTTACGAAAAGAGCAAAAAAGCACTTATTGCATTAGTAGTGATGTCGACCAAGAAGACATTGAAGCGGGAAACATTATTCCCGGTTCATGGAGAATGGAAAATTTATGTTTACCCAGTATCAGTCGACAGGGAAGTAACCACTCTTCTCTGTCAGCTATCGAAAAAAGGGAGAAATTTAAGAGATATTTCAACAATGATGGAGCAGTACCATGGCAAGCAAGAATGATTCGTTAATTCAGACAAAACTACAAGAAAAATTAAAAATGCCGACGATTATTAATATTTCAATAAGTACTTTTAAGGTAAATAATTGTAAAGAGTAAATAATATTAAAATAACTTACCGAAGTTTTTCTCTTCATTGGCACCTTTTTTATGAAATTATGCATTTCCTCAAACCAAATAATTTTTGGCTTATAGACTTCTGCAGTTCCTGCTCCAGACCTCTCAGATTTTTCTATCTTTGTTAATTCTTGACAATATGTAGCTCTTAGATTTTTAATTTTATTTTTAATCTCTTTTATCGACATTTCTATTCCATCTTTATTTAGTATGTCGCGTATTTTTTCTAGTGACGAGTCTCGCATTTGCTTGTCCTTGTAAGATGGAATACTTGCATTCCACAAACATTCCTCTTCTCTGTACAATTGAACGAATTTTAAATTAATTTCGTCCGCTAATTTCGGCATTTTAACAAATTGCACGCACTCTCACCACGCTCTCCGACTGCACACTAGCTTAGGTTCGCTAGCTTCGCGGTTGACACGAAGCTAGTAACGAAGCCAGGATAGTAAAACGGGTGGTGGGGGGCGCCTACTAGCTTGAAAAATAGAACCCCAAGCTATTAAAACTATCCTGGCTTGAGGCACTAGCTTGCTAGCTTCCACACTAGCTTACTAGCTTGTAAACGAAGCTAGTTCCGTCTACACGAAGCTAGTGTCACTAGCTTACTAGCTTGGCAGCACTAGCTTGGCTCACTAGCTTGATTTACTAGCCTCGTGTCACCCGGGCTTAATTCTTCATTTTCTGTGCCTACTGGCTGTGTTAATATGTACGTGTCGGCGACGATATACGATAATATTGATGTAGGCCCTTAAATGGTTCCGTGTTTTAGTTTTGATTATGTTTATTGAAGAAAATATCCTTTCTACTGCAGCGCTGGAGTGGGGGAGGCATAATAAAGCGGTAACTAGCTGCTTTAGAGTTGGATATAGAAAATTTCCGTCACTGTTTTGTGCACAAAAAACATGTTGCCAGAAAACTTCAGGATCTTCTCCATTGGAATCCAAAAGATTATCATTCATTCTCAAATGTCGCCACTCATTGTCTAATGTTTGTAAATCTTCTTGTTGTATAATGTTTGGAAAAATATGTGCAATGTTACATAATGATGCTATATTTCTGCGTTTAATTACAATTGGGTCAAGAAAATTTAAGCTGTTTGTTATTTGGTTACCAAAACTGTAACGGGCCTTTATTTGATTTGCTCCTTCTATAAAAAAATCGAGGCATCGTAGCTTAAATAATTTTACATCACTGGGCTTTAAGTTAGGATCAGACAAAGACATGACAACTTTTACACCAAGATAAAGATTTTCAATTGGTTTGTAGTGTCGCGGATTATCATGCTGTATGTTCTGAACTTCTGTTCGCGACAAGTATTAACTGTCCATGTAACAATCTAGCAAGGTTTTATAAGTATTGCTCACAGTTTCATGTAATTTATGTATCTGTGGTTTTTCTGATTGCATTGTTTTATTCAGTTTCGTAAAAAATTCCAAGACAAATTCCATAAATTGCAAATATATTTTGTTGTACGGATTATTGAGCATATGTAAAATCAAGTCCGCTGAGGTCAACCGATCTGTCAAGGCAGCATCAATAAAGTACAATTTTAGAGCTTCATATTGTTCCAAAACACGCATTACGGCAGTACGTAATGAGAGCCATCTTATTTGGCATGGATGTAACATTTTATGGGGCTTCAGTGCAAGAAACTCTTGAAATTCTTTGAATATACCCGATCGTTTCGGACTTGTACTGATGTAATTGAACACATCTCTAACCAGACCTTCAGGTTCCTTAGGTTAGGATCAGACAAAGACATGACAACTTTTACACCAAGATAAAGATTTTCAATTGGTTTGTAGTGTCGCGGATTATCATGCTGTATGTTCTGAACTTCTGTTCGCGACAAGTATTAACTATCCATGTAACAATCTAGCAAGGTTTTATAAGTATTGCTCACAGTTTCATGTAATTTATGTATCTGTGGTTTTTCTGATTGCATTGTTTTATTCAGTTTCGTAAAAAATTCCAAGACAAATTCCATAAATTGCAAATATATTTTGTTGTACGGATTATTGAGCATATGTAAAATCAAGTCCGCTGAGGTCAACCGATCTGTCAAGGCAGCATCAATAAAGTACAATTTTAGAGCTTCATATTGTTCCAAAACACGCATTACGGCACGTAATGAGAGCCATCTTATTTGGCATGGATGTAACATTTTACTGGGCTTCAGTGCAAGAAACTCTTGAAATTCTTTGAATATACCCGATCGTTTCGGACTTGTACTGATGTAATTGAACACATCTCTAACCAGACCTTCAGGTTCCTTAGGTAACTTTGTGCAGGCGTATGATGCACATAGAGCAAATGAATGGCAAATGCATTTAATAGGGCGAAAGCAATAATTTGGTTGTCGGCACAGTATTGTGACACTTGTAGCGTCATATGAGACCGATGTCCGTCTATTAAAAGCAAAACTGGTTTTTTTATATTGTTCGTTTTGAGCCATGGATCGAATACATTTGCCACAAACTCGTAATACAATGGCCCTGTCATCCATCCTTTTGGCGACTTGCCAATGGCCCAATCTTCCGGGACATTCGTTGATATTTCTTTCGAAATGCGTACGAGTGGATACACGATCATAGGAGAAACCACTTGACCAGCAGCATTTATAGTGACCATCACGGTTAATTGTTCCTTCTCTTTACCACTCTTTACCTCATAAAAATTTTTCATTCCGACAGGTCCAAGAACTTTACCCGATTCGGGACAAGTTTGAAAACCTGACTCGTCTGCGTTGAATATCCTTGCAGGTTCCTCAAGTATATCTAAGGCGTTTGCCTCTGCCAAATAGTGTTCGAGGGATTTGTGCCACTCTTTGATATCCTCAGAAGATACATGAGCCCGTGCTGTAGAGATGGCTTCTGCTTTCCTTTCGCCAACTTCCGGATGCCGTTTTAAAAACAAATCAACCCACTTCCTACCAGGGCGATTGTTTTTAAACGGCTTTACTCGGTCGTCGTCGTCCAGAATTTTTTTGACAGTATCAATTAACGTCTCCCGTTTTAATGGGATACCTCTTTTAGCGTTTGCTATAATGTATTTTGCTAATATATTTTCTTCTTTGCTTGTGAAATAGGTGTCCCGTCCCATCTTTCTGATCTCTGGGACTCGACCTTTTAATTTATTTATGTGCTGTGTGGCACTCCATAGTGCCGAGCAGCTTCTCTAATTTGAAAACGGTGCTCGCGCACTGCAGATATCGCTGACTGCATAGCGGAATCTGGATACCGCAAAATTTGTTTTTCATCATCATTATTTTTCTTTCCTGAAATATTACACAAAAACAAGTATAGAAAAGAAGTCTATATCATAACAATACATTGGACAACTTAAGGTTTACCTATCAGCTGGACGTTGCTAAAGCCATTCGGACAAAATACAAAATCAGACCCAGAAAGGCTGACCCTTTGGTTACAAAGCAAATAAAAATTCGAGTGTTTTAAAATGTTAAATTTAAGGAACTCTTTATAAAACTAAAGCTAAATAAAATGCTAGACTTATAAATAAATAACGTTCCATAAGATGACCACTTTGGTCAGCATTAGGCAACATGGAATTTTTGTGTTCCAAAAGATAACCACTGTTAAACAGAAAACGTTGACCAAAGGACTACAAAAATACAATTTAAAATACGTCAAGACATAATCTAACTTTAGTATAAGCGCACAGAACATTAAAAAAAATTAAAAACATTGAAGATGCATCAAGATTACCGCGACGGTACGAAATTACATATCTAAGTAAAAAATGTTGCAACTTACGAGGCGCCACCTTCGAAGTAAAAGAATGATACTTTTTTCGACCAATAGGAGAGCACTTGACACTGTACTTGACGGACGCGATATTGCTATTATAAAAAAACAAAAATCTACCACTCTGTGCTGCCATAAAATCTTAATATAAGTATATTTTTATATTTTGGTCAACCTTTGGTGTCTGGTCAACTAATGGTACATTAACCCTAGTTATATATTGAACCACAACAATTTTATTGCACAAATTAAGTATTTTCATTGAGCGGTGTGCTAAAATCTTGTCCTACTGTTTCATAATACAATGTAATCTGCGAATTGTCTATTGACGATGATGTAGTAGCCGTATCTTCCAAAATATCAACTATTAACTGCATAACGCCACGTTTAAATTTTCTCATTTGTCCGTCGGACATAGGTTCTAGATCGGGCAATAAGCTCAGTAGAAACATTCTTTTTGGATTTTGTGCATGTTGTTCAGTTGTTTCTGCTCTAGCTTGTTTAGCCTTAAAATAATCAAGGATGCTTTCATCCATGGAGTTTTTTGTTTTGCAGATTTTTTTTTTCGTTGAAAGGTTTGATGTCTGCGATGGTGTTGGTAATGGTCGAGATTGTGGAGACAGCGTTGGCATTGATACTGAAGACGAATGCGGCGATGGCGTTGGTAATGGTCGAGATTGTGGAGATAACGGTGGCATTGATATTGAAGACGAATGCGGCGATGGCGTTGGTGATGGTCGAGATTGTGGAGTTGGTGTCGGCACTGAATATGGTGACTGTGGTGATGGCATTGGTATTGGTCTATGTTCTGTACTTATCTGAGTATTAAACGTATTATTATTATTATAAAAATTGTTCAGTACTGATTGGGATCCATCTTCTTCATCGGTTAACTCATCAATGTCAGGTTGATTAATTTCGTCGATTGGTGGCTTTTCTAAGTTCCCAGAAACAGACGCTGTTGAAAATTTAATAAATGGTAACGTGAATTGCATCACCTCATTTAGGTAATATGGTTTCTTTTTTTTTTGCTGCAGCTCCACTTTTGCTGGGTTTCATATTTCGAACAAATACGTTACGAATATTTCGCCATTTCTCTTTACACTCGGCACCTGTAATTAAAGTTTTAATTATGGTTTTTGTTTCAGGTATTTAGGTGAAGGAAGTACATTTACAAGCTTGGTATCATATTTCGCAAGAGGAGACAATACAATATCTACAATTATTGCAGAAACAGTAATTATTATTTGGGTTATACTAAGTCAAACTTATATGCCAATCCCAAACATGGCTGATTGGAAGAAAATTTCCGAATGTTTCTATCTGCTATGGAATTTACCTAATTGTTTAGGTTTCTTTGGATGGCAAGCATATAAGAATAGAAAAGTTACCTAACACTGGTTCAAGCAATTTCAATTATAAGTCTTATCACTCTATTGTGTTAATGACTTGCAGTGATGGAGATGGTCTTTTCACATTTATTGAAACAGGTTATGCAGGAAGAAACAGTGATGGGGGTATATTTAAAGCATCAGCCATTAAATATTGGATGGAGCAGTCCAGTCTGAACACACCGCCACCTTCTGTTTTACCAAATGATGTAAATGAAAACCTTTTCCCGTACTTTTTCGTTGGCGATGAAGCATTTCCGCTAATGCGGTATTTGATGCGACCATATCCATAAAGAACACTAAATAACGTAAGAAGAGTTTATAACTACCGACTCAGCAGAGCTAGGAAAACAGTTGAATGTGAGTTTGGGATGATGACAGAAAAATTTCCTATCTTGAGCAATGCAATACGATGTAGATCAGTAGATAAAGTAGCCAACATTGTTAAGGCTGTTTGTGTTTTGCATAACTATGTTCGTAAAAGAGAAGGTTTGCCGTACAGCCCCCGGCAATTTGAAACACAACAACCAGAGGGTCACCAAATTTTAATACCTGAGCATCTTCAGATTTCCTCGCTTTCATCACCACAAAATTTGAGAAATTATCTTGCCAACTATCTAATAACCCCACATGCTTCGCTTCCTTGGCAATCTAATTATTGTGTATAAATTTAATTTAAGTAGGTATATAAATAAAAAATTATTACTGACCTGTCAAATTGAATTTTTTTCCAATCTCAATCCACGCCTTTTCTGTAACATCTTTTCTTACGTACTCTGGCAGCTTATAATTATATAAACATGGATAACTTTCCACCTCTTGGACAAAATTTGTGTTAAAAGTTTGTTCCGCAGCCATTTTGTAATGCAACGCGTAATACGCGTATACGACTCGGGTAGCGTGCGACCAGCAAGACGGTAGCGTGCGACTGGTAACAAACGCGTCGTCGACGCGTCTCGTCGTGTGCGAAACTAGCTGATTATGTATGGCGGCTACTCACTAGCGATGCGTAAGATACGCGTACGAAACACAAATCGCTTGAGAGTCGCTTCGTGAGGGAAGGGCCTTAAGCCCTTCTCCCATTACGATACGCGCGCGCGACTCTAGTCTTGGATACTCGAGTAGAATACTACTTGGATACTTGCTCGCTACCCGACGCTCGCATATTATGCTACTAAAAAATGACTAAATTCATCATTTGTGCAAACTCGATTTTAGTGGACGGACGTTATGTCCAGCAACTCCAGTGACGATGAAGGTCTCGCAGTTTTTCTGTTTTATAGAAATAGAAGACGTCAACGCAAGAGAAAATACTGGATTCATCCATATATTGAAAGAAACATAAATTGTAGAGTTTTTGTACCTGCACAAGAGCTACAATATGATGATAAGAAGTTTTTATCTTTCTACCGAATGTCTAAAGAGACCTACTTGCATCTTGTTATGTTATTAAAACCTGCTATACATCAACGAAATACTAAATTTAGAAATGTGTCAGTGCGGAAGAAAGGATTCTGGTAACCCTAAGGTAAATAATACTTCATTATGACATATGTAGGTAATTAAATGTTTATAAAATTTTAATAACTTTATAATTATTACTTATTTAAGTACTTTATAATTATTACTTATTCTTCTTCTTCGTGTGATAATAACATAGGTATCGATTCATAATAAAGTGTGGCAGTATTTGATTGTGCTACATTCAGACTTTCGTTTATGGTAATTGGCGTACTTATTCCTCGGCAGCACTCATCGGTGAAGGAGTAGAATAAAGTGTGATGGGACTATTAATATTTTCACTACTTTGGTCCATTATATCGTCTATCAATGCAAGCATTCTTCTCTTAAACAGTCTTCTTTGACTATCAGTCATTTTGTTCACGTCCGATAGTAAACTCAGTAAAAACATTTTGTTTGAATTTTCAGCACTGTCACAGTAATCTAGAATTTTGGATCGTTTCAATTTAAAATAAGCTGAAATGTCTTTCTCGGCTTGAGTTTCTTCCAGCTTCTTCCGTTTTTTATTATTATTTGTTGATGGTGGTGGTGGTAATTGCTGTTGCGAGATTGGTTGAGTGCTTGTACTAGTAGAAGGAAGATATGATTGTTGCGAGATTGGTTGAGTGCTTGTACTAGTAGAAGGAAGATATGATTGCTGTTGCGAGATTGGTTGACTGTTTGTAGATACATTTTCTGTGAACTGTGTTTATTCGTATAGTTCAGGATCAGGTGTCTGTGGTTCTATCGTCTCTTTCAAATTCCCTGATGGTTTTCCTACTGTTTTTATGAAGGGTACAGTAAATTGCATATAGTCTGATAAGTAGTATGGTTTTTTTTGTGCAGTACTTGCTCCACTTTTTGGCGGTTTCAAGTGGCGAACAAAAACACTACGTAGATTTTTCCACTTTTCTTTAGCTTCTGGTCCTGAAAATTAACCTTAATATTAATTATTTTTCAGATATTTGGGGTCAGGTTGTACGTTTGTAAGCCTAGGATTGTATTTTGCAAGAGGAGATAATACAATTTGTAAGGTCATAGCTGAAACTACAGTAATAATATGGGAGATATTAAATGGAGACTACATGCCATTACCAGATGTGCAACATTGGAAAGACATTGCTGCTCGTTTTGATCGCCTCTGGAATTTACCCAACTGTTTAGGGGCATGTGATGGTAAACACATCAGAATAGAAAAATTACCTAATTCGGGATCAAGTAATTTTAATTACAAATCCTACCATTCGATAGTATTAATGGCATGTTGTGATTCCGATGGACTATTTACTCTTATCGAGACTGGCTATGCGGGTAGGAACAGCGACGGTGGAATTTTCAGTGCTTCCAGGATCAAACGTTGGATAGAACATGGACATCTTAATATTCCTTTACCTTCCAAACTTCCTAATGACCAATCTAACTATGAATTTCCATACTATTTTATTGGGGACGAGGCATTTCCCCTTCTATCTTACTTGATGAGACCATATCCCCAAAGAACCTTGAATGACTTGAGAAGGGTATTTAACTACAGACTAAGCCGAGGAAGGAATACAATTGAATGTGCTTTTGGGATGATGGCTGAAAAATTTCAAGTATTAAGTACTGCTATAAGATGTCATACAATAGAAAAAGTAACAAATATAATAAAAGCAGTGTGTATTTTACACAACTATGTTCGAAAACGTGAGGGTATTCTATATAGTCCGAGGGAGTTTATACAAAACAGATTGCTCACTATTCCCGTTATACAACCTCATAATATAGAAATAACGGCAACTATGTCACCACATAATCAACGAAATTATTTAGCAAACTACTTTATATCTGAGCAAGGTTCATTGCCTTGGCAATACCAATCCTGTTTGCAAAATACAATGTAACATTTAATAATAAACTATGTTTGTATACAAACAAAAAAAATCTACCTGTTATTTGAAATTTTTTCCCAATTTCTGCCAAGTCTTGTCTATTGTATTTTTCCGCATGTAGTCAGGTAAATTGTAGTTATATAAACAAGCATGTTTTTCAACTTGTACAAAATTAATATTTGTTTCTTGCTCCGCCGCCATCTTGTCAAAACGTGCGCGCGACGCGACGCACAAGCGACCAACACGGCGGGTATTGCGAGTAGAGGTTTGCACCGGAGCAGTGAGTACCGGAGAATAACCGGTGATTTACCGGTAAAACTACTCGATTGAAATAATCGGTATTTAACCGATTGATCTCCGGTGATCGTCGCATCTATTTTTTTACTAAAGTTACACAAATAAAAGACACATTCAACAATCATTTTTTTTATAATTATTTAAGATGCAAGACAATTAGAAGAAGAAATAGCCACGTCAAGTGAAAATAGTATAAGAGAAACTGGTCACCCGGATTTGCTTGGCTTTCTAAATAGAAACACTGGTTGCGCCATTTTTCACTACCTTCCTTATTTTAATAATTATACCGCCATATACCTACCCCTTTTCGGCTAATCTCCGAGATTAAGTGAGATAGAGAGTGTCTCGCACGCACGCAAACTGGAAAACGTCGCAATCGTTGACCAGTGCCTCTTCAACCATTGTTCAATGCGCAAGGACCACTACCATATTATGGTACAACACGCAAGCGTTGAGAAAACCTCTCCGCTGTTTGAACCCGCGTCCGCTAAATGAGAAGTTGTCGACTCAATCACTGAGTCACGCGCCGCTCCGCACCGCGAAGTGAAAAGTGTATGAGTGCTCCAACTGGACTATACAGGTTAGCCTCCATCTTTCACTAAAAAAGCCAAATCCTGCTCCCAAATACTTCCCACAAATACAGTCCACTAAATATTCCACGAATCATATTTTTTCTTCCCGCATACCGCACCAGCGCCACCAAACACCAATAATGCAGATATTACATCCGCCACGGCAATTAATTTATTCAAAATGTATACAGAAACACAGTATCAATTGGGATGAAGTTGTGCAATTGCCACAATTGGGATGAAGTTGTGCAATTCTGGAAATTCAATAAACATTTAAAGCCTTTAGACGAAATAGCCTTTAAATACCTAGCTGTGCCTGCTACTTATGTAAGGTCAGAGAGAGTATTTTCGACGACAGGACAAATACTAAATGATAGAAGAAACATGTTACGCTATGATGCTGTTGACATGTTGTGTTTCTTAAATCAAAATCAGCATTTGCTTACTCTAAAAAACTTTTTTTTTTAATAAATGATTATATCCAATCCCAAAAAAGGGTGATAGATCGAACCCATCAAACTATAGGCCAATTGCGATTACCTCCTTGCTCTCTAAGGTATTCGAACATATCATCAATAAGCGACTACTACGATACCTCGAGGGTCACCAGCTGATCAGCGATCGCCATTATGGCTTTCGCCGTGGTCGGTCGGCTGGTGATCTACTCGTTTATCTCACTCTTCGCTGGTCCGAGGCCTTGGAGGGTAAGGGCGAGGCTCTTGCTTTCAGCCTCGACATCGCGAAGGCATTTGATCGGGTCTGGCACAAAGCCCTTCTTTCGAAGCTACCGAGTTACGGAATTCCCGAGGGACTCTGCAAATGGATCGCCAGCTTTCTTGACGGTCGGAGCATTAAAGTCGTCGTTGATGGCTGTAGCTCTGACGTCATGATACTCAACGCTGGTGTTCCTCAAGGTTCGGTGCTCTCCCCTACGCTATTCATTCTGCATATTATTGATCTGCTCTCTATAGAGAGCATGCATTGCTATGCAGATGATAGCACGGGTGATGAGCAGTATTCCGGCCACCAGGATGTCTCTCGGAGTGCTCTATTGGAAAGTCGGATACAACTTGTGTCCAAAATCGAGCGCTCTCTGGGGCGGGTCTCGGAATGGGGTAAACTAAACCTCGTTCCATTTTAACCCCTCCAAGACACAAGCTTGTGCGTTTACTTCAAAGAGGGACCCATTTGTCATGGCGCCTCAGTTTCAAGGAGCCACTCCCCCCATGTCTGAAAGTATCGGAATCCTCGGCGTCGAAATCTCCAGCATGGTGCAGTTTGGGAGTCATTTGGAGAACAAAGCCAAACTAGCGAGTAAAAAACTGGGCGTCTTAAACAAAACAAAACGGTACTTCACGTCAAGGCAGCGAATGATGCTTTACAAAGCACAGATAAGACCACACGTGGAATACTGTTCGCATCTCTGGGCAGGCGCCCCGAAATATCAACTCAACCCACTTAACTCCCTGCAGAGACGAGCTGTTCGTATCATCGATGATTCCGATATCACGGACAAATTGGAGTCGTTAGAGCGGCGGAGGGATTTTGGATCTCTTTGCGTGCTTTACCGATTGTTCCATGGGGAGTGCTCAGAGGAACTGTTCGATCTGGTACCGACGTCACCGTTCTATCATCGTACCACCCGCCGTCGCAACAAAGTCCATCCCTATTACCTGGATACGTACAGATCTAGTACTGTACGTTTCCAGCGGTCATTTCTCCCACGCACGTGCAGGCTCTGGAATGAACTACCTGCGGCGGTGTTCCCTAAGCGCTATGACATGGGGCTCTTCAAACGAGGTTTAAGAAGAGTTACTTTTTCTCGGTAGGCAGCGGCTTAGCTATGCCCCTGGTATTGCAGAGTCCATGAGCGACGGATGCCACTTATCATCAGGTGGGCCGTTTGCTCGTCTGTCGACCTAAGATATAAAAAAAAAAAAAAGTATATCTATTAATTATTCTATAAATTTATAAAAAAGAAACAAAATTTCTTTATTCTCCGGTGACCTCCGGTTTTTCACCGGAGATTGCCCGATCACCGGTGAATTCAATCGGTTGTTAAAATCTCGCTCCGGTGCAAACCTCTAATTGCGAGACTAGTCGCGAACGCGTAGAATACCAGTATCGTAGTGTGCGAGTCTCCATATGAATGTATGTGAGATACTTTGCGGCGACTAGTCATGGATTAGTCTCCGAGAGTAGAGTCGCGCGCGCGTATCGTAATGGGAGAAGGGCTTTAGGGAACAAATAAAATAAAACAACATTATATTTCAAATTGTTTTATAAAACATAATAAATACACGCTATAAACGTAATAAAATAACAAATAAGGTGGGTTACGCAATAAAATTGAAATTA
Organism: Orgyia antiqua; assembly: GCA_916999025.1. Taxonomy (NCBI): domain Eukaryota; kingdom Metazoa; phylum Arthropoda; class Insecta; order Lepidoptera; family Erebidae; genus Orgyia; species Orgyia antiqua. The sequence continues at coordinate 12,994,620 of OU779873.1, read as the reverse complement.
CATAGGACGGCAAGTGTTTTTAAAATCTTATGGTGTTTTCACAAATTGCAGGTAGATTTAAATTTGTTGGCAAGAATGTTTTTGAAGCTTTTAACAAGATGAGAACGCGCTCAGCGTGCACGAGCAGCCCGAACAAATTTAATCAAATACTCGCCCCTCTCGCGTGCGATACAAATAATTAATTTAATTTTTTGGCAATTAGATATTTTATCAATGTAGCATGCCGAAATTCACAGAAATTGCCCAAAGGTGCATTGTAAATGATTTTATTATATAAAAAAAATAATTTATTACTTGCAATATTGTATTGGGATCTCCTGTAAAGATATTGTAAATGTTTTATAATAAATAAATAAAATAAGATAACTACTACAAATCTCGAGCAATAAAATGACCTAACGTTATTATACGGGGCTAAGGACGTATTAGCAAGGGTAATTAGTTGAATAACAATGTTATTACTAGCAGTTCTGTCAGCTTTTTTCCGTCAACTGCTGGACGTAAGCTTTCCCCGTAGAGCGACACAACGCCCTTGCACCTTTTGTCTCCAATGTCTTAATAGACAGCTGTCTATCAAAACATTCAAGATTACATATCAGGTATTAAATTTAAAAAAAATAATTCATACATATTGTATGAGTGAGCATATGCTGGCTAGTGGGTAGGTGCAAAGCGTTGAAGTCAAATCCAATTGGTTAATGAACGTAGATAATTTATGTAATTTTTGAGATGGATCACTTTCATTTTAAGCGAATGTAAAATCTTAAGATTTTAGTAATTTTTTGTGAGAACACCAACTGATTTTACATCATGTCATTGTAATCTTATATTAACAATATTTTTTTATAAATAACATGTATTATTTGATGTAAGCGTTTACAATCACCATGAATTATTATCCTAAAGAGAGAAAGAACACATACACTGTCTATGCTAAATTGAGCTGCAAAAATATTATGAAAAGCATGTGCCAACATGTATGAACATCTCGCTCATACTTGCATTTTAAAGCAGAAAGGAGATCGGTTTTTATAGTATAGTTCTAATTTAGTTTTTTAGTTTAGTAATTTTAACAGATACTTAAACAATTGTATAAATTCTCCGTGCACAATAAAACTTAACTAAAAATGAAAGTGAATAGTGTCAATAAATAACACAATCCGGCAATGTTCACTAATTTAGTAAGCATAAAAATGTGTGTATTATAGACTAACGATTTTAAATAATAAAAAAGTGTGCAACAAAATACCCAATAAATAAAATACACCATAGATGTTTTCATTTTAGTTAAGTTTTTGGCGTATCAGAATTGGCCTCATTAACAATAGATTACACTTTTCACAGACCTTTGTAAATATTTACAGAAGTTAGATAATAGTGTATTAACGTATTAGTAACGTAGTAACGTATAGTATTATCTTCACGCTAAACAATCAGAACATGTGACTCTATAAATAGAGGGCTGTGTGTGTAATAATTTTGACATGTTCTAATCGACAACTGAGAAATAAACCAAGGATATCGATCCGAAACAACAATGCTGGCAATTTTACGCGCACGACTAAACCTAACTAAAAAATTAAAATTGATAGTGACAATAACACAATTTGGAAATGTTAAACTTTCTTATTATAAAAGCTATGTATTATGATTATTAAAGATTTTAATTAATTTAAATGTGTACAACGAAATAGCCATTTAATCTAAATACGCGAATGGTTTTTTCCATTTTTTTTAGTTTAGTTATGCACGTAGAATTGACATCAATTCGATACGTAAGTAAACATTGTATAATATTGAAATAAAAACCTAAGAAAACTATATTTCTTTTTAATTTTCAATCCCACTTCTGAAACTAACCCCTAAGGTAATTCTTCTGTAAAATAAAACGACATCTACCCGTAGTACATAACTATTACACAATAAAAATATTTGTGACAGACTTAAGTTCAAGAATGGTTTAAAAATTGTACTGACAGCTAAAGTTTAATAACAATGCGTTGTTTAAAAATGACTAGTACAAAAGTATTTAGCGTGCTAAAGAAGTTATTGTGTTGTGTTTATTAGAATTTTTCTATACGTAATATCAATAAGTCCGTGTGGTGACGGATTTAGAATTGTCAGCATCTCTTTTCCTTGCCAGGGTGCTGTAAAAGCCAGCTCTTACCACTGAGCATTCACTTCAAATGATGCCTATGATTGTAATAAATCATCATCATCATAACATCACGCCTTTTTCCCATAGAGGTAGGCAGAGACTATAGAGCGCCATCTGCTACGATCGAAGCATACTTCCTTGGCTTCATCCACACTCATACATCTGGTCATACATGCCCGACGGTTGTAAGTAAATTGCACGCACTTGCCCTTTTTGGAGTATCCCGGCGATGACATCGGAGTATATTTTTCTAGGGCGTCCTCTCCCAGCATTTCCACTTACCTCCGCCGTGTATATGCCTTTCGTTAATCGTCTCTCATCCATCCTCTCCACATGACCAAACCACCTAAACATACTTTTCTCCACCTTAGTCACTACATCCTCTTTCAGACCGCAACGTTCTCTTATAACTTCATTCCTTAATCTATCTTTCAAAGTCTTCTTCTCAAAGAGCGCATCTCTACAGCACATATTCTACTTTTGTGCTTCTCCTGCCACACCCAACATTCGCTTCCATACATAAGCGTAGGTAACAACACGCCATTGTGGATCGCCATTCGAGCCTTTTCAGTAATCGCTTGGTTAGCCACAATAGCATGCAAGGCACCAAGGACGCGGAAATTAAATTATCAACAGTAATGAACTAAGTTAAGCTTACTATTATTCTTACATTTTCAGCTTACATTCTTATGCAATCGTTATTAAGAATAAACTATGTGACAGAAAAAGTAATTAGCAAGACTGGGACTAGAATCTGTTACCTTTACAATCTATCACTCAAATAAACACAACACTAAAACTATAAATAAAATACTTAGAAAATTAAATAAAGCGTAGAGATTCGTTACTTATTAAATATTATAATATTAAATTAAAAAATGTGGCAAAATAAAGCTCAGTACACAAGGCATCTTTGTTAATATTCTTATATAAAGCTTATATAGTACAATCGTGGTCATCGCCGCGTACCACTTTCAAGTTCGATTTTAATTTAGCAAGCAAAATGCCACTGCTTAGAGAAGCGATGTTCACCACTATATTTGTGATAACTAACATTATATTACTAAAGAGATTGCGTGGGCATTACTGGACCTGACCTCGTGGTACAATAAATAAATAAATAAATAAATATTCATGGACATTTCACACAACGTCCTCTGGTCCCAAGCTAAGCTTATATTGCTTGTGTTATTGGGTGCCAGAATACGGATATAATACATATATGTACTACTTTTCTTTTGTAAATACATACTTATAATACATAGTAAACACCCAGACGCAGTACAAACATTTGTATGACAATTAAAAACATCACACAAATGATTGTCCTGACCAGGAATCGAACCAGAGACCTCATGATTGGCAGTCCGTTATATGAACCACTCCACCACGAGGCCCGTCAATGGTTAGTGCTCAAACACGTTAACTCGCGGGCACGGTCGCGAAATATCAAACATATAGCGTCATATACAAGTGTTCACATACGACACGCACGTGCGGTCTAAGTAGAACGTAGACGTAGCGTAGACGTCAGCGGGCGTATTATGAGCTTTTTAAAAATCATGCAAGATCCAGGCAGGCCGTACACTGCCTAACTAAATTATGTATTATGGTAAACATAAAACATTTAGTTGAAAAATTTTAGTTAGTACTTAAACTTTTAGTTGTACCTTCTCTATAAACATATTAATCTATGAATACAACAACAATGAACATATCATATTACGAATTTGCCGGGCAGTTCCATTTACGGCGTAAACGGCCTGGGAATAAGAGCTCACAATACGGTCGCTGGTAAGTTCAACCAGCGGCCGAACATTTGGTTGGCCGTTTTACCTATCTAAAAGTGACAAGTTCAACAGAATCCATTCAATAGAAGCTGCTACATCGTTACTTATAATAAATTGTTTTGGTTTAGGTATTTAGAATTAAGGGCCTACATCAATATTATCGTATATCATCGCCGACACGTACATATTAACACAGCCAGTAGGCACAGAAAATGAAGAATTAGGGATACTTTTCCTATTTACTCAAAATCTACTAAATATATTTTAATTCTGATTTACGTGTTTCTATATATGATAGTTACTTATGTTTTTAAAGTTATTTCATTAGTTAATAGGCATGTTCACTCAGGTTACAAATCCATCTAATTCTTTTTTCACTTATTAAATACAGCATATAAAACCTAAAATAAAATTATAAGAACCTAATTATTATTCTATAATTAAATAAAAATAATTTAAAATGCTTTAATTTTTATCGGTGATCAGCCGACTGCGAACACCAATCAGAGCGCGGTGACGTCACTGGTCGAAAAACAAGCTGACATTTCTGTCATAATCAATACTTAAAGTACGACCGGCAAACTGTTTATATCTTTATTTCAATAGTACGACTATAAAAACCTCATATTTTGTTAGTATAATGGAGAGTGGTTTCATCAAAGCAAATAGCGGTAATTTACCGAAGATAGATTCTTTGATGGTAGCAAATTTCTTTGCAACAAACAAAGACTTTTGTGCAGCGGAGCTCAGAAACGTGAAAATATCTTTGTAAGTATTAAATTGTATGCTGATTTACATTATTTATCATTCAAAATACACCTTATCCGAATTACATACAAATTTATAACATATGGAACGAATTATCATATTTAACAAAGAAATATTTAAAAGTAAGGTTATGTACCTTGTCTATGTTGTAAACAAAGTTATAATAGTTTAACTTATGCTCTTATTTCCTCTATTCCAGATCATCAAGAGAATCTTATGGCGATGATGCCGTGGGATACGTACAACTAAAGAGAGAATCTAATATTTGTACTGTGAAGTGTCGTGTGTGCCCAGAGCACAAAGTTCGTGCCAAACCCTACACAGTGACTGTCGTTGTGAATGAAAAAAACAGTATAGTTAAGAGTACACAATGCCACGACTGTGCTGCGTCAGCAGGCGGTTGTAAACATGGAGTGGCATTTTTGATGTGGCTTCATAGAAGAAGCGAAGAACCGTCGTGTACAGAGGTAGCATGCTACTGGAAAAAATGTACGTTATCCAAAGTGGGAACAACTTTAAAGTATATAACAGCAGCCGAATTAGCAAAATGCCATGCCTCAACCTCATCGGATCCCCATGTTGTTGAAAAATTTGTGGAACAACTAACAGCTAAAGGCAATAGCAACTGCGAGCTGTTAAAATATGTACAAAATACCACTAATGAGATGGAAGGTCTGTCTTTGTACCATTTAGTGCAGAAATATAAGGAAGAATGTAGTGAGGACTTTATTAAGAAAGTATTGGGTTTATTTACTCCAGCATTATTAGAAAAAATTGAAGAAGTTACAAGAGACCAGTCCAGCAGCAGCTTATGGCATGAGTTAAGGTTTGGACGAATAACTGCTTCAAAAGCCTATGAAGTTAAGAAATGCAAGACAAGGGATGGTGCATTAATATCTTTGATAATGGGTGGTACCATTCCTGAGACTCCAGCTATTAAGCGTGGCAGGATTTTAGAAAATAAAGTACGAGAAACTGTTGAAAAAATATTAAAAAAAAAGATACGAAGATGTGGGCTTTTTACTAGCCAAAAATTTCCTATGATTGCTGGTTCTCCTGATGGTATCGGTGAGCAATTTCTGATAGAAATAAAATGTCCTTTCAATGAGAACACTATAAAAAATTATATTCAGAATGGGAAACCCTCATCGAAGTGTTATGACCAGATGCAAATCCAAATGTATGTTTGTGGATATAAAAAGTGTTTCTTTTGCATCGCAGATATAAACTTTCAACTTTGTATCAACAATATTTCAGTAAAAAACAGTGGACTGTCATAGAACGCGAGCTTTGTTTATCGACCTGTGACGTAGATATTTATCACGTGACAGTTTGGGAGCGTTTAGGCGGCAATTTTTGAAAAATATTTTTTTAATTGATTTTTTATTGAAGTTAGTGATATTTTTTTCTCAAAAATATTTTTTTCGTGTTTATTTAAGCTCTATTTATAAATTAAAAGCTATTTCTAAAATTAGTGAACATGCCTATACGCGATAATAGACCGACAAATGAAAAGAATAAAAAATTTGATAGGTTGTTTCGCCAAGATTTTCTATCGAGAAAACTTTTTTCAATCGCGTTTCTAAGTTGATGCGATCCTAGATCATATATTGAAAAAACATATACTTAAAAATTAGAGCTCTAGCCATTCAATCTAAAGAAACAATGGAAACTTCGTACATAGGAAAATGCACGAAGCTATTTTGGTATCCTCTTAAAAGTAACTATTAGCTACATATTAACAACGATGGGTGATGAATTGGAGGTGTTTGAATTTTTAGAGAGCGACGATGATGAACAAAACACTAGTCGAATGCGAAATAAGATACATAAACATAATGATATTATTATTGAATCCAATATGTAATCAAAGCAGTGGACAGTCATTCTGGTATATCCAAAAAATCTTGAACGATATTCTCTCAAATTACTATATAAAGTATGCAACGTGAACAAGTACTTCGAGTATACATAGATAGCCGTTTAAGATGTCGCGGTTTCGATTCCCTCACAGAGCCATTATCTGTGTGATGAACCCTCCTAAAGAATAGTGTGACATTAAATGGATTCTTATTCATTATAATGTCACACTGTTCTTTAGGAGGGTTACGCCTTCTTAGGCGTTTCGAATAATAAGTTATATTTGTAAAAAAAAAATGCTGATGTGGGTAATCTAATGTGGTGGATCTAATACATCCCAGACGCAATAAAAATTAAGTGTCCCGTGTAGGAATCGAACTCGCGACCTCGTGAACGAATGTCCGTTACACTTAACTATTACTATTTAAACAGCAATTTAAGAAAAAAAAATCTTAAATAACTAAACGCACCATTGACCAAAAGCTTATATACATCCAATAAATAAAAATAATTAGACATTAAAATAAACATTAATACTATTTTTTCGCCAATACTAAATTTTTTACAAAACCTGGCAACAAACAACTCAAAAATGTGTGTCGCCAGTGTAACAATATGAATTTCGACAATATATTAAAACTATAAAAAAAACTTATACCTAAAATATTTTAGATCAAATTGTCATTTATAAACCAGTCTATTATTTTAGTAATTTTTGGTATTTTTATCGCAAACATCTGGATAGATTTTGAAAATCCTTTGAATATTTTCTATGTCCACAGTCACCAAGAATTTGATGACGACGAAACAAAGATTTGATCACAGGATCCTCAAGAAATTGAGGGTACTCTTAAATTGTAATCTGTGGGTATTTTTAATTTATTTGATAACAGTTCCATTTTTACTCCTTAATTTGTTTTTAAACCTTGCAATATAATCTGACTAAGTCCGTGCTTACTAATACAGCTTATTTAAATAACAAGCCCACTTAACAAACCAAGCTTAGCTTTAGCATACCACAAATACGAACTTTATTAATATTGTAAATAGACTCAATTTTCCTTATCTTCAAACTAAACCACTTAAGGTCTATTAGAGATTCATCTCTATATTAAAAACCTAAGCCCAATTGAACATTTGTGGAACAAAATATGTTATTATATAAAATAACAGTTCAACGCTATAAAAATACTTGTATGTTTACCTGACGTTTAGTTCCACGTGATTAGAACGATCGTGGCCAATATTGCAGACACAAATTAACAATATAACGTCGGGTAAATCATAGCATACTTTTGAATTTTTATTGCGACAAAGAACCATTGTTTATACAAGGTGTTTCAGAAAGGTGTAGTCATATTTGACCATCGTTACACATGGTCGGTGACTAGGCACTAGGCATGGATGAAATTACAAATACTAGTTATATTATGACTTTTATGTGTTCATAAAAGTTTAATTAATTTATTAAATTAATCGATCTTCTTTAAATACAACACTAGTATGAGGTCATTTTTATCGTAAGGTTCAATCGCATTCAATAAACCGTAAACATCTCATAATTGATGCATTTCTGGTAGTTATTTAATAGTAGGCAATAAACAAAAAAATACTTACCAACTATATTTTTCTATGTGTAACTGTAATATTTATAATATTTAAGGCCTATCTAACGCAACTTTAAATTATGACTACACCTTTCTGCAACACGTTGTATAAAAACACAAATATTTTAACATATTATGTTATATTAATTTATTAATATTTTGCGATTGACTCGCTATGCTTTTACTAAATAAACTAAATTATAATGGAAAAAATGATAACCATAAGCGGGACTTGAACCCGCGACCTCGGAATGCCGTTCCGTCGCTCTCCCAATAGATGGCGTTGTACGAAAAAACATCGCACGATGTTAAAACTCGCATTGAGATGATTGTAGTGGAAAATTTGGTAAACATTTGCGTGGACCATAATAGCTCAGTTGGGAGAGCGACGGAACGGCATTCCGAGGTCGCGGGTTCAAGTCCCGCTTATGGTTATCATTTTTTCCATTATAATTTAGTTTATTTATATTATGTTATATTTTAGAGACAGTGTGCAATTTGTATATTACTACATAACTTCACGCCTTTTCCAATAGGGCAGGCGGAGACTCTAAAACGACATCTACTACAATTTATGTTTTTCCCTCGGCCTTATTATACTCATACATCTGGCAATACATGTTTGACCATTATCTGACCATACACGTATGACCATTATGTACACACCAAGATTTTAATCATCCCTAGGATGAAATAGTAACAAACTGACATTCATAGTTCTCAGTCATTTTTTTTACAAATTATGTGTCTGCCTTATACCTCATATTACTAGATTCTCTACGTTAATTACTTTTTCTATAATCTTTTAAGGTTCGGTATCAGAAGGTAAAAAGGGAACCTATTACTGACACGTCGTTGTTCATTCGTTCGTCGGATTTTTGGAACGGTGATAGCTAGAAAGCTGAAAATTTCAGTTTATGTATATTAAATTCTCAGACTCATTATAATGATTCTCCTGCCCTTATCCCGTTATTTGGTGGGTTCCTAATATGACGAATATGTTTAACGGTAGGGAACCCCTTTGGTTCGATTGCAACTCGTACTTGACCGGTTTAATTAAAGGCGTGTGTACATAATAAACCCTTGAAAATGTCTACAATAGTACTTAATACCAGAATAATAATAAATTCTTATTATTTAGTACACATTTCTACTAACACTAAGCTACGCCCGAGGAATCTTTTACCCTACTTCTAAAACAAATAGCACACTATCTCTAATGCTCTAGTTTATAAGCGTTACATTTTCATTTAGCGGCCGTCATATAGCGGTGAATGACGTAATAAAAAGGTTACTAGATGGCAGCACTGTGACGTCAGGTTCAAAAATCTAAAAGTATGTATTTTAAAGCGCTAAACTTGCTTTAGAAGCTTGTAATGATTTTAGTATCGTTTAATAATTTTTTATTTGTATCATACTAATTAGGTTATTAATTAAATTGCAATTATATCTATTGTACTCATAATTTTATTAAATAATTCAAAGCAGACAAAGGTTTACGGGGCCTGACGACTCAGTGCTGCCGCCTAGTGGTCATTTTTATAGAAATGGAAACCAAAATATTTAGTTTATTAAATCACGTCAATATCATTACAAACGCTCGAATGACGTCACCGCTGTATGTCGACCGCTAAATAACGGTATAAACCAGAGCTTTTAACAAACAAACGTAACAGCATATAGGTCAAGAGCCGTGTTTATTAACTCGCAATATCGATGTCAGTCCACGATGACGTCACAGGTGTCCAACTCACCGCTAGGTGGCGCTGTTTGTTCCTCTATCACAGACTCCGTCCGCTCTATACCTAGAGCTGATGATTCGTTGGATTTCTCACTGAAATACCAATATATATTTTTATTAATCCATATAGGTACTGTTACTCCTCCGTGTGGTGACGGATTAATAATACATACAAGTGCCACCACCCCATCTCCTCCCAAGGGTGCTGTAAAAGTCAGCTAAGGGATATTGCACACCGATAACATCTTCTGTGAGAGACGGAAAACACGAAAATAAACCCTTTGCCAACAGGCCTGGTCAGCGTGGCACAGTATCCCTTCCAAAGTGGAGGAGGCCTGTGCCCAACAGTGGGACGTAAATGGGCTGGAGAGGAGAGAGAGGATATACTGTTACACCAGCAATCATTAATCTACCTCTAACTTTGCTAAAACACTTAAAAGTAAACAATATAATACTAACGCTTGTTCCCTGTCCAGTAGTACAGGCGCTGGAGTGGGAGGGTCCGCCACCGTCAGAGGGAGGGACTGAGGTCTTCGCACCCAAGTGGCGCGCTCCTCCTGTACAAACAAACATACAAATAAGCTTAGCATGAGACCAGAGAACATTTCAACTGTCTAACTATCACAGTTTATGAGATACAGTCTAGTGCCAAACGAGCGAACGCAGTGGCGTGTTTTAAAACTTAGTGTCCCGGGTCCGTCTGATTTAACGCCCCATAAAATAATTAAGATTAATAAACAGTAGAACTAACAGACAATTTTTAGAGACCCCACAATAGAAGGCGAATCGAGACCCTATTACTCAGTCTTTGCTATCCCTCCATCTGTCTAACACCAGGCGGTTCTCTGTAACGGTGATAACAAGAGGGCTGAAAATTTCGCATTTACAAACAAATACTCAATGAGATGACATTTGGATATTACAAACCGATACTTTTAATTTTATTTAATCACTAGCTGTTGCCCGTGACTTCGTACGCGTGAAATTTGGAAATTAAACCTTAACAAATAGAAGTTTACAATACCACTCGATAGATGGCGTTGTACCGTTTTTTAAATCGCACTAGAGTTTCGTTACACACATTAACACTTAAGCTCGTCAAAATTTTTGTTACATCATCAACTGGATTTCACAATTATAAATTAGTAAGGATACTGTACCTGTGGAGTAACAATAGCTGTTATATCAGTCTGTGTACCAACAGGCTCTGATTGATTCTTGTTGGAGACTGCCTTCAGAACTTCCTGCATACAACCCTGGAGTTCCACCACCTGCATCAAAATACACAGTATTATGTCATCACCCCATTTTTTCAGGTAGCTGAAAGGAAACCCCTTTCACTCCCCAGGGTGTTGTAAGAGTAAGGTGAAGGATAATATTATGAAAGAAGGAAAACTTGACACTTAACACTATGCCGACACGCAACGCCTATGTCTAACAGTGAAACAATAAATGAAGTTAGTTTAACCAAACATCTCGAAATATCAGAAATTATATTAAATTTTACTACGTATTTATAGTTTTATTTTATTAAACCACAAGCACATTTCCAACACTGATGTAAAATACTAAAACAAATTAAAGATATCATCACGCTAAGATCCAAGTAGCGGAGCAGTAACTATAAACACAAACCTGCGCTTGTAAACTGAAGCATGTCTCTGTTAGCTGCCGTAAGACATTCGTGTTATCTTCTGGCTCTAAGACTCTCTGCTTTTGATTGTCTGGAAATATGAAAATCGTAGTCACAAGTCATTTATAACTAAACTAGCTGTTGCCCGCGACTCCGTACGCGTTAGATTTAGAAGATTTTCCCCACTTTTGCAACATTTTCCTTCAATGCTTCCCTCAAATGCAATCATCGCAGCGTGTTGTTGTATAGCCTTATATGCGTTATAGCCTTCCTCGATAATTGGATTATTCAATAAAAAAAATTTTTTTTGTTATGTACCAGTAGTTCCTGAGATTAGCGCGTTCAAACAAACAAACAAATTCTTCAGCTTTATAATATTAGTATCGATGTATAAATGAGATCAAGGAAGTATGTATATATTGTACCAGATTTGTTACAACATTTGTTACAAAATTTAAAAGTCATACGTTTAAAAGTTTTTACACATTTAAAAGTAACAATTATTATCATTCGGAGTGTATATGGAATTCCCGCAACTACATCATCAGGTCAAGACAACATCCAGTATCCTACAACAGTCTTTGTTATATCCTCTATGAGAATTCCAAAAGGGTAAAACCAGGTAAAACCTGTGTGAGAGAGAAACCACGAAACTAATCGCTATACCAACATACCTGGTTACCGCGGCGCAGTAGATCATAATATCTTCTTGCAGAGGCCCAAGTCCAAATGTGGGACGTTTGTCGGCTGAGAAGATTTCCTAATCCTTATCCTTACTAATTTATAAGTGCGAAATCCGGATGATGACACAATAATAATTTTAACGAGCTTAAGCTGCTTAAATGTTAAAAAACGTACAACGCCATCTATTGAGCAGATGATTAAATTTCTGTTTTTTAAGGTTTGATTTCTAAATGTCACGCGTACGAAGTCGCGGGCAACAGCTAGTTATATTATAAACTAGCCATTGCCCGCGACTTCGTACGCGTGACACAAGTGTAATGTTTATAATTGTCATACAAGTGTTTAATAATAGGCTACTTTTTATCCCGAAATAATGCAATGTTTCCGTGGGATAATAAAGAATTTTTATCCTTTTTACCTAGAGGCACAGCAATTTAGAGTAGATATATTAGTTTAAGAACATACCGGTTGCCTGTAAAGTAGAGACTTTCTTCCACAAAGCATTGATAGCTTGCATTTGTAACTGTTGTATTTTTCTTTCACTTTCTAGTGCCGCCTTTGTCGCTTCCATGTCACATGTTAATCGCCTAAAATTAATATTTGTTTTGACCAACACACAACTTAAACTGTAAATAACTTAAATACTTATTATGGTCTTATTCATAATGACTTATCGGAGGTTTAAAAGTTCGCTAAAATTAGTTCGCGAAAATTGTCAAAACTTGTTATTCATGATAGTCTTTACGCTAAAACGTTTATTATCTCTTCGATAAAATCTCCGTTTAAACCTCCGATAAGTCATTATGAATAAGACCATAATAAGTATTAAGTTATTCACAGTACAGCGGCCGTATTATGAGCTTTTATTTACAGGCAGTTTACGCCGTGAATGAACTGTCTGGTAAATTCGTATTGTTACGAACACACAAAACACAAAGGAGCTAGCGCCATCTAGAAGCAACCAGTAAAACTACTCAAAGAACCGAACAGAGTGAAACCCCTTTTAGATACTAGATGGCGTTAGAGGAACTACCGTACATGCGCGAACTTTCCAGAAACATTCGTTCCGGGCGATCACGTTCGCGCACAGTCGGGAACATTCTGGAATAGTCTGGAACTCGTCTCGGCACATATAAATAGCGGCAGGGAGGCGAGCCCGGGCAGTTCAGTTTGAGCTACGATCGAGGCGACTTCGAGAGCGAAAACAAGTGATCAAGAGTGATACCAGTGAAACCTACGACTTGGCTACAACCTAGGACATTGTTAGTGCTTACTGTTTGGACCTAGTGCTTAGTGTTTGGACCTAGTGCTTAGTGTGTAACTAGTGCTAGAGAATAAAGTCTTCAAAAAGAGTCAGCAGGTCTTTCTCTCCAAATCCTTCGAACCCTAACACGTAACAGTATTATGAACAAAATTCTTAGTCAGTCAGTTCGCTAAACCAGTCATACATTAATAATGTTTAAGGAGAAGGTACAACTAAAAGTTAAAGTACTAGCTAAAAATTTTCAACTAATTATTAATTTACAATAATACCTATATTTAAGCCATGTAGTTTACGGCCTGCCTTGAACTTGAATGATTTTAAAAAGCTCATAATACGCCGGCTCGTAATAGATTCGGATTAAGAATACAAATGTCACCACCCTTTCTCCCCACAGTGCTGAAAAAAGCCAGCTAAGGAATATTGTACACAGATAACATCCTCTGTGAGAGAAAGAAAACTCTAAAATAAACCTTATACCAACACGCTTGGTCAGCACGGCTTAAGACCAAAGGCCTCCCAAAGTAAAAGAAGCCTTATGTGCTGGGGGATATGCGTAACCAAACACTAGCATGGAAATATAGCTTAATTTGGCACCACAGAATAGTGTATGGAATGTGAATTAATATTTATCTATTATAACCGCTTATACTTCGCCTCTATTGATCGCAGCGTGATGTTATATTGCATTCCTCGAGAAATGGACTAATCATCATCATCATCACATCACGCCTTTTTCTCATAGGGGTAGGCAGAGACAGTGGCGTAGCTAGCATAGGTGGCACCCGGGGCGGATGTTTTGGGTGTCACCCCAAAATTCGATCGAAATTGTTAAAATAAAAAACTTATAATGATTTACGTTTTATTCAAATAAAGTACCTATTACAAATGTTTGAATAATGTATCTAAATAATAAAATAAATAATTTATGTGAAACAAAAGGAAACGCCTACTCTCCTTAGGGTCTTGGGCCACTCATGGACAGCAAATATTGATATATTTGTTATGCTTTTCAAAATCTTAAATGTATCAGAAATCTGAAAAACATATTTAAAATCCCGCCATTATTTTAAAACAAATAGAAAATATAAAAACAGTTTCAGGTTTAACAATGTACAGCAAGGAAAGTCAAGTATTAATTTATTTTTATGCTTGTTATGTAAAACATGGTAAAAAAAGGTTTTTAACCACATTATTAATTACGAAATGCATATTTTGTGCGTGCATAAATATATTTTATAAAGATAGTAAACTCAGGATAAAGTTTTAAGCACTAACAACATTTTGCTACGCGACTTTTGCAAGGATTTTCAAACAAAAATACTTTTTTTATACGAAACATAAATTGTTTCAGTGGCGGGTGTTTAAATATTATGTACGTAAAATTCGGATGATAATTTTTTTTATATTCGATTAATTTGTTTTATTATTTTATCTACAATATTACAATCTAGCCTGCTAAGGCTAATAAATAATTTTAATCTAACTTAAATTGCTAAATAGAGATTTTTATTAGAATATGTCCATTGACAGCTATCTTATTGATTTATGATTAAATAAAAAAATTAATGTACTATATCTTTTCTTGCTAAAGAGGTGTTTACTGATGGCCCACAATTGGCTATGCCCTTTAGTTTGTTAAAAATTAAAATTTCTTTTTTCTAGCTTTGACACTAGCGAACTCCGAAATCACGTCTTCAAAATTAATATTTTGTGTTGCTTCATGTTCTATAGTTAAAATACTAAGATTGTTTAATCTGGTTTCAGTCATTGTAGACCGCAAGTAATTTTTAATTAATTTTAATTTGCTGAAACTTCTCTCACATGAAGCAACTGATGCACATATTGTTACAATTAATTTAATGCGACCGTTAGATTCGGAAGAGATTCTGTAAAGTCCCATTCTACAATAAATTTCAAAAAGTCTAGTGTCTCCCAATTAGAGACAGTAATATTAGCCGCTTTTAAATGTCTTCTCAACCTTGGTATTTCTAAAAAAAGTTCTGTTTCTGATACTTCATCGTAAAGGTTAGTAAATTTTGATATAGCAAATTTTAACTGTTCAGTGTTTGCCGAAAGCAAGGTCTTTGACTGCACAACCTCAAACAATAAAGCTACGTCTTTAATGGACTTTACTCTTGTTTCGAGTTCAATATTGAATCTGTCAAGACATTCTAACATGTTCTTTCGAAGTTCAGCTTTAAGTGTAAGTCCAGCATCGGTGGACGATGCTAACTCACCGGGCATGCGTTTCTTGCGATGAATTCGTCGTTCCATCAAAATGTTGTATTGATTCGATTTTTGTACAGCAAAATCTATAGCCTCTTCTGCTAGATGCAACCGTTTCTCTCCAATGAATAGACGAAGTGCTTCTAGTTTTATGATTATTTCATCAACACATAAATCTTTGCTTTGTAATGCAATCTGAGCATTGTTCACTTCCCTTAGCACATCATTCCAAAAGAAAAGAAAACAAAGAAATGAGAAATTGCACACAGCAGGCATAAGATTTTGTGCAGCACCTCTTGTTTCTAAATTTACGTCTTGGTCACATAGTACCTGGTATTGGTACATTGGTACCTGTTTATCATATAGGATGGCTCAATAATATACTTTTAAAATACACAGTAATTAAAAGGTTATTCTCTTTTAATTTCTGTGTATAATTGAAGGGTTTTTCAAAATAATTTAAAATACTGCTCTCTCTCCAGCCCATTTACGTCCCACTGTTGGGCACGGGCCTCCTCAACTTTGGGAGGGATTATGGTCTACTGTGCCGCGCTGACCGGGCGTGTTGGCACAGGGTTTATTGTTGAGCTTTCGGTCTCTCACAGAGGATGTTATTCGTGTGCAATATGCCTTAGCTGACTTTTACAGCACCCTGGGGAGGAGATGGGGTGGTGACACTTGTATTCTTATTCCGTCACCACACGGATGTTAAAGATATAGCTATTAGATACTAAATGAATTAAGTGTAATTATTACCTGTAATAACAATATTTTATACTTCACTTACTTTGGTTATTTTCTTCAGGAATCGACTAGGTATATTAAATCGGTTTAAAAACAAAAAAAATGTTTATAAAAGTAATAACTAATAATTAACAAACACTTTGCACTAGACGTTCACACGTTCACGTAATATTGTATTGAAATGAATGCGGTTGGGCCGGTTGGAAACAAAAGAAATGGCCCAATCCACAATACAAGTGACGAGACCTATATCGAGGGAATCCCCTGGTTAGAACTGCGCGTACCGGGGTATTAAATTTTGGGGAAATCCCAGATCGATTGACAGTGTGCACATTGTTTTTTTTTCTAAATATCAATTTATTATACTCGTGGTATGATATTTTAGTTACTTAAATTTATTAGTGGCAGTTATGCTCTCTGTCACAGATTTACGATTTTTTATAGGTAGAAAGAACTACAACCGATGGTCATAGTCAGGCTCGGGTGTCACCCCTAAACGGGTGACACCCGGGGCGGACCGCCCCCGTCGCCCCCCCTTAGCTACGCCACTGGGCAGAGACTATAGAGCGCCATCTACTACGATCCAAACATACTTCCTTAGCTTCATCCACACTCATACATCTGGTCATACATGCCCGACGGTTGTAAGTGCTACGCACTTGCCCCTTTTGAAGTATCCCGGGCGATGACATCGGAGTATATTTTTCTGGGGTTAATGGACTAATCAAATAACAACAAGAGGAATCTTTCAATTCAAACCACTAGTTCCAGAAATTAGCGCATTGAAACAAATACAGCTTTGGAATATTAGTTTAGATTTGTATAAAAAAAATATATGCCATAATATTCTCTAACATTTGTGCGACTGATTTATTCAAATAAATCCACTTTTGCGTATATATGTTTTAAAATTTAAGCCCGACGTTTCGAAGACTTCACTTGTGTAATATAGGCGTCTAAATCCATAAAAAGTGGTTTTATTTGAACGTATTCCTTGACAGTCGGACAAAACTAGCGTACTTACTGTATATGTTGTCTCGCTCTAGCTGCCTGTATCGCATGTAATATTCTCAACGTGTCCTTATTCAAGTTCCTACTTCTATAACCTCTCCACATCTTCTGTATAGTTACGGCAGCCATTGATTCAACACTCATTTTCTTTTGCCGCCTCTGATTTGACGCCAACTTCATTATATCACCTATTTGTTCGTTATTCTCATTTGTTATACCTATTGAATTAAACAAGTATGAGTTCGATTCAGACACGAAGGGTTCCTTATCATTATTAAGGGCATCACAAACGGCATATTACGATATATTAATATAGCGTGAAAGAGACAGATGTATATAGATAAAAGACGAAGTGATAAAGAGATAGATACATCTGTCAGTGACGTCATAAGCATAGATACATCTCGGTATATTAATATATGTACTAGCTTCTGCACGCGGCTTCGCACGCATTAGTAGCCGAATCGAATTTGAAATCAAATCTAAAATATATGAATATGACTAAGGTGGAGAAAAGTATGCTTAGGTGGTTTGGTCATGTGGAGAGGATGGATGAGAGACGCTTAACGAAAGGCATATACACGGCGGAGGTAAGTGGAAATGCTGAGAGAGGACGCCCGAGAAAAATATACTCCGATGTCATCGCCCGGGATACTTCAAAAGGGGCAGGTGCGTAGCACTTACAACCGTCGGGCATGTATGACCAGATGTATGAGTGTGGATCAAGCCAAGGAAGTATGTTTGGATCGTAGCAGATGGCGCTCTATAGTCTCTGCCTACCCCCATGAGAAAAAGGCGTGATGTTATGATGATGATGATCTAAAATAAAAACTAAAAACACCTATAAGTTGACGGATTCTATGAGTTGCTATGACAACCGCAAAGCAAACAAGATGGCGGTACTAATATTTTATACCGTATTTCACAAATATTTGCGTTTATTATCTCGTAGACTTTTTAGCGAAAAAATATATCGTCTATTTTAATTCCAGGACTATAAATTATCTCTATACCGATCTAAAGTGACGGGATAAGGGCAGGGCAATAATGGCTGTGATAATAGTCTAACCTATAGCCAGCAGTGGACAGAGAAATGATAATGTATGAATGGAGTATGATAGTAACATACCATTTAATTTCTTTTCATCATTCTTCACATCAATCTTAGTCAAGCTACATTTTCTTTGGTCCATTTTAGTTTTTAACTTTGGAGATGATGTGGTGCTCTTTGGTAACTTCGGCGAACCTTTTAAATTCTTTGCCTGTTAAAATATAAATACTCTTAATTTATTACAACACATATTTTATTATTTCCATTTCTTTGATTTCTCGGTGATCTTAAGAAACTGGAATGAACGGCTTTTTAGGGTTTCGTACAAAATAGAAACCCTTGTACCCTCTTAGATCAACCGCTCGATAGGTGGCATTGTACAAAAACAATATAAAACTCATATAGAGAAAAATTGTAGTGGAAGATTTGGTAAACATGTGCAAGAGCAACGATAGCTCAGTTGGCAGAGCAAGGGAACGGTATTCCTAGGTCATGGGTTCAAGTTCCGCACATAGTGATAATTTTTTCCACTATAAGTAGTTTACTAACTGACCCGGCAATTGTTATTTTGCCATAGAAATGTTAAGGGTGGCCAACCCACTTAAACACTTAGGGGTTTGAAAAATAGATAGTAGCCGATTCTCAGACCTACTGAATATGCATAAAAAATTTCATAAGAATCGGTCAAGCTGTTTCAGAGGAGTATGGGAATGAACATTGTGACATGAGAATTTTATATATTAGAAGATTAAGCAAAAGCATAGCAAGTCAATTTCAAAAATTCAAATTTTAATGTAAAGACAATTAACAATGAACAATAATCATGAATGCTTCTGGACAAGCTTTATGTGTAGATACAACATAAAACCCAGATTTACTCAGACCGCAACTTGGATTATTGTTGTACAAACAGATTGCCAAGAGATTGACATATTAAACTAATAATCTCACCTGTCTCTGCTTATCGTCATGTATACTGCTATTACTAGACTGAGACGAAGTATTAGAGATGCTATTGACGGAATGGTTCACTGGCTTTGGTATAGTTCTCTGTATATCATATATCGGGTCCTGGTAGTCCGGACTCATTAGTGATTCTGGTACCGGTACCATTTTAGATGCTGCTTCTAGGGAGTGGTTTACTGGTTTCGGTTGCGGTTCTGAAATTACAAAATATATTTAAAGTTTTGTATCTCGACTATTAATCATGAAATCTATTACTCCTTAATCCTTAAAAAGAAGGAAAGATTCAGATTCAAGACCCATTCCCCTTACAATTGTTATCTAATTATTTCCTTACCAAAAACAGACTAAAATTCATTACATGACCCTTATCAACTCAAATAAATTGCTTTTCTATCACTTAAAATCACTTTTCTATCACAAAAAATTACTTTTCCATCACAAAAAATTACTTTTCCATAAATTATGGCTGGTGAGCCAATCGGCATTAAGCAATAGTGGAAAGCATTATACGTATCGATAATTTAAAGTGTCGGTATATTAATATCGGTTTCGTCTAATTATGGAAGAGGTAATTTTAATTTACAATCTAGCTGCAATATATAAACGAAGAATAACTTAAGAAACTAACTTATTGTTAAAATACTATAGTAAATAATAAAAAAAAATTCTCCATGTTTGGGAGGCTACCACTGCCCACCCCACCCACGGAGTCACAGCTGACGGTCGCGAGTATTCATAGTATAAGTCCCTTATGCATTTCTCGAACTTTTGATTGGGAGGGATTTGGTCATGAAAAACTGTCACTGGCTCCTGGACCATTAACTATCACAAAAAATCACTTTTCTTTTACTTACCTTGTACTTTCTCCTTTTCTTTATCCCGTTTTTCTGTAGCATACATAAGTCCAGGTAAATCAAAACTCTGGCTCATCGCTGTAGGTATCCCGGAGAGATCACCACATAAAGATGACGTCATATGGGACGGTGAGCTGTTCTTGGATAGTGCGGAGTGATAACTGGACGTTAGACGATCTGGTGATCTTCCCATATGACGTGAAGCTATACGGGCTGGAGCAATTATTGAAAAGTAAAAATCAATCACGTCGATACCAATTCTACTGCTAAACTTAACTAAAAAATGAAAATTGATAATGTTTATAATGCCATTTGGCAATGTTAACTGAATTTTCTTAATTTAAAAATTTGTAGCATTCTCTCTCTTTCTTTCTCCATCCCATTAACGTCCCACTGTTGGGCACCGGCCACCTGTTGGCATAGGGTTTTATCAAGTATTCCGTCTTTTACAGAAGAGATTATCTGTATACAATATCTCTTAGCTGGTTCTTACAGCACTATTGGGAGAAAATGAGATGATGACAATTGTATTCTTAATCCGTCACCACGCAGACTTATTTATTCAAATAAATATAAAATCTAAAATCTTAATAATTGAGTATTTTCGTACTGAAATTAAGTATTTAAAAAAAAAGTTCAACCAACTTCATTTGCCTTTGAAATTTGAGGGTTTTCCTCGATTTCTCAGGAGGTAACCATAAGATCCTGACCTGGTGCCAATGGAACCAAACGGGAACCACCAGCTTTCAAATAAAAACAGAATCATCAAAATCGCTTCGCGCGGTAAAAAGTTGTGAGGTAACATACATGAATAAAATATAAATTAAAAAAACATACAGACGAATTGCGACGATTTCTCCTTTTTTTGAAGTCCGTTAAAAAGGGCTAAATATAAAACCAAATAAAAAACAAACTTACATTGCATTCTCGGTGACTGTAACTTTGGTTTCATTGGACTGTGGTTTTGGTCTTTCAGCTGCTGTTGGTGATGTTGAGCCTAGAACCAATAAGTCAAAATATTTATACAGAGTAGTTTTTGTGCGAAGACACGATAGATGGATTGTGTTAAAGAGAATATGAAAGAAAGAGGAGTAAATACAGAAAGGACACCTGATAAAAAAGCATGAAAGAAAAAGGTATGTTGCGCGAAGCCTAATTTAAGGGATAAATTAATAATAAATATTCATGGACGTTACACACAACGTCCTCTGGTCCCAATCTAAGCTTATATGCTTGTATTATGGGTACCAGAATACGGATAGAATACATATACTACTTTTCTTTTGTAAATACATACCTACTTATTATAATACATATAAACACGCAGACGCCGAACAGACATTTGTATGACAATTATAAAAATCACACAAATGATTGTCCCGTGCGGGAATCGAACCCGCGACCTCGTGAACGGAAGTCTGTCACATGAATCACTAGACCACGAAGCCCGTCATAAGCCCGATAAGGGCAGGGCAATGATGAGTAGTTTTTATGGTTTAATACAGTCCCTTCGTTTTAAAATGGAGCTTAGTCTTACGGAAAAAGAAAAATTGGACTGTATTGCCAAGACCTATAACGGACTTTCCTGTAACTTCGCAAATGAAACTGTGTGACGCGACTAGTTAAGCAATCTTTACCTTGCTCAATATAAGTCGTAATTTCCTTTGGTCTTCAGTTTCCAATGCATCAGCTGTGAGTGGACATGTTGATGACAAATATTCGCACAGTTCCTGATGCTGTCCAGCGTGGTAATGACGACCTTTGCCTTGACTGTACAGCCATTCTGCTTTTAAACTAAAAAATAATAATATGTATATTCAAGGACATTTCACAAAACGTCCTCTGGTCTCAAGTTGAGCTTATATGCTTGTATTATGGGTACCAGAATACAGATATAATACATATATTATTTTTGTAAATACATACTTATAATACATAGAAAACACCTAGACGCAGTACAAACAATTGTATATTATAAATATCACACAAATCATTGTCCCGAGCGGGAATCGAATCCACGACCCCGTGAATAGCAGTCTGTTACATGAACTAGACCACTAAAACCTAGACCACGAAAACTAAATACATAAGAAATAAAACCATATTTCACAGATGGAGCGTCCACTTGTGTAAAATTTTAGCATATAGTCTCCGAAACGTGTCTAAATCCGCAAAATGTGGATTTATTTAAATAAATAAGTCGCGCAAGTGTTAGAGAATATTAAACAAACAGTCACACCGTTTTCGGCTAATAGGCAGAGACTACAGAGGGTAACTTCGATCCAAACATACTCGTACTTCCTTAACTTTGTTTGTACTCATACTCGTACATCTGGTCGTACATGCACGACGACCCGCGACGGCTGTACTGTAAGTGCTACATACTTTTAAAGGAAATAACTGATGAGATTAATGTAATAGTATGTTTTTACCGAGCTTTATATAAAAATTGATGAAAATAAATAGAAATACAATATGATATGATATGATATAATATGATAAAATTAACACCTGAGAAACAAAAATTAGTTAAAACTTGAATTTTTTCTCTATTTATAATCTCACAAATTAAAACAGAATTAGCAAAGAAATAAACAAAAATCAAACTTTAAATGATTAGTGTCCTTGACCGCGACTGTAACTGAGTTTATCATCATAACATCACGCCTTTTTCTATGGTAGACAGACACAATAAAGGGTCATCTGCTACGATCCGAACACACTTCCTAGGCTTCAAATTTTACACTTATACAAAATTTTAGAATACATTATGAAACTGTAATTACCTTTCAATAGCACTGACGACAAATCCATCGATGGATTTCACACTCAATATCCAATTAAGGACAAATGGTCGATAATCAAATCCTCTGTTAATATGAGTTAAGTTATTAACATATTGTATGATTAAAATGAAAGTTATTTAAACATCAAAAGTACACAAAACTGGATTTAACATAAGCTTACTAGTGTTTTAAAGTCTAATTGTGGGGAAATGTTTTGTGATAAATTATTTCCCACTAACAAACGAGATAATCTGTCAAAAAACTGGCTTAAGTACGAGCTGGAGAGCACGAAGGGCTCAGTATCATTTTTATTATAAGATAATCAAATCATAATATCACACAGCCATAATAATGTAGTCTAAGAGTGTCAAGTTACACTGAAAACGTTTGTGTGGGAGCCCCCTTAATCGCTATTGTATGCTGTTTTTTAGTGGTTATTGTTGTAGCATTAATAGCAATACACAATCTATACTAATAATATAAAGCGGAAGAGTTTGTTTGTTTGTTTGAACGCGCTAATCTCAGGAACCACTGGGCCGATTAGAAAAATTCTTTCATTGTTAGATAGGGCATTTATCGAGGAAGGCTTTAGGCTATATGACATCACGCTACGATCTGTAGAAGCGAAGCAGTAGTGAAATATGTTGGAAAAACGGGAAGAAAAATTCTAAACTCCACGCGGACGGAGTCGCGAGCAACAGCTAGTCTGTTATAATTTAACTCTCTAGGTATCATTGTTCCTGAGATATAGGCTTGTGATAGATGGCCAGCCAAGTCTTAGGAATAGAGTCCCATTTAAGTCTTTGGTACAGTACCCTTGAAAGAAAAGATCCGATGGTCGACGAACTAGACGGGCGATGGACTGGATGCAGAAGGGAGGGAACTGTACGTTGTAGTGGGAAATGGGACAGGCCTACTCCTATGTCCAGCAGTGAACTGCAGTAGGCCGACTTGAATTTTACTTATACGCATCAATGAGCCAAGGCATTTTGTATCGGTATACACAGGCTCACCCATATAAACGACGCAAACTCATAAGATTGTCTCTACCGACAAGCTGTAGTTTTTTTACACTGACCGGATTACATAGTACTTTTAACGTCCACTTTCTTCCACTCGTAATTGGCGAAGTCATGGCTTTAAGCTGGTAATGATGCCATTAAAAACAAGAATTTAAAGTTTTTTACCTTTCAAAAGTTTTTTGAAAGTCTTAACAAATGAAAAATAAAATGAATAAAAATCAGTATAATGTGACTAGTGCGATCCGGGACGCAAATTGCCATATTAATTTGAATTATTGCCACTCGAGTTGATGCACAACCCACATAGGTACAAAGTTTTATTTTAGACAGGACATAAAAATTACAACTAATCTAAACACAAAAGAATGTACTCTTCTATATTTCTTGAACGGGTTGTCTGTAACTATCTTTTCGGCATAGCTTAGAATCATCTGGATTACATCAATGCATCTATTGTTGGATTTGACTATTTTATATCGAAAAATAATCGATCTAAAAATTATCACGGCAAAATAAATTAGGCCGAGTATATTTATTTAAGGCAAAAGCACCTACGTGGTCAAAACGTCATAAGTCATATAGTTTTTCATTTAACATTGTTCTACTATGAAAAAATTTGTTCAGATGGACATATCTAGCAAATAGCAAAAATATGTATAATGTATATCAATATTTAAAAAGGATACAATTTATCTTTACCAGCCATAGCAACACAAGGGTTACCCTGTATTGTGAAACTGTCTAGTTTATTCAAGTGTACCAAATGACTTATCTCATTTAGATCTTGAATATTGTTGTGTGCCAACCCTAAGTGTTCCAAGTTCGATGGCAAGTAACGGTCACATTGTCTAAGATCTACTATACGGTTCCTTTCTAAATTTAAATGCTGAAAAACAACAAGTAATATTTAAATGTCATAATTAATAAGTTATAATATAGTCAATTACATATTTTAATTATAATATTGTCCATATATTATTAATAATTAGTGTCACTATCCCTTTTTTTGGGGTGCTGTAAAAGCCAGCAAAGAGGATATTGTGCATAGATAACACCCTGTGGGAGACCGAAAATTTGAAAAAATCTATATACTAAGCTACCTAGTACTGTAAACCACAATTATTGCTTTTATTGTTTCGTAACAAGATGGAGAGATATCCCGGGACCGACCACTATGTAGGGATTTTTGGCCTAGATATGGACAATTTAATAACATAATAAAAACAATAGTTTTCAGAAGCCTACCCCATGTAGAATACATAATTAAATAAAGTTTAGTATATTGATACTATTATACTGATACTGATACCAGACTTATGATTGCATAAGTAAGTTTAGTATCACAAATATATTAAAATAAAACACATTGTTCATAACGTTTATTTTTAAGACAAATTGATACTACCGGATAGTTATAAATTTTATTAAATTATTATAGACGTTTATTTATAATTTACATTACTAACAAATTGGCTGTCCACATCGAAGCCGGGATTGATCATAGTCCTTTTGGTTAATGACATTAGTCTAGTCTAGTAGTAATGGTTAGCTTGCATTATCAATTAAAACATAGACTATACATAGATAAAATCTTACTGATAAACAGTGATAACCAACCTATCTGTAATTCTAGTTAAGTCAGTAGACTTACCTTCAAACTCTTCATATATGATATATCAGCAATAAATGATATTTGATTGTTTGACAAATCCAAGTGCTCCAAATGCATATTGTGGTTTAGATGTTCAATAGATTTGATATTGTTACCTACAAATATAAAATTAGCTTTACTACTCTTAATATCTTACTTAATGGTATATTTATGTCCGTGGTGACAGATTAAGAATACAAGTGTCACCACCCCTTTTCCGCTCGAGGGTGCTGTAAGAGCCAGCTAATAAATGTCCATGAACTATTAAAAAAAAGAGACTCTGTAGATCACTTTATCACAAAAAACTACTGAACCATCACAATTTAAAAGAAATTTGGTACACAGATATCCTAGTGCAGCCTTTCCTAAAGTGGCTGTTAATGCCCCCTTGTGGGTGCTACAGGGATAAAGGAAAAGCGATGAAAGACTTACAAAATATTGGAATTGTATAGATTGTAAAAATGGGGGCACTGGAAATAATTTATTCTTAAAGTGAACAATAGACAAAACAGTTGGAGAACCCTTGTTCTAAAGCCTGAAAAAGTCCATACATATGAAGTTGAGGGCAGCAGCTGGTAAGAAATAAACCTTCTGCTGTTCTAAATCTCTTAATAAAATGACATTGATAAATACCTATAGGCATTGGTACTGTGTTCTGAGGCCAGATTCACATGCTGCGTGTGGTTATAATTATATAATTTTATAAATCAGTAAAAGGTGAATACTTAATCAGTATTTACTCATGGATACTTCACAGCATTCTCTGTTCCCAAGATAAGCTTTTTTGCTAATGTTATAGGTACAAGAGTATACTTAAAAACACAATGCAGTACAATTATTACAAAGTTACAGATAAGATAAATGTTAACTTACCAGCCAACTTTAACACTTTAAGATAAATAAGATCTTTGAGCCCTTCTATCTGCAAGATACCATTGTTACTAAGTGCCAATATTCGGATATTCGTCAGCCGTGATACTCCATGCATACGCATCAAAAAATTGTTGCATATCGATAGCTAAAACGAAAAAAATGTTTGTTTACCTGTGAATATAAATTACAGCGACAATTTAAAAGCTTCGTAATAAATATTTTGTGTAACGTACGTTTTCAACACGGCTATAACTGTCGATGTTGTCCAACCGGTGGAGTTCATTCTGATCTAGGATCAAATTAATAATCGTATTGGATTCCTCTACGGGCGCTTTCTCTAATTTTTTCAACCCACGCCTCGAAAGGTCCACAGTTTCATTTTTAGTGCCATCTAATTCCAAAAAAAGACATGAATTAAATAGTTCATTATATTCATCTATACTTTAATAAAATTTATACGCACCCATTATTATATTATACCATCATATATTAATAAAAAAATTCGAATTAAAATTCAAGCAATTTTCTATTTGGCATTCATAACTAAACGTTCTGAAACTGAATATTTTCTTAGTTTAATATCTTTAGTTTTTTAGCATAATATTCTTTAAACATATACCTACCTATTATGTGTTAAATTTATTACCAAAGTTTTATTATTTATGGATTAATCATTTTTTGTTATTATATTATAATGCTATATTAAAAAGTCTAAAAAACAAATGTTTTAACTAGAAATAAAACATAGAACGGAAATGTTATCAAAATTGTTAATAAAGTCTCGGAACGTACCTGGGTTGAGCAAAGACGTTTTGAAATAGTGAGTGCCAACGGTTATCGATTGTAATTTTAGACGATATTATGATTCGATCGTGATTCTATAAAAAATATTTGCACTACACGATGTTTACAGCAGAACTACGTAGGTATTAAAAGTTTATAATGTTTAGGTGCTTTAATTGGCCTAGTGGCCTTAGTCCTAAGCTGGCTTATACTTTTTATAAGATTTGTAATCATGTGATAATCATCATCATCATAACATCACGCCTTTTCCCATGGGGGCAGGCAGACCCTATACAGCGCCATCTGTTATTAGAATATTTTAATATTTACTACAAACGACAAAATTGTTCTATTGTAATTAGATTCGACTTCGTCTTCTTCATCACCATTAATTTAGTTGCTACTGTCTACTTATGCCCCGCTGACCAGGGGGCCAAGTCTGTTAATGAATTGATGAATTGTGTCACAATGATAGATCAATGACACCCTTAAAACCACAAAAAATTAACAGTAGGCTACCAAAGTTGAAAAATGCGCAAGTAATCAATCATTTATTGCATTTGTTTATTGCATAATAGCGAATTTTATCAAGTTTGGTAGTCTACTGTTCATTTTTTGCCACAAATGATACCAATCAATTGAACTTTCATTGTGACACCATTGAATGTTGAATAGCAGACTTGAGCCCCCTTAATGTGAAAATTTAACAAAAGGGTTAGGCTTAAGTTTCACGCTTGCCGTCTTTATTGGCTGTCATGCATCTTGTTTTCTTAAATTATTCCTTAGCTGATTTTTACAACATCTCAAAAGGAAATGAGCTAAGGACACCCGTAATTAATTCTCTATCCGTCACGCCGCGCCGTGAACAATGATTATCGATGAAATCTTCGAAATCAATTCGACTACATCAACTAAAGGCATCACTACTTAGCAGTGGCGGCGGGTTTTATTGAGGTTAGTGAAATATTTACGAAAACGATGTTTTTCTAGTTAATATTAGTCAAAATAACTATCAAAATTAACATAAATACAATCATATGTTAGTGTACTTTTGAATAAAAATATTTAAACGCTACAGTTAATACACTATTCATGTTTAATTAAGGGGACGCGTTAGTTGACGTTCTTGGGGCTAGAGTTTGTTGCCTTTGACAAAATTATCAACATACCTAAACTTCCTTTTGATATTCAAAAAGTGCAAAGTGGAATTTTTCTAAATAATGCTTTTTTAAAGCTAAATGAATGTGTTGAGTGGACCCAGTGCGGTTTTCTATTTATAGATGTAGTGTAGATGTAACCTCTTTCGTTTTAGGCGGGAGAATGGTGTTGGCAAAGGGTTTGAGGCCGCTACAGGTGGTCTCCGCTATATTATTCGTGAGAATATTATCAGTATTCGTGATACAGACGTGGTATGTACCTGATGAATACTGGCAAAGTTTAGAAGTGGCACATAAGGAAGTGTTTGGTTATGGTGCATTGACATGGGAGTGGCAGAAAGGTATTAGGAGCTACCTGTACCCAAGTTTTATTGCTGCATTGTATACATTATTGAAATATACTGGACTTGATTACCCTGAAGCATTGGTGAGTTTTAATTACTAGCTGTGGCCTGCACCTTAGTATGCATGGAATTTAAAAACCAAACCCTAACAAAATACATTAAAACAATCCTCTTGACCCAGTCTATCTATTAAAAAAAACTGCCTCAAAATCTGTTGCTTGCTTGTGAAGATATAAGATCACATAGAGACAAATATAACGTTTTAAAATAAGTAAAGATAAGTAGCGCTTTTAATTTGCATTTTCACTGGAAACTCTTATGACCTAGAGGTCTTTAAAATAATTGACATCCTACTCTTATACCTACAGAACAAATATATAAAATTTGATACGAATCGGTAAAGCCATTTCATATAGGAATGGTGTACTCTTATTTATTGCATTTGATAAAATTAATTTAATGAATGTCCTTATTAAATCATTATATTGGTATATTTCTTTACTTTCCTAAATTTAAAATGAATTCTAACTGATTTCTTATTACTTTATATTTTATAGTCTTCTTATATATAAAAATCAATTGCTGTTCGTTAGTCTCACTAAAACTCGAGAACGGCTGGGCCGATTTTGGTGATTTTGGTCTTGAAATATTCGTGAAAGTCCAGAGAAGGTTTAAATGGTGACAAAATATATGGAGATTTAAAATTCCACGCGTACGGAGTAGCGGGCATCAGCTAGTGTTTGATAAAAATAATTGTTAATGTAGTTAACTGATTGACTATTTTAAATTCTAATTTCATTAACCTTTCGTATGTCATAAGGGCGCCTAAAAAATAGATCATCTGTCCCAGCAACTGAGAGTGAAGATTTAGGATGCACCAGCCTTTGTATTTTTATGAAATTTGCTTTTTAATGAATGAAATCGTTTATTCTGCTTAATCTGCTTTATAAGACTAGCGTAATTCTTCTTTGAGGTTATCTTGAAGGTTGAGCGGCGACACGTCGTTAACTAGACCGAACTTGAATAACGTGTAGTAAAATTCTGACGAACTTTTATATCAATCAATCATGCATTGTTTCTTTTTAAATCTAACAGCAGTCTATTTTGTGGTATTTGTGACTTACATTTGTGTGAAATAAAACTCATTGATGTTGTTTTTATCTAGATTCTCCTGCCTCGTATCCTGCAAGCAGTGTTAAGTACAGTTGCGGATTATAGCATCTACAAATGGACAGGTCATCGTAAGTGGGCTCTGTTCCTGATATTAACATCATGGTTCTGGTTCTACACTTGCAGCAGAACTTTGTTGCAAACCATGGAGACAGTTCTAGTTGCGGTGGCACTCTCCCTATTCCCATTTAAAGATGGCAAACTTGGATACTATGATAAAGGTTAGTGGATAAAAAAAGTGGGTGCTAATAAAGGTAGCATATGATTCCTCAACCAAAAGCCAAGGCTATTTTCATGCTGGCAAAAGAAGATAATATATTCAAGTAGAACAACTCTCAGGCCATGCCACTCTATAGTGAGCGCTGTTCCGTAACTGCTGTGCTGTGCTGGCCGTAAACTGCCTAGCTAAGTTTTGGATGCATATGGCATATGGATGCAAGTGGCACAAGACCGCGCGGTGTTCTATGGGGGAGGTCTATACCCAACAGTAGACGGAGAGAGGCTGATGGATAGATTCCTAATTTTCTGAATTCCACGCGTACGAATTCGCTGGCAACAGCTATCCTTCAAAATTGTAACTAATTAGTTTATCAAAGTGTCCGACCGAAACCGGTTTTCAGGCCGAAACCGAAACACACGAGGTGAAGTATAAAATTTCTTAAAATACCGAAATTTGGTGCATTTTCCATGTTATTTTGCATTACAGTCGACTCTTGTTAATTCAAACCTGTGATAATTCGAACCTCTCTACAATTCAAAGTTATCACGAGTTCCCTACAAAATCTCTTTGTATTTCGAACTAAATCAATATATTTTTATGCTCTTGGTAATTCGTATGGAAAAATCATTGCTATATAACAAAACCACGCGTTAATTCCAAGTCATCGACGTCCGACACTCGACAATTCAAAGTTGCAGAGAGAAAGAGGCGGAATGATTGTTAGTACATACATTTTGCGACAAGTTCAAGCTTGTATCAACGTTTGTTTGTTGAGTCTTTGTTTTTACTATAATTAGCTTGACTTATTTGATACACACTTCCACACGAATTGGTTTGTTGATGTTGTGATGAAAAAGCATTCCAGGCACTTTTTCTCTTAAATAAAGTTATTGCGCAGTCTGAGCAGCAATGTGGTTTGAAGTAAACCAGTATAACAGAGTTCTTTCAAAAGATTAATTAATCCACATTATAAATGGACACGAATGTACCTCTAAACTTATGTCATTATTATAGAATAGCGGCTAACAAATAATAATTGATCAACACATAATAATTCAAAGTTTTATTTATTTTCTCTCACAAATTTTGAACCATTTGATATTTCAAACACTCGATAAATCGTAATATTTTAAGCGTCCCTCGAGTTTCGAATTAACGAGAGTCGACTGTAATTAGGGCATGAAATGGAGACACAGTATATTAGTTTGTTGGAATAATTTATTTAATATATGTAATTATAAAAAAATATTAATTAAGTTTCGGTTTCGGCAAACTTACTGCCGCCTAAACTTTGTTTTTCGCTGAAATTCGGCCGAAACCGAAAATGAACTTTCGGTCGGACACTAGTTTTTCGTAAAATTAGAATCGTCTGTAAGCAAGAATATTTAGACATTATTATCGTATCCATCTACCAGTATTCCATTCACTGTCAGTAGTTCAGTACATGTAATATTTCTTATAATTTGAGTGTTTAAGATTGATCTGTTTAAGATTTGATGTTTTATTGCAGAAAGTCCAAATTGGATTTGGTTAGCAGTGACTTGTGTCTTTATGCGGCCTACTTCTGCACCACTATGGATAGTATTGGGTGTACATAATATACTGACTACCAATCAGAACAGATTGAGGCTTATTATGCGTACTTATGTACCGATTGGGTAAGCATATGATTCTTTTAAGATCATTTATCTCTTAATCTTCGTGGTGGTCGACACGGTGCCTTGCGTCGTAGCATCGTAGATATTATTATTTTAAATAGAATAGTAAGAACAAAGGCGTAGCTACCGCCGTATCTGCCATATAAATTATACGGGGCCACAAGACCCCCATTTTTTCTTTTGTGATAAATTTTTATTCTTCATAAGGGCCCCCAAATATTTTTTTATACGGGCCCCCACCAAGGCACGCTATGCCCCTGAGCTAGTCACGAGTAATGCCATCATAGCTAGACATTTTACACGCACACTAGACGCTTTACAGCTGTATCCCCGCCTGCTAGTTCAATCTTTAGTGTGTTACGTCAACTTGCCGCGACGCAATGCATCGTGTTCGATGATTTTTAGTATGTAGATATAATAAGGTAACGATTTTTATTATTTTTTCAGATTGTTAGTAGGCAGTAGTCTTATTGCCTTAGATTCATACTATTATGGAAGATTGATTGTCACTCCGTGGGAGTTCTTTAGATTCAATGTCCTACATGATATTGCATCGTTCTATGGACAACATCCATGGTAAGTGTGTGCATATTTTGTTAAATGTATAAATATTTTTTGTTTCTTTGTTTCAGCATTTATTTGCGATCATTCGTAAACTATAGGCAAATGTTGGGACAGCGTCTTTATCATGTATTAAGGATATGCTACATACCTAAGGAGGGTTGACGTTAGGCAGGCGGCGGGTCGTAAAAATCAGCCAAATCCCATTGCCACATAAACCAGTAATCATGATCCGCTAACTCCGAATAACGGATAGGGGGCAGAAAAATGATGAAGATTTTTACTTACATTATGATGAAAGATAATTTTTTTACTTACATTGACGACCTTGTTGTCTAGTGGTTCATGTAACGGACTGCCGTTAACGAGGTCACGCATTCGATTTCGGCTTGGGACAATCATTTGTGTGATATTTATAAATGTCATACAAATGTTGGTTCTGTGTATTATAAATATGTATTTACAAAAGAAAATTAGTAAATGTATTCTATTCGTATTCTGTTACCCATAACACAAGCATATAAGCTTACCTTGGGACCAGAGGATGTTGTGTGAAATGTCTATGAATATCTATATTTATTTATTAATCTATTTTTCCAGGCATTGGTATTTATCTCAAGGTTTGCCAGCTGTACTTGGTGTTAACTTGGTGCCTGTATTATGGGCGTCTTACAATATACTGCGCCGACCGAAAGAAAATAAAGTTGGATTGACGTTGTTAATAGCTGTTGCATTATATGTAGCAGTTTATAGGTATGTAATTACTCTTAAGTATTTGTTTGACCTTTCATACTGAAATAATATTTTGTCTGTGATATATATTATACTAGCTGTTGCCCGCGACTTCGTACGCGTGAAATTTAGAAATTAAACCCTAACATATAGAAGTTTACTATGACAGTCGATAGATGGCGTTGTACCGTTTTTTAAATCGCGCTATAGTTTCGTTCGAGACATTAACACTTAAGTTCGTCAAAATTTCTTTAGTGTCATCAACTCGTTTTCACATTTATAAATTAGTTAGGAAGTTAGGATTAGGACATTTCGCCTAGAAACTCAGTAAACTTACTATCATTACCTAATTTAAAAAAAAAATGTATAATAGCCCCCTTAAACATTGTATTCTGGTTTTTAGGGTTCCGTACCCAAAGGGTAAAAACGGGACCCTATTACTGAGACTTCGCTGTCCGTCCGACCGTCCGTCCGTCTGTCACCAGGCTGTATCTCAAGAACGGTGATAGCCAGACAGTTGAAATTTTCACAGATGATGTATTTCTATTGCCGCTATAACAACAAATACTAAAAATAAAATAAAATAAATATTTAAGGGGGGCTCCCATACAACAAACATGATTTTTTTACCGTTTCTTGCTCGATACTAATAACGTTGCCTTATGTTGCATAGATAATGGTACGGAACCCTTCGTGCGTGAGTCCGACTCGCACTTGACCAATTTTTAGTATTTGCTGTTATAGGATCAAAAATTAGGCACTATCTGTGAAAATTTGGTATGTCTTACAGTAGACACTCTAGCTTGAATAAGAGACTGACTTCTCACTGGAGGAGCGGTCTTCGACTGTCACTTACTTACTTCCACGAATCTGCTAAGGGCTTGTTGGCCGATCGCAAGATAATTTATTGAAAAAAAAAATCTGTGAAAATTTAAACTCTAACTCGCACAATTCCTGAGATACAGCCTGGTGACAATCTTAGTATTAAGGCTGTTATACCTTTTGGTATAGAACCCCACGTGATAAGATCTGGAATGCGGAGATCCGTAGAAGGACCGGTGTGTACGACATAGCTAAATGAGTTAGCACACTGAAGTGGCAATGGGCAGGTCACATCGCTTGGCGACCTGACGACCGTTGGGGACGGAAGGCCCTCGAGTGGCGAGCACGAACCAGACGACGCAGCGTGGGCACCCTGGATGCAGTTAGCGTAGGACCGCGCGTTGCGTTCTATGGGGGAGACCTATGTCCAGCAGTGGACTGAGAAAGGTTGATGGATAGATGGAACCCATGAATGTTGATATTATCAGACCTACCTACCGGTTTCATAGGAGTTTACAAACATAAGATTTATAAGTTCATATTTTTGTTCCAGTTTCATACCACACAAGGAATTCCGTTTCGTTCTACCATTGTTGCCTATATTTTTGTACTTGGCACAGGAGGTTATTGTACCATGGAGTAGGAAAGCTAAAAAGTAAGTACATATATCAAAAACTTGAATAGACAATCGGTAGTGTACTCTCATAAAAGAAAAGTATGTATATGTAGTACATCCGTATTCTGGTACCCATAACACAAGCATTTAAGCTTAGCTTGGGACCAGAGGATTTTGTGTGAAATTTCCATAAATATTTATTTATTTATATAAATATTAGTGTCCGACCGAAAGTTCGGAAATTGCCACCAGTTTCGGTTTCGGCCAAAATCGGCCGAAACTTTTGTCGAAACCGAAACTTGTGTTGCAGTTTACGCACACTCATGCTCGCCTAACTTCTTTTCCCGCGGCAACACTGTGACGGCCCTGTTCAGGAATTATGAGAACCTAATTTAAAAAAATAATAAAAATGTTATTAATATTTTTTTTTTATGAACTTAATATACTGTGTCTCCATTTCATGCCCTAATTAATGCAAAATAATAGGGAAAATGCACCAAATTTCAGTGAAATTTTATACGTGAGATAGTTTCAGTTTCGGCCGAAACTGAAGTCACGGCCGAAAAACCAGTTTCTGTCGGACACTAATAAATATACCGCATTGTCGTTGGGGTGTTGCTGCCACATAAGACTACAAATATATAGCTTAATATAAAAATAAAATATGTATTTAAGTATATATTTATGTAAATGTTATGTATGTATATATATTTGTATATTATATCTGCTACTATAGTATATTAAATCTGCTACTATAGTATATTAACTTATTTTTAGTACACCAAAAGTCGCCTATTCTGCCTCGGTCACATCCATGTTATGGTTGTCTGGGAGAGATCGCAGCTCGCGATAAGACCGCCCTTTGTACCTATGACATGTCTGTTATGTAAGCTTTGTAAATCATTATGGTGTGCAATAAAGAATATTTTACTTTTTTACTTTACTTTACTTTTAATTTCGGACAAGTGTAGAAATGTAATTCAATTTGGGACTAAAGGATTTTGTTTAAAATCTCTAAAAAATTTTACATAATATGAAAGAACTACCGATAAAAATTAAAGCCTTATTCTGTAACCGTATTCCTGTACGCTGGCCATGACCATGGTGACTGATAAGTCTCCGAATCTCCGAAACGTCGGGCTGATTTACAGATGTAAAAAAGTGTTTTATTTCAAATAATTTTCTTAATTATATTGCTTTTTTTTCAGATGGCAATTATATTTAGTAGCTGGAATCATTC
Organism: Orgyia antiqua; assembly: GCA_916999025.1. Lineage (NCBI taxonomy): Eukaryota > Metazoa > Arthropoda > Insecta > Lepidoptera > Erebidae > Orgyia > Orgyia antiqua. The sequence continues at coordinate 12,958,628 of OU779873.1, read as the reverse complement.
TCTTAGGTAATGCAGGACCGGCGACTTACTTCGGAGTGGTACATCAGGCTGGACCCATCCGTACTATGTCCTTGCTACGTGATGCTGTACCTAATAATAGAAGTTCTGTTGCTTTTCTGATGCCGTGCCATTCTACTCCTTTATATAGGTAACTAACCCCACGGACAAGTATAATGATGATAATGATTCCAATTCTACATGCAAAACTAAACTAAACTTAACTAAAAAATGAAAACAACTATGGTATATTTTAATTAATTGGCTATTGCGTTGTACACATTTCTCTGCAACACTTTACGTCCCATTGTTGGGCATGGGCCTTCTTCACTTGGGAGGGATTTCGGTCTACTCTGTCGCGCTGACCAGGCGTATTGCCACAGGGTTTATTTTCATGTTTTCCGTCTCTCACAGAAGATGTTATCTGTGTGCAATATCTCTTAGCTGACTTTTACAGCACCCTTGGGGGGAGATGTAATGGTGACACTTGCAAAGGCGTATTTAGAAAATTAGCGCCCCGAGCCATTTAATTTGAAGTCCCAGGCCACCTTTATTAGCCACCCTATAAATTAACTGGCCGCCCCGGGCCATGGCCCCCATGGAGCTATATGTATGTACACACTCACCACCCGGAGATATTTATCATTCATCTCATCAGATATTCATCTTATTTATATGTACACATTTATATTAATTAAATTCGATAGTCTGTAATACACAGTTTTGATAATAACAAAGTTCAGTTAACATCGGCGAATTATGTTATCGACACTATAAATTTTCATTTTTTAGTATTTTAGTTTAGTTATGCATATAGAATTGGTACCAATATCTATAAATACCAATTCCTTTTCAGCTATTTACATCTTAATATAACAACTCGCTACTTATCATGTGAACCTCCATTTCACAAGACCGGTGAGACGTATGAATCTGAGGCTTTCTTCAACAACCCACTGCGCTGGTGGCGTAACGAATATGCTTCGAAACAGACCCCCACACTTGTCGTGATGTTTGATAAGTTGAGAGGAAGACTAGAGAATGTACTCAACGGGTATCAGTTTCTACATGAGATACCACATACACAGGTATTTATGTTTCTTTTTGATTAGGGGACATACTATTTTCTAACACTTGCGCGACTCATTTGTTTAATGAAACCACTTTTTACGGATTTAGACGCGTATATTTGTTTTAAATTTTAACCCGACGTTTCGGAGTCTGCAGTCACCGTGGTCACGGGTGAGACTGAGCTGTAATGTGTCTTCTACAATCAGTTATTACAGGGTTTACCCACATTCAATTTAATTTTACATTGACCATAAAGATAGACTTTTACCATAAACTATATTATATTACATTGTGCTCAGACTACATAAAATCAATGACATTATGTAGTCTGAGCACCATTTAGTTTGATATAGATTATGTTAAGAGTCTATCTTTATGGTCAATGTAAAATTAAATTGAATGTGGGTAAACCCTGTAATAACTGACCGTAGGGGACATAGGTACATCAATTTTTCTCCAGCACATAAACATCCCACTGTTGGGCACAGGCCTTCTCTACTTTGAGAGGGATTATGGTCTACTGTGCCGCGCTGACCAGACGTGTTGACAGATGGTTTATTTTCGAGTTTTCCGTCTTGTACAGAGGATGTTGTCAATGTACATTATCCCTTAGCTGGCTCTTACAGCACCCAAGGGAGGAAAGGGGATCAAAAGGGCGGAAGTCCATTAATTATGTAAAACATTTTTATAGTTCTGTACAAAATGGTAAATTTAACCCTATTACTGAGATTTTACTGTCCGTCTGTCCCTACATCTGTCATTAGGCTGTATCTCTGAAATGGCAATAGCTAACAAGCTGAAAGTTTTCATATTTTATGTATATCAATTGACGTTATCCCGTTATTTGGGGTCAGAATATCCTACTAATAATAAAAATGTCAAAGTTTGTAATTATAGATATTTGGATGTTTGTTACTCTTTTACGAAAAAACTACTGAATGGATTTTAATTAAACTTGACAATAATGTAGCTTATACATCAGAATAACACATATACTGCAATAGGGATGTTGACTCATGTAACAAATTCATGTAAAATTATGTTTTATAGATTGAAGACAGTATTTAGATACCTAAAATATTGTTTTGAGAGTTTAATATCTTGTTAAAATGAAGTAAAAAAGAATTTAAATTGCATTATTTTGTACACATTATCACGTGACTGCGAACACCAATCGGGCGCAGTGACGTAGATAGACTAGATAGCCAAGGATGTCGGAATTTAAATCTCGAATATATCGAGGAAAAGTATCGATATGTGGAAATATCGGTCAAATTTTCAACTAAATTGTTACCAACTCAGGAAAAAGCTGGAAGTTCTCGAAACCCCGTAACCCTTTGTCTTTTATGTCTGTTCCTCGATTTCTTGAACACACTTAGACCAATATGGGAAATTCATAAATTTTCTGTCTATTTTATAATAATTTATCAATGAAAATTTGATTATATTATACACAACGCCCTTTGGTCTCAAATTAAGCTATACTTCCAGGCTTTTGTTATGGGTAGGTACCAGAATACGGTTATATTACGTTTGAAAGTATACTTTTTTTGAAGACAGTGCAAATATTTTTAAAACAATTATTATTGAATATTGATTATAAAAGAAGTTAGATCTATTATTTTATAAAAGGATACCACCTAAATTAATCGATAAAAACATCGATCTTTTTTCTTAGTGGACACCCCTACTATCAGGCCTCTGACGTCATCGCCGTCACTTGACAGCTTGGAGCGTTTTGGCGGGAATTTATAAAATAATTTTTATTTACGCTTTTATAAAGTGAAAATATGTATTTTAAAAAAAAATTATGTCATGGAGTTCAAGTTAGAGCTATCTACAAAATAAAAGCAATTCCAAAAAATAGTCAACATCCCTATTTATAAAGATATTGTTACGAACACACAAAACACAAAGGAGCTAGCGCCATCTAGCAGCAACTAGTAAAACCAATTAAAGAACCGAACAGAGTGAAACCCCTATTAGATACTAGATGGCGTTAGAGGAACTACCGAAGTTTCCAGAAACATTCGTTCCGGGCGATCACGTTCGCGCACAGTCGGGAACATTCTGGAATGGTCTGGAACTCGTCTCGGCGCATATAAATAGCGGCAGGGAGGCGAGCCCGGGCAGTTCAGTTCGAGCTACGATAAAGGCGACTTCGAGAGCGAAAACAAGTGATCAAGAGTGATACCAGTGAAACCTACAACTTGGCTACGATCTAGGACATTGTTAGTGCTTAGTGTTTGGACCTAGTGCTTAGTGTTTGGACCTAGTGCTTAGTGTGTAACTAGTGCTAGTGAATAAAGTCTTCTAAAAGAGTCAGCAGGTCTTTCTCTCCAAATCCTTCGAACCCTAACACGTAACAACTGGTGTCAGAAGTGGGATTTGGAGATGCCATTGACTCCGAGAGAGGACTTCGAGGGCGTCAGGACAAGGGCACAACGAGCTGCGGAGGCCACGCCCGCTGTGGACCAAGCCCCGCCCACTGGCCCCACCTACCAGGCCCCGCCCACCGACCACGCCCCTCTAGACCCGCCCACTGGCCACGCCCACCATGCCACGCCCACCGACCACGCCCATAGGGCTCCGCCCACCCAGGCCCAGGCTCCGCCTACTCAGACTCAAGCCCCGCCCACTGGCTCCGCCCACCTTGCCACGCCCACCACACCGGCCACGCCCACTAGACAAGCTCCGCCCACTGGATCCGCCCACCTTGCCACGCCCACTAGACAAGCCACGCCCACCAGCGGCAGCGTAGCGTCAGTAGCACTTCAATTAGGAAGTTTAATTGAACTGATAGAGATGCAAAGGGCTGAAATTCGGTCAATGAAGGAGTCACAAGAACGCAAGCTCGGCGCTTTGCAAGAGTCACAAGAACGCAAGCTCGGCGCTTTGCAAGAGTCACAAGAAAAAGTGATTTGTGCTATAAATGATGTTAGTAACACGGTGATTAAGCTTCGAAAAGATGTCGACGTAGTGGAAGAACGAGTTACCGGGTTAGGATTGGATGTCGAAAATGTGAAAACCGGCCTCATTGAACTACAGAAGAAAGTAGTGCGCCTTGAAACCACGGGAGTTACGATCTCTAGTGGAACTATCGGAGTGGCACAAGGACCAAGAGTGAAAGTTCCGCCATACGACGGCACTACTTCCTGGAACGCTTATCGTCAGCAATTCCAGACGGTTGCTACTGCCAACGGATGGACGGAAGAACAATGCTTGACCGCTCTCACTGTTGCGCTCAGAGGGCAAGCTTTGTCGGTCCTGGAAGCACTGCCACATACAGGAAATGGGTTCCAAGACCTGATGGAGGCACTTGAATCCAGATACGGGGAGCGACACCTGGAGCACGTGTTCCGTGCCCAACTGCGTGACAGAGTCCAACGCTCAGGAGAAGGACTACAACAATGGGCGTTGGAAATTGAAAAACTCGTCAGAAAGGCACACCCAGGAGCCGACACCAAGATGGTAGACACGAATATTGTTCAAGCATTTGTCGACGGAATCAAAGACCTGGAGGTCAGAACTGCAGTGAGGCTTCGTCACCATACCTCGCTAAAAGAAGCATTGGCGCATGCTTTGGAGGTCGAGGCTGTTCGTTATGACATACGGCATACGCATAAGATCCGTGAGGTCTCTGAGGAAGTCAAGGAGGTTAAGGCCCCTACGAAGAAAAGTTCTGGAGCCATGTGCTACAAGTGCGGTGAGAGGGGCCATCTTCAGCTCAACTGCCCGGGCTCGCCTCCCTGCCGCTATTTATATGCGCCGAGACGAGTTCCAGACCATTCCAGAATGTTCCCGACTGTGCGCGAACGTGATCGCCCGGAACGAATGTTTCTGGAAACTTCGGTAGTTCCTCTAACGCCATCTAGTATCTAATAGGGGTTTCACTCTGTTCGGTTCTTTAATTGGTTTTACTAGTTGCTGCTAGATGGCGCTAGCTCCTTTGTGTTTTGTGTGTTCGTAACAATATTGTGTAAATTGTGAAAAATGTGTCGATAAGCGTCAAATAAGTACCGATTAGTAGAACCAATCCCGTGTATGTCGAACTCGTAATTAACAGTGTTTTTTTAAATTTCAGTTCCCTGAAGGCGAAGTCGGTGAGAAAATTCTGATATATAGAAAAACACAAAATACTCCAAGACCACCGGCATCAGATGATATTGTCTAACCTTGATATCAAATAACGATAGCTTATCCGAGATCAAAATCAATCTTGGATTGGTCTCTTTAGATGGATGTTAAGACACAATTCTAGATTATAGATAAGTGACACCCTATATTAATAACTTATCCTCAATCTGAGATCACAATCAATCTATGATTGCTATCTTTGGATCGATTTTATGACACAATTCAAAATAGTAGACAAGTAAAACCTGATATTTTTTTTTGCAGATCCGAATAAATAAATATTAATAACTTATCCTCAATCTGAGATTAAAATCAATCTTGCATTGATATGATTTACCTTTCAATTGATCGTATTGCTATAACACTATTGAACAAGTAAATTAAACTTTGCTATGACTCGAATTATTAATATGTAATAAATAAATAGATTTTGTAATAAAATAATGAAATTAATAACATTCAAGTTGGGTAATTTTGAACTGCAAAAGCGAAATATCTTTATTTTATATGTATACCTAACCCTAACAAAGTATACAAAAAGGCCATCCTCTTGAACCACCTTATCTGTTAAAAAAGTATCAAAATCCGATGTGAAATTTTCGAGATATAACCTCACAAAGGGACATACATACATACAAAGATAACGACTAATAAGTGAAGATTTGAAGCAATAATTAGCAATACATTTATTTTTAGTATTCATAATAATCTCATAAAAGTATTCAAAGTTACCGAACTTGACTTTACTATGGGATTGCATAGTCCTATAAAAATGTGTTCGTTTTTGTAGAATTAGACTCTACCTACCCCTATAGGTGAGAGGCGTGACGGTATGTATTAGTAAATATATATAACATTATAAGGTATTTTATATTTAAAATTATGGCTATGATGTCAATTTTGATTGCTACAATTGAACTTAAAGCGAAAATATTAATAGTTTCCAAAAACATAACACAATTATTTAAAAATTGTTTAATATAGAATAATGATTAAAAAATAACAGTTAAATTGATATACAATAACATAATAGGAATTAAATTAAAATACACATTTTTTTCATTTTAGTTTAGTCTGTTACGCAACAGAATTGGTGCCTATTTATAATTTTTATACAATATTTATACACTATTTTTGACATTATAATTCTTTGATTTTTTATATAAAACTTTTAACAATTAATAGATATTCTGGCCATAACCACAAAATTGTATGTAAGACAGCAAATTCATTGATGTTTAGGTATTTATCTGAAAATAAATTGTTTAGTTCAAAAACTAAAAAACACGCTTAAAATCCTGTGTATTTTTTACAGACCATAGACCAATGACAATGCAATAATCATTTTCATTGGTCCTTATTATGTATGCGAAATTTGAGATCAGTCTAACAAGTCAAGTCATAATCTCTTTTAAAAATTTTCTTTACATAAATTAATTCATAGATAGATACTTACTGAACTATTAAAAGCGTGTTAATTATATTTGCAATTTTTTATATGTGGCGTGAAAATAAAATTATTTAAGAGAGAAAAGTCTTTGAAACGCTGTTTCTTATAGGAATTGAGTTTCAAAGATATTTCTTTTTATAGCAGATTGTATTTAATGTGACTACTTAATTTACAAAACTAATTTATTAATCTATACATAGTTTACTAAATAAATAAATATTCATGGACATTTCACACAACGTCCTCTGGTCCCAAGCTAAGCTTATATGCTTGTGTTACTAAGATATAGATATATAATCAGTTTTTTAGGGCGCCATACCAACATTTTATCTAACTGAAGGTGGAACCATAGCGGTACAGGTGCCCAGTTCCCAGATGAGAGAAGCTCATGGCGGGGGTTTTAGTGGGTAATCCCCAAGCTACCATTCTCTTTATCTCAGACCATTGTTTGTGCAGTCAGGCATTTACCCCACTCTAACAAAAAAATCGTTCTGTACTAAAATAATTAAAAAATAAATATTTATGGACATTTCACACAAAGTCCACACAAAGTATGCTTGTGTTATGGGTACCAGAATACGGATATAATACATACTACTTTTTATAATAGATACATTTCTTTTGTAAATACATACTTATAATACATAGAAACACCCAGATGCAGTACAAACATTTGTATGACAATTATAAATATCACACACATGATTATTATCGGGAATCAAACCCACCTCACTCAACCACGAGGCTCGTCAAGGGTAGTACAAGATTCTATTAATAAAATAATATATTTATATACGAAATCTTAGTATATTTCCGTTAATATGCTCGGGTTTTGAATACCCAAACTAATTTAACAAAGGTTTTTTAATTTTGTAGTCGCATTACTTTTTATATATTATGTACGTAATAAATTATTTACAATATTGCCCCATGCAGGGCTATTTTTATCTATAAAAGGCCCTGAACATTAGGATAATGGGGACCCTATATAGCAGGTGTGGCCAACTTTTGTGCACATAAGATCTACTTTTTATTTTAAAATTCAGTCGCGATCGACCTTTTTCTTAGGTAAGAAGGGGAATGTTTATGAAATGTGCTTTTATATTGCCGTGCACTCTTGCGAGTTCCAGCAACATGCATGAATATTTATTTAATGGGTTAAAAAAGTTTGTCCTGGGGAATTAAAACTACTAAAAGTGGTCACGCTGAACGTCTCCCTACTCGAAGCATGAGCTGCGTACATGTTCATTCCTGTATCAAATACTGGAAACATTTGGCATTGAATGCTTATGGAACTTACGAGTGATCGACCAAGATTGATCGACTTGTTGGCCACCACAGCTATATAGACTATCGTATATAATTTCCCAAAGTGACCTAGGGTCCTAATAATCGCAATGCCCTAGGCGGCCCTGCTTCTTATATGGAACAAACTCATTAAGATTGTACAAGTACAAAATAACATTTTGTTATAGCTTATACGCTTGCCAAAGTTCTTAATAATCTACTAACAGTTACGTAATTATGTTAGCTTGATCAGAAATATATCAATGTGAATTTAATAATTAAAAATATCGTTTAAAAAAATTGAGAATTTAACAGAACTTTTCTGAAAACCCATATTATTATCTATTATAGTTGTAATTTAGAAAATTTTCCGGTTTTTGCAACATTTTTCACTGATGCTTTGCTTCTATTGGTCGCAACGTAATGTTATATAGCCTTCCTTGAAAAATGGACAATCCATCACAAAAATAATTTTTCAATCAGTAGTTTTTTTTTCAATCCAGCAGTTCCTGATATTAGCGAGTTCAAACAAAAAATCTTTTCAGCTTTATAATATTTGTTTATCATATAGTTAATTACATACGATCTTATTCATAATGTTTTATCGAAGGTTTATACAGAGATTTTATCGGAGAGATAATAAACGTTTTAGCGTAAAAAGACCATTATGAATAACAAGTTTCGACAATTTTCGCTAACCTATTTTAGCGAACTTTTAAACCTCCGATAAATCATTATGAATAAGGCGGATAGTGTGTAATCCTTATAATAAAAATCTACTAAAATAAGCCTTATAAAAATAACATGGGATAAACACGGGATAAACATGAATAAGCGCTTTGCGATTTTAGAAACATATGCCAATATTGTGTGACTTTAAATTAATAGGTAGTTCAAATAAGTAATAACTAGGTAGTTATGGTTTCACAAAATAATGGTGATTCATAGAAATATTTCATTATGTAACATTATTCATTTAACACTTCGTAAATGTACTATAAAATATCTATTATCTATCTATTTCTACAATGGAAATATCCATTGTAGAAATATTATTCATTCAAAAAGATGTGTTTATAATTAAACTAGTTGGTGCCCGCTACTCCGTACGCGTGGAATTTTAGATCCCCATATATTTTGTCACCGTTTAAACCTTTCCTGGGCTTACACGTATATTTCAAGACCAAAATCGGCCCAGTCGTTCTCGAGTTTTATCGAGACTAACGAACAGCAATTGGTTTTTATATATAAGAAGAAGATGTACATAAACTTCCCTATATTTTGTAGGACTATAATTAGTTTATATGTCAATAAACCGATTTTTTTGTATGACTGTACTTTTTACCTATAAACGATTTAATAGGTTAGATTCACTGTGACTATATTTTAGATCGTAGCCATGTTTTAAAATATCATATAACATTTGATGAAATACCGCCAACCACCGAGACTACATCATTATAGAAGTAAGTGTCATCTTCAAGTAAGGGATAATTATGTGGATAATTATGCAAATAATTAATAGATAATTGTTATTATTAAGAAAAGCTTGCTCCCTTATGTTAACTTGTTTAGCATTTACATAACATTTCATGCTAATTAACTTATGGTTTATTGATACATTGACGTTAACTTGATTGCCAAGTTGATCACTGTGTTGTTAACTTGATTGCCAAGTTGATCACTGTGTTGTTAACTTGATTGCCAAGTTGATGACTGGCGTTAATTTGATTGCCATGTTGATCAGTTTGACGTTAACTTGATTGCCAAGTTGATCACTGTGTTGTTAACTTGATTGCCAAGTTGATGACTGGCGTTAATTCGATTGCCACGTTGATTAAGTTTGACGTTAACTTGATTGCCAAGTTGATCACTGTGTTGTTAATTTGATTGCCAAGTTGATGACTGGTGTTAATTCGATTACCATGTTGATCAGCTTGACGTTAACTTGATTGCCAAGTTCATGGTATCATTGTCGACACCTTGTGCACCTAGGTGCAATATTCAGAAGTATTCTGTTATTAGAATACATATTGATTTAAATTAGTACAAAATAATTAATTCGTTTAATATTTTTAACCTTTGCTTGAAGCTGACTAATAAATTTAATTTTTTTATTAATATTTGGCTTAATTTTAAATTAATATTATTTTATTTGTATGGATTGGAATTGCAATAAATTAATTTCTATTTCTTTTTTTTTAAATAAAATATTGTAGATTATATTATGTAGTTAGTTATGCTCAAAATATAAAGACAAGTATTTTAAGAGCCTTCGATTATTGTAACATTATACTTTATAAATGGTATTGAACATTTTGTAGTGTTAATACAGTTTTTAGGATAGATTTATACCAAATCTGCATTATTTTCATTGACCTATTGTTTTATTATATTGAGATTTTTATTAAATGAAGTTCACGATTTTATTTCGGCTCTCTCTAACCCATTAACCTCAACTGTTGGGCATGATTCTCCTCCACTTTGGAAGCTATTATGGTCTACTGTGCCGTGTTTACCAGGCGTGTTGGCTTAGGGTTTAGTTTCGAGTTTTCCTTCTCTCGTTATGTGTGTGTAATAAATATCTGGCTTTCTACCATGGAAAGGAAATGGGTTGGCGAAACTTGTATTCTTAATCCGTTACCACACGGACATATATTTCTTATATTGCACTAATTAAGGTAATTTTAAATTGCTCCCGATTTTTAGAATACATACATAAATGTTTTTATGTAATATAAACGTTTTTAAACTAATTAAATTTCTAAACGTCGAGTTTTTAAGACATGGGACTGTAGCTTTTCAGCTCTTGCTACGTGCTTATACCGCTGCGTGCTATTATTGTGGTTTGCTTATTCAGAGCAAATAATTTAGAATATAATCCGATCAGTATTTTCTGAAACGGAGAGTTCATGACTTTATGCTGATAGGTCAATGGTTCTTATAAATGTGCAATAGGCTGGTTCATATAATGTAGAAAAAATATTCTTCAATTTTTATATTCAATGTAATTATATGAAAAAAAAAATGAAAATTTTGAGCTCTAGATAATAAGTTAGTTATTAGATGGTTGTTTTAATTTGTAAGTGGAATGTCTTCTATAGAGATGTGTGAAATTTTAATAAAGATTTTATTTTTAATTTGTGTTTTATTTAATTCTCTCTCTCCAGCCCATTAACGTCCATTTGTTGGCACGATCCTCCACTTTAGAAGGGGTTACTGTTTTCCTTCTTAGCTTGAAATACTCAAGATTTCACTATAAAAGTAAGTACTGTCGTAACTATTTGGGTAGATATTTGTGGCAATGAAAAAAATAACCTTTTGCTTATCCCTCTTAACGTCGAGTTGTGTCATAAGTGCTGAACGCAGATGTGGCTAGACAAACTTGTCTGCTTCTTAACGTAAATGTTATTTAATTTTGCAATTGACTTGCTATGCTTTCACTTAATAAATTAAATTGTAGTTAAAAAAGTGATCACCGCAACCGGGACTTGAAACCACGACCTCGGAATACCGTTCTGTTGCTCTGCCAACTGAGCTATTGCGGCCATGCTAACGTGCTATGTAAATGTTATTATTTTAATTTGTTATTTATCAGTGTCGTGACTGCTATACGCTATGTGGCCATCATAAACTAGTAAATTGTCCTCGAATTTTCTTCCTAGTGTACCCGTGTTCTAGCGAATTCGGACGTTGCTGTTAGCACTTCCAATACCTAAGGCAGTAGTATAACACTCGAAATGAATACCCTGGAGGTTTTCGTAAGAAGTGTTGCGAAACAAGCAAGCTGAAAAGAAAAGTCATACATACAAAATTAATTTTGATGAAACTTCAGCTTATAAAGTATCGATATAATATCAAAATAACATCACCTAAGCTACGCATAGCGCTATGTCAATGGGGCGGCCAGAAATAGTGGATATCAACGCGGCTATGACCGATCAGCTAGAAAAATAGACTTCCTAAATATCTAATGTGGAATCGGATACAAACAAATGCAAAACACTTAAACACCCAATTATAACACAATTATAGCACACATTGATTTTTTAAATTGTACAATCAGTACAAGGTATATCGTAAGCTGTGGTTAAAATTAATGTGTACAGAACTGAGCTTGTCGCGTTATCGTGACTTAAACTAATGAATACGAAAACATTGTGTGTTCTTTCAAAATTCCTTTTGGGAAGTTACCCAACTGGCTGACGTGGCAGACCTATCATTGGGAAGGAACGATAGGATATGCAGTGTACGGTGACCCTCAAATACGATGGCGAAACCCGATGCCAAGATTGCAAAGAGCTGCTGGATATAAAACACGCAGGACCTGATGTTGAGGCATTTTATAGAAGCGTAAAAATCAATGCCACTATATAAGTACCTATGTGAGGAAATAGCAGGCAAGTGATAATTCTAATAAATTGTGACCTAGTATTTGTAATTAGGTATGAGTTCAATTCCGCATTAGACAGTGCTAGTGTTTAATTACGATAGCGATAAGCTATGCTCGGGTGAAGATTAGGGCTAGTACCATCTAAATGGCCGATTCCAGAAAAACACTGAAAAGACATTATTTCGTCAAAAATAAAAACTTCATTTTTATTTGCCTTTTCGTGGCCTTTTCCGATAAAATAGTGTTCGGATTTACCCGGATACTTTTTCAAATCCCTGCCAGAAGGCCTCCGGGTGCACTGGGGAAAATCGGAGGAGTGACAGCCCTAGTGAAGATTAGATCGACAGTTAAAACTCTTTATTGCATACAACATCTTCTTTACTTGTTATAAAACAAAGTCCTTATTTTTGTATGGTTGTCCCTATGTGAGCATATACCATCAAAACTTCGCAACGGATTTTGATGCGGTTTTTTTAATAGATAGAATAGTTCAAGAGTAGGTACGGCTATTTTGTATAATTGGGTTTCTAAATTCCACGCGTACGAAGTTGCGGGCAACAGCTAGCGTAATTTATAAAAAGGTTTTTATTGATATAAACGTGTACGGAGTAATATCCGATAATTTAAAATACTTAGTTGATTTCGTTTTACTGAAGTTAGGTTAAAATTTGGCGCATTTGAATTGGTATCATCAGAGTGTCATGACCGTAAAATTCGCTTAGTCTAACTAACAACAAACAAGATTGAAAATCCTTAATATGTGTGCAAAATTTCAGATCAATCCGACTACTGCCAGTGGGTGGTAGTCGCTTATAAAGATTTCGTTACTTTGATTAATCCATTGACAGATACGTACCTAGCTAATATTAAGAATAACTGATGTCAAGCCGAGATGGCTGACTATTATATAGCATAATTGAGTTACACATACGCTATCAAAGATTGATTACTTGGTCAAAGGTTAAAGATAAATTTGTGAGGACAAATCTAATAAGAGGACATGATCTGATTCAGTTTGAAACATGTTTCATGCTGTGAAGTATTGTATACTATTATCATTGCTGTTTATTTGTGTATCATGTAGTAGAAAAGGAAGGTCTGTGGATAAAAAAGATGGGAAAAGTAGTTTAGCTTTTGTGTTTGATGTTACTGGCTCAATGTATAATGATTTGAGACAAGTGCGGGAAGGAGCGGAAATGATTTTAAATACAGCGTTAAAAGAGAGTGATGTTATTGCTGATTTTGTCTTTGTGCCATTTCATGATCCCGGTAAGTATTACTGCTGATTCTACATGTACAACTAAACTTAACTAAATAATTGAGTATTTAAAAATAAAAGTTAAACCGACTTCATATTATACTTTTGAAATTTGAAGGTTCTCCTCGATTTCTCAAGAGATAACCATCAGGTCCTGATCTGGTGCCAGCGCGACCACACTTGAACCACCAGCTTTCCGATAAAAAAAAGAATCATTAAAATCGCTTCGCCCAGTTAAAAGTTATGTGGTAACAAACATAAATATGAACATAATTAAGAAACCTCCTTATTTTTGAAGTCGGTTAAAAAAAACCACAGTTGATTTGAGAACCTCCTCCTTTTTTTTAAATCGGTGAAGAATGAAAACAACAATGATTGACGCGCCTTGTGGTCTAGTTGTTCAGGTAGCGGACTGCCGTTCAGGAGGCCGTGGGTTCGATTCCCGCACTATAAATTATTTGTGTGATATTTATAAATGTCATACAAATGTTTGTACTGCGTGTTTAGGTATTTACTATCCCTACTAATATTATAAATGCGCAAGTAACTCTGTCTGTCTGTCTGTTACGCTTTTCCGCTTAAACTTCTCAACCGATTTTGATGAAATTTGGCACAGACAATCTTTAGACCCTGAGAAAGGACATAGGCTACCTTTTATTGCCAAAAAAAGGATGAAAAGTTTTCTAAATTTCACGCGGACGGAGTCGCGGGCAACACCTAGTGTATTATAAGTATGTATGTATTTACAAAAGAAACGTAGTACATGTAGTAGGTATATCCGTATTCTGGTACCCATAACACAAGCGTATAAGCTTAGCTTGGGACCAGAGGACGTTGTGTGAAATGTCCGTGAATATTTATTTATTATTATTATTTATTTATTTAGATACAACACTGTCTCCCCTTGAAAAGCGGCAGGAAACACTCCGACGAAGTCGGCAACAGTCGGCCGGATTGGCACAGGTGTATTTTGAAAATTAGCGCCCCGGGCCATTTAATTTGACGCCCCGGGCCAATTTAATTAGCCGCCCTATAAATTAATAGAGATAGAGCTCAATTTTATACTTGAAGGCTTTCGTCACCCTTTTCAGCCTAGCCGCCCCGATACATGGCCCCTATGACCCTAGGGTAAATACGTCTCTGCGGATTGGTAGAGCCGATTTATTATTATTATTTATTTATTCTGTCTTTATTTACCATTGGCTTATAAATATCTTCTACAGCTGTAGGGCCCGCAACAGTAACTCGCAACAAAGAAGTTTTCAAGAAAGCTTTAAACATAGTTCGTGTTTATGGTGGTGGCGATTGCCCAGAGATGTCGCTAAGTGGAATACATTTAGCACTAAATGTTAGTCGGCCAAAGTCTTTTCTCTACGTGTTTACTGACGCAACGGCAGCTGATCATAAAATTGTTGGGAAAGTTTTAGATACAATACAAAGAAAACAAAGTCAGGTCATTATTTTATACTTCTGTATTAAGTATTTCTATCAAAAAAGTTCGTCCGTGTAGTGACGAATTAGGAGTACAAAGTGTCAACATCCCTTTACTTTCCCAAGGTGCTGTGATGGCCAGCTAAGGAATATTATATACCTGATAACTTCCGGAGGCCGTTGGGCACGGGCTTTCACATGTGGGCAGGGCCGAGCCGCCGAGGGCAATAGGGGCGCCGTGGCGATCATCAAAATTATTTATGTTAGGTCTACTTGTAGACAAAAAAGATTTATTTTTTGGAAGTCGGTTAAAAAAGAGGCGTTGCACACAGGCGCTGCCTGATAGCGGCGCCGCCCTGCATGTGGGACGTTAATGGGGTGGAAAGAGATGTACGAGTATTGATTCGAAGTTCTAGTGATACGACGTTACGGTCACAACGTAAATTTAAGTAAAAATTTATGGTTATACAAACACGATAAGAAACACACTAGATAGAGTTGCGGTGAGTCATCGCGTATACCTATTGCTTTGTACAGACTCGTATGATTGATTACTGTACCCATCGTTCTGAAGTATAACTGTCAGCACTCTCTCTCTCCAGAACATTGACGTGCTTCTGCTGGGCTCAGGCTACCTCCGCATTTGGAAGGATTTTAGTCTACTGTGCCGCGCTGACCAGGCCTGTTGGCATAGACTAAAGCTTAATTTAAAATTTTCCGTCTCTAACAGAGGATGTTATCTTCAGTGGCTTTTTTAACAGCACCTCGGGAACGAACAGGGTTGGTGACACTTGTATTCTTAATACGTCTCTACACAGATTACTATTTTAGGAAGTTAAATTAAGTATATATTCTGTGATTAAGTATATATGTATTATATTGCAGGTGGTATTCATTTTAACTGGTCACTGCAATGATTTGAACAGACCTTCTTACAAGGTGTACCAGCAAATTGCAGCCGCCAGCTCCGGACAGATATTTAACTTGAACAAAACAAGTGTACATAAGGTAGGTTAAAGTTATTGTATGACATACTCGTAGGTTCTTTCTTTGAAATTTTTTTAGATAACCTGCAAACGTCGGGCATATATCACCAGATGTATGAGCGTGGATGAAGCCGAAGAAGTATGTTTGGATCGTAGCAGATGGTGCACTATAGTCCTTGCCTATCCCTATGGGAAAAAGGCGTGATGTTATGACGATGACGACGATAATAACTTGCATTATCCTCACACCCCTCTTTGTTGTAAATAATGAATAAAAAAAACAATGAATAGAAAAAAAAATCTATCGAGTTTCTTGTCTGTTCTCCATAGTGTCTCCACTTTTGGAACAGACCCATTTGGATAGCACATTTATCGAAGACAGCTATAGGCTATATAACATCACGCTGCAACCAATAGGAGTGAAACATCAGTGAAAAATGTTGCAGAAACTGCGAAAGTTTCAGGCGTAAGGAGTCGCGGGCAACGGCTAGTTATGATATAAGTAAACTTACATAAGTGATAAGAATGATAAAGTTGATCTTAGTTAATTAACGGTCTCTTAAACAATATGGCGGCCTCAGCTCGAATAATGATGCGTGGGATGTCGCCCACTAAATGAAGTGTTGATTTAATCAATTAGGCTCGTAGTCTGTCGTTTATTTGGAGTTATTTATTAGATAATAGCCCATGTCTGGCGGTGGACAGAAAAGGGCTGTAGTTTATTAATCAAAATTAAGTATATAACAATGGTGCCAACCAACATGGACAACTAAGCTAGATTGAAATAATAAATTAAAATTGATTGTGTCGAAAACATAATTAGGCAATAGTGCCAATTCTACGTTCAGAACTAAACTTAACTTGAATAAAATATGAAAACAACCATTGCTGTATTTTAATTATTTTGCTATTTTGTTGTTCACATTTATATTAATTAAAATCTTTACTCATAAACAGATTTTATAACAAGAAAGTTCAGTTAACATTGCCGAATTGTGTTATTGACACTATCAATTTTCTTTTTTAGTTAAGTTTAGTTGTGCATATAGAATCGGCACTAATGTTAACTTTCTTATTAAAAAACCGTGTATTATCTAATATATAAAATTCACGTGTCACAGTGTTAGTTACCGTACTCCTCCGAAACGGCTTGACCGATTCTTCTCAAATTTTGCATACATATTCAGTAGGTCTGAGAATCGGCCAACATCTATTTTTCAAACTTTTTTTTTTTAGTATGGCAAAACAACGTTTGCCGGGTCAGCTAGTATATATTATATAAATAGACTAACGAATTTAATTACATAATACAAATGTTCATCGTGATGTAGCCCATTAATCAAAATACGCCATAGTTGTTTTAATCTTTTTAATTGAATTTAGTTTAGTTATCACATTCACCGCGGCAGCATTAAATCTAAACTTTCTGCTAGTGCGATACGAGACACATATTGCCGTATCTATATTTCCTGATATGCGTTACGGCTTCTATTTTACCGTACCAGAACCTGGCTTTCAAGGTCCATACAGACGTGGGCACCGCCGATATCAATGATTTTTATCAACAAATCGATAGATATACCCTTTTTTTTTTTTTTTTTTATAGATATATCCTTGTGTATACGTAGCTGCAGTAGCCCTGGGCTCTTTGTGATATTTTGAAAGATACAAAGATTTTTCAAAATCAATCATTCAAAAATATTCATAAAGGTATTATTTTCGCAACAAAACACAGTCCATTTGCGTTTTAATGGCCAAATTATACCAGGGCGTTATGATAATGGATCGTCATAATTTCTGATAATGCTTTCAGATGCTAGAGTTCGTGAAGAGTTCAATAAAAGGTCGCACGGTGAACCTTGCTTCAGCATCTAATCCAGCCGGGTACAACTATACAAAAGAGGTAATCTAAAACAAGTAGAGTATCTTGTCCGTGTGGTGAGGGATTAAGAATACAAGTGTCGTCACCCCATTTTCTCCCAAGGGTGCTATAAAAGCCAGCTAAATTCACAGATAAAACCTCTGTGTGAGATAGAAAATACGACTAACCCTACGGTTAACACGCATGGTCGAAATCCCTCCCAAAATGGAAAAAGCCCGTTCCCAACAGTGGGACGTTAAAGGGCTGGAGACAGACAGATATCTTCGTTCTGAATATGTCTGCATAAATTCAGATCAATCTTCGCCTACAGCAAGTGGGTGAAAATTACTTTCCAAGATTCCGTTACATAGATTAATATGTACATTGATAAATACCTACCGAACTATTTATTAGTTCGCTTAACATTAGCATGCTAATGAAACATTTCTTTTCATTATCTTCATGTGGTGACGGACTAAGAATACAAGTGTCACCACCCCATGTCCTCCCCAAGGTGCTGTAAAAGCCAGCTAAAGGATAATTGTACACAGATGACATCCTCTGTGAGATACAGAAAATTCGAAAATAAACCGTGTGCCAACACGCCTGGTCAGCACAGCACAGTAGACCATAATCCCTACCAAAGTGGGTGAGGCCCGTGCCCAACAGCGGGACGTTTACAGGCTGGAGAGACAGCGAGGGAATAAAACTTTTTGCACCATTTAAATAGACGTAATGTCTAACATGTTGGGCCTACCACAAGCGATGTGTTAAATCAGGAAAATGATATATTGTGAATATTCTAGATACCAGTGGACAGTACATTAGGCGAGGTGACGGTGTCAGTGTCCGGCTCCAAACCGAAGATCACTGTCGTAGACCCTAAAGGTGAACAGCTTACAGGACCACCTAAACTTATAACTACTCTTGATCTCTCTGAGATAATGGTAAGACTAAGAGAATGGTAACAAACAGTACCTAATAACAATTCAAGTTAATACTTGAATTGTTATTAGGTAGGTACTGTTTGTTAATCTATTATTCTATTTGTATTCTGGTCCCAT
This sequence comes from Orgyia antiqua, assembly GCA_916999025.1. Lineage (NCBI taxonomy): Eukaryota > Metazoa > Arthropoda > Insecta > Lepidoptera > Erebidae > Orgyia > Orgyia antiqua. The sequence continues at coordinate 12,939,693 of OU779873.1, read as the reverse complement.
AACCCAAGCATACAAGCTTAACTTGGGACCAGAGGGCGTTGTGTGAAATGTCCGTATATTTCTTTATTTTTTTTTTATAGTATTGATGAACATTCCACACAAGATCCTCTGGTCCCAAGCTAAGCTGCTGGTGTTATAGGTACCAGAATACGGATAGAATACATATACCTACTATTTTTTTTATAAATACATGCCTCTCCTGGAGAGGAGAGGAGACATACTTATAATACATAGAAACACCCGGACACAGTACAAACATTTGTATGACATTTTTTTATACATCACACAAATGATTGTCCCGAGCGGGAATCGAACCCGCGACCTCGTGAACGGCAGTCCGTTACATGAACCACTGAACCGTTGTTTTATAAGAAGTAAAGAAGATTTATTAGATATTTTTTATAGGTAGTAAAAGTAATGCAACCAGAGCCAGGGAATTGGACAATCACAGTAGGCAGTGAAGAAGATTACTCTGTCAAGGTGGTAGGACTGTCAAACCTGACCTTCAACCATGGATTCTCAGCTGAACCCACCAACTCTATGGATGAAACTAGCTACAGACCACTTAAAGGTTTGCAACATTTTTCACTAATGCTATAGAAGCTACTATTAGTCGCAACGTGATGTTATATAGCAAATGGCCTTCCTCGATAAATGTACTATCCAGCACTGAAAGAATTTTTCAAATCGGATATGTGATTCCTGAGATTATCGCGTTTAAACAAACAAACTCTTTAGCTTTTTAATATTACTGGAGATTTATATTAGCTTAAAATGAATCATTAGCCTCTGCAGGCTAGATCGTAATTTGTATGATATATCCGGTCTTCGAAGACTAGAAATGTCATGAAAAAACACATTTATTTTGGTTATTATGTCTTAAGAGCGTCGTGGTTGAGTGGTTTATGTAACGAATTGCCAATCATAAGGTCTGGTGATCGATTCCCGCTCGGGACAATCATTTGAATATTTATAATTGTCATAAAAATGTTTGTCCTGCGTCTGGGTAAAAAGTAGTATGTATTCTATCCATATTCTGGTACCCATAACACAAGCATATAAGCTTGGCTTGAGACCCGAGGACGTTGTGTGAAATGTCCATGAATATTTAATATATTTATGTTTAAATTGTATTACAGGTACATACAATCACTTGATGGTGACTCTATCTCCAAGAAACATGAGCGTGGACATACAGTATGCGGAGATATTAACACTAAACGGAAGCACCTTATTTGAGGTGCCTCTCACTCTAATACCAAATACAAATGGAACATATGTAGCTGAACCGTTTATACCACCTAATGAATTCTTTTATATAGCTGTAAGTTTATTTAATATTTTTTAACACATACGCGACTCATTTTTTTAAATAAAACTATTTTTTACGGATTTAGACGCGTATATTTGTTTTAAATTTTGGCCCGACGTTTCGGAGACTTTGCAGTCACTATGGTCACGGGTGAGACTGAGCTAGAATATGTCTCCTACGATCAGTTATTGTTATTACAGGGTTTACCCACATTCGGGTTTAATTTTCATACCTTTTGCCCGCAACTTCGTACGCGTGGAATATAGAAAATTGTTCCCGTGTAAAACTCTAAAATAAACCGTGTGCCAATACGCCTGGTCGGCACAGTGGCCATAATGCCTCCCAAAGGAAGGGGGCCCGTGCCCAACAGTGAGACGTTAATGGGCTGGAGAGAGTATATTTTTATATGTTATGGGTACCAGAATACGGATATACTATAATCCACCCCAGAGTTCGAAATGTTATTTGACAGTTGCTAATATCAAACTTGAAAATAATGCTGCCACATTTTTGGCAATAGTGTTGGCCAAGCGTAATTTTTCTATCCCGGTTATTACCGATTATTCGAACCGACCAGAAATGTCGTACTAGCTATTGCCTGCGAAGTCGTATGCGCGAAAGTGGGAATCACTGCTTTGTATAATGTAACATAAAGTAAAATAAACATGTCTTCAAAAACAAACAAGGTTAAAAATTCGCCATTTTACGGTTAGTCATTATTTGATTCTCGTTGTCCTGTTCTATGATTCGCGTGAGTGAGTTTGTACGCGCACATCCTAGAAATAAAGTAATACTCAGGGTTGCACTGGTCATATGAATCCGTAAAAATAGTTAACTTTAATTAATGAACAAAATAATATAAATCTGCTAAAGATTTACGTATAGTTTTTTGTTTAATAACGGTTGGAGGACATCACTATTTTAAAAGTGTAATTACCTAGCAACACAGTAAACGTCTAATAACATTTGGAACTCTGGGATAAGCTATACATATACTTATAATACATAGAAACACCCCTCACGGAATATTTTATTAATTACATAAGTACCTAATTTGTTACAGATCAACGGTCGTGATAAAAATAATCAAGAACTAAGACGTGTAGGCGCTACTGCTATACAAGCTAAATTACCAGGTTCTGTTTATTTATAGGTACTTTTTAGGGTTCCTCATGGGTTAAACGGGACTCTATTACTGAGATTCAACTTTCCGCCCGTTGCACAGCAGGCGAAATAAGCCATTTTCGTGGCCATAAATCTAAAAACCAAAGTCTGTTTTCACAAAAAAAAATACCGATAATACAAACACAAAAAAGTTTAGCTACTCAACAAAAAATAATAATTCACGATAAGGACACACAAACCGGTTTACAGCTAGTGCGAAATTGAGCAATTGAACGACAGACGGTTTTTAGTTTTAGTACGTTTAAAAATCTATTTATTTGCAGTTTTATAACTCAACTGTCTTAATAAATTAAATAATAATGGAAAAAGTGATCACCGCAAGCGGGACTTGAACCCACGTCCTCGGAATACCGTTCCGTCTGAACTGTCTTAGTTTAAGGTTTATAATAACTTGTTTGTTTTATTTTCAGACGTTCCTTATTTGACGGCACCACTAAAGGTAACATTTCTTATATTTTCTTATACTTAGTCAACGATAATTAAACTGAAAGTGGCAAAGAGTTGTTATTACATTAATATTATAAAAATAAACATATTTTGTGTTTTGATAACTTAAAAACACAAAATAATATATATGGATTTAGGTAACGAATGACTTTAAAACCTAATCAACGGATTTTAATAATTCTTTCGCCATCAAAATGCTACATTTTCCCTGTATAACATAGGCTGAATTTTTATTAGAAAATATAGCGACCGCGATCCCCTTACTAAAATTTCAATAGAGTGAAAATTTTATCGAAAAATATGTTTATTATTGCCTTTTAAATTGTTCGGAGGTAGGCGCTAACAGCTGCAACACCGTTTTTTAACTAATGCAGTTGTTACCGTGCACAAATTTCTTTCTGTGTATATTTGTATTTTTTCAATAAAAATTTACAGTTTTCAATTTCAATAATATAATAAAGTTAAGTGCTTATTCAAATCAATAATTACACAGATATAGGTAACATATAACTCATGCATTTTCACTATTTTAAACAAATCTGAACTAATTATACTGCAAAACATACTACAATAATTATAAACTTTGTCTCATAAACTAGAGCATCGTTTATCTTAAGTTACAGCGCTTACAGTTGCTGTAAAATTTCGTTGCCGAACGCTGTATATAATACATATGAAAAAATTGCGATAAAATGACATCTATTTGTGGAAAGCAGAGATGAGCTAATCTAATTATTTATTTAGACTTTCCTCCTTGCTCTACCATCGCATAAAGTTAGAAAAATAACGAAAATAAGTGATATGTGCGTGAGGTCAAAGGACAGTTTATGTATTATAAAAAGATAATGTGTTTATTTATTAGTCTTTATTAGATGCTATAATATATGTCAGGTGGATGCTGTCGCTCACTCTCGTGTGATGTTGTCGTGTGGTGTGGAAAGTCTCGTGCCTCTCAACGCTAAATGGTCCAAAGATGATTCTTCTATCAAAAAGGAAACATCTAGCTTGTTAGTATATATATAATTTATACTTTTAACGAACAAATTGGATAGAACACTGCCTAGCCGCGGTTGGTATACTGTCGGTCGGAGCGGTGGAGCTCAATGGGAGAGATACCGACGGACTATCCGGGTATTATCCAGCAAGACCGCTTTCTGCATCTGGGCCATCACTAACTTGCTATTTATATAACGAAAATTTTTATTATTATTACTTTAGTTCTTTATTAAAAATATCTTAATATATATAAATCTCGTGTCACAATGTTTGTCCTCAATGGACTCCTAAACCACTTAACCGATTATAATAAAATTCGCACACCATGTGCAGTTCGATCCAACTTGAGAGATAGGATAGTTTAAATTTGGCTGGACCGATTTTGATGAAATTTTTTGTTGTTGATTTTTACACAGAATTGTATGGCAAAACAACGTTTGCCGGGGCAGCTAGTAGATATATAAAATGGCATAGAATCATTTAATCAATGCTTTGTGTCATTTGTCAATTTTTAATAAGCCTATACTGACACAAGCCAAGAGAGCGCAGCTGTAGAAATAAATAAATTATTGATATATGAAAAAGTCTACATAATTCTTTATTTGCATTCAAAACAAGGACAATTTGCAATAATGGTTAGGTAACAATTTTTTGGAAGAATTGGTCTCTTAACTCTATGAAGACCGCTTGATTACTTATAAGAAATTGAAATTACAGACAAACGACAACTTTAGATTATGTAATAGAGGATATGAAAGAAGAACATGTTGGCACATACAGATGTTCAGCACAAAACGTCGCCGGTACCACGAGCGTCGCCACGGAACTTACAATTATTGGTAAATCACAAAAATATAAGACATACACCTACATAGAGACGATGCTATCAATATTCAAGCATAAATTAAAATATGAATAATAATAGTTTTTAAAAGAAAGATAAAAAATAAATTTATTTAATTTGTTATATTATTTATTTATAATTAACTAAGCTCATTAATTTGTTTTGGTTTTTGTTTTATAATTTTTAGTTCCGCCGCCCCAAGTGAGCATAGAATCGGAGAACTCAATAGTTGAAGATGGTGAAAGAGTAACTTTAACTTGCACTGTTTACAGCGAAGCCTTGCTACTGACAAACAGACTGGAGTTTAATGGAACTCATAGTTATGGTATGGACTGTAAGATACTGATAGATTGCAGAAGGCACCCTGACGAGAACCACCACACACCCTCGGAAGGAAACGGAACGGAAAGGGGTTGTGACAATTGTTTGCTTAATCCGTCACCACACGTACATGTCATTTTATTTCCCCTCTCTCTCTTTCCAGCCTCTTAACTTCCCACTACTGGGCACGGGCCTTCTTCCCTCTGGGAAGGATTATGGTCTACTGTGCCGTGCTGACTAGGCGTGTTGGCACAGGGTTTACTTTCGAGTTTTCTCTCACAGTAGACGTTAACTGCTAATATTGTCCTTTAGCTAAAGCTTAGGAAGGAAGAGGGAAAGGAAATGGGGTGGTGACACTTGTATGGTATTTATCAGCTGTGCTGAGAATATATAAAGCAAGAAATCCTCAAATATTAATAGTTGATTAAAAATCAAATACTAAATATAACTACTAAAATATAGTGGAAAAAATGGTCTCTATGAGCGAGACTTGAACCCACGACCGCGGAATACCGTTCCATGTCCCGCATCAAGTTCCGCTCATTGTGATCATTTTTTCCATTATAATTTAGTATATTAAGTAAAACATAGCAAGTCAATTGCAAAAATTTCTATATTAATATGTAAAGTATGTTTTAGGTAACGATTTGGACAGGACGCCTACTATTGAAGGTTTATATGTAAATGTTATAACAATTGTTGTAAATATGAACAATACTGGAACATACTCCTGCGTCGCTGCTAATAGAGGTAACTCTCTCTCTCTAGCCCATTACCGTCCCATTCTTGGGCACGGGCCTCCTCCGCTTTAAGAGTGATTATGGTCTACTGTGCCGCGCTGAACAGACGTGTTGGCACAGGGGGTATTTTTGAGATTTCCGTTTCTCACAGTGGTGGATGTTATTTGTCTACAATATCTCTTAGCTGGCTTTTACAGCACCCTCGGAAGGAAAAGGGGTGATGACACTTGTATTTTTAATCCGTCACCACACGGACATAGAGGTAACGGTATCTTTTATGTATTAACTAGCTTATTGCCTCCTACTTTGTCCACTTAAACACCGATGTACCTACCTATATAACTCTAAGCCCATTGCACCAAATTACGGGTTGAATTTCTGGATATATATTCCGACCTTTATATACCAGAGTCTTCTGTAAAACGTCATATATATGTTAACTCCTTTTTCTTTCATAGTGTCATTTACACAGTCCATTCATCTTTTCTTAGATCTTCCTCTAGACTTTTTTCCTTCCACATTTATTCGTAGAACTCACCTGAGGATATTAATCTTGTCTTAATACATGACTATACCAGGATAGCCGCTTATTCTTCAATTGTTCACTACTGACACTACATTAATGTTTTATTTATTTATTTACCTCTTTAAAAAATTCTTTCACCGCCGCCTCGCATTGGGTACGCTAGCGTACCCGATGCGAGGCGGCGGTGAAAGAATATTTTTATTATTTGAAAAAATATTGTAGACTTTCTAGTATTCAATATATTTGTTTCAGGAGGAATATCAAAAGCTAGTACTCAAATATCAATAAGAGCTAAGCCTACAGCTCATATATTAGGGCCACACACACTTCCTAAACGTATTTATTCTGACCTACAACTAGTCTGTGCGGTAGAGGAGGCTTGGACTGTTCTCTGGGCTTCACCTAATGGTACTGTGGTTAAAAGTATCAATGTTAATGGCACTTATAGTGATGTTATCGATGTTAAGAATGTCACTGAAGATGGTGTTTGGAACTGTACTGCTGTGAGAGGTAGTAAAAAAGGTAATATACCTTAGAGGTACCAATAGTTTATTGCATTTTTAATATGATAGATTTACCGAGTGGTCGCCTCCCTACCTATAGTTTTTAAAAATAGAAATCAACTGCCGAACACCATGATCTAAATTAAACTTATCTATCAATTAATCAAGGGTATCAAAATAAATAAATAATTTGCTCATTTCAAAAATCTAAAAACACGTATGATAATCCTTAGGGGCCTACATCAATATCATCGCCGACACGTACATATTAACACAGCCAGTAGGCACAGAAAATGAAGAATTAGGGATACTTTTCCTATTTACTCAAAATCTAATAAATATATTTTAATTCTGATTTACGTGTTTCTATACATAATAGTTACCTATGTTTTTAAAGTTATTTCATTATATTTTCTAACACTTGCGCGACTCATCTGTTTAAATAAAATAAAACTACTTTTTACGGATTTAGACGCGTATATTTGTTTTAAATTTTGGCCCGACGTTTCGGAGACTTTGCAGTCACCATGGTCACGGGTGAGACTAATTTCATTATTCAAATTCAATTTCATTATCATCGAGATTATTTCATTAGTTAATACGCGATAATAGACCTACAAATGAAAAAAATAAAAAAATTGAGAGGTTGTTTCGCCAAGATTTTCTATCGAGAAAACTTTTTTCAATCGCGTTTCTGAGTTTATGCGATCCTAGATCATAATATATATTGAAAAAACATATACTTAAAAATTAGAGCTCTAGCCATTCAATCTAAAGAAATATATACATAGAAAAATGCACGAAGCTATTTTGGTATCCTCTTAATATTTTTTATTGCTTTGTCCGCAACCCTTAACATGTGTGGAAAATTTCAGATTAATCCGACTTCTGCAAGGGGGTGAAAATTACTTCCAAAGATTTCGTTACACAGATTTAGGTATACATTGATAGATACGTACCGAACTAATAAAAGCGTGTTAATAAAAAATACAAAGGCGATTACATTTTTTTGATTGCATTTGCACTTTTGTACTCGGAAATTTTAATTTTTAATTAAATAATTGTTATGTTGTCTTGTTGTCTTTAGGTTCAGATTCAGTCTTTGTAATAGTCTTAATAAAACCCAGAGTGGCTATAGAAGGAGAGAAGAACATAACAGTGGTAAACGGCACAGTTGTTCAGATAACTTGTTTGGTAGAAGCAAGACCAGCTCCAAGAATACTCTGGCATAGGGAGACGGAACAATTCTTAAATAATACGGTAAGTTTAACCTCTATTTAAATCCCATAATATCCTCTAACACCTGCGCGACTCATTTGTATAAAAAAAAGAATCATTAAAATAGGTTTAGCCTGTTAAAATTTATGAGGTAAAAAACATAAAAAAAATCCTAAACAGACGAATTGACAACCTCCTCCTTTTTTGAACTCGGTTTATAAAACCACTTTTTACGGATTTAGACGCGTATATATATCTATTTGTTTTAAACAAATACAGAATACTAGCTGTTCACAGTAACTTTGCTCGTGTGGAATTAAAAAACCAAACAATAACAAATTATTCAAAAAAGCCATTCCCTTGAACAACTCTATTTGTTAAAAAAACCTGTCAAGAGCGAGGTAAACTCGCACACTTAAGGTTTCTTTTGTACTTACTAGACATATAAACATAAGTAACTGCATTTAAATAATCATTTAATTAAACTCAAAACAACTCACCAACTTAATTTTGTAGTTGAAAAATCGGAATCGCCTACATTTCAGCTACTTCATAAGTTGGTATTAGTATAAACACTTTTTTACTTCTGATGTGATGACAAATTATAAGTTTTTGGATTTTTCAAGGCTCTAGGGCACCGGGAAGTAACCTGTGAATTTTGATTCCCTAGAGTCGAAAAATTCTTAAATATGGTCGTAATTCGGTTATATCTTTTAAATGCGTAGAGGTGAAAGGTTGACTGTATTTTTTGCAGCAAGGGACCGCATAGATCTACATATCGTATGAGTTTCAAGTTGATACCTTCAGCCGTTGCTGAGTAAAAAAAGTTTGACAGACGGACAGACAGACAGACAGACACCGGAGTGATCCTATAACGGTTTGTACGAAACCCTAAAAATGATCTAAACTCACATAGGGACATACTCTTACATACAAAAATACCGACTTTGTTTTGTAATAAGGCAAAATACACGGGATGAAATTTAAAACAAAGGTTGGGCTAAAATTTAAAACAAATATACCTACGCGTCTAAATCCATTAATATAATTTTTTTTTAAACACAGACCTAAAGCGGTTTAAATGATTGGATTTCTTGTATTGTTTGTTAGAATTTGGTTACCTATTAAATTCCACGCACACGAAGTTGCAAGCAATGGCTAGCATACTTATAACTGACAATCAGTCCTTCTATAGGTACAATATTTTATTATGTCTGAAACAGTTAGGAGTGTTATTAAACTACGCGTATTGATTTTACCCTAAAATTATAATCATTTAGGTATATTAACCACTAGCTGATGCTACAACTACAACTATGTGCGCGTGGAAAATAAAAAAAAACCTAATCAAATTATATAAAAACCATACTTTTAAACCATTCTATCATTTAAAAACACCGCATCGAAATTCGCTGCTTAATTTGGAAGATATAAGCTCTTATAGGAACAGACATATAAAAATAACGTCTTTGTTTTAAAAGTAAGTCAAGATTACTTATACATAAATCTTAGATAAACAAAATGTATCTACTACAGAAAACCACACAACAATCCATTGTATTTTTGTGGCGAACAAATAGTTGTGGACTTTGTAATATTATACATAACATTGAGTATATTATTTAAGGATAGGGTTCGCCTTTTAATCCTTTTGTTGGTGAGGACAAAAGTCGAACAAAAAATCTCCATAGCCGCCATCTTGTTTGAGCGTTGGTAGTGACACGTAGGCGGCCATTTATTTATAAATAGAGGCGTGGCTTGTGTAGAATTTTCCAGAACTTAAGATTAAACCGCACTGTGTATCGTATTATTTGTACCTATGGAATAGTGACCGATTCTTATGAAATTTTATATGCATATTCTGTAGATCTGAAAATCGGCTACTATCTTTTTTTCATATGTACCCCTAAGTGATAAGGGTTGTCCACCCCTGACATTTGTATGGCATAACAACGTTTGCCAGGTCAGCTAGTGTTAATATAAATATATTGGTTTTTATAAATTAAAGATAACCAAATATTTATACAAAGCACTCAAAAATACAAAACTAAACCAAATAGATTAAATTAAGCGTATAGTGTTTTTTCGGGGATGTTTGTTACTTTTATATACAAAAACTACTGAATGAATTTTAATAAAAGTTTACTAAAATGTAGGGTAAAGATCAGTGATAAAAACAGGTGAAGCTACGGTTGTTTGTTGGTATAGAATTATAATATTCTGGTCGCCTAACGTCACGTAATTCTAATACTCCTTAGTGCGGTTTGATCTTTAGAGATCGCTAATACCTACATATTATCTACATAAATTATTTTTATGGCTGGAGTTTTGTCGATGTTATCTAATATATAAAATTCACGTGTCACAGTGTTAGTTACCGTACTCCTCCGAAACGGCTTGATAAATTTTTATGAAAATTTACATGCATATTCAGTAGGTCTGAGAATCGGCCAACATCTATTTTTCAAACTTTTTTTTTGTATTGCAAAACAACGTTTGCCGGGTCAGCTAGTCTTATATATAAAATTCACGTGTCACAGTGTTAGTTACCGTACTCCTCCAAAACGGCTTGACCGATTCTTATGAAATTTTACATACATATTCAGTAGGTCTGAGAATCGGCTAACATCTATTTTTCAAACCTTTTTTTTTTGTATGGCAAAACAACATTTGCCGGGACAGCTAGTCTTATATATAAAATTCACGTGTCACAGTGTTAGTTACCGTACTCCTCCGAAACGGCTTGACCGATTTTTAAGAAATTTTACATACATATTCAGTAGCTCTGGGAATCGGACAACATCTATTTTTCAACCCCAAAAAAACAATGTTTGCCGGGTCAGCTAGTAATTTAAAAAATTTAAAACTATGGTATCGATTCTAAGTGCACAACTAAACTTGAAAAAACTTAAAAAACTACATATGTGTTTTGATTAATTTGGCTATTTCGTTGTACACATTTATATTAATTAAAATCGTTAGTATATAATACACGGTTTTTATAATAACAAAGTTCAGTTAACATTGTCGAATTGTGATATTGACACTAACAGTTTTAATTTTTTAGTTTAGTTTAATAAATACTCTTGATGAATAAATACTCTCCGTGTGGTGACGGATTAAGAATATAAGTGTCACCACCCCATCTCCTCCCAAGGGTGCTGTAAAAGTCAGCTAAGGGACATTTCGCACAGATAACATCCTCTGTGAGAGACGGAAATCTCGAAAATAAACCCTGTGCCAATACCCCTGTTCACAACTGTGGTACGTAGGTAACGTAGGTAAATGGGCTGGAGAGAGATGAACAGAATAAATTATGATGATATAATTACGGAACCCTACGTGTAAAACGTATTTACTTCGTTTACAACTCGTACTTGTATGGTTTTTCTATTACGTTTTGTTAATTCTTTAATGAGATCATACCTCCTGTTTTATGCGGTGAAATGTGGCGGCGCGGTGAGGTCAGTCACCTTCTGGCCTTGTTTAAGAAAAATACTTTTGAAACAATCATGTTATTAATTTTATCATTACCTAACAAACGATAAAATTAATAACATGATTGTTTCAAAAGCTTTTTCCGTGCGGGAATAGGACCCGCGACCTGGAGAATGGCAGTCCGTGACATATACCACTCAACCACGAGGCTCGTCAATGTGTCGCCGTCAATATATTAGGTACCTAACAAACATATTGACGACGACACATTGACGAGCCTCGTAGTTGAGTGGTTTATGTCACGGACTGCCATTCTCCAGGTCGCGGATCCTATTCCCGCACGGGACAATAATTTGTGTGATGTTTATAAATGTCATACAAATATTTGTACTGCGTCTGGGTGTCTACCGACTATGTATTTTAAGTATGTATTTACAAAAGAAAAGTACATAGTTTATGTAGTGTATCCGTATTCTGGTCATCATAACACAAGCATATCAGTTTAGCTTGGGACCAGAGGACGTTGTGTGAAATGTCCATAAAAAAACATATGCCTAGTACCTATTGCTATTCTTAATCTCTGCCTAACTACCCTAAGGAGCCTCCCGTCAATATTTTCCGAGAAATCAAAGGGGCCTTGCAAAACAAATCTCGCCGGATGTCTTAAATTACATAGCTTCGTGCGACCATTGCTCCCCGTTTCCCAAACGCCCACACGTTGTATTAATGGACCATGGCATGGCTTCAGTCACGTAGGCGCTGCATACCTATCATACGATATGACCATGGATATGACGTATATTTAAATACTAACTAGCTGACCCGGCAAACGTTGTTTTGCCAAACTAAAAAAAAAAGGTTTGAAAAATAGATGTTGGCCGATTCTCAGACCTACTGAATATGTATGTAAAATTTGAGAAGAATCGGTCAAACCGTTTCGGAGGAGTACGGTAACTAACACTGTGACACGTGAATTTTATATATTAGACTAGCTGACCCGGCAAACGTTGTTTTGCCATACAATAAAAAAAAGTTTGAAAAATAGATGTTGGCCGATTCTCAGACCTACTGAATATGTATGTAAAATTTGAGAAGAATTGGTCAAGCCGTTTTGGAGGAGTACGGTAACTAACACTGTGACACGTGAATTTTATATATTAGAAGATATACGACCTACAGATTATAAGAAAATACGTTCAGTATTAAAACGATGATGTCATAACGAAAATGTGATTGCGATTTAAACATCAAAAGAATTTTTAAACAGGTCATAAGGACTTAGTTTTAAATTCCCAGTAATGGTGCCAATTCTATACCTATCGTGAAGAATACAAATAGCTCTTTAACATTGCATTCTTTATGTATTAGTAATAGTTTATTTAATTATACTGTGTGTTTGTGTTTAAGCCGCGGTGCCGTGTGAAATAAATGTTTTTTCTTACTAATGCTTATTATTATTTCTTACAAATGAAATAAACTAGGTACTTAAATAATAAATACTGAAAAATGTCAATATTAAATAAACTAAATTATAATGGAAAAAATTATAACCATAAGCGGGACTTGAACCCGCGACCTCGGATTGCCGTACCGTCAAATAACCGAACGGCATTCCGAGGTCGCGGGTTCAAGTCCCGCTTATGGTTATCATTTTTTAACTAACTTTATTTTTTAATTAGTTATCATTTTTTATTTAGTAAAAGCATAGCGAGTCAATCGCAAAATATTAATATATTAATGTCAATATTAATTTCATTCGGATGATAAATATTTTTATTTAACACGCTTTTGTTACTTCAGTACGTATCAATATATTAATCTATGTAACGGAATCTTTGAAAATGATTTTTACCTACTTGCAGTAATCAGATTGATCTAAAATTTTTCACACATATATTGAGGGCCGATAACAATGCGATAATTTCAAAAGTTCAAAATTTTCAAACGTGTTTTTTTAGTTTTTGAACTGAGCAAATTATTGTAATAGAAAGCTAGCTGTAGCCCGCGACTTCGTACTCGTGGATTTTATAAAATTTTCCCTGTCGTTTTTGCAACATTTTTCAGTGACCCTTCGCTCCTATTGGTCGCAGCGTGATGTTATATAGCCTATAGCCTTCCTCGATAAATATACTATCTAACACTGAAAGAATTTTCTATTCCAGCGGTTCCTGAGAATAGCGCGTTCAAACAAACAAACTCTTAAACGCAATAACGAACATAACTACATTGTTGATGACGCAAGTCATTAGGTATTCCTAAATATACTGTAGTTAGTTTCATTTTCTATCAGTTTAAGTTGCTTTTATCTTTTTAGTTTGTTGCATTAAGACCAATTCTGACGCGTCTAAAACTTAAACTAACTTATCTTAAATACCAACAGTCAGTTATAAGACCTATATTAGGGACGAAATGATCTATGAACATAATTCTGGTGACCTGTATCTAATATATAAAGTTCACGTGTCACAGTGTTAGTTACCGTACTCCTCCGAAACGGCTTGACCGATTCTTCTCAAATTTTGCATACGTATTCAGTAGGTCTGAGAATCGGCCAACATCTATTTTTCAAACTTTTTTTTTTTAGTATGGCAAAACAACGTTTGCCGGGTCAGCTAGTATTTCTATAATAATAGGTTTTTTAGCAATAGCCGATTTTCGAAAAATCCGTAAAAAGTAGTTTTATATAAACAAATGAATCGCGCAAGTGTTAGAAAATATTAAAATTATTGTTATGAATATTTAAATAATTTAAAATTAAATTAACTGACACATAATGTATTCTAGATAACAGAACTAAGCCCAACTTCATATCGAAGTGTGTTAGTTCTCAATTCAAGTGCTGAATCTATTGCTGGTACATATTTTTGTTTTGGAGAAAATTCTGAAGGTATTGATCAAAACAGCATCACCATCAACGTTAGAAGGAAGATGAAACTGGTAAAAGGGTTTGATGGTAAGTATCTTATAACTTGGAGCTAACAGTATACCAGTAAACATCCCACAGCTGGGCACGGGCCTCTTCCACTTTGGTAGCCGGTAGGGTTTACGTTCTACTGTGCCTCCCTGACCAGTGACCAGGAGGGTTTATTTTCCAGTTTTCCGTCCATTTATTTAATTAATTTTAAGTAAAATGCATATTCGGGCAGCTACAAGAAATATGTAGATCCCGATACAAATTATCCTATGCATACTGTCATACGGAGCATAGCCCTCTCCATAGCACAGGTTGCACAGCGTGCTATGGAGAGGGCTATGTTCGGTATTGCCCTACGGGATAAAATTCGAAATACGGAGATCCGTAGGAGAACTGGCGTGTCCGACATAGCCCGAAAGGTTAGCACGCTGAAGTGGGAATGGGCAGGCCACATCGCTCGTATCACTGACGATCGTTGGGGAAGAAAAGTCCTAGAGTGGCGACCACGTACCTGACTAAGCAGCGTTGGGCAGCCCCCGACAAGGTGGAGCGATGATATAGTCAAGGTCGCGGGGAGACATTGCTGCAAGCGGCACAGGACCGCGTGTTGTGGCGTTCTATGGGGGAGGCCTATGTCCAACAGTGGACGGAGAGAGGCAGTTGGATGGATGGATGCTGTCTTCACTATTCTTGCGTGTAATATTATAAAATAAATAAATAAATACAATTCCTAATTGTTATACAAATACACATTTGGTATATGTATTTCTAGAAAGAAAACCCATAATTACTCGAATTCACGAATGCAGAACCCATTCGAGTTTAATCTCGTCTGATTTATGTTTTTTTTTAGCGCAGTGAAATAAAATATTGTTGCTTTAATCTATTGTTTATTACAGATCAATCAGTTCAACTTTACTACCAAGTGGAGTTACAATGCATTGTTGATGTTTATCCCAGTGCGGTTACAACTTGGTATCACAATGATACCGCGTTATTAATATCTGATAATATACACATGACTGAGGACAACACTACTGTTTATTTAAAAAGAATAGATTTTAATGAACTCGGCCAATATAAATGTATAATAGAAAATGAATATGATAAGCTTGAAGTTAAGGGAAGTGTACGTGTCGAAGGATTAGGTAAGTTAAACAGACTTTAAAAATAAGACGGGCTTCGTGGCGTAGTGGTTCATGTACTGGACTGCCGTTCACAAGGTCGCGGGTTCGATTCATTCATCACATCACAGGACAATCATTTGTGTGATATTCATAAATGTCATACAAATGTTTGTACAACGTCTGGGTGTTTTCTATGTATTATAAGTATGTATTTACAAAAGAAAAGTAGTTTATGTATTATATCCGTATTCTGGTACCCATAACACAAGCATAATAAGCTTAGCTTGGGACCAGAGGTAACAAACAAAAAAAAACATACGGACGAATTGTAAACCTCCTTCGTTTTTTGAAGTCTGTTAAAAAGAGAATATTATTTAACACTTATGAGGGGACTATAGCTGCAATTTAGGTATTTGCAATAAGTATTGCTATCCTTATTTCCGAGCGCCGCGACGAAAGAGACAAATTTATACGAGTATAGTTCAGGCAGCTTTTACCTGCAGAATCTTTGAAAAAATATGTTTCGTAGTCTTAATAATAATAATAAATAAATATAATAAAAAAGGACCAGAGGACGTTGTGTGTAATGTCCATGAATATATATTCAATATTTCATTTATAATATTTCCGTATTTATATTGCGCTAGAATTAGCACCAATATGTATGATTTCATTCCAGCTCCTCCAATTTTGTCTAAGGAACCAGCGCAACTGATATCACGTGTCGGACAGTCAGCAATAATCCCATGTAGGTGAGATTATGTGTTGTAATTTGTCACCATACAATCATCATTACCATTCTTCTGCCTTCTTATTTAAATTGGTGGTCTAGTGGTAACTGACTGCCGCTCACGAGGTCGCGGGTTCCACCCCCGCCAAGGACAATCATTAGTGTGTTATTAAAATGTAATTGTCATACAAATGTTGTACTGCGTCTGGTTATTTTCTAGATAGATATTTGTAACGGACTGCCACTGTTCAAGAGGGCCCCGATTCGATTTTCGCACGGGACAAACGTTCGTGTGATATTCATAATTGTGATAGAAATGGTTTTACTGCCTCTTCTAGGTGTTTCTATGTATTATAAGTATGTATTTATAAAAAATAATAGTTTATGTATTATATCCGTATTCTAGTACCCATAACTAACTAACTAACTATGCTTGTGTTATGGGCCATAACACAAGCAAGGGCCCGACAAGGTGGAGCGACGACATCGTCAAGGACGCGGGGAGACATTGGATGCAAGCGGCACAAGAGCGCGCATTGTGGTGTTCTATGGCGGAAGCCTATGTCCAACAGTGAACAGAGACAGGCTGATGAATGGATATTATTTATACTGCTACTACTTTTCTTTGAACGTACGTTAAGCATATAAACTTAGCTGGGGACCAGAAGACGTTGTGTGAAATGTTCATAACCATTTATTTATTATTGTAATGCCACAGAAGAATGTTAATTTAACTTATTTTCACCACCAGAATGCTTCAAGGCAATCCTGAACCAACAATTACTTGGCAGTACAAGAATGTTGAAGCATTGGAGTTCTCTTCTCCACCTAAGGATGTGGTCGTTAACAATGATAGATTGGAGATCAGGATATCTGTAACATCCAACGAACATTCTGGCATCTATCGCTGTGTAGCAAATAATGTTATTGGACAAGACTTTTATGAAGTTCATTTAATTGTTCAATGTAAGTAGGTATTTTTAAAACACTTTTCCTCTTCTCTTCTTCGTCTCCAGCCCATTTACGTCTCACTGTTGGGCACAGGCCTCCTTCACGTTGGAAGGGATACTGTGCCAGACTAACCAGACGTGTTGGCACAGGGTTTATTTTCGAGTATTCCTTCTCTCATAGGGGATGTTATCTGTGTGCAATATCCCTTAGCTGATTTTTACAGCACCCTAGGGAGGAGATGGGGTGGTGACGCTTGTATTCTTAATCCGTCACCACAAGGAGGTAAACCGCTTTTATTACCATACACGTAGCAGATGGCGCTCTATAGTCTCTGCCTACCCCATGGGAAAAAGGCGTGATGTTATGATGATGATGATGACAATTATTTATTTAGAATCCAAACCTTAACAAATTTTACAAAAAAAGGGAGTATTTAAAAAAAAGTAGTTCTGCCTACTTTATGTGCCTTTGAAAGAGGGCTTTCCTCGATTTCTCAGGAGATAACCATCAGACCCTAACCTGGTGAAAATTGGACCAAACGGGAACTACCAGCTTTCAAATAAAAAAAAGGTTAAAATCGCTTCGACCAGTTAAAAGTTTAGAGGTAACAAACATAAAAAAAACGACGGAGAGAGGCTGATGGATGGATGGATAAGAATACATTAAGTTGGTATAAATCTTAGGTTTAATTTAAAAATTCCTTACGTTCTCAATCGTGGGCACAGCTTGTATTATATAAATAATGAACGTTTTCACATAAGGTTCTCTAATCACAAACTAAGTACCCCAATAAATAAATCCCATAGTACGTACGACTTCAGACTATTTTTCGTTAAGTACTACAGGATGAAATGGATGAAGGATGAAATGAATGATTTATTACTCAGATCCGCCAAAACTTGTTGAAACAAAGAAAGAGAATGAAATTCAAGAGGTTAAAGTGGGACAAGAGATCAAATTATCTTGTAAAGGAACAGGTGTACCAAGGCCTGTTGTTGTTTGGACTAAAGATGGGAGGCCGCTTATCTTCGCAAATGATATGTAAGTTTTATTTATTACTGAAGCTATAGCAGAAAAACTTGTTTGTTTATTCGAACGCGCTAATCTCAGGAACTACTAGTTCAAATTGAAAAAATATTTTTGTGTCGAATAGTCCACGTATCGAGAAAGGCTATAGGCTATATAACAACACGTTGCGACCAATTGGAACGGCGCATTAGTGAAAAATGTTACGAAGAGGCGAAAAATTTCTAATTACCTCGCTCACGGAGTTGCAGTTAGTATTAATTAAAATCATTTATCTAAAGTACACAGTTTTTATAATAGTAAAAAGTTCATTTAACATTGCCTAATAGTGTTATTGTAGTGTGTAGTGACGGCTTAAGAATACAAGTGTCACTACCCCATCTCCTCCCAAGGGTGCTGTAAAAGTCAGCTAAGAGATATTGCACACAGATAACATCCTCTGTGAGAGACGAACAACTCGAAAATAAACCCTGTGCCAACACGCCTGGTCAGCGCGGCACAGTAGACCATAATCCCTCCCAAAGTGGAGGAGGCCCGTGCCCAACAGTGGGACATAAATGGGCTGGAGAAGAAGAAAAAGAAGATACATACTTAAGTTATATAAGCGTCTTAATTAATCAAAAACAGACGATAATTGCTTCAATGAGTCTCTCTTTGACTTTAATATCTTCCAAAAAAGGTTTGAAGGGTCATTTACAAAAACAAACAAATAATTTTATAAAAGCGTTTAATTAGCAGCATTTAATGCGTATACAAAAAAAATATAATAATAGAAAATGGCTGGAATGACACTCTTTAACATTAATGATACTCTCAACAAACATTTATTATAACTAGCTTAAAATGACTTGTGATCATCATAAGTATAACATTGCTTCTTTAATAATGTTAAATTTTGGCACTTGGTAAATGCAAGACGCAATGAACATTGTGTTTGTAAGGAAATGTATTTGGTTAATGAATAGCGGTGACTTTGTCAACAACTACCATAGCTTCTATAAATGGAATTCAGAAGGAGATTGTTTATTCAACTGCATGTTTTTGTTCTGTTTATTACTTGATGGCTCCGACAATTTGTTTATCTATATTTAGATTCTTTTCGTATTTGAAAGTAGTAGTATCTCACAAAGTACAAATTTTAAAACTCCTCTAGAATTAGAACCATACAAGTTCCAGGCAATTCAGTTTACGACCGTAAACTGCCTGGCTAAATTTCGTATTATGACATATTATATAAAGTTTTCAGTTGAAACTTTTTAGTTAAACTTTTAGTTGTAGCTTCTGTTTAAACATATTAATCTATGGCTGGTTTAGCGAACTGACTGGCTGTAAATTACGTTCATAATACGAATTTGCCAGGCAGTTCAATTCACGGTGCAAATTGCCTGGAAATAAGAGCTCATATTACGTTGTCAGGAAACCAGTAAACTCAAAGGTAATTCTAGATTTTGTAGGCACACAGTTTTTTGTCTATTTCCTGAAGCTTTTTAAATATTTGCGTCTTGCAATCTTATGTTACTAAACTAAAGATGAATGGTTGTACTTTAATACTTATAGCATAGATCATTTTAATAAAAAATATTAGCCTTTCTTTAAATATTTTCAAAAATTTATATAACCCTGTTTGCATTTTTCCAAAAATTTGTGACCGATTATGTTTTTGAAAAAATATAATGTCATAGTGTTTCAGTGTTAAACACCTAAGAGGCAGAGGTGTATTTTGAAAATTAGCGCCCCGGGCTATTTTATTTGACGCCCTATAATTTAAGAGAAATAGAGCAAAATTTTAAACTTAAAGGCTTTTGCCGCCCTTCTCAACCTGGGCGCCCCGAGCCATGGCCCTTATGGCTAGGGTAAATACCCCTCTGCTAAGAGCTATGTGTTTACAAATTATGGCGTTTTTTAAAGCCTCTAAGCCAATCTTTACCAGCTTTACGATCTCTAGTCCAATTAGGCGGCATTTTGTTCCCATCACGTGTTGCTATTTCAAAAGCAAGTTGTCTGCATTCTTCATTAGTCATTCCATTTTCATAGCGTACTTTAATTTCCAGCTCTTGTTTTTTCGATAATACTTTGTTTACATGATAATGAGGCGTCAGTCTTTTAAGTTTGTTTTTTTTTGCCAAAGCATAATAGTTGTGGAATGTTGTATATGCAAGGCCGTTGTCACTGGCAGCCTGTCTAATACTCTTCTCTCCGTTGCGGACCTCTTTCAAACCTCTTTTTATTTGAAGAGGACTGTGAGCACCTTTCTTTCTTTTCTCTACTCTTTCTCTCGCCATATCTGTAATAGAATTAACATGTTTTATAAGAAGCTGAAAAGTTTGACTTGAGAAATTGGGTAGTAACCATGCAAAAAACATAGTTTGTAATATGACTGGCTTCGTGGGCTAGTGGTTCATGTAACGGACTGTCGTTCACGAGGTCGCGGATTCGATTCCCGCACGGGATAATTTTTTTTTGGTATTAATGATTGTTATACAAATGTTTTTACGGCGTCTAGGTGTTTATTATGTATTATAAGTTAGTATTTAAAAGTAGTTTATGTAGTATATCCGTATTCTGGTACATATAGCGCAAGCATTTAAGCTTAGCCTGGGGCCAGAGGACGTTGTGTGCAAAGTCTGATAAAAATATTATTGACGGTCGGGAATTGGATTCCTAAAAAAAGACAATTATAATTATCATAAACAAGTTTGTACTGCATCTGAATGTTACTATAAATAGATAACGTTGTATAAAATGTCCAATGATAACGTTGTATATTTCTTTAAATAATCGACTCTGTTCAAAAACTATAAAAAACACGCTTGAAAATCCTGAATATTTTTTAAAATTATTGCATTGTCATCGGTCCTTGATATATGTGCGAAATTTCAGATCAATCCGACTACGGCAAGTGTGTTAAAATCACTTTCAAAGATCCCGTTACATAGAGTAATACATTGATAGATACATACCGAAGTAATATAGCGTGTTAAAAAAAATACTTCGTTTGAATTGGATTAAAAATGATCTGTCCACTGTTAATGAATAAGTAAACAAACTAAATGCGGCTTTTCTCTGTCTGCCCACGTTGAACTAAAATACCACTAGATTTATGCGGTTTTCCCTAATAGATATTATGTAGAATTTATGAAAATCAGGGTTGGCAGTGCTTAAAACGTTTGTTTTAAACATATGTTTAAAACACTACAAGAATATTCCTATTCTTTACTGTACAAATAAAATATATTTATAAAATACGAAAATACGAGTAAGTAACTACAAGTAAAAATAAAATATAAATAATAGTTTTAATGTATAATAAGTAAAATAAAATACATAATATTATGTTTAAAATATACGATAATGCGACGAATATTCATAAAATCTTCTTCATTATATTATCTGTGATAAAACGCAAGGATTTCCCGAATTGCTTGATAGAATAAAAGCTGAATTAAATAAATTAATGCATATTTAAAATGTGTTTTTGTTTTATTTTTTGTGAACACTTTTTTTTTAATTATGTGTGAATAAGTGTTTAAAACTATTCTTTTTTTACAATGAAACATTAATAAAAACATTATGCTTTTCAATAAAACATTGTTTTGTTCTTTTTAAAAAAATCTAAAAAACGATTGTTATTCTTAGGGTTTTTTGTTAAAAACATGTTTTTTCCAACCCTGTTGTAGATGTGGATATTCTTCGCGTTTAATTGGTTAGCTTATATTTGTATTATTATATTGTTATTATACATATTTATGGTTATTTTATCTTAAGGGTAAGGTAAGTCGGTATTTAAATAACAGCTGTATTGGAGACGGAATTATGTATGAACATAATTCTGGTGACGTGTTTATTTCTATATCAATGGGTTCTTGTTCAGGATCAACCTCAACTAGAAAATAATCTCTCTCTCTCTCTCCCAACAGTGGGACGTAAATAGGCTGGCTATTTACGTCCCACTGTTGGGCACGGGCCTCCTCCACTTTAACTTCATGATACGCTTAGACGACGTAATTACCTATGACGCGACTGTATGACGATTGTATCGTATTAATACGATACATTCGTCATACAGTCGCGTCATACTCGTTTTTGGCAGGTATTTTTCATACTTGATTTTATTGTTACGATGCACAGACAGAAAAACATGCTCCATACAAAAATATAGAAATTCGTTGCTCTAGACGCAATATCCACGAAGAAAATAGCGGACTATGGACATCATAGCAACTATATAGAGCAATGAATTTCTCACAGTTGGTCTTATATTATATCTATACTCCTATTACTTTCTTTTTTTCAAAACATGATAACTAAAAGGAATATGACCTTACCAAAAACCCGTTTTACTAAGTCTTTAGATGAATCTTCAGCGTCTATCAAACAAATTTGTTAAGATTTTTCCAGAAAACAAAGTATTAGAAGCATAGATATACTATCCATCATATAATACGGCGTAAAAAAAAAACAATTATTAATTTTTCACGAATTAAACAGTGGACCAGAAAACGTCTTTTTAGGGTTCCGTACCCAAAGGGTAAAAACGGGACCCTATTACTGAGACTTCGCTGTCCGTCCGTCCGTCCGTCCGTCCGTCCGTCCGTCCGTCCGTCCGTCCGTCCGTCCGTCCGTCCGTCTGTCACCAGGCTGTATCTCAAGAACGGTGATAGCTAGAGAGTTGAAATTTTCACAGATGATGTATTTCTATTGCCGCTATAACAACAAATACTAAAAATAAAATAAAATAAATATTTAAGGGGGGCTCCCATACAACAAACATGATTTTTAGGGTTCCGTACCCAGTATCTCAAGAATGGTGATAGCTAGACAGTTGAAATTTTCACAGATGATGTATTTCTATTGCCGCTATAACAACAAATACTAAAAATAAAATAAAATAAATATTTAAGGGGGGCTCCCATACAACAAACATGATTTTTTTACCGTTTCTTGCTCGATACTAATAACGTTGCCTTATGTTGCATAGATAATGGTACGGAACCCTTCGTGCGCGAGTCCGACTCGCACTTGACCAATTTTTTTCAAGATAATATAGTTGAAATCAGGCTGAACTATAGTTGTCCCTTTCGGGGTGACGTTCACGAAAAGGGATAGCAATACCTAACACAATATGTAAATTGTGAATTGGCTTGGCTCATAGTGAGCTCATAATACTATAACTACTTTAAATAGCTACAATATAAAGTATATAGATGAGGTACCTACGTGTCGTTTATCAATTTTATTTAAAATCTGTTAGCATTCATTATGTTTAATTATCCATTAAATCGCGCGCAGCACCACTACTTGATATGACCACAGACCTGACTAATAAACGATTCATTCACATTGAGAGAATCGTATAAATCATTTCATTTAAACTGCTCATGGCGAAGCGTTTAATTTGTAACTTTAGGAAGACTTTTTTGCTATCTCTCTAGGCTTTTATATTTCTTGTTAACACTTTGTTTTGTTATTATTTGTCAATACTTACTTAATTGGCCTTTTAAAACGCTATTTAAAAAAACAATAAATATTTTATTTTTTCTAAACCGGCGCGAACTTCTTTCTGCCATTTATATTTTAAGTAAGAGGTCTTTTAAGATACCAAAAGGTTAAACGGGATCCCTATTACTGAGACTTTGCTGTCCGTCCATTCGTCTGTCACCAGATTGTATCTCTAAAACGGTTATAGGTAGAAAGTTGAAAATTTCCTGGTTTATCTACCTATATCATTTGATGCTATAATAACAAATAGGTAGTCATCATTCTTCTGCTCTTATCCCTTTATTGTTTTTACAAATATACGGAACCAACCGTGTTCGAGTTTAACTAGTACTTAATATTTTCTTTTAATTTTCTTCTTCCTTACCCTTACTTATTATAAAACAAAGTTGCTATTTTTGTATGTATGTCCCTATGTGAGCTTATATCTTTAAAACTACGCAACGGATTTTGATGCGGTTTTCTTTTATAGATAGAGTGGTTCATGAGGATTGCTTTTTTGTGCAATTTTAATTTACTATGGTTTTTTTTTTTTCTAAATTCCACACGGACGAAGTTGTAGGCGATAGCTATATTTTATATTTAAATCTTAGAAGTTTTCGTTATTGTATAGGTAACCTACATATATATATATATAACTGGCACACGACAGTCACCATAAAGTTAAGTGTATTCGTACCTACTTATATGTTCGCGTCGAAACCACTGTTCAATACCTATGACTAACACACACAATCAATTGAGAAACTGTTCATACGTAAACGGATTTATTTACACGTTTTTTGACGAATAATAATTTAGATCAAAGTGTATTACGATTTATACCTACTATTTACTCTGCCTCGGCATTTAGTAACACGCTTTTTTTTAGTCGTATGCATGTACGTATGTATTATGTATGTATTCATTCATGTAACAGAATCTTTGTTTGCGATATTCACTCACTTTTAATTTGTGATTCGTCTGAAATTTTGCATACATGTTAAGGGCCTACATCAATATTATCGTCGACATGTACCTATTAACACAGCTAGCAGGTATAGAAAATGAAGAATTAGGGATATTTTTTTGTTTACTCAAAATCTACTAAATATATTTTAATTCTGATTTACGTGTTTCTATATATAATAGTTACTTATGTTTTTAAAGTTATTTCATTAGTTAATACGTGATAATAGACTGACAAATAAAAAAAATAAAAAATGAGAGAGGTTGTTTCGCCAAGATTTTCTATCGAGAAAACTTTTTTCAATCGCGTTTCTGAGTTTATGCGATCCTAGATCATTTATTCAAAAAACATATGCTTAAAAATTAGAGCTCTAGCCATTCAATCTAAAGAAACAATGAAAACTTCGTACATAGAAAAATGCACGAAGCTATTTTGGTATCCTCTTAAGGAGCAATGACAATGCTGTTACATAGATTAATACATACATACGTACATGCATACCTACATAGATAGGTACGTTCGAAGCTAATAAAAGCGTGTTAGTAAGTACCGAGGTAGAGAAAAAACAATAGAAAAAATCGTAATGCACTTTGATTTAAATTCTTTTACTGTAAGTGGGTGAAAATCAGTTTGTTTGTTTCGTCTTGCAACATGGTGTGCTTTTGATCCTCTTTTTAGGTTAATTGCATACTTTGTTAGTTATCGCTCTCCTTTTTATATGACGAATGAAACTAACGTAAACAACCGCACCGATTAGTCTGCCAGTTCGTTGGCGATGTCGCCAGCTTCAAGGCCATCACGTCTGAAGTTATTAGTTAATTACGTATCTTATCGAACCCACATAACACATTATCGAACACCTAAAAGCATCCTCATCTCGGCTATACGGATAGGTCAGGCTAATTCCATCGCGTTAAAAACTTAACTAAAATGAAAACAACTATAGATGTTGAAATTTGATTTATTATTTCGTTGTACACGTTTATAAAATTGAAATCGTTAGTCTAGGCTTGTTGAAAAAAATATATGATATATCGATATTATTTTTTCGATATATCGATATATATCGAGGATATAAAAGTTTTCGATATATCGATGTATCGATATAAAATTTCAAGTATCGAAATGGTATAAAAATTGATATTTTTTTCAGATCGAAAACCATGTAGCTACCTACTTTCTTTATAGGTAGGTATTCATATTTTTTTTTGACAATTTACTTTTTGTCTTATGTTTTATTTTTTGGTAGATTCTCGATGTGATGCTTCTTAATTTGATGTCGAAACCTTTTGAGTCCTATTCGCACTTAGCCATTTTTTTTAATTTTGCGGATATATCGATATTTTTCAAATAAAATATCGCATCCGATATTTTTTTCGTTTACGACATCTCTACGTTAGTCTATAATCATACACAGCTTTTATAATAACAAAGTTTAAAAAGGTTTCACCCGTGTTTATGGTTATTAA
Organism: Orgyia antiqua; assembly: GCA_916999025.1. Lineage (NCBI taxonomy): Eukaryota > Metazoa > Arthropoda > Insecta > Lepidoptera > Erebidae > Orgyia > Orgyia antiqua. The sequence continues at coordinate 12,913,501 of OU779873.1, read as the reverse complement.
ACCTCTGCCCCATATATACCAAAGCTTAACAAATTATACAAAAAAAAACTAACTAAAACTAAAAATTCGTGGCGCATTTTAGAAGATAAATGAGCTCACATGGGGACATACTAACATACTAAAATAATAACTTTTTTATAATTATTAAAGAAACTCAGTGACTGGTGCCTGAATTAGGTATTTGTAAAAAAACTGTAGTCTAGTTTTTCAGGCAAGCCATTAAGCTTTACAATGTATAGCTTTATGGCTTGTACATTCGCAACATTATTTACAATTCTGTTATATATTATTAGTTAATTATTGTGTTTAGCATCTGTATGTACGTATGGTAAATATTCTCTGTGTGCTTTTATGTCTAAATCTTATATTGTTCACATAAGAACAATTACAAGCATAACCTATACTATGTAGTATTGACAAACTGAAAACTTTTTCTTTTCCAGATAATATAAGTACTTATTTGCAAAATAAAAGTAGTTTTGTGATAACGCGCGTGTAATTTGAACCCTCTGAACCACTTTATCTATTAAACAATCGCATCAAAATCCGTTGCGTAGTTTTCAAGATATGAGCTCACATAGGGACATAAATACACGAGACTTTGTTTTATAATAAGTATAAAGGTATTCGCATTCTGGTACCCATAACACGACTATAAGCTTAGATTACGACCAGAGGACGTTGTGTGAAATGTTCATGAATATTTATTTATTACTTTGAACTTTGGATTGTATATTAGTAATAAGTATGTATATATACGTCATACGGCATACGTCTGAGGATCTATGTGTGGTCATAGAATTAGTTTATATTCATTATCCTAGTACAACGTATGATTAATGTATAAGTAATGCAAAATATTTGTAGAGTTTAATTAATTTTATATATACTGATGAGTCAAGTTCACACGGTTTCGATATTTATTTATTATAGGTACATACAGAACAGCTAAAACATCGCGTAATTTTAACATCGCCACATCGCGTCGCGTCGTAACTAATACTTAGATGACAACGACGCTCATACGATAATTATACGAATTAAATTACGGCAATTGTACACAACACTTTAACAAATTCAACACTTTCATCTTTCTTCATAAATCATTACATCTATTAGCTTAAAGTAATGCGTATAAATCTATTCTGAATATTGCAAAATTCTTGCTAACATTTTACAAACACGTGGTGGCGACTCTATTTTTTAACAAACCAATATAAGAACGAAAAGAATAGTAAATAACAGTAATTAAATACACATAACCATGTATCTGTACGGTTAATAAAATGTATTATCGTAAAACAAAAAAAAAACAATAATTATTAAATCATAACGAGTTAATTTTAACAATAGAAAATTAATAACAGTACAGTAAATTTATTAGTTACTTGTATTTAATTGATAAATATTTAAAAATTATTAATAATCATTAATAAATACCTGGTTAATATCACACAAAAATCACAAATTATAACACAAAATTATTAAAATATTTAAGATGCGCTCTACGCGTTAAAGTTCACTGAAATTCAAAGCGGTGTGGTTTGACGCGAATTGCGAAACGACACTGGTCAAATGATGGTGTTATGTAGAGGGCTCGTGCATATATTACGTCAGCCTGGGAGGGGACCCTGAAACAAGATCTAGGTTCAATTTTAGTACGTTACACGTGTGCGTCTTCTTATAATTAGAAAAACAATCTGCCTGGTTTTAGATATTTAATTGATGATTACGTAAAAACCAGGCAATTATTTAGGTCAAAATGTTAAGATTTTTATTTGTTTGATGAACACAGATGTTTGTATGCGTCTAGGTGTTTTATTGAAACCTATCCATAAAAAAATCTTCTATTCATTTATTTACAAAACATAGTTTATGTAAACTCTTGGCAATAGATTTTACTTGTTATTCTTAGGCACATATTGTTTTTTTTTTCTTCTTGCTGTTTGTATAGACTTTGAATATGAACTTTTTACGGATTTAGACGCGTGTGTTGGTTTTAAATTATAACCCTATTTTTCAAAGACTTTGCAGTCACTATGGTCACAGGTGAGACTGAGCTGTAATGCGTCTTCTACTATAACAAATTTAAAACAAATACACGCGTCTAAATCCGTAAAAGTGGTTTTATTTAAACAAATGAGTCGCGCAGTTTTTAGAGAATAATATATTTATTTAAATTTGTCTCTCTCTCCAACCCATTAATGTTCCTCTTTTGGGCACAAGCGCTTTGGGCGGGATTAAGGTCTACTGTGTCACGCTGACCAGGCGTGTTGGCACAGGGTTTATTTTCGAGTTTTCCGTCTCTCACAGAGGATTTTATCTATGTACAATAGCCCTTAGCTGACTTTTACAGCCGTAGGATGGAAAAGAGATGGTGACACACCTTATTTCGTCACCAAACGAACAATTTATTTATTTATAATTATGTTATTTCGTTTTATGTTCTTAAGAGGATACCAAAATAGCTACGTGCATTTTTCTATGTACGAAGTTTTCATTGTTTCTTTAGATTGAATGACTAGAGCTCTAATTTTTAAGTATATGTTTTTTCAATATATGATCTAGGATCGCATAAACTCAGAAACGCGATTGAAAAAAGTTTTCTCGATAGAAAATCTTGGCGAAACAACCTCTCAAATTTTTTATTTTTTTCATTTGTCGGTCTATTATCGCGTATTAACTAATGAAATAAAAAAAACCATAGGTAACTATTATGTATGAAGATATGAGAAACACGTGGATCAGAATTAAAATATATTTAGTAGATTTTGAGTAAATAGGAAAAGTATTTCTTCATTTTCTGTGCCTACTGGCTGTGTTAATATGTACGTGTCGGCGATGATATTGATGTAGGCCCTTAATCTGATTTGGTATTTATAGTAAACTAGCTGTTGCCAGCAACTTCGTATGCGTGAAATTTAGAAACTAAACCTAAATATATTATACAAAAAAGCCATCCTCTTAAACTCTCTATTTAACAAAACAAATCCCGTCCAAACCCGTTGCGTACTTTTAAAGATATAATAACCTCACAAAGGGACATGCATACAAAAATAACGACTTTGTTTTATAATTAGTAAGGAAGCAGTTATTTTAGAACCATAAAACGATGTAAAAGTCATTGAATATTAAATGTAAACAAATATTTGTGCTGCGGTCTAGTGTTTTCTGAATTCTCTTTGTTACAATAAAACTAACTCAATATGTAATATCAATATGTAATGTCAATATGTATGTATGTAATATTTACCTACCAAAACGTATTACGTAACACAGATGCACCAGATGGTCGGATGGCGTTTAAAATTGAGGGGCCTGAGCTAACTTGACTTCATGGTCTAAAATTATATGGAACTCTAATTTAAGTGACATACCGTGATGACGGTAATTTTTGCAATTGGCAAACGTCACTTTTGAACACATTGATACAAGTATGGCATTTAAAAATCAAAATCTTTTTTATTACACCTTATTAAATAGGCACTATTGACAGCGTGGTGTGCGAACGCCGCCACGAACAGAAAAATAAAAATGAGAAGCGCAATCTTTGGGTGTTCTAGTGTATCAGAACGAAATAAAAAATGCCACAACATATGATTTCACATACGTAATTCACTAATCCATTTTCACATCAAAAACACAATTTATCAATTCAATTACAATGGTATCAAACCGTAGACGCTCTGTCTTGTTTGTCTATCAATATTAGGTACATACATCTGTGCTAATATTTATATTACACGCAATGACACCATTTCTGTTTTTTAATTTTCTCGATCGACTGCAGATTTAATCTATCCATTTATTTATTGTTTGTCCCATCATAGGAATGTTTCTCTGACTCTGGTATTACCTAGTACATGACACATGTTATTTTTAATTGTTCACTCTTCACATTTATAGTTATTTTCTATAGTTGTTTTTATTAATCATGCAAATTTTTGTACTGCGTCTGGGTGTTTACTATGTATTTTAAGGGCCCAAGTACATCAATATTATCGTCGACATGTACATATTAACACGCCTAGTAGGTATAGAAAATGAAGAATTAGGAATATTTTTTTTGTTTACTCAAAATCTACTAAATATATTTTAATTCTGATTTACGTGTTTCTATATATAATAGTTACTTATGTTTTTAAAGTTATTTCATTAGTTAATACGCGATAATAGTCCGACAAATGAAAAAAATAAAAAATGAGAGAGGTTGTTTCGCTAAGATTTTCTATCGAGAAAACTTTTTTCAATGGCGTTTCTGAGTTTATCCGATCCTAGATCATATATTGAAAAAACATATACTTAAAAATTAGAGCTCTAGCCATTCAATCTAAAGAAACAATGAAAACTTCGTACGTAGAAAAATACACGAAGCTATTTTGGTATCCTCTTATGTAATATTTATTAGTTAATGGAATGTGTCAGGCACAATTTTTATTGGTTGTGAATAAGTGAGTCTGTCGTATTTGTTGTTTTGTAATATTACTTTATTAAACCGGGAAACAATGATTTGTGAAAATGTAGAATGAATCATTTGGTGTGTAGTTAGTAACGTGTACATCGGCCACGCGTCATGGGCGATGTGCCAACCTTGGGCGAATATTTGTTAATTTATTATTTATTAGATTACCCAGCAATTGTTTACACTGATACAATTACATTCTAAAGCTAATTGAAAAAGAAAAATAAGTGCAACAGTTAATTTATTATAGGAAGGATATGAAATGAAATGAAAACCCGTTTAATCAAGTAGACATAATTTTTTTAGAAAATTATGTGCTTATGACAGTTCCAAAAATTTTTTTCCCTACCACCGGTTTAGGACGCAATCTGCTGAGAAGAACCGGCGTAAGAAACTCAGTAGAGCTTTTAATTAAATCAATATTTTTGAAATATTAAATAATAGTACATGTATTGCTCCAGAGCAACCTACTCCCAAGCTTTATCATCTTTAATATAATACGCCTATTTACATAATTTAGCTTTGATGAATTTTTTAAATTTTGAATTATTTAATTTTCTTACATCAACAGGGAGTAGAGATATAGATAACATACATAGATACATACATAGAAGTCCTCGTATGCGAGTATAACTCGTGCTTAGCCGGTGTTTTGTACTTATAAAAAATCTATAAGTTAAATAGAACCGCTTTTAACGAATATAGATGCATATATTTGTTTCAAATCCGTAATAAGTGGGTTTTATGGGAATAAGAGAGTCTCACAAGTGTTAAAGAATCTATAATATGTTTTTTTTATTATCAGGTTACTGAATGGAAGGGAAATTGTGATACAAAAGTTATCTGCGCATCATTCTGGAACGTACACCTGCACCTTATCAAGTGCCCTCGGAGCCACACATAAAAACTATACCTTGGTTGTTTATGGTAAGCAATTAAATATTCAGATAGCCACATCTTATAAATTTTCGATTCCATCCTCTTATTCTGGATGGATGTTTAGCCGGTGGTAAGCTATTGGTCGCAGCGTGATGTTTTATCGCCTATATACCCTTATTCGATAAATGTACTATCCAACACTAAAAGATTTTTTAAAATTAGACTAGTAGTTCCTGAGATTAATCATTTTAAAAATAAGTAATTTTTCTTTCTTCTTTTTCTTCTTTCTAATGCCTTCAAACAAACAAATTCTTCAGTTTTATAATATTGGAATAGATATATGCCCGATTGCAAAAAGTAATGCTCTTAAATTATTCCTCGTAACTAACATAAATAAGTTTTAATTAAATATCGTAATTCTCTTCTAATATATAAAATTTCCATGTCACAATGTTAGTTACCGTACTCCTCCTAAACGGCTCGACCGATTTTCGTGAAATTTAGTGTACATATCCGTTAAGTCTGAGAATCGGACATCTATTTTTAAACCCCCCTGACCCCCCCCCCCCCTCCTGACTTTTTTATGGCAAAACAACGTTTGCCGGGTCAGCTAGTATTAATATATAATTTGGACATTTCACACAACGCAACGTCTTCGGGTTCCAAGCTAAGCTATATTTCTATGCACGAAATAGAAATCAAGTGGAAGTGCAATGTAACAAAATTACTATAGAAACCAGTGACGCCAAACTCACACAATTATACCGATAATCATATAATGTACATACATATTTAACTACATATAAACAAATCGTTTGATTGGTCGTTTATATTTTATAGTAAACTAGCATAAGTCATATAACCTACATCTGAAAATAAACCTTCTGATTCTGGAATAGGGTTTAATTGATTGATTGATTTCTATTCCGTGTTTCTATGCTAGTGTTATGGATACCAGAATACGGATATACTACATATTATATAGGTACCTACATAAATATACATGTGCTTTTTGTTTCTAAATCATACCTATGTCTTTGTGATACCTTTTTTTCATTTTGTTAACCTACTGGATAAGTTTGGTTTTAATTTTTCACCTCCTTGTTATAATTTTGCCACAAAAATCGGCCAATTTGATTTTTGTTTTTGAAAACATACTCCGGTAATTAAGACGAATCAATAAATACCCTAATTGTCAAAATCTATCCACCTATTTGGAAGATACGAGGTGATAAAATTTAAGTACAAGTTATGCACGAAACGCATAATATTTTGTGGCAGTCGGCCCATTGAGTCCATATTGATTCATATTTTATTGAGTCAGGCGATAGAACTAATAATAAACATGCAAATAGGTACAGTCCACAAATTATACAGGCTCACTTCACTCTTCAATAATTTTTTTTTGACAGCAACGCCTCCATATCTCAATTAAAATTTTATACCGTTTGCCCAATACAGACCCTTAATACAAAAAAACAAAACAAGTCTATGCAATCGAAAAATGCGGCCATGTTTTATAGCCTTGACGTTACACGTGCAAGGGAATTAAAACCTACAGCTTACGCACTTAGACTTGGAAACTGATTTGAAGCAAAACCTTTAATAGCGCTCGTATTTGTTGTTCGATTTTTAAAATTTAAACGAGGAATTTATGATTTTTTTTAACAGAACGTTTCTAATTATTCGTGGGTTGGGACATATACTTTAGTTCCAAATCGCTATCATTTAAAATTGTTATTGTTATGATGGAAGACACTTACTTGAGACGTCCAATTAAAATATTTAATAACTAGCTGTGCCTCGCGGCGTTACCCGCGGTAAAAAGGATAAAAAATCTGTTTGTTTTTTATCATCCTACGGGAACATTGTATTCTTTCGGAATAAAAAGTAGGCTATAACTTATTCTGATGTATAAGCTACATTATCGTAAAGTTTCATTAAAATTCATTCAGTAGTTTTTGCGATACGCGGTAGAACGACAATTACAAATTTTTTGACAATTATATATTTATATCTTTTACTTAGCAAAACGAATGGATTAAAAATATAAGTGTCACCACCATATTTCTTCCCCCGAGTGCTGTAACTGCCAGATAAGGGATATTATAAGAACTCCATTTTTATCTATACTAATATTATAAAGCGGAAGAGTTTGTTTGTTTGTTTAAATGCGCTAATCTCAGGAACTTCAGTGTTGGATAGTACATTTATCGAGGAAGACTATAGGCTATATAACATCACGCTGTGACCAATAGGAGCGAAGCAGTTGTGAAAAATGTCGCAAAAACGGGAAAAGTTTTCTAAATTCCACGCGTACGGAGTCGCGGGCAACAGCTAGTAATACAATACATTTTGTATTACTTTATACAACAAAAGTAAAGCAAAAAAGTAGTCTTTTATTCCTAAGAGAATTGCCGCTACACATGTAAAAACCCCTTTCGGGTAAAGGGCCTTAAATAATCAGTTTTCTTCAGATCCTCCTGTAATAACTTCGACTAATGAGACTATATACGAGGTGCTGGAAGGTCAGCTAGTGGAACTACCATGTAGAGCTCGAGGATTACCAGCATCAGTTGTTGAATGGACACAAAATGATCATCCAGTTGACACAGCAAAACTTGTAGATGATTATGGACTAAGGTATGACTAATTTTGAATTTCTCTCACTGTCTCCAGCCCATTTACGTCCCACTGTTGGGCACGAGCCTCCTCCACTTTGGAAGGGATTATAGTCTGCTATGTCTCTCTCTTTAGTCCATTAAGGTTCGATGTTGGGCATTTGGCCTTCTCCACTTTGGGACGTATTATCTTCTATGCCGAGCTGACCAGGCATGTTTTCCGTCTCTCTCAGAGGATGTTATCTATGTAATATATCACTGAGCTGTATTTTACAGCATTCTGGGAAGATAATGGGGAAGTGACGCTTGTATTCTAAATCGCCACCACATGGAAGTGGATGAATTTAAACGAAACACAATAAGACAAAGATTAGAGCAGAATCAATATTAGAAGCAATATTATAATAAATTTATTTATGAATAACTAGCTGTGTCCTGCGGTGTTACCCGCGGTAAAAAGGATAAAAAATCTCTTCGTTTTTTTTATCCCACGGGAACCTTGGATTCTTTCGGAATAAAAAGTAAAGTATAACTTAATCTGGTACATAAGGTACATCATTGTAAAGTTTTATTAAAATCCATTCAGTAGTTTTTGCGTGAAAGAGTAACAAACATCCAAACATCCTAACAACATTTACAATATTACTAGATGTAGTAGGATCATTTCTCCGTGTGGTGACGGATTAAGAATACAAATGTCACCACCCCATCTCCTCGCAAGGGTGCTGTAAAAGTCAGCTAAGGGATATTGCACACAGGTAACATAAACAGGTAAATAACTCTGTGAGAGACGGAAAACTCGAATAAACCATGTGCCAATACGCCTGGTCAGCGCGGCACAGTAGACCATAATCCCACCCAAAGTGGAGGAGGCCCGTGCCCAACAGTGGGACGTAAATGGGCTGAAGATAGAGAGAGAGTAGGATCATTAATCGAGTTTGTTATTGGCATACCGGAAACGATTGAATATGGCACTACCGTTACTGTAACCTCACCACCTTATTATTTTGTTAACCCATATTCTGCAAACAAATCATTTCATTTCATGTCATAAATAAGTACATCTATAAAAACCACAATAAAATCCGTTGCATAGTTTTTACGATATAAGCTCACATAGGAACATACAGAAATAAAACGACCTTGTTTTATAACAACTAAGGATGAGATATTAAGAAATTTTAATAGTTATTTAGCTATGTAATTGTGGTATTTATTTTTGTACATTTGTTTCAGATTTATTGCCAATCTGACAGATTTCGGCAACTACACTTGCACCGCTAAAAATAATTACGGAACTGCTACCGTTGTTTACACGTTGCGCGTCTGGGGTATGTTAAATATTATTTTATTGTGGAAGTACTTAATTATTTCTTTTATAATTATTCCCAACAGTGGGACATTAATGGGCTGGGAAGGAAAGTAAAGAAGTATACCACTTTCAGTGCCACCATTCATACTACCAACATCAGAAGATACCCAAGAAGTATTGATAGGTGGTAACTCTACATTACGGTGTGACGTCATAGGATTTCCCTTACCGACTGTTCAGTGGAAATTCGACGAACAATTGCTCAAAGAAAATACCTCAGACTTATTGTAAGTACACATTATTGTAGAAAACTTTAAGCTTTTGTTCTTCTAACACATTTTCATAACTCTCTCAAAGAATGATAAAATTTCATTCGGACTTTTCCATCTTTACTCGTAAGGTCAAATTTGTAAAAATTCTAAATCTATTAATATTTAAAACAGAAATTTATAAATTTTTTGCAATTGATTTTCCAAGCTTTTACTTAATAAAGAACTGCTTAATTGGTAGAGCAACGGAACGGTATGTCGAGGTCGTGAGTCGCGTTCTGTGAAGGCATTTTCCACTACATTTTTTTAATAAATTCTTTATTACTTACTAATATTATTAACGCAAAAGTTTATAAAAAAGAATGTAGGTATCCACGAATGAACGTTAGGATGTTTTTCGCTCTTTCACGCAAAAAATACTCAATTGATAATAATTAAACTTTGTAGTTGTGTAGCATAAAGATCAGAATAACACAAAGACTATATAGTCATCACGCTAAAAGCCATGGAACTTGGCATTATTTATAATCGCGGGCATAAACTGGTACAGATATATATTTTCTTAGTGCATGTGCATAGTACTTATGTGTAATCTTCCGAGCCCATTAAAATCCCACTGTTGAGACACGGGCTTCCGACTTCCGGCCTTTAAAAAAGTTTTGGTCGACTATGTAACGTTTACCAGATTTGTTGGCATAGGGTTTAGTTTAGAGTTTTCCGCCTCTCTCAGATGTTTTGTGCTTTAGTCGTTCCTTACTGGCTTTTACAACACACAGTATTAGGAATAAAATAAGGTGATGACATTTGTATACTTTATCCGTCACTAGATGGATAACAAGTGTAAACGTATGTGTATATATATGACTAGCTGTGGCCCGCGGTAAAAATGATTTAACTGTTTGTTTTTGCAAACATGCATTCTTTCGGGATAAAAAGCAGCCTATATGTTATTCTGATGTATAAGCTACATTACTGTAAAGTTTCATTAAAATACATTCAGTCGTTTTTGCGTGAAAGAGTAACAAACATCCACACTCACAAACTTTCACATTTATAATATTATAAGGATCAGGATAATATTAGCTACTTCATCGTAGATTCAATGAAGTTGGTGAACTATATATAATTGGAGCAGACGCTAGACATGAAGGACAGTATATGTGTGTGGCAGAAAATATAGCCGGGATTGATGATAAAGATATTTATCTCCGTGTTAATGGTAAGTACCAATTTCTTTCTCTCTTTCTCTCTCTCAAATCCATTGATTTTCTACTGTTGGGCACATGCTTTGGGAGGGATTATGGTCTACTTTGCCGCACTAACCAGGTGAAGTGTGTTGGCATAGGGTTTATTTTCGAAGCTTCCGTCTCTCACAGAAGATGTTATCTTTGTACAATATTTCTTAGCTTGCTTTTAAAGCACCCTGAAAAGGAAAAGTAGTGAATGAATGAATGAATGAATACTGCTGGAAGGAATTTTACAGTGAAACCTAAAACTATATTAGTAGGCACAATGGGTGATCTTATCGCTAAAAGCGATGTCTTCCAGACAGAGGTGGTGATATTTGTATTTTTAATCCGTCAGAACACGGACGTAATTAATGTACAAGGAAGTAAAACTTTTTACGAATACATATTATTACTTGCTGACCCAGCAATCGTTGTTTTGCCATACAAATGTTAGCGGTGAACAACCCTTATCACTTAGGGGTATGAAAAATACCACCCGAGTAGCCGATTCTCAGACCTTACTGAATATGCGTATAAAATTTCATAAAAATCAGTCAAGCCGTTACTGAAGAGTACGGTAACTAACACTGTGACACGTGAATTTTATATATAAGAAGAATATATAGCATATTTTAATTAATTATAATATTTTACAGATCCTCCTAAAATAATAGAAGATAACTATACTGGCACCTATATTGCCACCAGTATTGATACAGAATTGAGTATTGCTTGTCTCACTACCGGAAGACCAAAACCTTATGTTATGTGGACTAAGGATTCTTATTACTTACACAAAGGTCAGATATTTTTGATGCTGTATTTAGATTAATTAGCTATTTCATACTACACATTTTTATTAATTAAAGTCGTTAGTCTATCTATAATATACAGATTTTCTATTAAAAAAGTTGTGTCACCCAATGGTAACACAACTTTTGAGGATTGATCATGTCAATAACACAATTCAGCAATCTGAATTGTGTTATTGACATGATCAATTCTTATTTTTTAGTTAAGTTTAGTTGTGAGCGTAGAATCGGTACCATCAAAACCAATTCTAATTTGTGAAAAAATTAACGTCATCGGCATCGTAGTCTAGTGGTTCATTTATCGGACTGCCGTTCACGAGGTCTCGGGTTCGATTCCCGGTCAGGACAATCATTTGTGTGATGTTTTTAATTGTCATACAAATGTTTGTACTGCGTCTGGGTGTTTACTATGTATTATAAGTATATATTTACAAAAGAAAAGTAGTATATGTATTCTATCCGTATTCTGGTACCCATAACACAAGCATATAAAGCTTAGCTTGTGACCAGAGGATGTTGTGTGAAATGTCCAAGCATAATAAAAAAAAAAAAATCTTTTTACACGTTTATAATAATAAAAATACATTTTGTATAATATACAAAAAAGCCATCCTTTTGAATAACTCTACTATCTATTAGAGAAAACCACATCCAAATCCGTTGTGTATTTTTGAAGATATAAGCTCACATAGGGACATAAATACGAAAATAAAGACTTTGTTTTATAACAAGTAAAGATGTTTAACAAAATAGACAATTAATGAAAATACATGGTGTATATTGTCGTAATTGTTTTCATTTTAGTTAGATTAAGTTTTGGACGCATCGGAATTGGTCTCAATTTCCCATTGTAAATGCTCAATTACAATAGAACTAAACTCATTTAAAAATTAACCATCGCCACAATACCGATTTGCAGATAAACATGTCGTTCCAAATTAGAACGAGATTGGAACTTCCAGTCAGTTGACTCAAAATTGACCTATTTAAACAAGACGTTATTTTAATGTGGCTGTATGGAAATCCACAGCCACATTTGGCGTTAAACGTTAATTTTAGGCTGACATTAGTATCAGGGTTTAGTGAACAGTTTAAAACACACAATACCTATCTGAATATGCCGATGTTACAGTCTAAATTTATTCATAAATGTACAGTCAGCAACAGAAGTGATTCAATATTAATAAATTGCATTGCAAGTGTGTACATATCATTGTCAAAGATTATTATATGAAAAATAAAATAAATTAATAACAAAATAATTTAAAAAATTAAATATAAAAAAAAAGTAATTTGTTAATTTTGCAATTAACATGCTATGCTTTTACTTAATAAACGTACGTAAAAAAATATAAACTCGATCGAGTCACAAATGTGGGGGTTAATTTGAATATTGCAGGCACGACCGCAATAAGCTCAGTTGGAAGAGCTTCGGAACGGTATTCCGAGGTCGTGGGTCCAAGTCCCGCTTGCGGCAGTCACTTTTTCCACCATAATTTGATTTATTAAATAAAAAATAATAATAAATGGATATAAATAATATATCCATGTATTAATACACTGATTAATACATGGATAGATTGATAGAAACAAAATAAATAATAAAATAATTAAAAATTAATTTATTTTATAATAGTAGGAATCAATACAAACGCGAAGTAAATAAAAGCGTTTTATAAAAGCACAATTACTTGTAGTTTGTAAACATAAAAATAATGTTGCTCGACTGTTTTTGTCGACTGTACGAAGCGGAAAGGTGACATGACATCATCGCATCGCCATATATCGACAATGGGCTTGGCTCGTTGTAAAAAAATAGACGTTGAAAATATTTCTAAGTAAGAGTCGTAAAATATACTGGTTTGATTAAATTTTTGTTGTTTTGATGTAATGAATTATAAAAGCGTACTTTAAAAATGATTCTTTATCTACTATATAAAAATAAGTCGGGTTTTCCTCCCTGACGCTATAACTCCAGAACGCACGAACCGATTTCCACGGTTTTGCATTCGTTGGAAAGGTCTCGGGCTCCGTGAGGTTTATAATTTTTTTTTTTTTTTTTTTAACTTTTTTTTTGGTATTGCAAAACAACGTTTGCCGGGCCAGCTAGTTTTGTATGTAAATTAGTGCAGATTGTATACAAATTAGAACAAACCTTGGTATGTCAACTGAACTTTGTCAAAAAAATATTTTGCTAGGGGTCATCGAATAAAGAAACGATGTTATTTTTAAACAAAGAAGCAGGTTAAATTTCCGGCTGTAGTTTTAACCAACTTCAAAATAAGAGAAGGTTATATTTTCAGCTATATTTTTTATATATATGTTCACCGATTTCTCCGTCAATTGTGGACCGATTTTCAAAATTCTTTTTTTGTATGTAAGTTCGTATTTTAGCTGAACAATTGTTCGAAATGAATTGAATTCGGCGGAATCTGGATAGGTACACACGTAACATTTATGTCATAGCGGTTTAACTATGCAAACCCATTTGCGCAGTTTATCAATCGTGTGTATTCAAAATTTTTTCATATCGTCGTTCAATAATATTATAGCAGAAATAAGAATTTTTTTTTAGAACGAATTTACAGGAATTTACAGAATTTGCACTATGACATATCGTTAGGGACTTGTACTTATACAGCCCACATTAGGGATTATCCATTAATGTGTCAATGTTATTATGATAATTGAAATCGTGACGTATATTAATAGCAAATGGCATCATTTTAATTACAAACATAAAACGCGCTAATCTCTACAACCATTGGTCTGATTTGAAAAATTCTTTCAGTTTTGGATAATACATTAATCGCGGAACGTTATAAGCTATATTATATAACATTACGCCGCTCCTACTAAGGAGCTAAGCATCAGTGAAAAATGTTTTAAAACACGAGGAAAATTTTCTAAATTCCACGCGTACGAAGTCGCGGGTAACAGCTAGTTGTATATGTAATTTATCAAAATTTTAGTTTTTATTTCAGACCCTCGTTATTCTATAGAATCGGATGGCACGCTACACATTATATCACCTTCTGAAGATATGTCTGGTGATTACACATGTGTTGCAACTAATAGCTTGGGACAATATAACAAAACTGTTACTGTACAAGTTTATTGTGAGTACACCAATAAAAATCTATCAGCCTTTTTTTACGTCCTTCTCAGTCCATTAATGTCCCGCAGTTAGACACGGGTCTCAACCACGTTGGGAAGGTTTTAGTCTAGTTATGCCGCACTGACCAGGCGTGTTAGCATAGAGTATAGTTGTGAGTTGTCCGTCTCTCATGGAAGATGATTTCTGATTATATTGTCTCCTTCCTGGCTCTTACAGCAACCAGGGAAGGAAATGAGGTGGTGATACTTGTATTTTTAATACATTTCCTCACCGCTGGACCGGTTTCCCTCATAGAAAGCCACTAACGCACATTTTTAATTTACCGCCTGTAACTCGCTGCTTTTTCTCCGTGTGGTGACGACGACGTTCTATCGTGTGTGACGGATAGAAGAATACAAGTGTTACCACCCCATTTCTTCCCAAGGGTGCTGTGAAAGTCAGTTAAGGGATATTGCACACAGATAACAATCTCTGTGAGAGACGGAAATCTCAAAAATAAACCCTGTGCCATTACGCCTGGTCAGCGCGGCATATTAGACCATAATCCCTCCAAAGTAGAGGAGACCCGTGCCCAACAGTGGGACTGGAAAGAAAGAAAGAACTCGCTGCTCTTTATACGGTCATATCACCTGCGAGAAAAAGCCCTGCCTAATAATCCGGCGAACTCCTAGTTAAAAGACTCTCTGTGATCGATGTTAATGAGATCATTGACAACCTTTATAACCCAAGAAGATGGCACGACAATATTGTCAAGATCGTAGAGAGACGCTGCTCGTTCTACGGAGGAAGGTTATGTCCATCAATTGATGTTGCAGCAGGCTGCATGAATAGGTCATTCCATCCATGCATCAGACTAACACATGCACACAAATCACACAGGATCATTAGCCTGTGAATTCCTGTGTGTTTTGTGTGCTATTGTCATTCCAATATTTTAGCGTTACCAGTTCTTGTACAAGCAGAAGAAGCTCTATCAACAGTTACATTGGTTGAAGGCAGCGATGCTCTCATCGAGTGCCCGGTTCGAGCAACTTCGCTCACACTCAAATGGTATAAGGTTCGATAGTAAACGCTTTGTTTTTTGAATAACGTATGAAAAATTTGACGTGACCGTTTTTCACCATGGGTATGGTATGGTATGGTTTTGTTTTTGATAGATTATATATGCACGAGTTCGTGTTTGTATATATCCAATGCATGTATGAGAAATTTTTCGAATTTACGAATGTTTCCTGTTTTTGTTCTACGTTTTCCAAGTTTTCTGTTATAAGAAACAGAAAACTTAATATGGCTGTAAGCTAATTTTCGAATATACTTAATATGTATTCTCTAACACTTGTGCGACTCATTTGTTCAAATAAAACCACGTTTTACGAAACTAGACGCGTGTATTTGTTTTCAATTTTAGTCCCACCCTTGACCATGATGACTGTAAAAAGTGGTTTTATTTCATATTCGAATCGTATTTGTATTTAACTTGTTACAGAAAGCGAAATTATTAACAACAGGTCCTTTATACCTTCACAATGTATCAAGAAATGACGCGGCTACATATTCTTGTGTGGCTACCAACCTAGTGGGTTCCGCTCACTCTAAAGTACAAGTGATTGTTCAGTGGCCACCACGGTTCCTGGAAGATTACCCCACAGTGTTAGAGCGAGTGAAAGGAGATGATTGTTATTTACATTGTGATGTTGATGCTAAACCTAATGCTAAGGTTAGCTTAAGCAAGCTCAAGTTTAGAATATTAGTGTCACCATCCCATTTCAAGGATAAAAGCCAGCTAACGAATTATAATATAAGAAAATAACATACTATGTAAGAGACGGTATACTCAAAACTAAATCTTGTGTTAACACTCCTGGTCAGAGACAGTAAATTCGCTTCTGAAGTACAGGAGTTAGAAGTATGTATCCAATAAATTTAACGAACTAAGAATGAATTGTGACACTGACGCATATGTTCAGGGTTCCGTACCTAAGTTACTACACATTTCAGTGTTTATTAGTTCAAATCACATTATGGTTATCATATATTTTCATAAACAAGAATTTTATATAGTTGACAGATTAAGAATACAATTATCACCACTCCATTTCTAACTCAGTGTGCTGTAACAGCCAGCTGAGGAATAATATGCCTAGATAATATCCTCCCTGAGATACGGAAAACTCGAAACTAATCCTTAATCCAACACACCTGGTCAGTGTGGCATAGTAGACTACACAAACTGTTAATGTGACCCGTGCCCAACAGTGGGACGTTAAAGGAAAGGTAGTGTTACTGACACTATTAATATTACTACTGTCAGTTTATGTTTCAGTTTAGTTTAGTTGTGCAAAAGAATTGTCACAAATATATTTTTGCAGACGCGTTGGTTGTTCAAATCAAAGCCGTTGGTGTTTGAAGATAAACAAACATTGAAATTGTTGGACGTCCAGCCCCACAACGCTGGCCTATACAAATGTATTGTTAGCAATATACATGGAACTGTTGTTAGAGAATTTAACTTGAAAATATTAGGTAATTATCGAAACAAAAAAATTTTTTTTTTTATACTTAATTACCCTATGACAAATGTATTTGTCTCCACTAAACGTATTCTTTGCTTCAGAACCGCCATTCATATCAGAGTTCGACATGATGGACGTGCAATTAAAACAAGGTGATAACGCTACACTTGAATGTAAAGCTAAAGGCACACCTGCGCCCAACATTACCTGGACATACAAGTTTGTATCACAATATAATCACAATGAGTACGCTAGATTTTTACACAAGCCTCCTCCACTTTGGGAGGGATTATGGTCTACAGTGCCACGCTGACCAGGCGTGTTGGCACAGGGTTTATTTTCGAGTGCTCCGTCTCTCACGAAGGATGTTATCTGTGTACAATATCCCTTAGCTGGCTTTTGCAGCACACTTGGGAGGAGATGGGGCGGTGACACTTGTATTCTTAATCCGTCACCACACGGACAATACAAAATATAGGTACTTACTAACTGTTGCCCATAACTTCGTACGTGTGGAATTTATGAAACAAAACCCTAACTAATTATACAAAAAAACCATCCTCTTTAACCACTCTATCTATTAAAAAAACTGCATCAAAATCAGTTGCGTAATTATTTTCGAGATGTAAGGTCATATAGGGACAGACATACAAATTATAAAACGAGTAAAGAATATACTTTTTAACAACAGATAGAAACATCCAGAGATAAGTCATGTTGCGCCAACCCCAAATTATGGGATTTGTGTGATGTTTATAAATATCATACAAATGTTTGTAGGTACTGCGTCTGGGTGTTTTGATGTAGGTATTATAAGTATGTATTTACCAAAGAAAAGTAGTATATGTATTCTATCCGTATTCTGGTACCCACTAACACAAGCATATAAGCTTAGCTTGGGACCAGAGGACGTTGTGTGAAATATCCATGAATATTTATTTATTTTATGGTATTATTTCAAAACAGTAGTTTGTAGCTTTCATATTATTTCCAGTAATACCAATTGGCAACTTCACGACATCAGTATTTCAGCTATGAACATAACATCCAAACACGAAGGTCTATACCGCTGTGATGCTGTCAACAGCGCCGGGGTCACCCATCTAGTTTACCGCCTCACCGTGGTGTTTGCACCGCTCGTTCAAGATATTGTCGCCTATGTTAACGGGGAAGGTGTTAATGTGGAAAAATCATTTGAAGTTATTGTAAGTCTTAATATAAATCTTGAATCAAACGCATTATGTACAAACCTCCCTGTCTGGGAAATTATATTCTAAAATTTTTTATACACAATAATTACCCTAGTCTAAAA
This sequence comes from Orgyia antiqua, assembly GCA_916999025.1. Lineage (NCBI taxonomy): Eukaryota > Metazoa > Arthropoda > Insecta > Lepidoptera > Erebidae > Orgyia > Orgyia antiqua. The sequence continues at coordinate 12,894,974 of OU779873.1, read as the reverse complement.
ATTCCACTTCGCATTTACTGATTTTTTAATAACCTTCCCCACAAGTTTAATCTTTCGGCAACAAGAATCGCGCAATACTTATGTAGAGTTATGCGTACGCAACTTTATGTCGAAATAACCTCAATATTCGTTAATTTATACTATATTCCCTAAAGAATTACAAATACCTATTAAATTCTTGTACTTTGAAAATATGAATTGCACTATTTAGTTATCATTGTTATCAAATAGGCTACACAAAAGTGCAATATGATACAAAGCGTCTTTTCTTACTTGTTAGTGGCCATTTTGCCTCAAGATTACTGCGCAGTGAACAGTCGGCCATTTTGTAATGGGTGTGCCCCAGATATAATTTTATGATGCTTTACAACACGTGTTAAACAGATGGAAGGGGCCCCACCACCCACGTCTTTATGGTGTTTGATTACACGCCGAGGCGTCCATTTTATGTGTTTGTGTATTTAGTTATGGTTGCGATGTTAATTTGTTAAGTAGATATATTCTGGGACTTATGCTTTATACAGATTTATTACCTACATTGTACTTTATTTATAAAGTATGTATTTTTGGAATAAATTGATTAAATTTTGGTAAACCTAACTAAGGTGCCAATTCTACGTTCACAACCAAACTAAACTTAAGAGGGTACTGTACTCATTTAGGTATTTGCCTTAGGTATTGCTATCCCTATTTCTGAGCGCCGCGCTGAAAGGGACAAATATAGGTGAAGCGGATTTTACCTACAAATTCTTTGAAAAAAGACGTTTCGTACTTCCTTCGTAATCAAATACACCAATAGTTGTTTAAATTATTTAGATAAGACGGCACGATACCAAATTATGCTCCATACAAAAGTATGGGTATCGTACTTCCGTTTTTTCTTCGCGAAATTAAACCGATTTTAATAGTTTTTGCGTTATATTATAGATAAAGAGTATATCTATGCTTCTATCAATTTCTTTTGTGGTAAAACTTTACCAAGTTTGTGTGATAGACGCTGCAACTTTATCTAAAGAAAACCGAAAAAAGTAGTTTTTCGGATCGTCATATTTCTTTTAGTTATTATGTTTTGAAAAACAGAAAGTGATAGAAGCATAGATGTACTCTTTTACAACATTTGGTTACAACTATTGGTGTATTTGATTATCTGGCTATTTTTTGTGCACATTTATATTAATTAAAACCCTTAGTCTATAATAAATAGTTTTAATAACAAGAAAGTTCAGCCAACATTGCCGAATTGTTTAACCGACAGTGGTACCAATTCTACTTGTACGACTAAACTTAACTAAAATATAAAAACGACTATGCTGTAATTTGAATAATATTGATAGATAGATTAACTCTTTATTGTACACATTTACAAGAAACAAAAAACAGAAATATAGCTTAAAACTTGGTACAAATGGCGGCCTTATTACATAAAGTGATCTCTTCCAGGCAACCATGGGATGGAAAGAAAAGTTAGGGACTAAAATAAAGTGGGGCTGCAGTGTACAAGTAGATTAATGTATAGGAAGGAAAAAATAAATAGCAATAATGTACATTAATTTATTAATATTTTGCGATTGACTCGCTATGCTTTTTACTAAATAAACTAAATTATAATGGAAAAAATGATAACCATAAGCGGGACTTGAACCCGCGACCTCGGAATGCCGTTCCGTCGCTCTCTACTGAGCTATTATGGTCCACGCAAATGTTTACCAAATTTTCCACTACAATCATCTCAATGCGAGTTTTAACATCGTGCGATGTTTTTTCGTTTAGTTGTGCGCTTAGAATTGGTACCAAATAAACTTAAATTTATATACCTACAAACACTACCAAAAATTAAGCTTAAGACCGTTTAGCAAAAAATACTCTTAATTGAGCTCTGTCCCGCTGTTTTACTTGTGTAATAATAATTTACTTAGATCAAAAACTAAAAAACACGCTTGAAAACTCTGATATTTATTTTTTCATATTTCGTTTTCATCTGTACTTAATATGTGTGCAAAGTTTCAGATCGATCCGACTACTGTAAGTGGATATAATTTACTTTCAAAGATTCCGTTACACAGATTAATACATTGATAGATACTTACCAAACTAATATAAGCGTGTTAAAAATAGCTTAATTCTAGTCGCAGACTTATTGAATATACTTCAATCAAACGTCAATCAGTCAATCCGTTTTGGAAGTGAATTGCTAAAAATACAATCACTTTATAAATATTTTGATGTTAAACAGCAAGGTTCAAATATAAGGATATCTTGCAAAGCTTCTGGTAACCCAGTGCCAGATATACAATGGTTGAAGCAGGGGAGAGCGGTTAGCGAGAACAGATTTGACATCGACTATGTTGATTTGACTCTATCAAGTGTAGAGTCGAGCCACGCCGGAGCGTATACTTGTGTAGCAGCTAACGAGGGTGGAACCAATGCTAGGAATATTAAACTGGATGTATTGGGTAAGAGCTGTAGTATTGGATCGAAGTTTCTTATCGCGCGTTACGAAAGGGGGCTATACGGGAAAAATGAAGACCAAAAGTTACACTTTTTGCTATAGTTGTCGTGCGGCGTGTGCATGTTTCTCGGTTTGTCTCTTTCTCTTTTACTCTTTCTCTCATAGAAAGCAAGCCAGTTATTTTCGTTTCGTCTTTCTTTTTCGCATTGAACAGTGTGGTGTCGTGACGATTATTGTTGTTGAGTGTATAAATGTTTTTTGTACATAATAAAATAATTTTTTTTTACAATTCCTTTACTAATTAATCGAAAGGAACCCGTGGAACGTTCCATCCAGGTGTCTCTTGACACCTCTCAAATTTTTTTTTTATAATTATTTCATTGTCATCCGTCTAAGAATACAAGTGTCACCACCCTATCTCCTCCCCAGGGTGCTGTAAAAGCCAGCTAAGGGATAATTTATACAGATGACATCCTCTGTTAGAGACGGAAAGCTCTTAAATAAACCCTGTACCAACATGCCTGGTTAGCGCGGCACAGTAGACCATAATCCCTCCCAAAGTGGAGGAGGCCCGTGCCCAACAGTAGGACGTAAATGGGCTGGAGAGAGAAATATTCCATTTATTGTTTTATATTCACACTTCAACAATTCTATTTACAGAGCCCCCAAAAATATTTCAATCACTTTTCGAATCAACCAGCTCTACCAACGAACATATTGAGGTCATATCTGGCCAATCTTTTTACTTACGTTGTCATCCATATGGAAATCCTATACCAGAAGTGTACTGGTTTAAGGATGACATACCTTTGAAGCTATTTGATGATACCATGGAGTCTTCTGAATTCGGTGAGGTTATAGAAGTAAAGAAATCTTTGGAAGAACAGTCTGGAAATTATACGTGTGTTGCCAGGAATAAAGTGGGAAATACCAGTGTATCTTACCTCGTTGATGTGTTAGGTAAGTTATTGAAATATTACCGTAACGTCCTCTGGTCACGAAATAAGCTTAATATCCTTGTACTGTGGACATCCTAATACTTATTTTGTGTTATGTATACCAGATATACGTATATTGTGTGTACTCGTATTTATTCTGGTACCCATAACACCATTAAATCTGCTTAGCTTGGGACCAGAGGACGTTTTGTGAAATAGCCATAGTATTAATACATTGATGTTAATGCTACCAAAATGCAAGAAAAAAAACCATGTATTTTTTTTACAATATTATTTATTTCAGTACCACCACTATCTCCAAAAGAATCTATCAAGAAAGTAATAGGTAATTTTGGGAAAACTTTGACATTATCATGTCCAGCGCTGGGCACCCAACCTAACGTGATGTGGATCAAACACCCATACAATGAACTTAATGATAGCGACAGAATCTCATTGACTGATGATCGATTTAATTTGGTAAGCTTTTTAGTTTTTTGGATACTTCATAAGCCAAATAACACTCCAATTCAATTAATTGACGGTAATGAGGCCAGGGGCCCAAGTCTGCTATTACAATGTTGTCCTAATGATCAGTCACTTACGCCATTATGGCGCCATAATGGCGTCATTTGCGACAAATAAATGATAGTTGACTACCAAACTTAACAAAATTCGCCATTTAGCAATCAGTGACTGATCATTATGAATAGCATGGTTCCCTAATATTTGACCAAAAATTTTTTGACAAATGATCACTTGACAAACAACGTTTCACCAAATGATCATTTGACAAACGATACATTTGACAAAACTATCATTTTATAAAAACTTACTTAGCAAATGATCTGTTAGCAAACACTACACTTGACAAATGTGTTAAGTATTCAAATATCAATTGACCTATTTTTCATTTCACCAAATGATATGTTTCGTAAATTAAGTTGTTATAAATGTATCATTATCATCATGAATCATTATTAATGGGAGAAATGCCCTAAAGTGCTTCTGGCACTCGCCGGCCGCTGGCTGCCGCGGCACGCTCGCTTTAGTCGCTCGGCTCATGCGTTTGGGGTTAAAGTTCTAACCTAACCTAACCCAACGTAATAAAAGTGATATATAAGTATCTTCAAAGATAAACGAGTTAATAAGTAATTAAATAAATAAATAAATAAATATTCATGGACATTTCACACAACGTCCTCTAGTCCCAAGCTAAGCTTATCATGCTTGTGTTATGGGTACCAGAATACGGATAGAATACATATACTACTTTTCTTTTGTAAATACATACTTATAATACATAGAAACACCCAGACGCAGTACAAACATTTGTATGAGAATTAGAAAAAGCACACAAATGATTGTCCCGAGCGGGAATCGAACCCGCGACCTCTTGATTGGCAGTCCGTTACATAAACCACTCAACCACGAGGCTCGTCAATTATAATTATTTATAATATATATATATATATTTATAATTATTTAGTAAATAAAGTAAAATTTAATTTTTTTTCATTCTATCTATAAAATATATCAATTAATAGTTATAGTATTTTCTTTTTAGGAAAATCCAGAGCAGTGGCTTTGTAAAAAAATGTGCAAAAGATGGTCATTTTAACAAGAACACAAATTTTTTAAAACAATAGAAGATTTATCTAATAACTCAGTTGCCAAATGTTAGTTGTAAAGTAATCATTTGTAAAATGTAAATTTAGGTGTTGATCATTTGGCAAAATGAAACATTTGTAAAATGATCAGTAGTAAAATGATCAATCAATAGGCGAATTCATTGTTTTGCCAAACGTTGTTTGTCAAGTGTAGTTTTGCGAAATGACTTTTGGTCAAACAATCGGGATTTACAATAAGAAACTTTTAACATTCAAATTTAAATTAGTTTAGTAGTGAACTTAGAATTGATAGCAATTTCACTTCATAATTCATATTTATACCATTGTTTTAGACAATAAATAAGACGATAGTGTTAGATAGCGGGAATTACTCATGTATTGTAACTAACAAAGTTGGTACTACGGAGATAACTTTCGAAGTAGTTATACAGAAGCGGCCGTCCATTACTGGTAATGTTGGCAGTAATATTGTTGAAGGACATGTCGTTCCATTGAGACGGGGCATTGTACTTAAATGTGAAATTGATGGGAATCCAACGCCACAGATAACTTGGTTGAAGGTATTTGATTGTACATAGTATTTTTTCTCTCGTTTTCCAGCCCACTTTGGTTGCTTTCCATTTACTTAACACAGAGGGACTCTGCGTTACATTGTGAAACACTGCCAAACACTGTGTAAAAGTTTAAATGAAACAGCTAGTTGTCTCAAAATAACACTAGAGTGCATCAATATCGCAAAATTATGGGCGTTTTTTTACCTAAATGCAAGTTCCTTGACAAAGTCTTGGCTCAATAATTTATAAATATAACCTTCCAATAAGTTAAAGAACTTTGACAATTTGTGGGCAAATAAATAATTGTTTTGTTAATACTACTTTTGTATCTAATCTAAATAATTAAAAATAATTAGTAGAGAAAAGAATTCTTCTCTTATTTGTTGGTAATTCTTGCTAAGCATCTGTCAAACACCACTTTTTCGAGTGTCGAACAGTGTACGGCTGTGTTCAACAGTGTCGTTGATGGAGAGCGCTTTATCGAGCACTGCGTTACACTGCGTCACTGCGCCGCGCTGATCAGGCGTGTTGGCATAGAGTTTATTTTCGAGTTTTTCGTCTCTCAATAGAGGTTGTTGTCTGTGTACAATGGGTACACTACATAAACACGAAAAACTTTATTCCGAAAGTCACCAATACGAATTTCATTACCGATTTTCATAATTCCGAATGGTTTAGTGTAGGGCAAACAAGACTACGTGAAGTTGGTCTTGCAGCGATTCGTTTCAGTCGCAAAATTTTATAGCACAATATGTTGACCTTTTCCATGTCTATTCGAAGTATTGAAAATCGGAATGTCGTTTTTCGGCACGAGAACTCTTCGAGCATTTGACAAAATCGAAAGAGTAACAAATCGGATTTATGACTTTTGGTAAATATTTTACCGATAGTCATTCGTGATTTTATTCTATGTATTCTATGTACATATTATAAGTATGTATTTACAAAAAAAAGTAGTATATGTAGTATATCCGTGTTTTGGTACCCATAACACAAGCATATAAGCTTAGCTTGGGACCAGAGGACGTTGTGTGAAATGTCCATGAATATTTATTTATTGCCTTTATTTATTCGTGATTTTATTAAAAGACATTACAAGTTTTCGGTATTATGAAATTGGGACTTTTGAAAATCGGGATAAAGTTTTTCGGAATATTTGGGTGTTCCCGTGTACAATAGGTATCCCTTACCTGGCTTTTACAGGAAGGAAATAGAATGGTGATACTTATAGTCTTATTCTGTCAACAAATGGACAATACATTAACAATTATATACGAGTACATAGTACTTATTTATTGAAAAACTAGCTGTTTCCTTCGATTTCATGCGCCTGGAACCGTGAAATACTACTTACTAATAAAGGCACAAAAATAATCTTCTATAGCACTAGCGTAGACTGTAGCTTCCTTTTCATGAAAAAATTGTTGAACTGACTATTATTTTCGTAGTTACCTACATATACATACATATATGTTACAAACTTTACCTCTTTATTAATAGTATAGATTACTATAGATAATACCTAGGACTCTTTTGTAGGACACCCAGGAACTAAGTGAGAGTATGTCCAACATCCAGCGTGTCTTAGGTAACAGTTTACTGGCGATATGGAGTGCCGAGGCAAGAGACGCCGGCCAGTACATCTGTGTGGCGGAGAATCAAGCTGGCACTGCACATAGGAGATATAATATTGCTATACAAGGTAACCCTTGTGGTGACAGATTAAGGATACAAGTGTCGTCACTCCATTTCCTCCCATATAGTGCTGTAAGAACCAGCTAAGGGAATAAAAGCAAAGAACATCCTCTATTAAAGAAGGAAAATTCGAAACTAAAGCTTTTGCTATCACGCTTGGTTAACGCGGCCAAATAGACTAAAAACTCCCCCAAAGGGAAGCAAGCCCGTGTCCAGTGGGATTTTAATGGTCTGAGGAGAAGAAAATACAAGGCAATATCTAAATACGCACAATTTCAGTTAATAAAGACGTTCTTACTAATGGCCAATCAGTCAATGGCCAACAATATTTTTTACGCTACGTCCTCTGGTGCCAAGCTAAGCTTATATGCTTGTGTTATGGGTACCAGAATACAGATATACTACATATTATACTACTTTTTTTTTGTAAATACATGCTTATAATGAAACACCCAGACACAGAACAAACACTTGACGGGCTTCGTGGTGGAGTGGTTTATGTAATGGACTGCTGATCAAGAGGTCGCGGGTTCGATTCCCGGTTGGGACAATCATTTGTGTGATATCCATAAATGTCATACAAATGTTTGTACTACGTCTGGGTGTTTTCTATGTATTATAAGTATGTATTTACAAAAGAAAAGTAGTGTATGTAGTCTATCCGTATCTGGTTCCCATAATACAAGCATAGAAATATAGCTTACTTTGGGACCAGAGGACGTTGTGTGAAATGTCCTGAATATTTATTTATTTTAAAAAAAACATTTTTATGGGATTTATAAACATCACGCAAATGATTGACCGAGTCGTGAACCGAACCTGCGACCTCGTGATCGGCAGTCCGTTATAGGGACCACTAGACCACGAAGCCCGTCAAATTAGGATCGCGAGATTGAAAAATAAAAGAAAAGGTTTTGAGGTTTTAGAAAGAATCGGTCAAATGGTGCCCTATTACTGTGATTTTGTTGTATATCCGTTTGTCTGCCGCCAGGCTGTATCTCTGTAACGGTGATAGCTAGACAGTTGAAAAATTCATGTGTTCAAACCTTTTGAAATTTGTCTATTTTCAGTGCCAGGGAAATGGAGTGCTTGGACAGCGTGGTCCTTGTGCAACGTGACCTGTGGCTTGGGTTACCAGACCAGATCCAGATTGTGTCATTATGTCGATGACCATGACAAAATTATTGGTAATTATTTTGTGTTTTATATGAATACAAATTACCACCCCGTATTATGAGCTTTTTAAAAATCATGCAACTTCCAGGCAGGCCGTACACTGCCTGACTAAATTATGTATTATGGTAAACATAAAACATTTAGTTGAAAAAATTTAGTTAGTACTTAAACTTTTGGTTGTACCTTCTCTATAAACATATTAATCTATGACCGTTTTAGCGAACTGGATGGCTGGGAGTTATGTTCATATTACGAATTTTCCGGGCAGTTCCATTCACGGCGTAAACGGCCTGGGAATAAGAGCTCATAATACGGCCGCAGAGCCCAACAGTGGGACGTTAATGGGCTCGAGAGAGAAAGTCGTCCATATGACTGTCAACTATTTTTTATTTGTTTTAAATTTTCAAAGAATTGTTATTTCTTGTTAAAATCTTGTTACAGAAAGTTCATCAGATTCAGAAAAACTAATTTTGGATGAAACCGCGTGTAAAGGACCCAGAAACGACCGACGAAAATGTCACATGCCGCCTTGTGAGGTATATTTTTTTATTTTTTTGGACATTTTGTATGATTTACGAGTATTATACAATAGAAAAACTAAGGTATTGCAATATTTTAACAACACAACCTAATTTTTTAACAAAAATATTATACCCATTCTATATGCACAACTAAATGTAATAAAAAATGAAAATTTATAGAGTCACTAACACAATTCGGCAATGTTAACTAAAACATCCTATTATAAAAACTCTTTATAATAGACTAAGGATTTTAATCAGTATAAATGGCTAATGGTAATGGTTTTTAATGTAGGTGGATGAGTCGAAGCCCCGATGGTCTCAGTGGTCGCAATGGTCTGAATGTTCATCTACTTGTGGCTCCGGGACACAAGCTAGAACCAGGCGATGCAAGAGTAAGGCTAAATGTTTAGGAGACAACGTACAGGTAAATGTATTATATAGTAAACTAGCTGGCCCGGCAAACGTTGTTTTGCCATACCAAAAAAAAAGTAGAAAACAAAAAAATAATGAACTATAAACCTCACGGAGCCCGAGACCTTTCCAACGAATGCAAAACCGTGGAAATCGGTCCGTGCGTTCTGGAGTTATAGCGTCAGGAAGGAAAACCCGACTTATTTTTATATAGTAGATAACAAAGTTTATTTGTAAGATCTATTAGTAGAGACGTAAAGTTTGTAATATCAAGTTTAGAGGACTGTGCAAGACTGCAGAATGATATAGACAGAGTTGTGGCTTGGAGCAAAGTCAATCAATTACAATTCAACACCACAAAGTGCGCCTTAATTTCTTTTACTCGCGTAAACATTCCTATTCGATACAATTATAATATTGACAATATGCCACTGGCTAGGGTAACGGAGATAAGAGACTTAGGCGTAAATTTAAACTCCGGGTTGTCTTATAAGGAACACATAACAAAAATATGCAAAAAAGCATACCGGAATCTGGGCTTTGTACTTCGTATGGCGCGTGGGTTTACCAACATTAGCGTAATTATAGCACTATACAACGCCTTGGTTCGAAGTCACCTTGAAGGTAACGCGATCATCTGGTCTCCACATGAAACTAAATATAGGCTCATGCTGGAGAGAGTACAAAATAAATTTGTTAGGTACCTTTATTTGCGTTTGTATGGTGTATACCCATTCTATCCTTTGAAGTACCCAACTTTATTTATATTAGGCATGGTAGGATATAATGAAATAGGTGTTAGAAGAGAATTGAAGCTCACTGACTATTTATTTAAAGTGTTTAGAGGTGCAATACATGACAAGAACATCTTAGCGTGGTTGGGATTATGTGTGCCGGACAGATACGTATGGCGTCGTCGAGCGCCAGCTTTGTTCGCGGTGCCGCGCGCGCGCACTAATCTCTTGGGCGCGGCGCCTCTGACGCGCGCCATTCGCACTTTAGTTATATTAGGCATGGTAGGATATAATGAAATAGGTGTTAGAAGAGAATTGAAGCTCACTGACTATTTATTTAAAGTGTTTAGAGGTGCAATACATGACAAGAACATCTTAGCGTGGTTGGGATTATGTGTGCCGGACAGATACGTATGGCGTCGTCGAGCGCCAGCTTTGTTCGCGGTGCCGCGCGCGCGCACTAATCTCTTGGGCGCGGCGCCTCTGACGCGCGCCATTCGCACTCTCAACCTTATCGCTGCGCAGTTAGACCTATTTTGTTGTACTTGGAGTGAATTCACAAGGATAGCATTGCTTATATTATGTTATAGTTAGTTATTAATCATAGATATAGTGCTTGTCTTCAATCTTAATTTCAAACGTATGCCGTTTTAAATTGACATTTAGGATAGAAATTAGAGTGGTAGTTATATTTTATAAATATTGCTTAAATTTAATTAATATATTATGTAACAAATGTATTTGGCTACACTATTGCATTAGGGCTAACCTGTAATAATAGCTGTATTGTGATAAATAAAATCTCTCTCTCCAGCCCATTTACGTCCCACTGTTGGGCACGAGCCTCCTCCACTTTAGGGGGGATTATAGTCTACTGTGCCGCGCTGACCAGGCGTGTTGGCACAGCGTTTATTTTCGAGTTTTCCGTCTCTCACAGAGGATGTTATCTGTGTACAATATCTCTTAGCTGACTTTTACAGCACCCTTAGGAGGAGATGGGATGGTGACACTCGTATTCTTATTCAATCACCACACGGAGAATATGTCTTCTCTTCTCCAACCCATTTACGTCCCACTGTTGGGCACGGGCCTCCTCCATATTATATCTGGAGGAGGCTCGTACCCAACAGAGAAGAGAGAATGTGTATGTTATGTAATGTGTGGTTATCTCCAGAAGTAGAGTCCTATCATAATATTATGCTTATGCTCTAGGTTGAAATAATTTAATTTAATTTGTTGCGGTCTGAAAGAGGATGTAGGTAGTGACTAAGGTGGAGAAAAGTATGCTTAGGTGGTTTGGTCATGTGGAGAGGATGGATGAGAGACGATTAACGAAAGGCGGAGGTAAGTGGAAATGCTGTGAGAAGACGCCCGAGAAAAATATACTCCGATGCTCCAAAATGAAGCCAAGGAAGTATGTTTGGATCGTAGCAGATGGCGCTCTATAGTCTGTGCTTACCCCCATGGGAAAGAGGCGTGATGTTATGATGATGATGATGCTCTAGGCTGTAAATTATGTCCATATGCAGTGATTTGAAATTCCAGGTATCCGAAGTCACGTGTAACAGCACATGTTATATGATTCCTTTGTGAATAATAGTTATAAATTTCAGATAAAAAAATGTACTGAACTGCCTCCGTGCAGTGCAACCGTTAATGTTACTGATAATGAAATCCAAGAAAATAGCGAAAATGTTGTTGATAATTTAGTGAGTATTTTTTTTCTCTATATATTTAGAAGTTTTTGGTCCTAACCAGACCATACTAGGCACATACATATTTAAATAATAATAAATGATCATGGACATCACACACAACTTCCTCTGGTCCGAAGCTAAGCTTATATGCTTGTGTTATGGGTACCAGAATATGGATATAATACATATACTACTTTTCTTTTGTAAACACATTCTTCTATTACATACATCCAGACGCAGTACAAACATTTGTATGATATTTATAAATATCAGACAAATGATTGTCTTGAGCGGAAATCAAACGCGCGACCTCGTGAACGACAGTCCGTTACATGAACCACTCAACCAGAAGGCTCGTCGAATTGTCGAAAGTGATGATAGTAAGTGAATCGTTTACAGAACCACTACTTGCCCGAGGCCACATTTGAAGTGCAGCCAGAAGTCATTAATTCACATTATTCTTCAGATGTTGAGGAGTTCTACAGCGCATCAGGTTAATACTCTTTATTTATACTATTAATTCTATCTCTCTCCCTCTCCAGCCCATAAACATTCCACTGTTTACTACGGGCCTTCTCCACTTTGGGAGGGATTATGGTCTAGGTACTACGCCGCGCTGACCAGACGTGTTGACACAGGATTTATTTTCGTGTTTTCCGTCTCTCACAGAGGATGTTATTTGTATATAATATCCCATAGCTAGCTTAGCTAAGCTAATTGCAAACCCCTTTTCCACCTCTTGGCTGTGGGCCAGCTTTTACAGCACCCTAGGGAGGAAATGGGGTGGTGATACATTATTCTTAATCCGTCACTGGATATTCGTCTATTTATTCGCGGATATTTTTTCGTTCTTTTGTAGGTTCTCAATCATCTACGGTATTCTTCGACGTGGATGTGATTGATAACTTGGATGGCAGTGACCGAGGACCATGTGACCCTGGGTACAGACATAATGTTACTTACAACTCTTGTGATGGTAAGTGCTTGATGGTGACTGCCTACACTGCTTAGCTTTAAGTAATAAATTATATTGTAAATCAAACAAATGCATCGTACAAAAATAAAATTGCAGTATCTGGATGACCGATATGCTTAAAGTACTTATTAACACGCTTATATATTCTTTCTTATATATAAAATTCACGTGTCACAGTGTTAGTTACCGTACTCCTCCGAAACGGATTGACCGATTTTTATGAAATTTTACATGCATATTCAGTAGGTCTGAGAATCGGCCAACATCTATTTTTCAAACTTTTTTTTTAGTATGGCAAAACAACGTTTGCCGGGTTATGTAAGATATAAAATTCACGTGTCACAATATTAGTTACCGTACTACTCCGAAACGGCTTGACCGATTCTTATGAAATTTTATATGCATATTCAGTAGGTCTGAGAATCGGACAACGTATATTTTGCAAACACCTCCCCCCCACTGACATTTGTATGGCAAAATATTCAAGATTTTGAAGTGTGTCGTTTAGTTTATAAACGAAGCCAATTATTTAGATCTATTAATGCCTATACCTACATTCTGTGATTACACACAATAATTGCTTGCTCGAAGGCATTAGACACTAACAAAAAAAACTATACTTAATTAATAACATTTTTTCTAGACTTAGACGAATGCACAATGGATAAGAATCATTGTCACTCAACACAAATATGTGTGAACACAGCAGGAGCATATCGCTGTTCGTGTTCAGCAGGATATCTGTCTTTGGGAGCCGGGCAGAGATGCTTAGGTGAGTTAATATTTATTAAAATTACAAAAAATCTAGAAAACAACCCTATTACTAGACCCTATTATTAGATTCGCTTTAGATTTTCTGATGAGACGTGTTTGCATAGGGCTTAGTTTTGAGTTTTCCGTCTTATTAAAAATATGTGATTTACATACACTTTTCATATAATTTAGTAGGCTTTTAGAACACCTTTGGAAAGAAATAGTATTTTTTCACCACGCCAACTTTTATTTTTTACTAGCTTTTGGCCGCGACTCCGTACGCGTGGAATTTAAAAAAGAATTCCACGTTTTTGCAGCATATTATAGTACTGCTTCTTATATAGCCTATAGTCTTCCTCAATAAATGGACTATCCAACACAAAAAGAAGTTTTCAATTCGAACCAGTAATTACTGTAATTAGCGCGTTCAAACAAACAAACAATCCCTTCAGTTTTATTATATTAGTACCTATATGACTTAATGTAATTTTGTTAGGTATTTTATATAAACGGATGTCTGAAATAATTATATTTTGATTATTATTAGATAACTATTTCCTCTCGCCAGGTTTATTATTAAATAATTGTAATAATTGTAAATAGTTTATTCTCTTATTAAATAAAACTACTTTTTACGGATTTAGACGCGTATATTTGTTTTAAATTTTGGCCCGACGTTTCAGTCTCACCCGTGACCATGGTGACTGCAAAGTCTCCGAAACGTCGGGCCAAAATTTAAAACAAATATACGCGTCTAAATCCGTAAAAAGTAGTTTTATTTAAACAGATGAGTCGCGCAAGTGTTAGAAAAAATCTCTTATTATTTTAGTGATTTCAAAGCTTTATTTTTTTTTCAGATATAAATGAGTGCGAGTTAGAGACGGATGGTTGTGAGTATTCGTGTGTGAACACAGCCGGTGGGTATGTGTGTGCGTGTCCAAGGCATTTGCGGCTACATCTTGATGGACATCATTGTGTTATACGTAAGTTTTACGTCTTTCTGTTTCTTCTTATCCACATATTATCGTCTGCGATATATATTATTTGACGAGCCTCGTGGTCCATGTAACGGACTGCCGATCAAAAGGTCACTGGTTCGATTCCCACTCGGAACAATCATTTGTGTGATGTTTATATTTGTCATACATATGTTTGTACTGTGTCTGGGTGTTTCTATGTAGGTATTATAATTATGTCTTAAAAAAAAAAAGTTGTATGTGTAGTATATCCGTATTCTGGTACCCATAAAACAAGCATAAGAGCTTAGCTTGGGACCAGAGGACGTTGTGTGAAATGTCCATGAATATTTATATATATTTATTTATTAACTGTGAAATTTTTAGCTCTATTGCTACGGGCAGACTGTGAAGTCTCAGTATTCAGGTCTCGGCAGCCCGTTACATGAACCACTAAACCACCACCACACCATGCCAGTTTATGTATATATATCAGTTGATGTTACAACAACATTGTACTCATTTTCCAGCCCTTATCCCGTTGTTCCGGGTTGGTATGATGAATAATAATGATAATTTTTTTAAATTGTTTCAGCCTCTTTATATCGAAAGCCTTATGGAGAATTGGAACCCGACTATATAAGTACGACCATAGATTTTCCTACCAAATATACAAAAGCAATTAGAAATACATAAGTAAATAAAATGATTTAGATCAGTTGTAAATATTGTATTAAATTATAAATTAATAATAATTTATAGACATTTAAATATATTTGAAAATGTAGTTCAAAAATTAAAAATGTAGCGTTAGTTTTTGTAGTTGGATTTTATTTTCCCTCCTCTGTGCCACTAAATGAAACTGATCGCGTTTGTTTCAAAACAGGTTTTTTTTTATATTTTTCATTTATAAACATTGTTTAGGTAATTAGCAAGTACAGACAACTTAAATTAGCGGTATGAAGTTCGCTGGGTCAGCTAGTAAATTATAAATACATAATAATTTATAGACATTTACACAACATCCTCTGGTCCCAAGCTAAGCTCTGATTTAAAGTAATAATACATACTAGCTGTTGCCCTCGACTCCGTCCGCGTAGAATTTAGGAAATTTTCCCCGTTTTTGCAACATTTTTAACTACTGCTTGAGTGAGAGTATTATAAACGTAAGAGTAAACAAATATAATCAGAATGAACTGCTAAGCTATCAGGAGTTACACGTGTTATTGTGAGTCAACCATAAAATATAGATATGTGCTGTTTCGGGATATTTTTTAGACAATTTTATGTAGAATATTTCCGTCATACATGACTTCTATGTAACTATAACCATTAGGCTGCACACGCGACGGAAGCTTATAAAATGGAGCACCTTTTCCCGTTTTCCCAACATTTCCCTTCACTACTCTGCTCCTATTGATTGTAGCGTGATGAAAAGTATACTATAACCTGCCCAGGAGTATGAAGAATAATTGTACCAAGTTTCGTTAAAATCCGACGAGTAGTTTTTGTTTCTACAAGGAGCATACAGACGGACAGACAGACAGACAAAAATTTTACTGATTGCATTTTTGGCATCAGTATCGATCACTAATCACCCCCTGATAGTTATTTTGAAAATATATTTCATGTACAGAATTGACCTCTCTACAGATTTATTATAAGTATAGATAATAGGTTAATTTTAACTTCTTCCTAAATTATTAAACTAATTAGCGAAACCGCATAATGACAATACAAAGACAAAACCGCATGAGTACCTACGTCGTTTTTCTATGGCATACCTAATGCGGTTTTGTCTGTAAGACCATATCTCAATGTGTCAGACTGACAGACGCGCCAGGATAATGTGGTAAAATACTTTAACTTATTTCCCTTCCTTCCTTGATCCTTTATTTCGGTATATGACGTCACTTTATGACGTATTTCGCGTTGTACAAACTGCTCGACAGACGGCGTTGTACAAAAACATCGATGCGATGTATAACTAACTCAATTAAGTAACATTGTAGTGGAAGATTTGGGTAGCTCAGTTGACTGAGCAACGAAACGGTTTTCTAAGATCGTAGGTTTAAGTCTCTCTCATGGTAAACGCTATTGGTCTTATTCATAATGACTTATCGGAGGTTTAAAAGTTCGCTAAAACAGGCTCGCGAAAATTGTCAAAACTTGTTATTCTTATTAGTCTTTTTACGCTAAAACGTTTATTGTCTCTCCGATGAAATCTCCGTTTAAACCTCCGATAAGTCATTATGAATAAGACCGTATATCTCCTACTAGCTGCTGCAAGTGACTTCGTATCCGTGGAATTTGGAAAAATTGCCGCTTTTACAACATTTTACACTGATGCTTCGCTCCTATTAGTCGCAGCGTGATGTCATATAGCCAATAGCCTTCCGGAATAAATGTACTATCCAACACCGTAAGAATTATTGACGTTTTAATGAAAAAAAATTTCAAATCAGACCCGTAGTTTCTGATATTCGCGCGTTCAAACAAACAAACTCAGCTCAGCTTTATAATATTAGTATTGATAATTTAATTTATTAAAAGAAAAAGACGTTTATAATTTATTATTCGTGATATTTTTTATTTATTTTTCTTTTATTTTACATTAATTATGAACTATATTGTGCATTAACATAGTGTTATTAACAAACTAAGTAGCAATAGGCGGTAAACGTTCGTTTCCTAATATTTTCTTTATAGGTCCTCGCTTTGGGTCCAAAACTCGCTGGTCGTGCTTTCTGGGTACGTTTCTGAAATGTCACATCGGTAGAATATTGTTATTACAAAGCTCATATGCTCATATGTAATGAAACAGCGTTTTGCTAGAGAGTTCATTTGCCTAGACACAACTAAACTTAACTAAAAAATGAATGTAGTGTTTGAGTAGAACCTATATAAGTAGTCTTTAGTACTATACGTTTCAACTGAGAATAGGATTGGCTATGACCTTTAGTTGTCAAAAGTGATTAGAATAGTACTGTCAGCAACGAAACTTTATTTACGTATCAATAATGTTTTTTTTTTCTTTTACCTAAACTCAGTAATTTGAAGCTGAAAACGTGAAATTATTTAGTAATAATAGTTATAATATTATTAAAAAGAAATTCTTTCAATAATTTCATTGTTGGATACTATGATATTCAGTTGAATTGCCAACCGCCATTTTGTTGTTATTGGTGTGCCTTGTTGAGTAAATAAATTATAAGGCATTTTATTTTAACTTCTGTTAGTTAAGTGGTTGTTTCCCGTTAAAAAAATAAATTTGTTGTTATTTCTCGGTGTTTTTGTTTGTTAGTGTGGTTATTTGGAACTATTCGTTATATGTTATAGTTTTTTAGTGTATTTGTCTCGCTAAACGCTCGAAAATCAGTAAACGATAACGACAAAATGATAGATAAATTATATTATAAAAATGTCTTATTTTCCTGACCCTACCAAAATTGTTCAAATTGACAACGATGACGTTCCAACATGACGCGGGGTCAATCCTATTCTCATTTGAACGGCATAATACGCGTATAGACACTGTCTCGTGCCTACTGTCAGTGATGCCAACTCCGGGGATTCCCCCCAAATTTATGGGGAAAAAATCTATACAGGGATTTTTTAGGGGGTGAAATGTTTAAATTTTCTTAACTTTGATCCGTCGTTTGGGGAGTTTTGTTTTGAATTTAGTGGTTTTTAGTGGCTTTTAGTGGTTTTTGAAATTGCTTTAGGGGGAAAGTTTTCAAACAGTTGGCAACACTGCCTACTGTGTGGCGGGGCGGTCGGCCATTACAGCGAAAGCCACGGGCTAGACTGAACGTGTCGCCTGCGCATATAGTGAGTTGTCGAGCCAGTGAGATCGTGTTACAGGTACACTACAGGTACCATTACGTATTGGAGTCTACTTAGTAGTCCAGCGGCCGTATTATGAGCTCTTATTCCCAGGCCGTTTACGCCGTGAATGGAACTGCCCGGCAAATTCGTAATATGAACATAGCTCCCAGCCATCCAGTTCGCTAAAACAGTCATAGATTAATATTTTTATAGAGAAGGTACAACTAAAAGTTTAAGTACTAACTAAAATTTTTCAAGTAAATGTTTTATGTTTACCATAATACATAATTTAGTCAGGCAGTGTACGGCCAGCCTGGAATTTGTATGATTTTTAAAAAGCTCATAATACGCCTGCAGTAAACTTTTAGAAATATAAAAAATATTACAACAGAATCTGGAAGTTAGGAATAAATTGAACAGGATCGGGTTTAAAGTCCCGTTTAACCCCTTGGGAAGCGACCCCTAATCAGCAGGCATTATAATATAATATCCAGTGTTCACAGGATTAGTAGTAGATACTCACTGCCAGTATGAGCCGTTCTTCTGTAGTCTCAAGATATTGTTCTGACAGATCAACAACTCGTTCTGTAGGTAAGTACGCTGATCGTTCACACGCACGAACAACTGAAATATTAAATAAATAAAACATGTATCTATGTAACGTCTACGCGAACTATTGTTGTATATAGTGATATGTACATATTTATATAATCCGATATCCAGTGGCGTAGATACCAAGGGGCTAGGTGGGGCAGTGCCATGTAGCCCTCAAACTCAGAGGCCTTCGAATCCTTACCAAAAATCTTGATCGAACTGAACTAGCTTTTTTTAAGCATTTTAAAAATATTTGTATAAGTCATATTTTAATTTGATAAAACCTAGTCAGTTTACATAGCAGTGGGGCCCCAAGGCCCTTGGTTACCTAGCTACGCCACTGCCGATATCCTAAAAAAATAAAAAAAGCTAAATATTAGACATGTGCATTTGTGCAAGTTTTTAATTTCCTAGTCCCAGCGGAACCCCCTAAATACCCCTTACATAGGAGTAGAATACAGTAGTACCGAAGAAGACATAGAAGTAGTTTTTTACTACAAATAATGTAACAGACTCCTATTTTAACAAAAAAAAAGGATTTAACACGACATCTAATAAGAAAAATAAAATAAATAAATTGTTCATAAACATTTCAAACAACGTCCTCTGGTCCCAAGCTAAGCTTTTATGCTTGTGTTATAGGTAACAGAATACGGATAGAGTATAGACTACTTTTCTTATGTAAATACATAGGTACTTATAATAGATAGAAAACACCCAGACGCAGTACAAACATTTGTATGACACAAATATCACACAAATGATTGTCCCGAGCGGGAATCGAACCCGCGACCTGAACTGCAGTTTGTTACATAAACCACTCGATCACGAGGCCCGAATCGAGTTGTAAAGCAAATTTCATGATTATAAATTAACTTTACCTTTGATTCAGAATCCAAACGCCATTCTTTACTGCGTAACGTACTTATAAGATCTGTCTTGAGACGCTCAAATCTTTTAACTGTACGAAGTAATTCTGCCTGAAAATATTAATACACCATCGGTATCCTATGTTGGGTATATCTACAATATACCCAACATAGGATACCGATGGTGTCACCAACCCATTTCTCCCTAGAGTGCTGTAAAAGCCAGGTAAGGGACAAAGGGCGGAATGCTTGAAACTAAACCCTTTGCCAACACGCCATGGTTAGCACGGCATAATAGACCCCAATGTCCGTTCGAAGGCTCGTCCCCAACAGTAGGACATCAATATGCTAAGAAGAAAAAGACCATGATACTTACAGGTGTTAAAAGGTCCAGATTAATGTTCAGATCATCGTGTTTCAGCTTACAATCTGAAATTTAACACAATTACTTAATATCTTATAAACTAGATATTTGCATTGTAAATAGGACGTACAAATTTTAAATAGGACTGATTACACTATATAGGTATCTTAGAAATATGATAATAAGGCCTAGAATACTACTATCCTAGGTTATTTCGATACATTTTAATAAGTACGCAAGCGATATTGAAACTATCTAATTGTATTTTATCCATTATTTATCAGTATTTCTCCGTTAACTGCAGTTTAACTATATACATATAGGAAAATATAAGGGTTCCACACTCAGGAATTTAATTACTCCTTCCTAACCCATATACAAGGCAAGATGCAAGACAGACAGATAAGGAGTCACTTCAAACAAACAGGAGCGGGTAAACATGCTATTTTCTTTATCACATACTGTAACGGCGGCGCCGGCGTCGGTGGAGTACTGAAGTACACAAACACTATAATGTAATTTCTGCGGTAGTCGCCTTATGATGTCAATTCCTGATGGATTAATGCTTTAAACTAGACTACAGACCCCACGCTAGCTTAGTCCGGCACTGGCTAGACACAAGCCTAAAGAACACCACAACCCACTATCCTATTCAGTTTGAATCCAGCTATATTATAAAACTAGCTGTTGCCTGCACCTTCGTACGCGTGGAATTTGGAAAAAAATTACCGTTTTTGCAACATTTTTCATTGCTGCTTCTCTCCTATTGGTCGCAGCGTGATGTTATATAGCCTATAGCCTTCCTCGAGAAATGTACTATCCAACACAAAAATATTTTTTCTAATCGGACCAGTAGTTCCTGAGATTAGCGTGTTCAATCAAACAAACAAACTCTTCAGCTTTTTAATATCAGTATGGATAGAACAACTAAACTACAGACCCCGCGCTAACAAAATCCTAACGAACATCACAACCCACTATCCTCTGCAGTTTGCATCCAGCTATAATAAAATAATAATATTATTATGGTCAAGAATTTACCTGAGCCACAGATCTTAGCAGCTTTGATCTTTTCCTTCAGCCCTGGCAGTTGTTCTCTCAAAGTTTCTATCGTGTCTAAGTAAACTTTGTGTCTCGCACTCTCCTTCATCAGATCATCATCGTGGTCCCAAGTGTAGTCACTTTTACGTAGTTCATCATGTATTAGTGCTATCTGCTTCTCTAACTCGCCATTCTGCCAGGCTGCGGATTCTCTAAGGTATTTGAAAGGAAATGCTATAATAAAAGCTATATTTTTATTACGAAATGTTTCTCTCTCTCTTTCTTTGCAGCTCATTAACGATCCACTGGCATGGGCCCTGTCCATTTTGGGAGGGATTATATTCTAATGTGCCACGTTGACTACACATTTACGAGGCCTTTCTAATCCGTGAGGCCTTCATTTTTGATACGTTGGTAGCTAGCTACTCCCTGCTTTTGATTTTAACTTAACTACTACAACCTACACATTTATTTATTTATTTAGACTTTATGCACAAACAGAGTACAAAGGCGGCCTTAATGCCTGAGGCATTATCTACCAGCCAACCGGTAAAAGTGCAGAGATAAAAGTGTGGGTGCAAGTCATGTCCAAAATCGAAAGGAAAAAAAATATAGACATAAAAAGCAGCAAAATCTTAACTCAAAATTAAAACATCCCTATTACCAATATTATACATTTATATTTAAGAGGATACCAAAATAGCTTTGTGCATTTTTCTATGTACGAAGTTTTATTTATTTATTTAGACTTTATGCACAAACAGAGTACAAAGGCGGGCTTAATGCCTGAGGCATTATCTACCAGCCAACCGGTAAATGTGCAGTGCAGAGATAAAAGTGCGGGTGCAAGTCATGACCAAAATCGAAAGGAAAAAAGATAATATAATTATGTATAAAAAAGCAGCAAAATCTCAAAATCAAAAATTACAACATACCTATTACTAATTTAATACATAAATATCAAAATACAAACAAATACATAATATACTTATATAAGCATATATACACATACATATACATACACATAAATATAATACATATATATAAATACAGAAATATACAAGATCTACAATCATGCATTCATTAGTTGAAGTAAGACACGAAATTTTTCATTTCATAAAGTTTTCATTGTTTCTTTAGATTGAATGGCTAGAGCTCTAATTTTTAAGTATATGTTTTTTCAATATATGATCTAGGATCGCATGAACTCAGAAACGCAATTGAAAAAAGTTTTCTCGATAGAAAATCTTGGCGAAACAACCTCTCAAATTTTTTATTTTTTTCATTTGTCGGTCTATTATCGCGTAATAACTAATGAAATAACTTTAAAAACATAAGTAACTATTATGTATAGAAACACGTGGATCAGAATTAAAATATATTTAGTAGATTTTGAGTAAATAGGAAAAGTATCCCTAATTCTTCATTTTCTGTGCCTACTGGCTGTGTTAATATGTACGTGTCGGCGATGATATACGATAATATTGATGTAGGCCCATATTTAATGCGCCTACAAAAATTAAGTTAGCAAATTTTTGATTGTATATGACACAATATCTATTTAAAATTAAAGAATTCTCTTTTATTCTTTAACATTCAAATCCAAACATCAATGAAGTTAAAAAAGTAAGTGTATGCTACTTTTCGAAATGAATATTGCAAAAAAAGAAATTAATTTTTTTAACGACGCCTACCACATAACATATACTAACCTACAACTTCGTTCATGATCCAATTCACTCTTTAACGTTTCAATTTCAATATTATCACTCATTTTGGTAATTATTTTGTTGCAAATGTTTGCACAGGATGTTCAATGCATACTGCGCTGTTGTAAAGACAACATTGAGATGTCCTTGTGATTTAGTTCATTGATTTAACAAACAGCTGACAACGCATATAGCCTTCATACATTTCATAATAAAGGACTGCTTTCAAATTATATATAATTTGTATACTTCCGCCATTAAATACAAGACCTGATATAATGGAGCTGGAATTTCGATTGACGAAATATTAAAAGATATTTGCTACAGGCGCTTGCTTTTAAAATAAATAAACTTAAGAGGATACCAAAATAGCTTCGTGCATTTTTCTATGTACGAAGTTTTCATTGTTTCTTTAGATTGAATGGCTAGAGCTCTAATTTTTAAGTATATGTTTTTTCAATATATGATCTAGGATCGCATAAACTCAGAAACGCGATTGAAAAAAGTTTTCTCGATAGAAAATCTTGGCGAAACAACCTCTCAAATTATTTATTTTTTTCATTTGTCGGTTTATTATCGCGTATTAACTAATGAAATAACTTTAAAAACATAGGTAACTATTATGTATAGAAACACGTAAATCAGAATTAAAATATATTTAGTAGATTTTGAGTAAATAGGAAAAGTATTCCTAATTCTTCATTTTCTGTGCCTACTGGCTGTGTTAATATGTACGTGTCGGCGATGATATACGATAATATTGATGTAGGCCCTTAAAATAGAATAAGTAGATACTTACGAGTATTTTATTTTTAAACGGTTTGAATATGGTTATATTTGTAACATAAGCCTAAATTATAATATTATATTTATTTCACCATAATTATGATATGAGTACCTACCTACTATATTATTCTTTTTACACAATAAGTTTAGTGTTCTCTGCTAGTTTTCCAATTGCAGAGCATAATGCGACTCAGTGCCGCACAATGCTGAACAATGCTGACGCCTAATTGGAACATGAATTAGTTTTCAAATGCACCAGCAGAGTGCGCTAAGTTCAGTGTTGAAAAAAAATATTAGTATTCACATTATAAGTGTGGAATATAAAAAAAGTCATTGTTTGTACCTTCATCCATACTTATATTTTTTTTTAAATACAGCTTGAATTAACTTTGATTATTTCCAGTACACTCTTTGGAACACTCAACGTTGAGCATTGGGCCGCATAATGCGCTCTTGTGCTGTAATTGGAAAACGGGGTATATTCCCGGTTAAAATTTTTAAACGTTTCATTTAAACGTCAAATGGTTTTATTTTATGTCAAAGTTATCAAATTCAAATTTTGAATTGATAACCGCTTATCAGTATCACCGTAACAGTGAAAACTTTAAAAATATTCAAATATCTAGTAAAAAAGAGGGGCAAATCGACTGTACAATTAAGAAATAAAGTACAATGAGTCTACTAAGTGCTGTTTTACAAGAAGTCGACAAAGTAAGCACCGAAAAACTAAAAAAACATCGTGATGATATCCTACCTCAAATAAAAGATCTCACTGAAAGGATACAACTTTTATCTTGGGCTTTGCAACAGAATATTATCGATACTTATGCTAATTACTCCATTACAAAGAGCTTAGAACACCTCAATTACAGGAATCGTAAAGTTAACATACTTAAAGAACATGCTCAGTGCATCGAAGACATTAGGCTTGCTCAAGAAACTTATCAAAATAATGACGAAGAATTTAAAAGCGACTGTGATAAATTAAACAACTCTTTCGTTGTTTTTAAAGATCTATGTACTGTAGTAGATGCCAAAGGAATTTTAGAAAAAGCTAATCATGAATTTGGTCGGTATAACTACAGTGAGGCTATGCTAGCTATTAAAAATTTTAAAAAAGATATAAAGGATATGAATTTCGAAGGCAAGATGGCGAAAGCTTTATCAAATATAAATGCACAGGCTGAAAATCAACTAGCCTTGTATATTGCACAGTTAAGTGTTGAATGGGAAGATCTTTTCACATGGTCAGAGAAAAAAGGATTGAAGTTTTTAACTTATTCATTGTCTGTACAACAAAGTGATCCAACATTGCTGCAAAAAATATTAAAAACTTTGTATGTCACAGACAGAATTTATGCAGAACTTGGGCTTTTTTCAAACTTTTTTATTGACAAATTACTTCATAATGTTATTAGGCATAATTGTGATATATTTACAGAAGACCATATAGGTGCAATTGTCTTTAATATAAAGATTAATCTTAATGATCCTATAAAGCCTAATTATCAGAATATTTTCAATAATTTAACTGTCATATTTGAATTTCTTCACACAACACTTGGTGGCCAGTTAGAAGGTGAAAAATCATTTATAGAGATCTTTGCAGATATGACACGAAAGAAGTTTTTTAATAAAATAGTTGAGGATTGCATTAGAATGAACTTACCATCTTGCGATAGCAGTTATGAAAACTATAAAAATATTGTTGTGGAATTGGATGCGTTTAATAAGTTTTTAATTGATTTAAAATTTGTAAAAGCAGAGGAGTCGCCGTTAAAAAAATATATTGATGATACAGAATGTGTATTGTATGATAAAAAATGTAATAAATTGTTATCCGATATACGTATTTTGTTGAATGAAAGCCTTTCTTGTGGTACTATTGTTGTCGGGGCTACTCCTTGTAGTGAAAAAGACAGTACATTAGATATTACTGATAATAATGTAATGTGGAATATAAACGAGCCTTTATTTCTACCGAAATGTGTGATTTCAAGAAATGTTAAAGAGGTTATGGCCTTAATCATGGAGCATTTAAAAGAAAGCATAAAACTTCCAGAGAAATATAGCAAGTTACTAATAAATTATTTAAAAGATATAGCTGTTATGTATCAAAGTTTTGTTCCTAAGAAGTTTAAAGTTAATTTAGAATGCTGTCCATCTGATATTGGTAAGAATATTTTCATCTATTGCCCTTTAATTAAGAAACACATATGACGGGCTTCGTGGTGGAGTGGTTTATGTAATGGACTGCCAATCACGAGGTCGCAGGTTCGATTCCCGCTTGTGACAATCATTTGTGTGATATCCATAAATGTCATACAAATGTTTGTACTGCATCTGGGTGTTTTCTATGTATTATAAGTATGTATTTACAAAAGAAAAGTAGTTATGTAGTATATCCGTATTCTGGTACCCATAACACAAGCATATAAAATAATAATAAATATTCATGGACATTTCACACAACGTCCTCTGGTCCCAAGCTAAGCTTATATGATTGTGTTATGGGTACCAGAATACGGATATAATACATATACTACTTTTCTTTTATGTATATGTACAGTATGTACACATATAATATACCTATTCACTATTTTATCAACTCTGTACACTATCATCTCTTCATATCATCACTCCATCCAATGGTTGTCCAGAATAGATCGCCTTGAGCGATAAGACCGCCAATTGTACAATAATCTATTTTAAAAGTGTTTTTGTAATTTATATGGTGTACAATAAAGAGTTTTTTATTTATTATTTAATTAATTTATTAGTGTGTCTGTGTACCAGTGCAAGGACCCACATGTATTGTAAAAATAAATGGTTTTAATGTGTTAAGAGAGATTTTATTTTATTTTAGAGATATTTAACTTTTTTATAATTTTTCAGCATTATTTTTCAATAACTGTTTCTACTTGGCACACAGTTTAATAGGACCGCCTTGGTGTAATATATTACCAAAAAGTTTAGCTGCCCAGCTAAACACTATATTACTGGAATGTATCCAAGATCTAAGAGTGCTGGGCTTAGAGAAGATATCTTTATATCTGCAGAATCAGAAGGCAACTATCACTCAAAGTATTGAATCTAATGGTAATATTTTTATAGATTTTTTTCTAATTGGCGTAGTTCATCATTAGGGTTCCGTACCCAAAGGGTAAAAACGGAAACCCTATTACTGAGACTTCGCCGTCCGTCCGTCCGTCCGTCCGTCTGTCACCAGGCTGTATCTCAAGAACGGTGATAGCTAGACAGTTGAAATTTTCACAGATGATGTATTTCTATTGACGCTATAACAACAAATACTAAAAATAAAATAAAATAAATATTTAAGGGGGGCTCCCATACAAAAAACTGATTTTTTTTATCGTTTCTTGCTCGATACTAATAACGTTGCCTTATGTTGCATAGATAATGGTACGGAACCCCTCGTGCGCGAGTCCCACTCGCACTTGACCAATTTTTTTTGACATGCTGTTTTTTTTTTTTTTAGAATATATAGACTAGTTTAAGCAACTAATTTCAATATTATTGAAATATTCACTATATTGAATTTTTTAAAATACTTGAAGATTATTTTAAATGACGTCATCGTTGTACGCAATCTTTGTATTGCCTTCTCCTGATAGACTTAAGACAGATTGCAATACATCTTTTCAAAGTTGCCAAGTTGATGTAATAGACCAGTTTCAACTCCACCACTGAGTAGTACATTTAAGTCATTCATTTTAAGTCATTTTAAGTCATTTTAAGTCATTCATTTCAAGGGCAAATAGAGATCATTTGCTTTTTGGAAAAATAATCGTTAATATAGAAAATTTTCCGAAAAAATGTAATGTATCATGATCAGAAACTCTATTTCTCGAAATGGTTTTCGAATTAGGAGTTTTAAAAAAATATAAAGAATGCCAATTGTAATATGAGCAAAACATCAGCTGTGAAAATATCAACTGTCTAGCTATACCAGTTGAAGTACAGCCAGACGTACAGACAGCAAGGTCTCGGTCATAGAGTCACGGTTTACCCTTTGTCATGGAACCCTAAAACTAATTTTGCTTTAAAATGATGCAATGTAATTTACCAATTAAATTGATCATCATCATAACATCACGTCTTTTTCCCATGGGGGTAGGCAGAGACCAGAGCGCCATCTGCTACGAGCCCCACATACTTCATTGATTAAGAAAAAATAAAATTTTATGTATAGAATTCTGGTGAGAGCGTCCTCTACTTTGAGAGGGATTATGGTCTCCAATGCCGCGTTGACCAGACGTGTTGGAATAGGGTTTATTTTCGAGTTTTTCGTCTCTCACAGAGGATGTTACAGGATAAGAGCAAAAAAAGGATGAAATTTATATCTATATTTACAGGATCAAATTGGACACATGAAAGCTACGAACAGTTTGACTGTGCAATCAATAACGCTATAACCTTACTAAAAGATTTAAAATCATGCTGGTATAATGTATTACCTG
This sequence comes from Orgyia antiqua, assembly GCA_916999025.1. Classification (NCBI taxonomy): domain Eukaryota; kingdom Metazoa; phylum Arthropoda; class Insecta; order Lepidoptera; family Erebidae; genus Orgyia; species Orgyia antiqua. The sequence goes on along the minus strand of OU779873.1, from coordinate 12,866,808 downwards.
TTCGTATGTACGAGATGTCACTTTGTACATTAATACAGGCACTTTGCCAGGCTTTGGTTGAACGAGTGCTGTCTGATAGTAAACCAGTTAACGAAGATTTAGTCTATATGTTGGCTATAAGAGTGGAATTTATTGTAGAAGATATCTTAATGTTATTTGAGGTATGTTTTTTGAAAGTCTTTATCTATTCTTTAATATAAAGCTAAAAATTTTGTTTAAACACGCTAATCTCAGGAACTACTGGTACGAATTGAAAAATTCTTTTTGTTTTGGATAGTAGGTAGGTACTTTTATCGGGGAAGGCTATAGGCTATCAGTGCAAAAAATATTCTTCTGTGGCATTCAATATTCCACGTATGAAGTCGCGGGCAACAGGTACTACATAAATTAATTTTCTTTTGTAAATACATATGGTCTTATTCATAATGACTTATCGGAGGTTTAAAAGTTTGCTAAAATCGGTTCGCGAAAATTGTCAAAAACTCTTATGCATAATAGTCTTTTTACGCTAAAACATTTATTATCTCTCCGATAAAATCTCCTTTTAAACCTCCGATAAATGATTATTAATAAGGCTAATAGTAAACAACAACCAGATGTATTACAAATATTTATGTGACAAACCGAAATATTTTCCCTGTGCGGATACTCATATACATAAACCACTATAACACGAAGGCAATAAATAGTTGTATTTTCTTGTGCCTAATAAAAATAATATTTATTTTTATTTCAGAACCCAATTGATTTTGAATCGAAAATTAACATTTGGACTAAGTTTATCAAGCTACCTTTGTTATTAAAAGCTCAGTTATTAGAGATATCAGAATTATGGAACAATAATAAAGAACAATTGTCAGGTTATAGTTGTGAGGAAGTAAGACAGATTATTAAGATGAGATTCCCTGATGACAAATATAGGTTGAAAATTTTAAAGGAAATACAGTGATGTTGTTTGTTTACTAGTAAATAATACTATTTTTAAACTGCTATAATTACTTAAAATTCGTTGTTTATATAATGTATAATTTACAATCAATAAAATTGTATTATAGAAATCAATAAATTAAGTACTGCTTTTTATTCAATATTTTATTAAAGTTATTTGGTTGAAAAATACGAGGTTACCTAGAAGTTTTCCAGGAGTTTTGAAAGGCAATTTCATTGATTTTGATGTTCTCTTTTCGAATTCCAAGTTTGCCACCTATTAAATATAGTATCTTTGACGCCATCTTGGAAAAATGGTGCCAAAAAGTAGATATTTGTTATTAACGCATACAAAACATTTGTGGAGCAAAATGGCGCTCTAGTCTGCCTAATCCCAAGGGGAAAAGGCTCTCGTGGGATTAGAAGTCACGTACTCACCGCGACACGAGGACTACGGTACTCTGTCCTCGTGGAAGAAGACTCCGAAGAATTCGCTAACCGCACGATAGACATTGGTTCCAATTCTACGTGCACCACTAAACTTAACTTATCTAAAAAATAAAAATGGATGCTGTCAATAACACAATCTGACAACGTTAACTAAACTCTCTTATTGTAAAAACTGTGTATTATAAACTAACGATTTTAATTAATATAAATATGTACAATGAAATAGCAAATCAATCGTAATACTCAAATACACCGTAGTTGTTTTCATTTTTTAGTTAAGTTTAGTTGTTGCACGTAGAATTCGCACAATTTTCTCGTCGTTAATAAACCGCGAGTGTGAAATCTTAAAATATATGACGTACGTCGTGTTGCCTAAAACCCCGAATTGTGAACTATTAATGATATTCGCGAGTGCGTGTATTTTAGAACTAACCGTGCGCCTATTGCCTTACAACCAGGACTGTGGAGATCAGAACAAGAAGACGAACAAGAGAGGATTGTGGTGAGTCGCATGTTTCCATTATATCCTTCCTGTTTCCGTCTATATGGCAACATAGTTTGATCCTCCTTATCTGTGTCTTCTTATAATTTAGATCCTAATAAGACCTACCACAAACCTCTGTGGATTTATACGGCGAGGGTCTGCTTTCCGCACCGCCAAACTCTGGTTCTTCTGGACGAGTTTCGTACCCCCCGCGCACCCCCCGTCTAATAAAGGCAGGGGCCCTAACATCCAATAAATAATGATGCCAATTCTATGTGCACAACTAAACTTAACTAAAAAATAAAAACAAATATTGGTGTAGGTATGTTAATTATTTGACTATTTTGTTGTACACATTTAGATTAAAATCGTAAGTCTATTAATAAACAGTTTTTCTAACAAGAAAGATCAGCTAACATTACGGAATTGTGTTATCGACACTATCAAAATTCATTGTTTTGTTTAGTTGTGTGTGTAGAATTGATACCAATATTTATTTATTTTTTATTATTTTTAGTCAAGTTCAGTTCTACATGTAGAATTTGTACCTACCAAAGTTCGTGCGTGAATGCTAGAAAAGGGAAGAAACGACTAACCCATAAATTTGCGTGTTCTATTTACATAGTGCATATTATTACATTGCAGTTACGCTTACGCAAGTCTAATGTACACTTAAAATAACACTTCGTGCGTCCAAACGGAAGTAGGAAAAACAATTGTTTCACGAAATTGTGTATTCTATGTTGTATAACGACCTAGGTACCTATTAAAATTAGCGGGAACTAAACGCAGCTTGCATGCAGTTCTTAAATCATTTTAACTGTAGTTACAGCCAGAAGAACATTCTTAATTGCAATTAGAATTACACAATGTAAATACAGATTTTATTTTTTTCCTAATGATGAATGTACTTGTACATTTCATTTGCTTCCATTTTTGAAATCGTTTTTTTTTGTTGGCTTATGTCAACTTGGTTTTTTTTTTAATTTGCTACCTTAATTAAAACCGCAATTTTTTATTTCAGCGCTTTAGAGTCATTAGTTTTGTTGATTAATTTCCTCCTCTTTAAAATTACTGACCTAAACACTGTGCCTAAACATAATTAATTATGTATCATAAATAACTACTCCAAAATGTCGTTTTTTTTATGAATTTTTCTATTATGTTTCGTGTATTATTATTATGAATTTTTGCTAACTACATAAATAAATAATCTCAAAGGCAATCCCGCAAAAGCATAGCATTCAGCTATCCATAGTTACAGTTTTTTCTTTTAAAATAACAATTATTATACCAAATGTCAAACGTAGTTAACGTTGCCTACAATACATAAAGACAAAAACATTATAGTCTATAGTCTTCTATGGCAAAATATTGGTAGAGAAAGTAATCATCCATAAAGTCACCCACCCATTACACGAACGCTATATATGTAAGTGTCGCTTCCTCACTTTTATCATTACGTGTTTGTCTGCAATAGGCCGCAGGCGCCACAATATGCATCAAATATCGGTAGGTTAAAGATAATTACTTAAAAAAAAATTATTTTTAATCGTTTATGTGGTTCAGTTCATTCAGCCAATGGTGAAAGTGCGAAGAGTGTAATTTAAAAAAAATTGTGCGTTTATGAAGTGTGTGTTACATTTTTGAGCGATTAGTAATATACTAATGCTTATTAGTTAACATTGGGTAAAGTATGTGAATAATAGATAATACAGAAACAAATTAAATTATTATTTAACATTAAATTACAGGTTTACTAAAATTATTGAAAAAAAAAATTTTATATGAGTTTTGATTTCACAACCAAAATAAAAGAAAAATACTCTGACGTTGTGCAATTGTTTGTGTTTACCTATCACACAATTAAATGTCCTCTGCGAAACTCGAACCCGTGACAACTCGTGAACGCTAGGCCGTTAGGTTTAGTACCAATGCACGACGACGCAAATGAAGAGATCCCTATTTTGGGTGCATAATAAAGGCTAGGAGAAAATACAAATGCATGCAAATGAAGATAATTACGTACATAATAATACGGTGTATTTATAAAGCTATGTAATTAAAACAACTAACAAGAGCATCGGTAGTTCGCTACTTGATGCTTAACGTAAGATTTAAAAAATCTGACTAGGTACGCTAAATAAATATAAATAAATAAATATTCATGTACATTTCACACAATGTCCTCTGGTCCCAAGCTAAGCTTATATGCTTGTGTTATGGGTACCAGAATACGGATATAATACATAAACTACTTTTCTTTTGTAAATACATAGGTACTTATAATACATATATGGTAAACACCCAGACGCAGTACAAACATTTGTATGACAATTAAAAACATCACACAAATGATTGTACTGACCGGGAATCGAACCCGAGACCTCGTGAACGGTAGTCCGTTATATGAACAACTAGACCACGAGGCCCGTCACGAATGCTAAGTAATGACCTAATTATTTACGCACGAAAAGCTTGTGTAAATATTAACACATCTCTGCTTACTCTTTAGAGTTGATTTAGTTATTAGTTAGGAAGCGTGGCGATATATCTAAATAAGACTTAGAAGAAATAATAATAGTTATTGCAGAATAGAATATATAATTATGTACTTTTATGCACCCCATTATAGGCGAGATAACATAAAACACACCGGAGGTCTTTGAGGCTTATTCTGATACATCAAAAATTTTACCTAACATTATTTAACTAAAATGAAAAAAACTATGGTGTATTTTGACTAATTGATTATTTCGTTTTACATACATATTTAAGGTTAAAGAAGAATTTTTATTTTTTTTTTCTCAAAAGAACAATACAGTTCACTTATATGAGATAGGTAGTAAATTAAATTTATTTTTATATAATTAAATATTAATTATTAGATCGTTAGACCATCATACAGTTTTTTTTTTATCAAGAAAGTTCCATTATGATTTAAGATTGACGATTTATGTCATAAATTTTTACGTTAGTTTGCACGTAGAAATGTTACCAATCAGAGGGGTATTTGAAAATTATCGCCCTGGGCCAATTTAATTAGCCGCCCTATAAATTGATAAGAGATAGAGCAAAATTTTAAACTTGAAGGGTTTTGCCGCCCTTCTCAGGCTGGCCGCCTCGGGCCAAGGCCTCTATGGCCCTAGGGTAAATAGGCCTCTGTTACCGATAACGTTATCTCTGCAAATATACTATATTATATAAGTACTTAACCTGCAATAGGTACTATTTTTTTACTAAAATATTTCGACATGCAACTCTGGGTAAAAAATACGAAAATTTTCTCTGTAATTTAATATTAAATTCATATGTATCTATTTATTACCTAAAATGAAAAATGACGGAAAGATGTACGTAAAATATATTGCGTGTCAATAGCGCACACGCACTGCCCATGTTTAAATTAAAAACATCTAAACGTTTATAAAAAATGCTTTAAACAGCTCAATAAATACTTTAATCCGTTATTTTCTTATCAACGTGATGAATTATTGGAAAGTGTATGTCAATACACTTCAACGTAAACAGTAAATAAAAATAACATAAAATAGTGGTAACGAATGGACTGGTTTCACTAGTTTTTCCTAAAGTAACTCTTTGAGTAACACTTTCATGTATAGTTGTGTATTTGTTTCTTTTACAGACGGCATTCCTGATCATTTCGTTAACCGTTATCAATCAAGGAAGTGGCGTAACGGCACAAGATGACGAGCAGCTTGCCATAGAGACACAGAATAGAGCTATCACTATAATACATCATCCCAAGTATGTAGAACAAAAGAAACCCAATAATCAAACATTGACAAAACGTATTCCACCCTTTTATAAACTTGAACAGAAGCCATCCAGCCAGCCAGTAAAACTGCCAAACGCTCCAAGCAAACCACCGGCTTTTAAGAATTACTATATCAACGCTCAACCTCATTATGGACCAATTAAACCTTCATTGTCGCCACGAATCTATCAGAAACCTCCAAAACTGCAATATTCTCCCAACTCCATTTATAACTTTCCAAGAGTTATCCCGTTACCGCCACATCACAGAACATTTTACACCCCAAAAACAAGCAAGCCGATAACATTCGCCGCATCAACTGGCAATCCTCTAATTGCGAAAAGCCCTAAGTTCAGTCTTCCCCAAGTCATCAATGGTATCCGAACAGACATCGTGAAGCCACCGGCAATACGTACCACGACTAGACTTACTACAACTTCAACGACTACTACGACTACTACTACTACTGCAGCGACTACGACCACACAAAAAGTTCTGAGGACGAAACGAATATGGCCGAAACGTTTACTAGACAAAAGGAAATTGACTATACAAAACACGACTTTGACTAAAGACAATACGACTCAAGCTAACACCACTGAAGTTACTGACCGAGACACATCTGAGAGTAACAAAATAAGATACGTGTACAAAGAAACAACTCCTGGAACGACCACTGTCAGACCATCGACTCCGCGTGTCTACCGCCCCGTCACCAGAAAGGTTAAAGTAAAATATACTACGCCTTTACCAATTACTAACTTCACTAGAATAGAACCTAACGAATGGGTGCCGATAGTACCTATACACTATACAAACGTAAAAAGGTCTCCTGCACCTCCAGTAATTTCTAAAAGATCAGACATTCTTCCTGTAGACTCTGCGGCACCTGTAAATAGCCAAGAAATGTATTTACAATCTTTTGGTTTAGTACCAGTAAAAGATCCCAAACTTTCTAATGCAGCTACGGATAGAAAAACGTTGATTTTCTTTAAAAAGAAGCGACAATTGAAACCATCTTCTTCTGGTTACAGTGGGCCGCGGGGCCGCTCACCAACGCACATGCACGGGGACCTTGATGGTGAAGGGAGCTACCATCACCACAGACACCCACACTATGTCACCAAAATCAAACATCACCACCATCATCACCATCACAGATATATTAAAACAGTTGAAAAACCAGTCAAAGTCCCCTACAAAGTGGAAGTACCGAAGCCCTATCCAGTTAAAGTAGAGAAAAAAGTACCAGTACCAGTAGAAAAAATAAAGATTGTAGAGAAACCGGTTCCATACCCTGTTACTGTTGAGAAACAGGTCCCGTATCCAATTGGAATAAAAATACCACATCCCGTACCAGTGAAAGTTGTTGAAAAAGAGTATGTACCAAAACCATACCCAGTAATTCAACAAGTACCAGTGGTTAAAGAAGTGCAAGTCAGAGTACCCCAACCTGTTCCGGTACACGTGGAGAAGAAAGTGCCTTATCCAGTAGAGGTTAAAGTACCTGTACCGGTAGACAGGCCGGTCGCAGTTCCGGTACACATCGAAAAGAAAGTGCCTTACCCAGTGCCAGTCAAAGTTTATGTTCCACAACCGTACCCCGTCGAAAAAAGAGTACCCTACCCGGTTCCAGTTAAAGTGAAAGAACCAGTTGAAGTTATTAAGCACGTGCCTATAAAAGTACCATATCCGCAGCCATATGCAGTCAAAGTACCGCATCCGGTACCAGTTCGAGTAGAAAAAAGAGTGCCTTATCCAGTTGAAGTAGAAAAGAAAGTGCCTGTACCAGTGGAAGTGCTAGTTCCTCAGAAAGTAGAAGTTGAGAAAAGAGTGCCAGTGTACATACCAAAACCATATCCAGTGGAAAAGAAAGTGCCTTACCCATATCCAGTCAAAGTACCGTACCCAGTGAAAGTCCCCGTCAAAGTACCAGTAAAAGTGCCTGTAGAAGTTCCGATATATGTCCATCACCCTGTCCAACTCCAACTTTATAGCGAAGATCATTATTCACCTGGTTACGATATAGAAGCATACGGAACTAGTACAGCACATACAGAAACAGTGCATGAAAACACAGTGTACAATGGCTTCCAATCTCGTTCAGATAACTCCGAAACGACGACCACGACCGCACCATCCAGTTAATCAATATAAACTTGGTAGATTTTCATGTAAGTAGCTTTATTTAAACTGCTATTGCAAGAAGTTCGGTGTAGAGCAGCGGTCAGCGCATTACTGCTGGTAGGGCTCGCGCGAAATAAGACAGTGTAGATAGGTGGGGAATTCCAAATGCAAAGAGGCTCGCAGGTTGCTCATTACTGATCGCTACTCTACATCATTTTTCAGTCCAAAAGGTGAGCCAGTCAAAAATTACAAATGTTTATGCTCACCTTTGGAAACCTACCTACCTAAATGAGGAAACTGTAAAACATTTGTCATCTGAAATCTCAACTTTTGATACATTCATAGTTACAGTGTTTACCAGTGAACTAAATATTTATAAAATAGGAACTTGCTGGTATATATTTGTACAATAAAGTTATGTTAGTTATGTTATGTTGTACTAGTGTTCTCTTATATGCTTTTCTATCACAAAGTAAACTGCAAATCTTTCTGCCGCCAAAACAGTGTAAAACGATTGTGATAGCCTAATTATATATAATTTATTGCATAGGCAGTTCATAGCGGAAATCCGTTGATCTGAAAAGGTGTTAAAAAGTGCACATACTGTCGAGACAGTAAGGAAGCTCATCGCATCAAAGAGTCACACGAGTTCTTCCCACGATAGTTGGTTAAAGCGATAGAACGGTATTCCAAAGAAACTCCATTCCTTGTAATAATGTTCTCCGTCTTATGCATTCGTTGCCAGATTTTCGTTTCAAGCAGTATTACCGGTTTCAGTCAAAAAGCGGTCAAAAGTCGGTTTTTGGTAAGGAGTTACTTCTTTAACACTTTTTCAGATGTCAAACATGTCTTAGTCATGCTTTATTAAATATTTTAAGAACTATACCTACAGTTCATAGTATTGTATCGTTTAAGTTATTGTGTGATGAGTGTCATGACTGATGTGAATGGTGTGATTCATAACTATAAGTTCTTTATTGAGTAAATGAATGGTGCTGTGATATAATGGACTCAGTTATTTTATTATTTATTAGCATTTACCAGTTATTTTAATAGAGTTATGTAAGAAAATAATATCAAATTCCTTACGATAAGGGCAAAAGGTATTTATAGAATTTGCGGTTTGTGACCTGTGGTGGCGGAGAGGCAAGACGGCAGAAATACACTTGATTTTGATATTGTATTTAATTTAATTATCATTTCGTATTACGAGATTTTAATTGGTGGTGGGCCCTATAGTGCCGTGAGCCTGTGATTAGAGTAAGGAACGGGGTGTCCTATAAGAGATCGCGGATTCAATTCGCATTCATTCAATTACTTAAGTAATTGTGTGATATTTGTAGCCCACTTTGGTTCGTCTCGTCTTCAAAAATCTGGTACCTATCTACTAATATTAAAAGCAAAGGACCTTGAATGTCCTTGAATAATATCTAAACAATACTAAATCCCATTTTCTTCATTTTGGATTTGCATCTGCTATGATACAATTTTATTAACTCATGTCAGATTGCAAAACATAATACGATAAAACCACTTTGTGAAAGACCTGCCGTAAACGGCGTAAATAACAACGCATCGATCAAGTTCAATGATAAGTAGGCATGTTGTATTGGCGCTTAATTATACGTTCTGTAAGTCAGTCACCTTTTGTAAATAGTAACTTGTTTGTGATCCATTCAGCAAACACGTGATTGGGACACATTAATCTTTGCGAATTCTTAATGACAAATAAACAACAGTTATCTGTTAATTATTCTAATTATCAATTAAAATCTTACGTAGTTTAGCAAAGTAAAATAATTGAGATTGTGCTTCATCATGATCATCATAACATCACGCCTTTTTCCCATGGGGGTAGGCAGAGACTATAGAGCGCCATCTGCTACTATCCAAACATACTTCCTTGGTTTCATCCACACTCATAGGTACATCTTGTCATGCATGCCCGACGGTTGTAAGTGCTACGCACTTAACCCTTTTAAAGTGGTGACATCAGAGTATACTTTACTCGGGCGTCCTCTCCTAGCATTCCCACTTACTTCCGCCGTGGATATGCCTTTCGTTAATCGACTATCATCCATCCTCAGAATGTGTTTATTTAGCAGTAAACCGTGTGGGGCGGATAGTATACATAGTACCACCCCATTTCTTCCCGTAAGTATCGTAGAAGGCGATTATACCCCATGTCATGCCCGCGGGGGCTTATAAACCGATTGAAGGTACCAATTGGCATGACGCCTGCGCACATACACAAAGAGGGTTTTCAGGCAGGCGTAGGTCGTCAAATCCAAATCAGCCAAATCCCATTACAACATGAAAAAGTAGTGATGTTCCGCCGATCCTGAATAACGGGATAAGGGCAGGAGAATAATCAGAGACTTTAAATGTTTTAGCTATTATTTAAAAATATATAAACACAAACAAACAGGAAATGCGATGCAATCGAAAGTGCTTTTCACAGTTCAATTGGCGCGCGATAACTCGAGCGTTTTTTTCCACACAAACACATGTTTATCGTTTTATATGGTGAATTAAATGTTTGATTTTGTCTCGAACTATTACTTTCCTCGTCCCTGGAGTCACCGCCTCATTTCCTCCCTAAGTAGCTACACATGGAGTATGAATCTAAGCAGTTTACATCTTTTGCTGCGAGCGATGCTCACACACTAAGAAGAGCGATGCTCACACACTAACCTACCGAGTGTCAAACCTAGGAAAGGCCTGTTTTCTAACCCTTCAGATACTCCGCATAATATCTACTTAATTGTACATTCAATACAAGTTGTAATTAGCTCGCCGTAATTATTCATTCATTTCAAATGAAATGTGTTCCTACTTGCGTTATTGTTCGTACTGTAATAAAGACAACGGGAAATGCACTTTTTTTCGGAAGTACATAACAATGACAAATTAATAATGTGATAATTATGTTGTTATAGTTTTAATAATGACATAAAAAGTAAAGAAACACTTTGTATTTATTACAACTTTGTCAGTTTTCAGATTTCATTTTGTAGGATTTCCGTTTAGTGGAGAGGGGTATACAATGACATATTTAGCCTAATTACGATCTTTGGGTACTGTTTTTATTATTTATAATAAACTAATCCAGGAAATACACCATTAATCTTACGTGATTGGTGTACTGATGGTCAATATTTTCTGGGCGAAAACAACTGGGAAGAAAAAGGAGTCTGTATACCTTGTGGGAGGAAAACAATTACTGGGAAGAAATTCGTGCCCAAAACCTCATGGACAAAAGGCGACAACTCTACGAGCTTCACCGAAATTCCAGACAAAAAAAAACAAAAACAACGACAAAAAAAGATGAATCCAAGAAAATAAAAAAGTTTATTTAAAAAGCCTTTTATTTAAAACATTCATAAAATAAATAATATAAAGTATTGCAAATGCATGGATAACTTAATGATGTTATGTTAACAGGTACATAAATGCATGCTACAAAAAATCATGTACTCTTAATATTTTCTAACACTTGCACGACTCATTCGTTCAAATAAAACTACTTTATACAGATTTAGACGCGTATATTTGTTTTAAATTTTGGCCCGACGTTTCGGAGACTGCAGTCACCATGGTCACGAGTGCGACTGAGTCTCACAAATGACCATGGTGACTGTGAAATTTAAAAAAATTGGTCAAGTACGAGTCGGACTCGCGCACGAAGGGTTCCGTATCATTATCTATGCAACATAAGGCAACGTTATTAGTATCGAGCAAGAAACTGTAAAAAAATCATGTTTGTTGTATGGGAGCCCCCCTTAAATATTTATTTTATTTTATTTTTAGTATTTGTTGTTATAGCGGCAATAGAAATACATCATCTGTGAAAATTTCAACTGTCTAGCTATCACCGTTCTTGAGATACAGCCTGGTGACAGACGGACGGACGGACGGACGGACAGCGAAGTCTCAGTAATAGGGTCCCGTTTTTACCCTTTGGGTACGAAACCCTAACAAATATACGCATCTAAATCCGTAAAAAGTAGTCATGTACTCTTAATTAAACAGGACGAAAATTGCCACAGAGATGGATTATAATCTCTCTAATAAACTGTCTCTTAAGATACAGGTTATTCTAGTTTAAGAGACAGAGTTTATAATTCTTGTAACTGCAGAATTGTATAAAATTGTAAAAGTGCATATTATTTGTAATTTTTTATTTAAATAAATAAATTTGAAAATCAAAATTTTCGCCAAATTGGATGAAACTGACAAAAAAAGCGCATCATAGCAAGATATGTGTTAGTCTTTATAGTTTTTTTAGTCTCTGCATACCACGACGGGTAAAAGGCGTGACGGTAAGATTATAACTGCCTACTTCACTTTAATAAACTGCCACTCCAACTCATAAACGCCAACAGAGTTGTTGTTCTTCTCGTCATAATCAGCCCATTCCTTTTCAGATAAATCTACATCTTCAAATGTCTTGCCTGTAGAAAAGAACTACATTAGCTAAAAAGCTGTAATAAAATGACAATTATAGCTAGCTAGGCAAAGTACAAATTGGACTTGCGACAAGTTTCCGTTAATTATGTATCATCTGGGTGTTTCTATGTATTATAAATAAATAAGACAAGTAGTTTGTATAATATCTATATAGTAGTAATAATGATAATAATAAATAATAATGGACATTACACACGCCAGAATACGGATAGAATACATATACTACTTTTCTTTTGTAAATACATACTTATAATACATAGAAAATACCTATATGCAGTACAAACATTTGTATGTGTTTGACTATTAAAAATATCACACAAATGATTGTCCCAAACAGGAATCAAACCTGCGACCACCACAAGGCCCGTTAATTTTGTAGAAAATGTGTAATACTAACCATCATCTTCAGCTACAGCTATCCAACCAGATTTAGGCTCAAAGTCAATAGGTTCAACACCTCGGCAATCAAATATTACTAATGTTTTGAATTTTCCAATATCATTGTTTGTAAATTCACCTAAAAACAGAATAGACTAGATACTAGATACTAACAAGATTCAAATAAAACTACGTATATCAAAACTAAAATATTGTTAACAAAAATTACAGGAATGTCTTTTAGGTACATGATATAATCTTTTTGGAAACTTTATATGGTGATGTGTCATCACCTCATTTCTTTCCCAAGGACAGCTAAAGAACAATATTAACAGAAAACATCTTGAACACATTAACTATAAAGGCTTGGCAAAATTGTATAATACAAAACCTATTAACTAAAACAAAAAAAGACGAATATGAACGCCCCTCTAAGGCAAGCTCACTGTTTAAATAAGTAACTGTATGAAGAATATTTAGGGTTACAATGAAAGGTCAAACCCGGCTGTTACGAGGTTATTGTTAATATTCATGTAAAAAAAACATGAATACATCTTACCGTTTGAACCTTCGATAACATCGATGCTGTTTTCCCTCGAACACAATTTGCACTTAATTATTAAGTTAGTCTCCGATCTATTATGTTTTTGTGGTACTTTTTCAGCTTCTGTGAGATCATGAAACTTTTCTGTAGATTCGCCACAACTACCGCACTTCAATTTCAAAAACCACTGACAGTATGGGTGGTTTGTATACAACTTCTCTATACATTCTAGCGTCGCTTTAATTTGTAGTGCAATTTTAACCATTTTTTTATGTATTTATGTTCCTAATTAATAAAATTGAATAAAAATCCAGAACCACCGAGTGGACCATATCACGTTAAACTTAAATGTCAAATCTGTCAATGTCACACAATGTCATTGTCACTTCTAGCACAGACTAATAAAAGATAACAGAATATCTTTCTGGAAATATAAATCAATCAGAATCGATACAAATAATGCAAAAATATCGTAATCAATCATATCGTCCAAAACGCATGAAACTAAGATGTTTATGTACACACAAACGTGTAATACGTATCCTAAAAATTCCTTGATTATTAAGTTTTTTCTTGACTCCAAGCCTGCTAATAAAGCTGCAACTTGGCTATAATTCCCTATAACAGAACTCTATTGTTTCTGAAATTTATTGTTATTAAAATTTATTGCATTTTGACCATTTCGTGTATTTATAAGGCAAAATATTCGATAGACAGATAGACGGACAACCAGCTGGAAAGTATCTTTTTATTGCCATGTTTACTATAATAAAAAACAATAGGTACATACAGTTTATGATTTTATTGAATATATTACATTTCCGATCACAATTAGTTGAATAGATACAAGCACTTTCAATAAATCTATAGTGACTATGGTTGCTTTCCAATTGATACAAAAAGTGACGCAGTGTAACGCAGTGCTCGCTATAGCGCTTTCCATCAACGACACTGTTGAACACAGCCGTACACTGTTCGACACTCGAAAAAGTGGTGTTTGACAGATGCTTAGCAAGAATTACCAACAATTATGAGGAGAATTATTTTCTCTACCTATGAGTTTTAATTATTTAGATTGGTAGATTCGATTCGATTTACGGTAGATTCTAGTAGTATTATTTGAGATTATTAAATTGAGCTTGTCTGTTACTGCTAATTAAAATTTAATAAAAATCTTCAAATATAAATATTTGCACTATTAAAGTGAGCCCTGATAATGTAGCGAAACATGGTTGCTTTATAAATAAAAGTGAGATATTTATAGATGATGATAACAATTTCTTCTACGACGGTAATAATAAGTTTTTTGTGTGCACTCTAGTGTTATTTTGAGACAACTAACTGTTTCATTTAAACTTTTACACAGTGTTTGGCAGTGTTTCACAATGTAACGCAGAGTCCCTCTGTGTTAACTAAATGGAAAGCAACCTATAGTATTGTTCTATGGGCACTCATTCATGAAGCCAAGGAAGTATGTTTAGATCGTAGCAGATGATGCTCTACAGTCTCTGCCTACCCCCATGGGTAAAACAAGGTGTGTGTGTGTCATTCTATTTACAATCTAACTCTTTGCTAACGGTACAATCTTGATGTTGTTGCCTTGTGAATCTGTGTGTAATGTTAATCCCATTTCTTGTAATACTTCATTGTCTACAGGGCCTTGTAGAGTCACCTTTGATATAACATCCTGGAAAACAACTTTAAATTTATTAAACAACAACAACTAACAAAACTCGTAAGTTTTTGGTTAAAGAGCGCATTAAAATTCGTTTAGTATTTTTGGAGATTTTTGTTGCAAATTAGTGCATTTGATTGTCAAAATTTGAGTATTTCTTTACCTATTATTAAGTCCATATACAGTCCATAAGACCTTAAAGAACAAAACCCTGGCCATGCTCATGTCTATTGTGTAATTTAAACTAATCTTCTGAAGTCCTTTATTAATGTTATAAAGCTAAAGATTAGTAACCACTCACCTGATTCTCAGGACAGTTCTCACATAAGTTGCGCACCGCGAATATAACCCATTGCATAATTACTGTTTATATTATAAGGAATATATTAAGTGATGATATCAACTTATAAATAGGTCCTACATTGAATATATTTACTAGAGTCCGACCGTAACTGGTTTTTGATGATAATATTTACTCGGGACAATTAAAATCCATCAAAAAATCACACAAACAATAAAATAAAACAAAAACATACAGCTTAACATAATCCCGATAGATTTCCTTGCCCCAAGATTAACACAAAATATAGTAAACCTCAGAATTGCACCATCCATCTTGTCAGAAAATACTTTTAGTAAACTCGCCCATAACCTGTGGACCAATGACGCCAAATTTTGCGCAAAATCCTTTTCCAAGGATCATGTTTTAAGGGAAAGTTATTATGGATCCCATTACTGAGGTTTGGAGGTTTTTAATATTATTTTGTAGTAATAATAAAGGATACGTGGATTACGAGCGTCGATGTTACAACAGTCCAGTAGTACCGGAATCACCTCCAATTCACGGATCTGAAATTATATTACCAATATTTTAATATCTGCGGCCGTATTAACAGCTTTTATTTCCAGGCAGGTTACGTCGTGAATAAACTACTGCGGCCGTATTATGAGCTTTTATTTACAGGCAGTTTACGCCGTGAATGAACTGTCTGGCAAATTCGTATTATGAACAAAATTCTTAGTCAGTCAGTTCGCTAAACCTGTCATACATTAATATGTTTAAGGAGAAGGTACAACTAAAAGTTAAGGTACTAACTAAAAATTTTCAACTAAAAGTTTTATTTCTGCCATAATACCTAATTTAGCCATGCAGTTTACGGCCTGCCTGGAACTTGAATGATTTTAAAAAGCTCATAATACACCGGCTGGACGGATTTTAACAATTGTTTCGCCAAGAGAATGCTTCATTATTCCTGAGGCCTATTAAATAGGCCATTTTTAGGGTTCCGTACCCAAAGGGTAAAAACGGGACCCTATTACTGAGACTTCGCTGTCCGTCCGTCCGTCCGTCTGTCACCAGGCTGTATCTCAAGAACGGTGATAGCTAGACAGTTGAAATTTTCACAGATGATGTATTTCTATTGCCGCTATAACAACAAATACTAAAAATAAAATAAAATAAAGATTTAAGGGGGGCTCCCATACAACAAACATGATTTTTTTACCGTTTCTTGCTCGATACTAATAACGTTGCCTTATGTTGCATAGATAATGGTACGGAACCCTTCGTGCGCGAGTCCGACTCGCACTTGACCAATTTTATTTTTTTTACTAGAAAACATTACGTATCCCAGGATCCGGTAGTACTATATTTTTAGTAGCGATTCGAAGTTCCAGGTGTACAAATTTGCGGGATAGCTGGGTGACAAGTCTGCTATTCAATGTTGTCATAATGATCATTCAATGACGCCATTATGGTGCCATAATGGCGTTATTTGTGACAAAAATTTAAGAGTAGACTACCAAACTTGATAAAATTCGCCATTATGCAATCAGTTATTGCATTTGTTGATTGCATGTTAGCGAATTTTGCGACATTATGGCGTCATTGACTGATCATTGTGACAACATTGTATGGCAGACTTGGCACCCTGGTTGTATAAAAATTACCATTTTCTTATTCTCCTGATTCTTCCAGCACAAATTAGCTAATGTTCTGATGAGCGTTGCTTTGAATCCGAAGGCAACATGTCGTTCTACTGTTTCAACATTGGTCACTGTCTTCCTAGGAGTTGACATGTCTATGGCTCCTAACCTAAAGCCAATCATAAATATGTAATTAGTAGTAGTATAATCTATATCTCCGTGTGGTGACCGGATATTGCACAGAGATAACATCCTCTGTGAGAGACGGAAAACTCGAAAATAAACTCTGTGCCAACACGCCTGGTCAGCGCGTAGCAGTAGACCATAATCCCTCCCAAAGTGTAGGAGGCTCGTGCCCAACAGTGGGACGTAAATGGGCTGGAGAGAGAGTAGTATAATAATATAGTGCGAAGATTCTACTTAAATCTTTTAAAAGAAATTTTAATTTTACCATATACTACGCCTTCAATCTCGGAAACATGTAATTATAACCTGGCTAAATTGTACTTCATGGTGTAAAAAGATATAGTATTCTTAATCCAAGTGACATAGCAAACTACAAAGTCATTTACCGAGTGAGTTATGTAACCAGTGACACTCTATTTGGTAATTCTGTGTTAATAGGAAAATATGGAATAATCGTAACTGGCAAAAGACACTAGATGTCCAAATTAACTTTAAATCGATCTTCCCAAAAATACGCGAATTAATGACCCTAAAAAATAGACTTAACTCTATTTTCTATGGAACCTACCTCGTCTTCTGAGCTTCAGGCGAATCAATTTTCACTGACGGTACCTTACTAACATTATTCTCTTCGGAAATTTTCACTTCTCTTGCTGCTTCACTTTTCGCATTAGAATCATTACGAGTTTTCTCCGAAGATATACCAAGAATCTTTTGCAATTGTTCACTCAAATCGAAATCCGTAGAAAGATTTTGACTTCGTTTCACTTCTTTTGGCGTATCTGGCGATTGCTTTTGTGACTCATTCTCGGGCAGAATATCAGCTAAAGGTGGAGAAATTTCACTTGGAGATGCTTTCACTTCACACTTCAATTCATCTTTCGTTACGTGGATTTCTGTTGGAGGATCATTTGGGGAACTATCTTGAGATTCTGTCCTACTTGTTGGCTGCAACTCGAGTCTTGGCTGAAGACCTACTGGAATAACTTCCGCAATCGTATTCATACTCCCATTTGGAGATGAAGAATCTATTATCAAAGGCGGTTCCGTGTCATCACCTATATCAATTTTATGTTCTAAGCTTATCCTTCTAGTAGGTAAAGATATTCGTTCATCAACTTTAGGAACAGAACTGCTTCTTTTATAAGCAATTTTAGCTAAATCTGGTTCAATTTTTATGGAATTACTTCGACCGTTTTTAATATCTGGTTCGGTAAATTGTAAAGGTTGCATGTTTTCAATTGATTCTAATTTGTCTATATACGATGGGTTTTCATTGCATTCGAAAAATTGCTCACTTGATTCTGATTCAGTACATTCTGATGTAGTTTCATTGCAAGATAACATGTTGTCGGCCGAGTCATTTTTAGTTAAAGGGTCTGTAATGGTCATGAATAAAAATCGTTAATATTATATACCACCTGGGGGCCAAGTCTGCTAATTCTGCTATTACAATCATATTACAATGTTGTTACAATGGTCAGTCACTGACGCCATTGTGGTGCCATAATGGGGTCATTAATACGAGAAAAAAATTAATAGCAGACTACCAAATTTGGTAAAATTTCGCCATTATGACACCAAATTCGATTTTTTCGCCATTGTGGCATCATATGTGACAAAAAATCAAGTTTTGTGTCATTATGACACAATAATGGTGCCATAATAGCGGAATTTTATCAAATTTGATAGTCTACTATTACTTTTTTGTCATTTTGACGCCATAATGGCGTCAGTGACCGACCATTATGACAACATTGTAATATGATTGTAATAGCAGAATTAGCAGAGAGAGATTGGTTACATTAATTTAGACAATATTGTTACGAACACACAAAGCACAAAGGAGCTAGCGCTATCTAGCAGCAACTAGTAAAACCAATTAAAGAACCGAACAGAGTGAAACCCCTATTAGATACTAGATGGCGTTAGAGGAACTACCGTACATGCGCGAAGTTTCCAGAAACATTCGTTCCGGGCGATCACGTTCGCGCACAGTCGGGAACATTCTGGAATGGTCTGGAACTCGTCTCGGCGCATATAAATAGCGGCAGGGAGGCGAGCCCGGGCAGATCTTATGACGTTTTATGAGAGTTTAACAAACTGTTTTCTCGCTTATATAAAATAATAATGGCCGAGTTTATAATGCCAGAAAAAAGTATAATTGCATACTTACTTTCGCCTACGACACTGGCTGGAGTAATATTCTCATCATTAATAAGAGTTTTTCCCGTAGCAGCGTACAATTTGTTTATGGAAGAGAAGAAATTCTCACTTTCTTTACCAAGTTTATGTATAGCCCGCAGAAGAACTGCAATAGTAAATATGTTAACTGTACATAAATATATACCGCAATAAGCTGAGCACTCTATTATATACTACGAGGACTTATATTAAGACATTAAGATGTTGGATTGAAATAAGCATGTGCAGACAATAGGCCAAATGACAATCGACACATCCGTAGACTGTCATTTGGCGTAAAAAGCACCCATTCACATTCTCACTGATTGCCTTTCAGTGATGCATATGCGATTCTCCTCTCTGGGCAATTATACCATGCACCCAGAAGAGACCAAACTTCACGGAGCCAAAAGATCCTGGAGTTCTTTATGGGAACAGGTTTGGACCGAGAACTGTAGAAAGTGGCGATCACAATAGATCAATCTGGTCGCAATGATACTAGGCGTAATGTAGCCTGAATAGCCGCTAAGCATAAAAAAAAGATGTTGGATCGCCAGCGATCGGATAGTGAATGTCGACTCTAAGGGTACCAATCGGTTTCTAGCGACACGCGTTACGCAAACCACTCTAATTTTCTATTGAAACTACCATCCGATTCTTCAGCATACGACCGAGACCCTTATATAAAATTTGTGTGGCAAAACGTGGTGAAGGTATTACTTTTAGCGCGACAACGTTATTGTATAGCATCTTCTAACAGTTTGCCGTTGCGACCGATTTAAATATTAAAATGGTATCATCTGTTGGCACCTAGCCTTCTTGCAGCCACCTAGTATTCTTTACATAATACAATTGGGCTGAAAATGATGACGCGACTTTTATATACGACGCGACTATAATTTTATTTACTAAAGTAATTTATTAATTTTGCAATTGACATGCTATGCTTTTACTTAATAAATCAAATTGTAGTGGAAAAAGTGATCACCGCAAGCAGGACTTGAACCCACGACCTCGGAATACCGTTCCGTAGCTCTGCCAACTGAGCTTATTGCGGTCGTGCTAACAGTAACCAATTAGACCACCACAATCGTCACTCGATTCAGCAGCCCAATTGTATATAATTATGAATCCTGTTTGTTCAATTGTCCCGGTCCCATAAACAGCAAGTGCCAATGAAAATAGATTATTAAGGAGCAAAATCTGGGACGCCAACCATAAGGTAAATAATTATAAATAGCAATTGCTGATAGGAGGAAGTATTGGACAAATTAAATATTTTAACAATAATTGCTATCCTATTATTGTTATTGCCAATGTCCTTCAAAAGGGTCAAATGCACTTACAACCATTGAGCGTAAGTGTAACTAGACGTATGAGTGTAAATAAAACCAAAGAAGTGTGTTCAGATTGTAGCAAATCTACACTCTATAGTCTCTGACTACCTACATGGGAAAAGGCGTAATGGCATGATGATGATAACTATCTGAATACTTACAAGCACAATTAATAAACAATGAACTATCAGTCTGCAAGCAGTCCATATAGGCATCCATACTTGATGCTGTAGCTATAATTTCCAATAAAAACACAACCTCTTGCGGTTCTACATTGTTAACATATTTGTCAACCGTCTTCAATATGCAATCTGATTTACTTTTAAACTCATGTGCCATAAACTTCACAAAATTCACAGATACATTAATATCTTGAGACTCTGTGGACATTAAAATATTGTATGCTAAATTTAAAACCAGCATTCTACATTCCGGTTCTAATTTCGAATATAATTTCTCCAAATATGTATTCTCAACACCAATTAAATATTCTATAATCAAATGTGGGTACTCAGTGTTGCCATTACTATACATGTAGGCTAAAGAATTCAAAAGTGATACATCATCTGGCAACACATTTGGTTGCCCTAATAATATGTTGTAAATTATCATTGCAGCTGATGTTGCAATTTTATCGTTCTGATCAACTAAACTGTTTAAAATAGTAGCATCAAATTTATTCCATATCATTATTTGATTAAATGGGTTATTGACGACTAGATTCCCTAAAGTTTGCATAAGTACTGTCATACATGATTCAAATTTCTTTTGTAGCTCCTCATTAACAAACTCAACACTTGGATGTTGGTATTCTGTGGCTAATATTAACATAGAATCTAATATAGAAAGTTCTTTTGATATATATGTTTGCATTTTAGTCCCAGCAGCAGCACAGGAACGGACAAGACGTAAGCATTGTTCAGCAACAGCTAGTGTACTTCTGTTATATGACGCCTGTTCTACGTCAAGCCTCATTATATGTAATACCTCAGCTATAAGCCTTAGTGTATATTCTGATGCCTTTTTCCTGTAAAAAGATTTGCCATTAAATGACTTAATTTTTTTTATATGCTAACCTAGGAACAGCCAGTGTTTAGTAATGGAAAAGAAATTTAAATCTTTAGTTTCTGTCTCTGAAAAAAAAGGCTTTTACAGTCATGTTTCAGCACAATTTTCATTTTGGAGAGAGGAGTTAGGAACCACATTATCATACTCCTAACTACAACCATAAAACAAATGTATTATAAGCATGTTTCAACAAAATAATTACTTATGTATTTTAATACCTAATGTCAAACCTAAACTATCACTTACCTGCAGAACCCACTTAAAAGGCAAACTCTAACACCCGTATTCACAAACAATATTTACTTAAGTAAGTACTTAAGTGTTGATGCACTGTGCAAAGGGTAACACTTCTCAGTGCGTTACGTTCATCGAGCCTTTGTATTCATAGACCAAACTTAGCTATGCGTTCAATTTAACAAACGCATTGTGCGCTTCACCACTTAAGTATTGATATTGAAATGATTTTGCTACCTCTGTGCGTCCATGCCTACTATGAGACCTCACAGTAACGTTTGTGAATACGGCTGTAAGTACATTGTGTTGTATTCGCAAGACGGCATAATATCTTAATAATATTCAGTTACTCTGATCAGTTTCTTTTAAAATCAGTCAACTACGACTACCAGACATAGGAGGCAAAGGAACAGGTTAGCCTAGACATTTTTAAGAGATTACTGATACTAGAAAAGTTAGTGCGGCATAGTTTTCGTTACTTACGGCCGCAAACGTCCAGTCTCAGCGTCTCTAGAAAGTTGAGCCTCAGCTTTTAACATTTCTTCCACAGCATCCCATTCCCCCGTTTCTAATTGGAAATTAATTAATTTGGCATCTAATAATATCTCCTCAGCAAACCACACGCTTTTATCTCGAGACATTTTATAAGAAATTTACGTAGATATGTAGTAAACAAGAATAGATTTAATTTAAATAAATAAAAAAATAATACATTAAAAACAAGAACCAAGTAGCGCAGTTCGCCATACAGATTAATAAAAATAAGACTAGGGAGGGAGGAATGGCATTGAAATTATTTGAGATATCAATCTGAATTGCAATATTGCAATTTTTAATTTTTGCCGATTTCTTGGCATAGAAAAGCGAAAAAGTTGTAATGACTATAACGATTTAAACAATATTTTTATACTATTTATTATTTATTTGTTCTTTTTACGCAGTATTGTATTTAAAGCAAAACGAATTATTCATTAAATTAATCAATTCATTAAATGAATTCATCGCGTCAGTTAACGTTAGAATCGATTCAGCCTAGTTTAAATTCATCCGTTCTAATTGTTTGATTGATTGATTCTACAACACCACTAACCTATACAAGTTAGTCTGTGATTGCCACAGTATATTAAAAATATTAAAATATATGCTGCCATTATAAAAATAAACTACCATGGATATAGTAAGAAATGTTAAAAGTGTAACTTACAAAAC
This sequence comes from Orgyia antiqua, assembly GCA_916999025.1. Taxonomy (NCBI): domain Eukaryota; kingdom Metazoa; phylum Arthropoda; class Insecta; order Lepidoptera; family Erebidae; genus Orgyia; species Orgyia antiqua. Next base: position 12,843,831 of record OU779873.1, on the reverse strand, counting down.
TGCCGAGTCAGCCCCATATCGCGAGTCATGGTTAAGCCTACGCCTAAGGCACAATACTATGGCCCGATAAGGGTAAGAAGGAACATCATGGGGTTTGATTGGTAGTCCAGTTCCCTTTGGGCTGGGAGTCCCACACGAATCCCGAAGATTGCTCTGCAATAGAATTACTATGAACGTAGTCATTACGTATGTATGGACACAGTCATCTCTTAGTATGAGTGCGAGCGAAGTGTGCGAAGTGATCAATGAAATTGCGTTAAGTGTACGTGTCAAAGCTGTCAAAGCAAACAGTGGTGTAACGGCTTCTGTTGATTTAATACTATAAGAGTGTATCACTGTAATTAGGTACTTTTTAATAAATATGCTTTATTAGTCTTTTTCGTGTCTATGGGAATTTATGATTGTGCGTACGTAACGGAATATTTGAATCAATTTCATCAATCAAGTAAATATATAATAATGGACAGTGTCTAGTGGCCTTATGGATGTTTCCTATCATTTTCAAGTCCTGACACGTTTGTGAGATTTTAAAGTCTCTGCCTACCTTCCTGGGAAAAAGCGTGATGGTATATTATTTGACGTGATGGTATGCTGTTTCTATGATTCTTTTGTTATATTTAAACTGAGACTTGTTAAAATAATTTTTGGATAGATGAAGCTTTAATTAGCAACGCTAAAAGGTGATATAGAATTTGTGTCGTATTAATTTTCAGAAAACAAATTATAAACACAGCATGTCGACATAATAAGTGCGCATGAATATTTGTTTGTACGATACTTATTTAGCATACCAAGTGGGTTAAGAAATTAATGAATTTGGTAGTAAAAAAATATACGGAGCTGTACACCCTTTGCCGCTACTCGCTTGCTCCCGCCCGCCCCCGCTTCATTGTCCGGTCGAACGAAAGAAGAAACGGCAAGAATGGCATTTGTGTGTGAAATTGTATCAGTTTTTATGTGAATAACTGCTTAATTGTCTGAGCAGCAAGTGCACTCTTCGACCTTGCAATACGTTTGTGTGATTATTGTATTACAGTGTTATAATATGTGTCGTTTTGAAACATTTATGTGTTGAAATATTTTTGAGTGACTGCTCGGGGTGGTATCCCGTGGATTTTGTTTCATTGTGCTGTGCAATAATGATCTGAGTTCCCGCTAACATCGTTGGAATTTAAAACATTCGGTGAGTCATCCACGTTTTGAGATTTAAAGTTGTATTTATGGAAATCGCATAGGAATGTGCATTTGGAGACTTCTAAAAATATCTAAAGACGTGCACTACAACGATATTCTATTTGTGAAGAAAGCTTTAGGCAACCGAACAGTTCGTGTTTTCTTTTAACTTTGTTATGTACGTATGTAACTTTTAACTTTGTTATGTATTGCTAACAGTTTTATTTTACTGCAATCAATTTTTCTATTTGTTATACTCTCGGATAACCCAAACATATCTAAAAGACAGTCGTTTCAACACATATATTTGTAGTAGTTTTTGATAAGTAGCTCCTAAATATCATAAAAGCTTATTTAAATAACTAGTATCAGTATATTTATAAGATAATGAATACTGGAAATACCAGACCATGACAGCCTAAAGATGTACGGTCTTATTTATAATGACTTATCGGAGGTTTAAACGGAGATTTTATCAGAGAGATAATAAATTTTTTAGAGTAAAAAGACTATTACGAAATAAGACAATTTTCGCGAACCTATTTTAGCGAACTTTTAAACCTCCGATAAGTCATTATGAATAAGACCAGTAGGGTATAGATGAGCTTTTAAGTGTTAAGTCTACACAACTGATAGCAGCTATAGGTCATATGAAACATCATTATTCTATGAAGTATGATTTAACCAAGCTAAAGTTACTTATCCTCCATTTTAAACTTCAATCCACCATCAGGTATATATTTGTGCCTAGGCTACTTTTACTTAATTTGTTAAAATACAAAGAAATTCTTTAGAATTTTTTTCTAAAGAACCAATAAGCAATTAATTCCAAAATATGATTGTACTATTATATCAAAGATAACATAATTATATAGATTGTAAAATATATATATACACCGTCAAAATAGTATGGCATTCCTTCCTTCTTCCAGCCCATTTAACGTCTCACTGCTAGGTACGGGCCTCCTCCATTTTAAGAGGGATTACAGTCTACTGTGTTGTGCTGTCAAAGTGTGTTGGTTTATTTTTTTCGAGTTTTCTGTCTCCCAAAGGATGTTATCTGTGTACAATAGCCCGTAACTGGCTAAGGTGATGACACTTGTATTTTTAAACCGTCATATCACACAGACAAGTAAAGCATTAACAATTCTTAATCCACTTCATAAAAACATAAAACAAAACAACATTCATTGCCTAGTTGTTTCATGTGGATTCTTCCTGGAGAAGTCACCCTTAAACCTAGCCTGACCTATAAAATGTAATTGAGTAGCTAATTTTCACCCAGGTCTAAACCTTAACAAAACAAAACACCAAACCTTAACGAAATAACCAAAAAAGACTGTCTTCACATCTGAATAACATTTACTTAACATCAGGTGAAGTGTAGTCATTTGCTAACCCAAGCTATAATAAAATGGCTTTTTGTATAATTTGTTAGAAATATGTCTCCCTCCGTGTGATGATGGATTAAGAATACATGCACACGAAGTTGCAGACAACTATAGTTTAAAATAAACAAGAAAACGTTGCAATTCTTACATTCAATGGTTAGTACAAAGTATTCAACAGGTGTATTTCTTGGAAACGAGCCATTGTTGTACATATTGCTGAAACTGTAATCAATCAGTTTACATCATTTGGTACTTACACAATCAATGCAAGATTATATTCTTCAAAAATTCTTTTAAGGGTTCCGTACCAAGGCTATAATGGAACCCTATTACTTAGTCTTACTTGTCCGTATTCTGGTACACATAACATAATAGAACTATAGCTTAATTTGAAACCAGAGGATGTTGTATGTAATGTCCATGACTACTTAGTCAAAGTTTACATTAAAATTGAATTTTTTATTTATTTTTTCATTTTACTTTTTCTTTTTTGTATCTAGCCATGCTTTTTGATTTTGTACAAGCATTTTAGATCTGCTTCTAAATAAATTATGTTGTTTTAGTGCCCCGACCGGCATGGATGAAGGTCTTCTGAACGATCTACTCGAGTGCTCCGTGTGTCTGGAGCGACTCGATACCTCGTCGCGTGTGCTGCCCTGCCAGCACACATTCTGCCTCAAGTGCTTAAAGGTAAGTCTTGTAATTAGCTGTGCCCATTTGTTTCACTGGCGTACATACTATAACTGCCGTCGCCTTAAATGACATAGGGATATAAATATTGATTATGACCAGTTCTCAAGACGGTCAAGTACGAGTTTGACTCGAACGCGAAAGATTCCTTACCGTTATTATCATAATATATTCGTCATATTCCCGACCCCAAATAACGGGCTAAGGGTAAGAGAATGATGATAAGCATTTCTTGGTCTAGCTAGACTAACAAATGCTTATCCTTATTCTCTTACCCTTAAATCACGTCTGGTGACAGACGAACGGACGGATGGAGAGTAATAGGGCCCTGTTTTACCTTTCGGTAGGGAATCCTAAAAATCGATTGAACTACTATGGAGAATTTTGGTGTTGATGCGCGCCCTGATTGTCGCAGAAGAAACCGGCTTCTTAAAAGCAAATTCATTTGAAGACACAGTTTTTAATTAAAATCGATCACGAAACTTAGAGGCAATCACATAGATACCTAAAGACCATAATACATAGATCTATAGAACAATTCTATCAACAATTTAGTTACATAATTTTTAGGTTTCTGTTGGTAAATCAAATTACGCAAATTATCTAATATATAAAATTCACGTGTCACAGTGTTAGTTACCGTACTCCTCCGAAACGGCTTGACCGATTTTTATGAAATTTTACATTCATATTCAGTAGGTCTGAGAATCGGCCAACATCTATTTTTCAAATCTTTTTTTTTTTTAGTACGGCAATACAACGTTTCCCGGGTCAACTAGTTATCTATAATATTGTATTAAGTTTCGTTCTTGTGTGACAAATATTTGACTAGTAATATTAATACCGGTTCGTGAACAGCGCACGATATACAAACATAACGCCGCTAATTCACGAAACTAGTGTTGTAACATTTACGTTATCGTAATGGTGTAATTATACTGAGTTTAGCATGTTTGTGACAAATAGTTACTTTTCGTTTTCGATCGTTTTTTATTCGATTTCAATTCTATTCACTGCTATATTATACAAAAAAATTAGTTTTTTCATGATAATCAAGTTACGTTGACTACCTCGTATGTGTAGCTGAGTCGCCGTCACCTGAGGACCTGCCCCGCTTAAAGTGACGGACCTCTCACCAAGTGTTGGTGAGAGAGGACACACGCGATGGAAGGGCTCAATGTCCCTCCCTCTCACTGATTCGATTCTTGAGTAATCGCCGGGTCATGATCAGGCTCAAGGAATTATACCATAACCCGGTAAAGGCGAGGTGGAATATTTTGGGGGTCTCGTAAGTAGTCCGGCATCCTTAATCCTTAAGCCGGCAGTCCCACACGGGGCCTGAAGGTAAAAATCACCTCGTTGGAGGTTGGAGTGCTCCGCCGCCACCTTTCGAGATAAATCAATCCTATCCAAAAAGTAAAATTATATTATTAGAGGTGGATGCATTTAAAAAGAACTATTGTTATCCAATAAAACTGGAATTTGTTCACAATTGGACTGTGATAGGCGGAGTGATTGAATATTATACGGCTGAACAAATATTAATTGTAAAGCCGCTAGCCGGTTTGATTTGGTTCCACATTAGGGTAAATAGTTTCAAATTTTCTAGTCACGATTTATTCACATGATGGTTTCAAATTGATTTTTGTGAATCATATTTCATTAGACTTTCGGATTTGTTGTCATGTTGATTTAGTCCTATATTTTAATGTTATGCACGTTTGTCGTATACTTTTTATTGAACTAATAGGGATGTTGACTCATGTAACAAATTCATGTAAAATTATGTTTTATAGATTGAAGACAGTATTTAGATACCTAAAATATCGTTTTGAGAGTTTAATATCTTGTTAAAATGAAATAAAAATTGGTCAAGTGCGAGTCGGACTCGCGCACGAAGGGTTCCGTACCATTATCTATGCAACATAAGGCAACGTTATTAGTATCGAGCAAGAAACGGTAAAAAAATCATGTTTGTTGTATGGGAGCCCCCCTTAAATATTTATTTTATTTTATTTTTAGTATTTGTTGTTATAGCGGCAATAAAAATACATCATCTGTGAAAATTTCAACTCTCTAGCTATCACCGTTCTTGAGATACAGCCTGGTGACAGACGGACGGACGGACGGACAGCGAAGTCTCAGTAATAGGGTCCCGTTTTTACCCTTTGGGTACGGAACCCTAAAAATGAATTTAAATTGCATTATTTTGTACACATTATCACGTGATTGCGAACACCAATCGGGCGCGGTGCCGTAGATACCCTGAATAGCCAAGGATGTCGGAATTGAAATCTAGAATATATCGATACACCCTTAGACCAATATGGGAAATTCATCAATTTTCTGTCTATTTTATAATAATTTATCAGTGGAAATTGGATTATATTTTACACAACGCCCTTGGTCCGAAATTAAGCTATACTTCCTTGCTTTTGTATACCAGAATACGGTTATATTATGTTCGAAAGTATATGTACTCATATACTTTTTTAAGACAGTGCAAATATTTATAAAACAATTTTTATTGAATACTGATTATAAAAGAAGTTAGATCTATTATTTTATAAAAGAATACAATCTAAATTAATCGATAAAAATACCGATCTTTTTTCTAAGTGGACACCCCTACTATCAGGCCTCTGACGTCATTGCCGTCACTTGACAGCTTGGAGCGTTAAAACGGGAATTTTTAAAATAATGTTTATTTTCGCTATTTTATACTGAAAATATGTATTTAAAAAAAAAGTATATTGTCATGGTGTTCAAGTAAGAGCTATCTACAAAATAAAAGCAATTCCAAAAAATTGTCAACATCCCTATTCAATTGCTATCACGTCTTTTTTCATTTCTGAAATTTAGCTTTATTTTTTCCTGTCCTTGAACTGTGACTGGGAATAGGTGTGTTTTGCAGTGGATTACACCCTCAAAATATTTTGTTATTACCACAAAAGATGACTAAAATAGCGAAAAGTTCATTTTCTAGGATCCTGTGGTAGGAACAAACGTTCTTGACATTTTTGTAAGTAATTTATGGTTGCTACAAAATATTTGCTAAATTATAAAATTTCTGGCTTTACATCCTACTGGCCAATTCCCGCTATTTCGAGCGCGTGGAATTTGGAATCTCCTTTTTCGTTATTCATCAATTTTCTGCTCTCATTTCAATGTTAGCCTTAGGGTTATATTAATTTACAGATGTTTCCTTTGGAAATTTTATTGTTTATCTTTGCTATCTAAAACGAAATGATTTTTATCATATCTATATTTTGCTTATCTTTATTATATCTGCCGACACGTAATATAATAATAAGAGAAAGTAACTGTTTGAAATTATGTATGTTTTAGAAATCTATGTACATAGATTTCTAGCTAGATAGGCATGAAATGTCTACTTACAAAAATAATAAAAACTTAAAAATCTAACAAGACACTTCGGTAATTCTGAAGTTTGTATGGTCCTTGTAATTGTTATATGGGGATTGTTCATTATTTTTGACCTACTGTTTTTATATTCTTTTCAGAAAATATAGACTATTTTAAGCAACAAATTTCAATGAAATATTCACTATACAGAATTTTTAAAAAATTCTTGAAGATATTACTTTAAATGTTGTGACGTCATCGTTTTACGCAATCTGTGTATAGACTTTTCTTGATAGACTTAATACAGAATGCACTTTATCTTTTCAAAGTTGACAAGTTGATATAATAGACCAATTTCAACTCCACTTCAGAGTAGTATATCCCTAAAAACGTCTTAATATTTTAAGTCCTTCATTTCAAGGGCAAATAGAGATCATTTGCTTTTTTGGAAAAATAATCGTTAATATAGCAAATTTTCCGAAAAAAACTAATGGACCATGATCAGAAACTCTATTCCCCGAAATGATTTTCGAATTAAGAGTTTTAAAAAAATATGTACAATGCCCATTGTAATGTAAATATTATTACATAGATAACAGATTTTTAAATAAATACAATAATGATACATTATACATACTTACTAACATATTAAGCTATTATTGCCAATAGTTAAATTACTACATACGAGGCAAAAATCAAGACCCCATTTAAGTCATGTTGAAAAAAAACATACTCCTTAAAACATGATCTTGAGATAGACTAATAGCTAAAGGGACGTCATATAAAATATCCATTAATGTTTACTTAACCGTGAATGTGGACTTTTAAGTACCATAGTCATTTAGGCTTCGTATAAAATGAGGGCAGTGAAATATACACCTGCAGTAGTGAAACACGCCTCACGGGTGCATTGTTTGCTAAAGACGAATATAAACCATTGTTTGTATCCTACTAAGTTTGTACTTGTCGTATTTAGTAATGAGAAAAATGTTTGCCATACGATATTTACGTGGTATTGCAACTATCAAAAGCTTGATGAAAAGTGAACTGTTGGTACCAAGTAACTAGTTATAATATAATGTTGTCGAAAAGTTGTGTTCTATGGTCGTCTCGTGGCTTCGATTCCCATACAAGACAATAATAAATATTTTTTAAATAAAAAGATAGGTACATACCATTTATCTTTACTTGTAAACAAAGTCGTTATTTTTGTTTGTATGTCCTTATGTGTAAGCTTATATCTTCAAAACTGCGCAACGGATTTTCATGCGGTTTTTTTAATAGATACGAGTGGTTCAAAATGTTTTTTGTATGATTTGCTAATGTTTGGTTTCTAAATTCCATGCGTAGGAAGTTGCGGATAATAGCTAGTTTACTAAAAGGAAATTCCGTCATCATACTGTTACGTCTTCTTCCCATTGAGGTAGGTAGAGCTATAGTCTGAGCGCCCGCCATCGTCATCTGTTACGGTCTCAGAACACTTCCTTGACTTCATTTACACTCATACATCTGGTCATACGTGCACGATGATTGTAAACGCTATACAGTGCTATAACCGTAAGATGGTATTCATAGCACAATCATTGTGATTAATTTAGAACTGAAGGACGTAGTGTGAAATTTTCACATGTACAGAATTTTGAGTCTTTAGTGACGCTTTGTTTGTAAGTTTTATCTGTGTTGGATAGAGAATAAAAGCGATGTTGAATTACTATGCTAAAACATCCGTTCCTTGTTGTTCCCGTGATATCATGTACAACTGGTTATTGTCTATCTCTCACCTCATTCCGCTTGTTCCGCTCACATCCTGTATAGTCCCCTCCTCATAAATAAACACTCATCGCGAACACAAATCTAACGTAGAACCGGTAACTTTCGGTTTTTTGGTGTTTCGGTCAATTAAAATAGAAAGTAATGAACGATACCATCATAGGTCCTCTCCATATCGGAAGGTCTTTGGTATATTATTCTTCTATCCAAGGGATCTTCTATCTAGATAAGATGATATATTTCATCCTTAATGGTTATGGATAAACTAAGGAATGCTGCAAGAGATCTTTATTTTCCGCAAGTTGTATTTACGATGATATTTTCTAAGCTCATGCTTCTGTGTTTATTGTCTCTATGATTTACACAATGTAGCGCGGTTTTTGTTTTTACGTTGCAGTTAGATAACTAAGAAGTGTGGTAACTCTTTAGGGACTATCCTTTTTCGCGTAAACAGGGGTAAAAAAAGCTCGCATATTTCCCCCTCAAAGTGAGGTCCCCTCGGGCCAAGTTCCGTCCTAATCTGCAGCTTAACATGTGATAACGATGTACTGAAATAATTACTTAGCCATACTTCCTTTTCTATTCAACGAATGTGTTGTTTTCTTTAAATTTTTTACAATTTATCCATCACTCAAGTTTTTTAATACAATACCAGTATAGAATAATATAATTTCCGGACAGATAATGCTTGCTACGTACTAATTTGCTATCGGCAATGTCCTATATTTTAATGGAGTTAAAAATGGAGGAGGTTTTAAGTTTATTCCGATTATTACATGTGATATTGTACATAAAACGGATTTTATTTACCTGCGCTGGCTTGGTTCTTCAATCTAGGCACAGCAAATATGCTACAATGGCTGGCTCTTGAAAGTTTGCATGCTGCTTTGAAAGAACTATTGGACATTCAATCCTATAAATGGTGAATCCGTGTTAAGTGGACGAGATTTTGTATTGTATTTGTTTTTGTTGCTGTTTTCTAGCGATCAAAGTTTCCTACAAAAGCTAGCAACTATACGTATATGCGACATATATAAGTTCGATCGTTTGTACAATTAGGCCGACGTATCACTGCTCTTAAACTAACTCAACTACTAATGGTTACAAATTGGACACGAGAGCGCTCTCAGCGAGCAGATTACTAAGTTTTCAGTTTGCGGACTTGCCCAAAACTGTCTGGACAAACTCGCAAACCGTATACGGATTACTTTGTTTTCTTTGATTGTAATAAGGGTGACAGTGTAAATATTTAGTTGTTTCACACGCCTATACGAATTTACAATCTTGTAAGGCTTCCGCTTATATTATTATATTCCGTATTCCGTATGTTCTTCATGATATGGCTCCCAACTACAACGGTGGCGACAGCCACAGCGACAAATATGCTTTAAGCGTTCACCTGCTGATAATTATACGTTTCAACACGTTAATGAAGCTGTACCATAAGGCTCACTGTTGTGCACGGGCTCTTTCAGTGTGCAACCCTGACCCTGACGTACAGTCAGCGTAGAAGACGAAATACAGGACGTATTTCCTCTACCACGTTGACACGGCGAGTTGGCATCGAGTTTAATTTTATCTTTTACGTCTGTTTGAATATTTTGTCTGGTTATTGGTATTATGTATCACTTAATATACCATACCCTTGTATTCTTAATTTGTTTTAGTTCAAGGATGTTTTTTCAGAAAAACATAAATTGGCTTAAAATGGACCAGTTCTTGCCTACAGTATTTCATCTTTCAGACACCTAGCCTTGTAGTTCCACTGTGCAATGTGTCAATCAGTCAGTCAATAGCGTTCTTTCTTTGTTGTTTTGGATTTCAAATACAGCATGTATGACGGGATAGCTTGCAATAGTAGTTACTAGTTGGATGCTATTAGATTATAGTTATATACCCGACCGTTTTAAATTGAATAAAAGGACCTTATGTCACAATTGGATATGGCGCCTACACATTTGCCCGGTTAAAATACCTATGTTATAAGATAATATTAAACTGAATAAAATTGTGGTTTTTACTGAATTTTATCATTACACTATTGAGAAAATACGTACGTCCTTATTAAATAAACCTGCTTTTTATGCTAAGGTTCGATACCTGTCGAAACTTTGGAAGTTGGTATTGGATGTCCTTTTCGAAATATTCTATTTTAGTATTAGTTACTTCATAGTAACTTATTATTAAATAAACCTGCTTTTTATGCTAAGGTTCGATACCTGTCGAAACTTTGGAAGTTGGTATTGGATGTCCTTTTCGAAATATTCTATTTTAGTATTAGTTACTATGAATTTCCGCCAAGTAAAGCCTAACACCATCAATTGTTTATATAACAGCGACGAGACTGTACATTTATTGCGGAATTTTATTAATCCGTCGAATTTAGGCTGTAGAATGGCTCTTATAAATAGACCTACATAAGTAGCTAGCTAAAAATAAAGTAATAAACAATATATTTATATACATTATAGTCTTGAATGTGAGACCTAATTTAGTCTCATTTAATCAGAGCGTATCTTTTAAAGTCTTTTTAGTAAGTGACAAGATATTTACTATTTTTAGGGTTCCGTACCCAAAGGGTAAAAACGGGACCCTATTACTGAGACTTCGCTGTCCGTCCGTCCGTCCGTCCGTCCGTCCGTCCGTCCGTCCGTCCGTCCGTCCGTCCGTCCGTCCGTCCGTCTGTCACCAGGCTGTATCTCAAGAACGGTGATAGCTAGAGAGTTGAAATTTTCACAGATGATGTATTTCTATTGCCGCTATAACAACAAATACTAAAAATAAAATAAAATAAATATTTAAGGGGGGCTCCCATACAACAAACATGATTTTTAGGGTTCCGTACCCAGTATCTCAAGAACGGTGATAGCTAGACAGTTGAAATTTTCACAGATGATGTATTTCTATTGCCGCTATAACAACAAATACTAAAAATAAAATAAATATTTAAGGGGGGCTCCTATACAACAAACATGATTTTTAGGGTTCCGTACGCAGTATCTCAAGAACGGTGATAGCTAGACAGTTGAAATTTTCACAGATGATGTATTTCTATTGCCGCTATAACAACACATACTAAAAATAAAATAAAATAAATATTTAAGGGGGGCTCCCATACAACAAACATGATTTTTTTACCGTTTCTTGCTCGATACTAATAACGTTGCCTTATGTTGCATAGATAATGGTACGGAACCCTTCGTGCGCGAGTCCGACTCGCACTTGACCCATTATTTTGCAATGTTAGTGTGGTGACGGATTAAGAATTCAAGTGTCACTACCCACTTTCCTTCCCAGGGTGCTGTAAAACCCAGGTAAGGAATATTGTACACAGATAACATCCCTGTGAGAGACGAAATCTCGAAAATATACACGCCAGGTCAGCGCGGCACATTAGACCATCATTCTGTCTTACTCGTGTTGTATATCTGCCCGTCAAACATTTTTCACGGGAATGTTTTTAAGGTATCAATTATAATATGTAGTTGTATTCAGCTCGGTCTGCACGAAACCCTCAGGAGTGTGAGAAACTGTTTTGTATTTGTCTGGGTTTTTTGCATTAATGTTATTATCGTCACGAGATGACGTATAACGTATAAAAATAGTAAATATTAAATAAGGGGCATGAATATCATTAGTGTTTGTGAGAGATGAGACAATATCGTTATAATATTGTGCAACAGTCAAGCCATTGCTTTTAAGTTATTTGAAAAAATATGCGCTTTCCTTCACAATAATCTTAAAAAAACGGTCAAGTACGAGATGGACTCGTATAATACCAAATAAGGGGACCCCAAACAGAGCAGGAGGATGATGATGTTGAGTATTTGTGGTTGTAGCATCAAGCGATAGGGGAATATAAAACGGGACGTTTTACCTTTTGGTATTGAACTAAAGCTACGCTGTGTTAACTGTATTAAGCACGTCTTTTTTGTAAATAAATACGTAAAATTAAATTGCCATGAGGTTCCGCACTGGAATGTTCCCTTCCCATATTTTCACGTTGGTGTCGTAAGAAGTGATTTGGGGATCAACAAGAAAACGGGCAGCAGTATTACCCCAAGTAACAACGCAAACCATTGCGATCACTAACTTGCCTGTCAAGCGTGACAAATAGTGCAATTACCTTCCATGAAGGAGAGTGGCGTTCATTGAGGGAAGCTTTTTCAAGTAGTGGACAATAGGAAGCCGATAAATAAAATAAATACAGATAGATGTAGTACAATTATCTGAGTTCATAATTGTCCTGTACGGGATGCTAACTCATGACTTGCACACCAGGCTGCAGCGCTATGGAGCTATACGGTATAGAATTTGCCATATCTTTTTTTATTAGCTTCGCAATAACTGTTCTATTTAAAGTAGTTTTTGTGTTTATACTGATACAATAACATTAATGAATATAATCTCTAAAATTATCTAATCTATCTATTATCGAATTTTGTGAGTCAAGGTGAGGCCAAGTATGAATATTGGGTATGTTTTGTACACAAATGACATTGGCAATATTACAAGTGCTGGGTGAGACCAAGGATGTTTTAATGCCAATAGATCAGATGGGTGTTCCTTTTTAGACACCCAAAAGGGATACCTGAACACATTCCTAAAAGTACATCCGGTAGGTATTGACTATGGGCAGATTTTATTTGGTCTCCCTAAATATAATCTGCCGCGTGCTCAATTGTGTTTTCAATTGTTCCCAAACTATTATCACACTTGTAATAAAAGTGCCTAAATACTTAATATACAGTCGCCCATAAATCCAAAAACTTGTAAAAATCACTTTTAAGTAAGCGTTTATTTTTTATTCGTTACGGTATTTGAAATATCTATGGTGAAAAAAACCGAAGATAGTTTGATTGGTATGGTTTCCGATCAAATCTCGTTTTGCCATAGCGAATTGGTTTGAGACGCTCCGTAGGAATTTTTGGCTACTAATAAAAACTATTAATTTGCCACTAATAAGGGACGCCTTTGTAGATTTTAAATAAGGATATTGAAATGTAAGAACCTGTTAGTTATAGCTTTTAAACTTGTGTAAAAAAAGAGAGATCCGATAGTAGTTTACTGACATTGTATTTAGCATTTATACATTCTATCTGTGTAGCTATACTAGCTATTTTCATAGTAAAGTTGTTTTCCATACATGTTTATATGATGGCATATTAGTCTCATATATAAGCGCTAAACTTAGACCTACCCTTGAACTTCTATGTCTAAACATAAGTAACATAATACAGTTTAATTATATCTATATCACAACGAATATAAATATACTGTAACCACCCCTTATTTATTTAAAGACTTATAAAGTTCATACCATCTGAAGTTCACTGTATTTTAAAAAGCATTCTTAGATATATTACAATTTTGATCTTATTATATGCCACGTAAACAAACAACACCGAAATAATTTTAATTGATTTTTATAAAGAAATGGGAAGACATTAAGCTTGAAGGAAGATCAAAAAACCTGTCAAGAGCGAGGCAAACTCGCACACTTAGGGTTTCGTACATACTAGGCATATAAACATAAGTAACTGCATTCAAATAATCAGTTAATTATACTCAAAACAACTCACCAACTTAATTTTGTAGTTGAAATATAGGGAATCGCCTACATTTCAGCAACTTCATAAGTTGGTATTAGTATAAACACTTTTTTCTTGTGATGTGATGACAAATTATAAGTTTTTGGATTTTTCCCTATATCAGCACTATATAGACTTGATCTATGCCAAATTTCAAGGCTCTAGGGCAACGGGAAGTAACCTGTGAATTTTGATTCCCTAGCATAAGTCGAAAATTCTTAAAAATGGTCGTAATTCGGTTATATCTTTTAAATGCGTAGGTAATGTAAAAGGTTAATTGTATTTTTGCAGAAAGGGACCGCGTAGATCTACATTTGGTATGAGTTTCAAGTTAATACCTTCAGCCGTTGCTGAGTAAAAAAAGTTTGACAGACGGACAGACAGACACCGGAGTGATCCTATAAGGGTTAGTACGAAACCCTAAAAAGATCTTTATGTCCCTTTTCTCTCAACACAGTCTGAAAAAGAAGTAGTCTCAGATAAGCGAAGAAAGGAAAATTTTTTTATTTTTTTATTTATTTATCTTTATGCATATAAAAATATACAATGGCGGACTTAATGCCTTGGGCATTCTCTAACAGTCAACCATGGGTGATGCAGAGAGGATTTGAGGGAGGCACATTAAAAAATGCGAGACACAATTTAAAATAGGAAATAATAAATACATACCTACATATACAGAGTAAAATAAAAAAAAAAACGAGAAATAGATAAATTATACTACAATTACTACATACACATAATTTAAACATATTCGGGGCCACGCGAAAGATATACAATACATATACTCAACAAATATATACAAAAGAATACAATATTACACAATACAACCACACAAACACACACACACACAATTATAAACACACTAAATTCCAAAATATACACACTATATCATACCATATTAGGTCAGCTCATTTAATAGATGTTGTCGAACTTTTAGTTTGAAATTAGAGCGATTATTGCACAATCTGATATAGGAAGGGAGTGAGTTCCAGAGTGTTATAGACTGAATAAAGAAAGAAGAATGAATGTATCCAGAAGAGTGTGAAGGACAGAGAAGAAGTCGGTTGTCAGATGACCGAAGGTTTAGAGAGTGACTAGCGCCTAAGTATTGAAAGAAAGATTTCAGGTATTCAGGTGAAGTAGGAGACATCATAACAGAGAAAAGCAAAGTTAATGCACGCATACTACGGCGCTGACGAATGGGCAAGAATTTAAGTTGGGAACGACAAGCAGAAATGTGATCATACTTACGAAGGTTGAAAATAAATCTAATGCAGTTGTTAAGAAGACGGTCGAGTTTATTGAGGAGTTCTGCGTTTAGGTCAAAATAACACACATCACCATAGTCTATTACAGGGAAGATTAGGGTTTTAACGAGCATTATCCTGGTTTTTATTGGAAGGAAATTTTTCAGGCGATAGAGGACACGAAGAATACCTGTCACCTTCTGACTAACGTTAGCCACCTGAGTTCTCCAGTTCAAAGTGGAGTCTATATGCAGACCTAGGTCCTTGACGTTCGATGTCAAGGGAACCACGGCGCCGTTAAATATAACAGGTGGCAGTGATGCAAGGTCCAGACGCGCGACGAAATGTTGACTCCCCACGATGATAGCCTGGCACTTTGAGGGATTCACAACCAAACCAAATCTTGAGGACCAGTCCTGGATGTATTCCAGGTCGCTATTTACATTAATAATGGCTGAGGCTACTGAATCTACGCTAGCCTGTGAGTAAAGTTGTAGATCGTCGGCATACAGGTGATACGAACACTGAAGATGTTGAGTGATGAGGTTGATGAATATAGAAAAGAGCAGAGGAGAAAGGATACCACCCTGGGGGACGCCAGCTTCAAGATTACACCAAGACGACGAATTATCTTCAATCCGGACACATTGTTGACGTTCCCGAATGTAGCTAGAGAACCAACTAAGAGCTTGAGGTGAGATCATAATATGGGAGAGGATGGATAGAAGGATATCGTGACTGACGGTATTAAAAGCATTGGAAAAGTCGACTAAAGCTAGAACCGTCAATTTGGTGTCTTCCATATTTGCCCTAATATCGCCAGTCACTTTAAGGAGAGCGGAGGTTGTGCTGTGGCCTGGTCTAAATCCGGACTGGTAAGGACTGAGGAGATTATTCTGGAAAACGAAATCAGATAGCTGTTTGTGTACACAAGCCTCCAGGACTTTCGAAAGGAAAGGGAGTATGGATATTGGACGGAAGTGATTAGGAAGCGAAGGATTAGGTACTTTGGGTAAAGGGATGACGTGGGCTTTACGCCACTGCGACGGAAAGTTGCCGGATTCCAGAGAGTAGTTGACAACATGGGTAATTGCTGGAAGAAAATAGTCTAAGGCCAATATGACCATACGGCGGCTAATGTTGTCACATCCAACTGCATTCGATCTGATGGCGAGAATTATATGCCTAATGTCATCCACTGTCACCGGAGAAAGCCGAAAAGGTTGTACATTAGGCCGAGGCAGTTGAGACAGATGACTAAGGGTGCGGTTTCTAGTCTGGACGTCCAACGTGGTAGCTGAGGAGAAATATGAGTTAATGTCATCCAAACTAACTACCGTTCGCAAGCCTAACTGACGCTGGTTGCCGAGACCCAAGGTGCTTAGAAATTTCCAAACATTATTGGAAGAAGAAGAAGTAATATTTTCTAAGATGTGGCGGCGTTTAGCGTTTCGTATCACCTGGTTACATCGGTTTCTTGCTGATTTAAAACCTAACCAATTTTCGTTAGTACGGTTGCTCTTGTAACGACGGAACGCTCTATCCCTTCGTTTCATTGCTGTCCGAACCTCCTCAGTCATCCACGGGGCAGGAGGACGCTTCAATTTCACCCTTCTCAAAGGCGCATGGATGTCGTATAGCTGATGAACGGAATCATTAAAAAAAGTTATTTTATCGTCTATCGATGAGGCTGTTTCCAGTTTATCCCAATCTATTGCAGCGGCGTCTTTACAAAGACGACCAGCATCCAAACGACCGAAACAACGCATGTGTCGAAATTTAGGTTTAAGTTTAGGAGGTTTTAGTATGTAAGTTAGGTATAAAAGATCGTGGTGAGAAAAGCTGGGGGCGGGGATTTGGCCATGTGTGGGAACAAGAGAGGGAGCAGAAGTGATCATTAAATCTAGCCATGTGTCATTACCATCTTGGTTGTGGTGAGTAGCTTGTAGTGGTAAGACTTGTAAGTTAACAGAATTCAAAATTTCTAACAGCCTTCGAGGACGAGGTGAATGGATAGAGAGGAGATCGGTATTGAAATCGCCCATGATTATGTGGTGTGAATATTCTGAACCTATAGATTCCAGTATTGGTTCGATACTAGAGAAATACTCGATGTTAGGGGGACAGTAAACGACGCCAAGAATGGTTTTCACTTCATTAACAGATACCTCTAGAAACAGGAACTCCGCACTGGCAGAATTTGAAAGGGAAGATGAGAAAATTATTTTGTAAGAGAAATCGCTACGGAGGTATATAGCTACTCCACCCCCTCTCCTATTGACGCGGTCATTGCGAATTGCAACGAATCCAGGGAGCGGGTAAGTGGTAGAAAGAAGATCCGGCTTGAGCCATGTCTCTGACACTAGAACGGCGTGAACGTCGGAGTTCGAGAAGGTGTCATAAAAATCGCAATAATGACTGGGTATACTCTGTGCATTAATGTGACATACGTTTAGATGATTACGCGTATTTTGTTGTAAAGTTAGCCGCAAACAGTCCCCAAGCGTACCCGTTGGAGAGTTTAAGCTATCGGTACTAAATGAGGAGTTAGCAGAATAAAAAGAATCATTATTAGAACTCATGAAATAAATAAATTAATAGTGTATGGATATATAATATATAAGATAGATAGATTTCAAAAATATATGTCAATAAATTAACTTCAGTCAAAGTGCATCTCTGCACCACCCACCAGTCCACCCAACACAAGCACAATAGAATGAAGAGTAATATCTAAAAGTACATTTGAACACAATAAACACAATAAGTATAACGAAACGTAATAAAAATAAAAGTAAAAACGCTGACATTAATCTGTGATTCGACTAATCTGTGCGACTTACTGAAATGTAGTCTGTGGTAGACTAGACAATGCAAAATATGTCAAATTGACAACTGTGAAGTAAACAAAACAAGAAATAAACTAATTACATTACATAAATAACAGTTGTGAAATGAAAGTACACAAAAAAGCAATGAAATCCTGTAAATAGTACAAATTAAAATATATGCAGGGGAAGAGCAAGAAGAAAAGTTTGTTTATATAAATATGTGATCTATAGTTAGTGTTTTCGTGACCTCTGGCTGGTATACGCTTTGGAGTCACCGACACCAGCCTTTTGTCCAGTTGAGGAATCAGCCTGTGTAACCGGAAACTTGGTCATGAGTTGGTTTAATTCTTCTGCAGTTGATAACTTGTGGCGGCTACCATCACAAACTTTCACTGTTATACAGCCGTCTTGGGTCCAGCAGGATCTCATCCCAAAATGCTGCCGGGCTTTGCTAAAGACAGTCTGGCGAGATTTCGTCAAGAACTCCCTGACAGATATTGCTGTGCCTTTTAGTTTAGACTTGCATTTCCAGATTGACGTTTTTACATCCAAACTACCAAATTTAACCAGGATTGGCCGGCTGTGATCCTTATTAACAGCTCCAAGTCTATGGCAGGAACTAATATCAGAAGCAGTCACTCTTGCTAGATTCAATTTATTGAGTATGATATCTTGAATAATGGCAGTACAGTTCTCCTTCTCCGTCTCAGACACACCCAAAAAAATTAGGAACTTCTTTCTGTGTCTTGTCTCCAAGACATCAACCATATTAAGACATTCATTAATTTGTTTACGAAGTAATTTTAACATTGAGAACATTAGTTCACGAAAGGCACGAAATTCCTCACCAATCTTGGATACCGTCTCCTTGGCCGGGGCTGTAGTGCCTAGTTGTGACTCAAGGTCTGCCATTCTCCTTGTGAAGCTCTCCTCCAGGTTGCTCTGAGCAGCCATAATTGCATCAAGTTGAGACATTGTAGTTATGAAGTGTCAAAGTGCAAGTGCAGTGGTGGCTGGCAGGTGGTACAAGCACTTATCCTACTCAGGCAGTGTCACAAACGTATGTAGTTCTTAGCTATATTGTATTTTACTGTTTGCAGTGCTAAATTGTATATAAATTGCAGTAAAACTTAATTTAATTATATTTAGCAAATTTGTTCACTTGTAACTTTTTTGCGCCTACCCACCAAAAAAAAAACAAAAAAAAAAAAAGAAAATCATTGTGGGGAAACGATGAGATTAGATTTTGTGCCCAAACAAAATGTTGCAGTTGCTCAATCTTTCAATTATAAGGTCTTTAAAATGCGGAATGATTTTGTAGCATATAGAAGATGTCCAACTGGACGACTGCCATTATTCCGGTTACGATGACGCATTTATTACAATAATTGGTACATTGTTGTCCAAATCTTACCTCTAGCCGTTTTATTTCCGACACAGTTAGAAACCTTTCAGTTGATCTGACTTTATAGCTCACAAATGGCTCAATAGATTCATTTTTAAGGTTTCGTACAAACCCTTATAGGATAACTCCGGTGTCTGTCTGTCCGTCTGTCAAGCTTTTTTTACTCAGCAACGGCTGAAGGTATTAACTTGAAACTTATACCAAATGTAGATCTACGTGGTCCCTTGCTTCAAAAAATACAATCAACCTTTTACCTGTACGCATTTAAAAGATATAACCGAATTACGACCATTTTTAAGAATTTTCGACTTATGCTAGGGAATCAAAATTCACAGGTTACTTCCCGTTGCCCTAGAGCCTTGAAATTTGACATAGATTAAGTCTATATAGTGCTGATATAGGGAAAAATCCAAAAACTTATAATTTGTCATCACATCACAAGAAAAAAGTGTTTATACTAATACCAACTTATAAAGTAGCTGAAATGTAGGCGATTCCCTATATTTCAACTACAAAATTAAGTTGGTGAGTTGTTTTGAGTTTAATTAACTGATTATTTGATTGCAGTTACTTATGTTTATATGTCTAGTAGGTACGAAACCCTAAGTGTGCGAGTTTACCTCGCTCTTGACAGTTTTCCATTTATTAGTAGACTTTTTCAACACTTGCGCGTCTCATCTGTTTAAATAAAACTACTTTTTACGGATTTAGACGCGTACCGTGACCATGGTGACTTCAAAGTCTCCGAAACGTCGGGCAAAAATTTAAAACAAATATACGCGTCTAAATCCGTAAAAAGTAGTTTTATTATTTAGACTTTTTCAAGTTTCATGCGTCGATGTAGCTTACTGGCACCGTTTTTTTTATGCAATTCTGTTCACTTAAACTGACTTCAATGTTATCAGACATTGTTTGCCTCGGTAGCGTACTACCAAGGGAAATATTTTGCCTTAGCTATCGTGTTATTTCGAAAGCAGTTGCTCTTATGAAAATATCTTAAATATATCACGAGTGCAATACCTAATTTATTTCAGCAAGATCCAAGTACTATAATTCGTAGTTGACATAGTAGTACTATGATCATGAAAGAAGCCCATCTACTTTACATGACGGTCTAAAACACTTTGAGCTACTCGGGGTATATCCGTATCTGGGGCACTAAGTAATCAATAACATTTATAGCACTGGACTTATAGAATATAAAGTTATTATTTATTCTTTATTGTACAACAATCACAGTTACAGATAAAAACATTAAAGCAGAAAATTCATAATTAATGTACAAAGGCGAGCTTAACTCAGACAAGAGTTTTCTTACAGCAAACCTCTGTTGAAAGAGAAGTTTGAGATTAAGGATAGGCATGTACAACAAAAGTAATTAATAGTAAAGTAAAATACTCTTAAATTAAAATTAAATTTCATGAATAAAAATTAATCTACACTAATTACCTACACATAAACCTACATATACATTTACATAAATATTAACCTAAATAAATAAAATAAAATAAATAAATAAATATTAAAGTTATTTATTTCAATAAAACTTATATGAAACTCATAATTCATTTGACGGGCTTCGTGGTGCAGTGGTTTATGTAATGGACTGCCGATCACGAGGTTGCGGGTTCGATTCCCGCTTGGGACAATCATTTGTGATAAATGTCATACAAATGTTTGTACTGCGTCTGGGTGTTTCTATGTATTATAAGTATGTATTTACAAAAGAAAAGTAGTATATGTAGTTTATCCGTATCTGGTACCCATAATACAAGCATAGTAATATAGCTTACTTTGGGACCAGAGGACGTTGTGTGAAATGTCCTGAATATTTATTTATTTATTATTATTTATAATTCATTGTGGAAAATTATATGTATGTACTTTTATAGTTATAACAAAATGAATATAAGTGTTAAATATAATTGATTGCATCATTAGGTATTCACCAGCTGCAATCTGCGGTTTGGATTCTACGAAATTAGTTTGGCGACATATTACATAGCATTTATGAGGAAAGTTGCAAAGTATGTTTAATTAATATTTTATTGGCTGGTCTCGAAATAAAATGACATTAGCATAGTTAATCCTATTCATGTCTATTTTGGTTTTTATAATCCAAAATGTAGGTAACGTTTAGGTTTTTCAGCTATAGCCGTTTTTAATTTGCTCGACAATCTGTCAGTTTTTAATAAAAGTCTATCTTTACTGTTCAATCCAGCAGAAGGAAACTTACTACCTTAAATTACGCATACATGACCTATACGTACCTAGTATAGTATTATTTATAATATCTAGAGTTGACATTATAATGTCTATTATTGGCATCAAGGCTTGTTGCAATAATAATCTGAATGGTGCCAAAATTATGAGTGTAACCTTCGCACTTCAACAGTTCATTGAAGCGGAAAAGTTTGTACATCGAAACTGGACACTTCTAGATCATGTTGAGCTAGATAGAGCAGGTTTCTTCGGTCCTACCGTAACATCATTAAACATTAAATCGAGTTGAAAAACTTCTTTTAGGAGTGAAATAGCTATCAAAATGTTATTATTACTGTCGCTAGGCTTTATATGGAATTTGAAACGTTAACCGGAAACTGGCTGCGACTGAACGAAGCATCAGTGAAAAATTTTGAAAATGGGTAACAGTCAGTATTAGATAATGTAACAGGTTTTGCTCATTTGTGCTTTAGGGCCATAAAATCTGAAATTTTGATAAAGCAAGAATAGGACATTTTTGCAAACTGCTCTGCCTATTTCGCAAGAGATCTCGTGTGATGGATAATAAATAAGCAAAAATCATACTGAATCGACTTCCGTTATGTAACCTCACTGGCCACACCAGTTTTAATAAATTAATAGTGACATCACACCACCAAGGACTACAAACTTTATTATAAGTGAAAGTGTAGTACACGCGACGTAACGATCGATACTTTCAGTTAGCTCAGAGCCCAGTTGTTGTGATACCATCTGTACATGAGATCTTGGATACAATTCCTGTTTAGGGTGATTATCTTTGTGTTAAATTCGATGAATTGTAATGTGCTTGGCATTTTTATTTGGGTGTAAAAAAAAGAAACCCTCGTGAGTCTGTTTTTATGTTTGTCTACATTTCCTCAGTAACGCTGCAAGGTGTAACAAACGTCATGTAAATAAAATCTAGCTTATTAATATATAAATTTAGAAAAACTGCCTTTTTGTCAAAAGGTGCTAACGTGCAAAGAAATCTATACCTTTCCATTATTCTAGGTTCACAAAAATTTGTAGGGAGTGAGGTATTACAACGCAAATATACCATTATTTTCCTTTCGAACATGTTAAAGTTACATTACGATAGACCACTATGATAATACTGTTCTTTTTAGCAGAATATTAAAAATGCTAGGATATGGAAAGTGTAATACATTCTGTTGAGACTATAAACATGACGAATCTTATTATTATGTGCATACATTATTTGTGGGACATTAGTATTTTCATCGTATATTCTCGGCTTAACCTCCTTTTGCAATTATGTGTTCTGTGAACGATCGTTATATTGATCTTCTATACTTATTAGAATTTTTTCTTCTGTCACATTTATATGTATAGCGTGTACCGGTATCATCTAAGTTGTTGACAAATAAGCCAGCGAATAACTTGCTTTTATTTTGCCATTATTTATTATATTAAAATTTTATTCAGCTTAATATTTGCCTAAAATTATAATCATTTGCGGGATTTTTTATGCCTTGCTGTCTCAACAAAACTATTGCTTTTTCTTTTCAGGTTATCGTTGAATCACACAAAGAACTCCGATGTCCAGAATGCAGAATCTTAGTGGAAACAAAGGTAGAGGAGCTGCCTCCAAATGTGCTGCTTATGAGAATCCTCGAGGGTATGAAGAATTCTGCCCCGAGGAAGATACTCACTGGACCACGATCATCTCGGAGTGGACATTCACAGGTAAGGAAAAATTAGAGGCATATTCAAGTATTGGTATTGATGACTTTTTTTAATAGTTAATTCTAGAGCTAAGCATTGCGACCCAGTCGTCACAGTTGAACATGTAGCGATAAGAGTTGACTAAAACCAAACCAAAATAAAACCTAACCAGATAACGTCTTCCAAAAACAGATATCTCGAAACTTTAGTATGAACATGCGTAGTCAATATGACATTGTAGAGCGAATACTCACCTCATTTTAGGGAAAAATCGTGTCCAACATTAGGACGTGCTATAGGCTGACAATTAGCAGTGTTTTTATCTTGTTTTAGGCGCAACAAGGCATTCAGCAGAGCGGTAAACAGCTGCCACCACATGCAAGGGCATTGTACGACTACATATCTAAGGAACCTGGGTAAGATATTATATTTTCTTTCATTGATTTTATTGAATCTGCCTAAATAAATAAATATAGTCATTTTGTATACTATGATCTGCTCCTATTATAAGCAGGGATTCTAAACAGTAAATAAATCGGCAAGTTTCGCCATTTTTTGAGTTGTTCATTCTGATGTTATCAGCACATTTAGGCTAATAATTCCTAATTGCATAGATGATGGAAAAAAATAATAGTGAGAAGTAGTCACAGCATAAGGCAACAGTAAAGACATTTCAGACAATTGTTTGAAATAAAAAATAACTGACAAAATGTCGTGCATCACGTGAAATTGTTCAATTATGTTAATAAGCAATAACTTTCCATATCGTTTGCTCTGTGTTCATCGTTCTATGATATTATACTGACTGTAAAAATTAATTTGTATTTTCTCTCATAATACTGGCAAGTCTTGCAGATATAAAAACACTACCGATCCATCTTGGCGTCGCATGGATAACGATTTCGAAAAAAATACTGCCGGTGGCTTTTCCGTCCACTTTTATTGGGATAGCTCTTAGCAAAGGACGTGTAACGTTTGATTTTGTGTGGATTGCTTTCAACTACTCTCCGCGAACTTACTTTAAATCGCTGCTCCACTAGTATTTGGTCACCCAACTAGTTTCGTCGTCCGATCTTTAACTTAACGAGGCATTTTTGGTCTGATCTGAACGAATAAACACTGCTAAAAATAGTAGAAACTTTTAATGCCCTGACCTCTTTCAATTTTCTGTCAAAATGGGTGAACAGTTGCATTGTAAAAGAAAACTTTATTGATAGTTACGAACCATCAATCATATATTTTTTAATGATTCAACCCGTTGATTACACGACTACAGCAACAATGGCTGCCACTTTGTTCCAGCAACAGAGAGGAAATGGTCAATTACCGTAAGAATTGCGGCTGACGAGTACCCGTTTGTGAAAATGCGATCATCGATGAGACATTGTAGCAATTTTAAGAATAAAAATTCAAATTTTGGTCTGCAGTTATTGCATTGCAGTGGTAGTCGCCAACTTCGAGATAAAGTAGGTTCGATTCTGATGCAGGAAAATTATTTCTGTGATTTTGGTCCTGTGTTTTGGTGTTTTCTATTTATTTTAAGTTACGAAATAATTATTTAGATCACAAACATTCGTTTAGTTTTGGATTAGAAAAAGTTGTGTAAAATAATCGTGAATGATTTATTGTCTAAGAAATGATACTTGGACTTATAAAAAAAGTACTTAATTGTATGTTTAACTATGAAAGCTCCTAAAAGATACTGTCGATATTTATGTATTTTTGTACATAAAATTTTAATTCTAATATATAAAATTCTCGAGTCACAATGTTCGTTCCCATACTCCATACGTTACTACATACGTTCCCCCCCTCTCTGGGACCGCGCTGACAAGACGTGTTTTTTTGAGCTCCGTATATATAATTAATTTTTAAAGTTATTATCGAGTGTTCAAATACTGTTTTGCCTGGTGTTTTAAAATAACGTGTATGCAGCCTAAATGAATAGTCACCTGCTGGTTGAGTGAGTGTAAATCAATTGTACAAGTGCTTAAAACTATTCTTAAAAATCTCGACAAAGTGGTTGTTATGAAACATTGTCAGTTGTGCGAGTGATAATATAAAAATCTACCCACAACCAATTATTAATTAATTTCATCACAATAAACAGCTGATAGTTAACAATTAATAAACAATTTGGACTTAAACATAAATAGACTCGTGACGCAACGGTTAAGGTGCACGCGTCGTTACTGCACAATCATATTCTTTGCAGTTCGAAACCAACCTAGCCAACACTATCGTTTTGTGCTATTTTCGAAGTTTTCTGTTGATTATAAATTTTTATTATTATTTATAATGTCTAAAGGACATACAAATCAGCCTACTCATTTATCACGTTCCGAAGCCGACATGCAAAAGTCGTTCTCGGACGAAGAGTGTTTGAGTAAAACAAAAGTTGCAAAACGTGCGAAGCGGCGATGTCCCTCTAATGAAAATCTAAGCGACAATTTGTCTGATTTTAAATCCGAACTTATGGAATTTATCCAGAACCTGATCTCTGCACAAAACTCTCGGCTAGACCGTCTAGAAAATCACATGATTGAGGTAAAGAAGGTAAACACTAGAATTGATGATACTAATAAGGCAATTGAAAAGTCTTTGTCCTATGTATCTGACCAGCTAGCATCGTTAGAGACGAGGATTATTGGCCTAGAAAGGGAACGTGTCTCAATTAATTCAAAATTAATTACAATTGAAGAGAAAGTGGAATCCTTTGATCGTTTTCTTCTTAAATCATCTATTGAGCTTCGAAATGTTCCGAAAAGATCTAAGGAAACGAAAAAAATGTTGTTTGAGACTATTATGCAACTGAGTAAGTGCCTACAAATTAACATACAGCAATCTGATGTCCGTGAGGTATCACGCATGCCATCGAAGAAAGAAAGTGAGTTCTCGACATTGCGAGTTGAATTCTGTAATACTCTAACCAGCACAACTTTTCTACTGGCAGCTAAGGAATATAACAAGCTAAACATAAATAACAAACTAAATGCTACAGACATCGGTATGGAGAAAAATAGTCCTATTTTTATTGGCGAGCAGCTGACTGCTCATACTAAACGACTCTTTTATTTGGCACGTAACTTCGCAAAGTCAAATCACTACAAATACTGCTGGACTACTAATGGCCGTGTTCTAGTGAAGAAAGAACCTAACAGTTTAACTATCGTAATAACAACTGAACAACAACTAAATGAACTGTCTACAACAAAAAATGCATGACTATACTATTATTTTTATTATTATTATATTTGTTATAGCATTGCTTCAATAATTTATAATATGATTAATGTTACTTATTCTGCCTCTAATTTAAATAATGTTTACGATCTAGTTATTAAAACCCAAATTCACAAATTTTACACTTTTTATACACAGAACCATACACAACAAGTAAATTACAACGAATCTGAGCGGATAACAATTCCTACAAATTTATACCAAAATTTTAAAACTTATTTCAAATTGCCTAACTCGTACTATACCACCCAGCTTGTTTATTACCTTATACTTCAAATATGTTCAATAATGTTAATGATTTAATTGAAAGTGTTGACAAATTTTCTGTATCAGAAGCATATGTATGTACACCAGAACTCACTCACACATTTATCAAAGATACAAACACATACCTTAAGATCCTTACTCAAAATATTAGATCTTTAAATTGCAACTACGCGAACCTATTAGTGCTGCTGCACCGTATCTCGGTTAAGTGCGACGTTATTGTCCTGACCGAGTGCTGGCTCGCTTGTTCTAGTAACCTGAGCATTCCTAATTTGGATGGTTACACTGTATTTACTACAACGAAGCACATAAATCAGAGTGATGGTGTAGTAGCATATGTTAAGTCAGACATTTTATGCTCTTCTGAAGAAATCGAATTTGGCTTGTCGGCTTCAGGTCTTGTTTTGAAATTAGGTAGTAATACCGCAATCCTATGTATATACCGTTCACCTTCTAGTGATAATATTTCCACGTTTCTCATGACACTTGGTTCTATTCTTTCTAAGCTAAGCAGTTACAAATCCACTATTATAACAGGTGATATTAATATTGACATTCAGCCGGATACCAGTGACACACGCTCACACGAATACCTCAACACCTTGGCTTACTATGGCTTTCTCCCCTCACACACACTTCCTACCAGAGGCACCAATTGTTTAGATCACACATTTTTACACACTAAGTCTAAAACAGTGACACTTATTTACAATACCACAGTAACTGATCACGGTTCATCGTTAATAGCAATTAAATTTAAGGAACCCTATATTCGTCCTCAGAAAGTTATATCCAAAATTAATTATCACGCCCTTGATACATCTATGAATAATGTGGACTTCAGTCACCTTTACTCTTATTCAGATCCCAATGATGCTATAAATGAATTTATAAGAATATCTCAAACTTCTATTGCAGCGTGTACATCTAGTATCAAAATTCCAGCACGAAAAGTAATTCTAAAACCCTGGATTACACCCGGCCTTCTGCGGTGTATACGTAATCGGGACAATCTATACAAAAAAACTAAACAATTCCCTGAGGATGACACTCATAAGATCACCTACAAGCGATACAGAAATTTTTGCACTACTCTACTTCGTAAATTAAAAAGGCAATTTGACTCTCAAGAACTGAATAAATCTAGTAACAATCCTAAGAAGCTCTGGGAAACCATTAAATCCATAACAAACACCACAAAATCAAAAATATCGTCTTCTCCACTTTTACTACATAAACCCTCCCCCCTGGACTCGTGTAACGCAATTAATGAGTTTGAGCTAACAGCATTGACTCTAAACATAATACTCAAACTCCTCCTCTCTTTCCAATAAATTCTTCTCAAAACCCAAATTCCTTCGTTTTAGAACCAACAGATACAGCTGAAGTATCGTCAACTATCAAATCGTTAAGGCACAACGCCGCAATCGGGTGGGACAATATATCTACTACGTACCTACAACGTTACTCTCGTACTCTTGCACCTGTTTTGACTCACATATTTAATCTTTGTTTCGAAATAGCAGTCTTCCCCACATCCCTAAAAAAAGCTATCATCCATCCAATCTTTAAGGGTGGAGATAAGAACCTCCCTAACAACTATCGCCCTATAGCTATCCTTACTTCTTTATCTAAGATTCTTGAACATTTAATTAACAAACGCCTTAAGCATTACCTTGAACACCATAACCTTCTATCACCACAACAATTCGGTTTTCGCAGCAAGAAATCAACAGCTGATGCAGTCCATGAACTTATAAACACTGTCACTGACAAACTTAATGAAAACAAGAAAGTCGCGACAGTATTCATGGATCTTGCAAAAGCCTTCGATACGGTTCCTCTTCATTTACTTCTGAGAAAATTGGAGAATGTGGGAATAAGAGGCCATGCCCTCGAACTTTTCAAGAATTACCTATCAGACCGAACTCAGTATATCTTAATAGATAATTTTGTTAGTGATGAGGCGTCTATTGAATACGGAGTGCCGCAGGGGAGTATCCTGGGGCCTACACTCTTTTTAGTGTTCATAAACGACCTCTGCAACCTTAACATCCCTAATGCTAAAATTGTGACCTACGCTGATGATACAACTATTACCTTTTTTGCCGATACCTGGCTAGATCTCCAATTGATTGCTCAAAACGGCTTCACCACAGCTCTATCCTGGCTTTCAACTCATGCACTAACTTTAAACACCACTAAAACTAACTTCATAAACTTTACAATCTCTTCCAAATCGCAACCAATAAACAACCTATCAATTAAAGCTCATTCTTGCACTACGCCATCGGCTCTTGACTGTGACTGCCCTTGCATACTAGCTGTTAACGAAGCAAAATATTTAGGCGTCATGCTAGACCAACACCTAACTTTCAGACCACACATCAGCGCCCTAACTGGACGTATAAGAAAGCTTATTTTTATATTCAAAATACTTCGGCATGTAGCATCCCAAAAAATAATTCGCACAATCTACTTCGCCTTATGCCAATCCTTACTTACCTACTGTATCTCCTGCTGGGGAGGTGCAGCAAAATCTTACCTAATGCCACTTGAAATTGCACACAGAGCTATTCTGAAAGTTTCATTGTTTAAACCTATTCTATTCCCTACTAATGAAATCTATAGCATTTGGAAGGTATTAAACGTAAGACAACAATATATCCTGCATGTGACTCTTCTGCAACACCGTAAAACACCATTCCAGATATTAACAAAAAGACGAAGAGACAAGATTTGCTCTATACCAACTATCCGTACTTCCTTTATTAAAAAATTCTTTATATACAATGGTCCATTTCTTTACAACAGTTTAAACGCACTATGCCCTATATATGGTCTAACATACTTCAATTGCAAAAAAGCTTTACGCACTGCACTTCTTAAACTCACGTATGACGAAACCGAGAAATTATATAAAAATGATCAGGGTCATCCTTACTCACCGCTCTCATCCCCATTCATATTACCCTCATAATCACAGTCGCACATAAACTCACATACTAACGGACGTTATACACACCTTCTGCAAACTCCACCACATACACATACCCACACGCTCGCTCACACACACAAACACACGCTTTGAAATTATTGGTAGGTACTTATGTAATGAAACAAAAATTGTATCAAATATGATTTATTTCTAGGTGATAACTTGTGTACATTGTGTAAACCATTACTATAATTTTATTATTATGTCCTACTATACACAATGGGGCTTAACTGAGTCTCCTAAACACAGGCTATCTTTAGCCTATATGGGAGATCAGTGCATACTTTGCTAGATAGTCGAATGTTTAAAATGTAATAAGTTAAATGTAATATTCTTACTGTGAATTTAGCTTAAATGTAAGTGTATTAAAATATAATATAGATAAAATGTAACCAAATGTTAATTAAATAAATAAATAAATAAAATACTCCTCCAAAACAACTTGACCGATTCTTACGGAATATTATATGCATATTCAGTATGTCTGAGAATCGGCTACTATTTATTTATTATATTCTTTATTTTACACCATTTAGTTTTACATTACAGGATATTCTTAAAATAATGTAGTACAATGGGCGGCCTTATCGCTTAAAGCGATTTCTACCAGGCAACCTGTGGATGACTATCTATTTTTTATACCCCTAAGTGATAAGGGACCACCCCAGACATTTGTATGGCAAAACGACGTTTGCCGGGTCAGGTAGTTTCCTAATAAAATAATCCGTTTTGTTGTGACGAGATGATTCTAGATCTGAAATTTGTTCATGTGGCGTTCTTTGAGTATTCGCCTTTTAATCTGTCTGTCGGTATCGATTAGTAAACTATTAGTGAAACAATCGCGTTAATCATCCCCGTCCACTGCCCACTCCCTAGTTTAATATCGTCACGCCTACGCAACACTGGAATGATTCTTCAATTTATTGGTAATTTCACTTTTCTTACTAAACTATTGCATCAATTGTGTTGATAATGTGATGATGAAAAATTTATACTCATTGCCATATTTTTGAAAGAAGCTACGTTTCCCTAATGATACGATGTAATACATAAATAGTATTATTTATGCAAATCACATCATATTATAGCACATCATGTTTACACTATATAATACATAGAAGAAACGTAGGAGTACAAATACCCGTTGTCATCACACAAATAATTGTCCTGTGTGGGCATCGAATCCGCGATCTTGTTGTGAACGGCAGTTGGTGCTCAAAATCGTCAGAAATCTTTTTTCAACTTGTATGAACTTAAATTAGGATAAGAGGAAGTCGGGTGAAATATTCCTTACCTAAATATATTATGTATTTACCCTTGGATGTATTAAGTATGGATTTAACCCTGCACTTGACCGTCAGTGGCCAAAGATGAGTCAAATTACAGTTTTCTTGTAGGTCCGGGCTATAAACCAATCAAGTTCTATTAATATAAATAAAGTGGGCGCCTTGCTGTGACTCATACGACAGAGTATATCGGATATATCTAATTGTGAGACAATTACGCAGTTTATAAATGAAACTTAACGATGGTACTAATTCTGTTACGTCAAAAACTTAACCTAACTAAAATGAAACAAAACCAACGAGTATTTTGATTTAATGACTGTAAAGTTGTACGCGTTTATCTGTATTTTCTATAACTGCTATAGCTATTTATAAAGAAGTAATGTTTGTATGTAATATGTATGTATGAGATAATCTCTAAAACTAATGGTCGATTCAAAAATAAATTCTCTTATAGGAAGCTATCTCCGACATCGCTATCTAGGCTGTATCGGCATTTTATGTTACACATCTTTTGTTACTATGTTTATCACATGAATTACTTGTCCTAAGTGGTAATTAAACGACAATAAATGCAACGATGTCCATTAAACGTCGTATAATATGAACTTTTAAATTTTTTTATATTTTTGTCGTCAGGGCAAATTACCCACTGGGCTGAGCCCCACGCATTGGGGCCACCCCTTGCCGGATCATGGTCATGCTCAGGGCACACATCACGGCTCGGTTAGGGCGAGGAGGAAATATAAAAAAATATCAGAGCAAACTAACTTGACCGTTATTAATACCGAGTAAAAGTCACGTATCATACTATGAATGATAATATCATTACTCATTCAATAAAAGTTCGATGTCATAGACAAGTATTAATGGTATAGTGACCTTCGATGTTAATTAATCAATGGAGAGATGTGATGACGTCACAACTTCTAAGAAACAATTAAAATAACATACTATTGTTTACTGCGGTGTTAGACTAAGAATGTTTTAATTTTGTCATAATGTTGGTGTGGTGACGGATTAAGAATATCAGTATAACCATCCCTTTTCCATCCCAGGGTGTTGTAAAAGCCAATGAGGGATATTGTACACAGATTACATCCTCTGTGAGAGACGGCAAACAGTGCCAACACGCCTAGTCAGCGCGGCATAGTAGATCATAATCCTTCATCATTCCAAAGTCAAGGAGGCCAGTGTCTCTGGCCCGCTAATGGGCAGGAGAGAGAGAGAGAGAGAGAGAGAGAGAGAGAATGCGTGTTCTATAAAAAATGTATTGATTACGCCGGTTATTCACAATATCGTCTCCGGAACTAGTAGGTGAACAAAGATCAATGCTAGGCAGGCTAGCACACTGAGTTTCGTTCGATTCCGAATCTATCACGACCTTTCGGAGACTGTTCTAATAAAGTTTAAATAATATCTTTCTCCTCCCTATCAACCTCTCACTGTTGGGCACGGGCCTCCTCTACTTTGGGCAGACCACCATGGTCACACTCTCTAGTCTACTACTCTACTCTAGTCTCACGGAGTTCAAAACTCTCGTTTTGAACTCCGTGAGACTAGAGTTGTATTATATTGTATTTTTTACTTTGTAATTAAAAATACCTTTTTTATATATTACAGAGACTTGTCATTCAAGAAAGGTGAAACAATATTGCTGCATAAGAAATTGGATCCGTTTTGGTTTCAAGGAGAATGTTCCGGCAGAACTGGCATGTTTCCTAGCACTTATGTACAGGTAAGCTGACTGTATGTTTGTATATTATGCAGAAAGTATGAAACTGAAAAGTACCTATATTAAACAACGTAACTCAAAAGTATTAATACATTTTTATATTTTTTTTTTATAATCCTCACTCTACAGTCTTTTTAATAAATTTTTTTATAATCCTCTCTCTCTCTCTCCAGCCCATTTATACCCCACTGCTAGGCGCGGGCCTCTTTCACTTTCGGAGGGATTATGGTAGTGTTGCCCAAATTCAGTCTTGGTCTTGCAGTCTTGGTCTTGTTCTTGCATTTTTGCAAGACCAAGACCAAGAACAAGACCGCGTATTTTTAGCAAGACCAAGACCAAGACTGACCGTGCAAGACTTGAGCAAGAACAAGACTAATCCGGCAAGACTCTTGCGTCTTGCAGCTAGGACTTAGCGCTATTTCACGGAGTAGTTAGGTATAACAGTTCGGTGTACAGGTACGCTTAGGAATTCTATGAGACGCAATAAACTGTATCAAAACTGTATAAAAAACTTAATTTTTAATCCTAATTTTATGCAAGGAATACTAGTTATTTTACCAGCAACATATGTTCCCGTGAAACTAGGCTTATTGCCGTTTCTTTTGATATGCATATATTAATAATTAATTAAATTAATAAAAAAAAACAATCAAATTCACGTCTAGCGTCCAGGCGCCTGCTCTAACAAAAGGTCGATCAGATTCGCAATTTTGTTTTTATAATACGTATTTTAATTATAGTGTTTGAGTATGTTTATTTTATAGTAATTTACTAATATTTTAATAAAAACACGTAAATTAAATAAACACAAGACAATAAAAGTTTACGACATGAACGATTTCTTTGGTTACCTACATTTTGAAGACCAAATTATAGTCGATCTAATTCGTGAAACTCAAGCACTTATACAACGTGAAACAAAACTCCTGTGTTATGCTTGAAACCAAGCATTCTTTAGGCCATCAGTAATGACTACGTGAAGTTAGAAATTAACTTGCATTATAATTTAATACGATTTTTGATGATGTAAGTTTTTGCAAAATTTTTACGTTGCACAACCCTAATCAGCTGTTTTTATGAACTTTATTTGACCTAATAGTGATCATGTCCCGTAATAGAGATTAACGTAATATGCCTAACTGCTCATTGCCTCTGTGAGGAAAATTGTTTAAAATTTTTCCATGATGGTGAAGAAAATTTTGTTGGATGTTGATGGAAGAAAAGCGAGAAGAATATAAAAATGAGCGAGTTTTTTTGAGGAGTAATATTACCGAAAAAATAATGAATAATTGCATGTCGAAGATGACGAACGTGAATTGAGGAAAAGTTAAGTGTCAACTACTAGCAAAATGTGACGAGGGGAGCGAAGATATTGGCATATTAACGATGATACTTATAATTTTTCATAAAATTATGTTAGGTAAAAAAGTCACATATGCGACTGTCCACTCTAAATAATTTAATCACTTTTGACGAATCGTGATTGGTTAATATTAGAAATACGTCGACCAATTGTATTACTTGATTGGCTACTTGAGTCCTTTGTAAAGAGCGACACCTTTGTCAAAAGAAACCGACTTCCTTTGATGTCAATGTGCCGCCCGCGCCGCTCCGATAGTCGGGGAATAACCGACATGAAGACACGTGTACATAGAGATGGGTCATCTCTATTATGTATCGGTATTTTATTATATTTTATTGTATCAAATCAATACAACGCGAACGGGGTAAAATACTAGATCATACGATAAAGTGATCGTCGTATCGTATCGCTGGTGTTTATTTAATAAACATCGTATTGTAAAACATGGTCTGTCCACAACAAATATTATTCATATTGGCTTATAATTATTCGTTGTAACATTTTCTTATAAACTTATTTCATTCCATTGAAATCCGATAAACTTTTTTACATTCTAGTAATAGTTACTCAAATTGCAAACACAATATGGTTGTAGCTAAGATACGATTTCAGGAGAAGTTTCGTAATAAATTGTAGGTTAATATATGAATTTGATAGCACATAATTAACACATAGTATTGTTTTTACCGATACAAATATTAAGTGTATTCTATTGTATCGAATTACCATAATATCGATATGTATGTGGGCATAGCTAAAGTGCATGAGCACAACCCTTTTACAGTATTATAGGTACCTAGGTAATGACAAAAATTATTTTAGAGCCAGCACGTGCCGAGGCGGCGCGGTAAAAAGCAAGGAAATGTACTATAAAAAAAGTAATTTAATAGTTAATTTTTAGCACATGTAAGCTTATAAAGCGTAAATGTTTATTAAGAAACAGTTACTCCCATGGAAAACGGCATATAGCTCAGTTGATCACCATGTGGCAGTTAATTTTTCGAATTTCTCATCAAATCTTCAGACATTTATTAATCTGATTGTTCTTTACTATGGCTATGTTAATTCAAGCTCACAATGTTCCAATTCTAATACGTTTTTCTAAGATCTAAAGTAAACTTTAATAAATAGCAATAGTCTAATAGGTAATTGCAAGACTTGCAAGACTCTTGCTGCAAGACCAAGACCAAGACCAAGACTGGGAGCGCAAGACCAAGACCAAGACCAGGTGTATTGGCGCAAGACCAAGACCAAGACTGGCTAAGTCTCGTCTTGTTCTTGCATTTGGGCAACACTAGATTATGGTCTACTGTGCGCGGCGCTAACCAGGCATATTGACACAGGTCTTATTTTCGAGTTTTCCGTCTCACAGAGGTTGTTATTTGTGTGCAATATCCCTTGGCTGACTTTTTCAGCATAACAGCACGCTAGGAAGGAAATGCAGTATAACATTTTATATTCCTAATCCGTCACCCGTACTCACAAATCGATAGGTAATACAAATAAATAACTCGGATAGTTCAATATTTTCGTAGAACCGGCGAATAGTTCAAACGTGGGCGGCGACTGATATCAATACAAAGTTTTCATTAATTATTTGTACTAACCTAAACCACTTTGGTTATTTTTGTAACCTCGAGATTATTACTATTTCAGTGCCGACATGTCTGTTCAGCGCGGCGCGGTAGATCATAATGTAGAACAAATTATACAAAAACACCATGCTCTTGAACTATTCTATGTATTACAAAAAGCCGCATCGATTAATATTTCGTAGTTTTAAAGATGTAAGCTCACATAGGGACATACATACAAAAACTAGCGATGGCTCGCGAATATTTAAAAAATTTCCCCGCTCCGCTCCTATCTAGTAAGTAAAGATGAAACTAAATTATTATTGGACGTAACTTGCACTTCCCTTGCTATAAGAAGTTACTTAGCGTTTAATGGTGTGTGAAAAATTTGAGTTTAGCCAAGCGCTACCTAAGATGGTTGGTGATTGCTTTCAAATGCATCACTGCACTGTTGCTAAGGCATTCTGAACTAATTTTATCATCATACAGTCACGCCTTTTTCCTTGGGCATACGCAGAGACTATTGAGTCCGTCTATAAACATTTTTTTGCGTTGTAATGTTAAAACAACTTTACGTAAGGTTAATCGTATAGAATTCTCGTGTCACAATGTTTGTTCCCATACTCCTCCGAAATGGCTTCTTATGAAATTTTGTGTGCATATTTAGTAGGTCTGAGAATTGGCTACTATCTATTTTTTATACCCCTGACATTTGTATGGCAAAACAACGTTTGCCGCGTCAGCTAGTATTTTTCTAAAAAAACTGACGAAAATACCAACACTAATAATATGGTCAAGCATGTGTTGGACTCGCACACCTAGAACGTAGTAGTAACGGCATAAGGGCATGATAATGATGATGATGAGTATTTGTTGTTATAGCATCAACTCATAAACATAAACTCTGAAATTTTTCAGCTCTCTAGCTTGATAACTAGAACGGTGATCCGTTCCACAGATACAGCGTAGTGACTGTTGGAAGTTGGATGGACTGACTGACAGCCGTATTCACAAACGTTACTGTGCGGTCTCATAGTAGGCATGGACGCACAGGGGTAGCAAAATCATTTCACAAACAATACTTAAGTGGTGAAGTGCACTATGCGTTTGTTAAACTGAATGCATAGCTAAGTTTTGTCTATGAATACAAAGGCTCGATGAACGGAACGCACTGAGAAGTGTTACCCTTTGCACAGTGCATTAACACTCAAGTACTTACTTAACAAAATATTGTTTGTGAATACGGGTGTTAGTAACATTGACTTCTTTGATTTTGAGAAAAATAAAGGGATCTATTTTTTTTATAGACAAATGACTACACTCCACCTGGTGTTAAGTGAGTGATATAAATAAATCTCTGGTCCCAAGCTAAGCTTATATGCTTTTGTTATTGGTACTAGAATACGGATGTACTACATTATACTACTTTTCTTTTGTAAATACAAGAAAACACCCAGACGCAGTACAAACATTTGTATGACAATTATAAATATCACACAAATGATTGTCCCGATCTCGTGGATGGCAGTCCAACATAAACCACTCGGCCACGAGGGTAGTCAAATGTTAGTTATTTATTAAATTGTTTGTTTCAGGTGGTGATACCATTGCCGACAACCACGGCGCTATGTAAGGCTCTCTATGATTTTAGAATGTCAGCACCTGAAGAAGAAGGATGCTTAGCCTTCGATAAAGGTAATGATAATAAATAAATATTCATGGACATTCCACACAACGTCCTCTAGTCCCAAGCTAAGCTTTATATGCTTGTGTTATGGGTACCAGAATACGGCTATAATACATAAACTACTTTTCTTTTGTAAATACATACTTATAATACATATTAAACACCCAAACGCAGTACAAACATTTGTATGACAATTAAAAACATCACACAAATAATTGTCCTGACCGGGAATCGAACCCGAGATCTCGTGAACGGCAGTCCGTCATGTTAATCTGGTAATATGTTGCTTAAGAGGATACCAAAATAGCTTCGTGCATTTTTCTACGTACGAAGTTTTCATTTTTTCTTTAGATTCTAAAGCTAGGCTAGAGCTCTAATTTTTAAGTATTTATTTTATTTATTTATTATATGTTCAATATATAATCTAGGATCGCATAAACTCAGAAACGCGATTGAAAAAAGTTTTCTCGATAGAAAATCTTAGCGAAACAACCTCTCTAATTTTTTATTTTTTTCATTTGTCGGTCTATTATCGCGTATTAACTAATGAAATAACTTTAAAAACATAAGTAACTATTATATATAGAAACACGTAAACCGGAATTAAAATATATTTAGTAGATTTTAAGTAAACAAAAAAAATGTCCCTAATTCTTCATTTTCTATACCTACTAGCTGTGTTAATAGGTACATGTCGACGATAATATTGATGTAGGCCCTTAAGGCTCCGTACGCGTTTTTACATTTTTTACTACTGCTTCGCTGTTATTGGCCACAGCGTGATGTTATATAGTCTTTAGCCATCCTCGATAAATGGACTATCTAACATAAAAATATTTTTTCAATTCACATACAAACTACCAGACGCAGTACAAACATTTGGGCAATCGAACCCGCGACCTAGAGAACGGTAGTCCGTTACATGAACCACTCGATCACGTGGCTCATCAATATAATAATATGTTGACCTTTCTCTTTCCAAGGACATGCTTGTTTGAGATGTGTAGTTTGGAAAAACTACTAGGGTCACATGATCTGGGGATACCATATTATCTTATTATACCATAGTCTTGGTTGGTAATAGAATACAGGGCGAATTATTATTGCCGTTTCACTCGTGCGTTGAACTAGCGATATAGACCGTTCGTGATTAGTATAAAGAATGCTTGACGTGCTTATGTATAACTCATAATGACATGTGATAAAATATTATTGAATATTCTTAATAAATGACAAAGAAAATATGTATATATTCAGTATCTATCAATATATTAATCTATGTAACAGAATCTTTGAAAGTGATATTCACACACTTGCAGTTGTCGGATTGATCTGAAATTTTGCACACCTAACAAGGACCAATGACAATGCAATAATAAAAAAAAAATTGTCAGGATTTTCAGCATGCTTTTTGTTTTTGTACTAAGTAGATTCTTAATAAAAATGTTTGTTTGTTTATCTGTTACAGGTGCGATAATAACTGTTCATCGTCGTGTGGATGACAACTGGGCTGAAGGTAGACTTGATCAACGCGTTGGTATATTTCCAATAGCGTTTGTTGAGTTAAACCAACCTGCTAGACAGTTAATGAACAGGTAACATACACACATTATATACTATACTTAAAGCTAGCTAATGTCCCCCGATTTTACTCATGTTTGTAGTTAAGCTTAAGTTCTTGAATTTTAGCATAATGATATAAAAATAGCCTATGTGTTATTCAAATCCATATCTAATATATAAATTTCTCGTGTCACAGTGTTAGTTACCATACTTCTCCTAAACGGCTTGACCACTTTTAATGAAATTTTATATGCATGTTCAGTCTGATAGGTCTGAGAATCTGCTACTATCAATTTTTCATACCCCTAAGTGATAAGGATTGTCCACCCCTGACATTTATAAGACAAAACAACGTTTGCCGGATCAGGTAGTAACATATACTTTTAAAGTTTCATTCTAATAATTTTATGCCCGTGTTTAATATTTGACTACCGACAGACAAATAAAATTTATAAAGGAAGTATGTTTATTATTCGTCTCGCTCATAATTATAATTTTTTCCACTATAATTTAGTTTATTTAGTAAAAGCATAGCAAGTCAATTGCAAAAAATTTATAAATTAATGTTTATTAAACGTTTTATATTTCCAGTGCAACTCTCAACCGCCCTTCACCACCTGTACCAGAACTGAGTAGACCATCGCATTCGGAACATCGACATCATGCACAGGTAAATACCTAATAAAATATAATTTCTAAAAGCATTTATTCGTCTAAGAATTATTGAAATAGAATGTTAATAACGTTCTTATTAAATATTTGCTAATTTTCATCAGTTTAAAACAGGAAATACATTTAATAAATAAAATTATACTGGAAAAAGTAGTAGTAAGAAGTAAAAGCATAGCAAGTCAATGCAAAAATTAGTAATGAGGAAATACATTGACAAGAATTGAACTCTTTTTTTTTTAATATTGTACTCATTGGGTATGCTCGATTATTATTCGTTCCCAATGACATATAATAGTAAAATTGCATAGAAAAGTAAGCAAATCGCACATAGTGGTAGTGTCGAGTTCTAATCTCAGTCAAAAAAACATAAAAATCCATTACATACACAGTTTCGACGGGCTTCGTGGCGTAGTGGTTCTTGTACTGGACTGCTGTTCACAAGGTCGCGGGTTCGATTCCCGCTTGGGACAATCATAGTGTGATATTCATAAATGTCATAAAAATGTTTGTACTGCGTCTGGGTGTTTTCTATGTATTATAAGTATGTATTTACAAAAGAAAAGTAGTTTATGTATTATATCCGTATTCTGGTACCCATAACACAAGCATAATAAGCTTAGCTTGGGACCAGAGTACGTTGTGTGAAATGTCCATAAGTTGTATAAAAATTCTCTCCAAGAGTTATCTAATTAATCTATTTTTTCTATTTCAGCATCCCCATCGCTATCAACAAATGTCAATGTCAACACCCACCACTGGACAAAGTAACTACCAAAACATGGCAACAATGAGTCAATCTCATCCGAACTATCACGCACAACCAATGTTGGCGCAACAATCCCAAATATTGGTACCAGTCAACCAACATGCCAACATCACTTC
Source organism: Orgyia antiqua (assembly GCA_916999025.1). NCBI lineage: Eukaryota > Metazoa > Arthropoda > Insecta > Lepidoptera > Erebidae > Orgyia > Orgyia antiqua. The sequence continues at coordinate 12,803,164 of OU779873.1, read as the reverse complement.
TATTTCTCACGGAGGTTTAGTAACTACTACGGCTGTACCAAGAAATATAATGGAACCGACACAAACAAAACATTCTTTAGACTTGATTCAATTCACAAATATGCATAATAAATCCCATCAAGGTACAATGGGTATACACAGTGTTTCGAGAATCAATGAAAATTATGACCGTATAAGAACTATGAAATATGACTATAACACGACTCCAGTACAAGTTGAAACGAATTATCAAAATGTTAGATCACATGAACATTTTCCAGTATCGGTTGCTAATTTTAATACCAGTAATGTGTCATCGGATTCCAGTTCTAGTATGAATACTCCATCAGTCGGTGTTAGTTCCACGACCACTCCAAATACTAGTTCGAATACAAGTACTTGTGAAAGTGCCGAACCAAGTTTGCCTAGTTCGCCTGATAATAATACTGAGAGGAATGCAACGGTTATTGCTTGCACAAGTCAAGCTGCTGAAGAAGTAACGAATGATGAATCGTTGAACACGTCAATGGGAGTGTTAAGTTTGAATGAAAGTTCAACAGCAACTAATACTTCTTTGAATGTTAGTTTACCACCGTCTGAAAGTCCGAAATTAAATGCATCAGGTATGTTAACCATTTTTTTTGTATTTCTAATCATTTATATATACTAATAATATTTGACGGGCTTCGTGGTCTAGTGGTTGATATAACGGACTGCCCACGAGGTTCACGAGGTCGCGGGTTCGATTCCCGCTCGGGACAATAATTTGTGTGATGTTTATAACTATCATACAAATACATATGTATTAAAAATATGCGAAGCAGTAGTGAAAAATGTTGCTAAACGGGAAAAAATTCCACGTGTATGGAGTCCCGGGCAACAGCTAGTTCATTCCTATAATTATTATGTACATCAATTGGTTGAATATTAGAAATATTATATTACCGGCTATCACTCACTGTTTTGGGATCGAAGATGTCGACCCATGTCAGGACGAGTGCGCAGTGCACGCCGGAAGGTCGCAGACGCCGCTGCGCACTCGTCCTGAAGATGAGCATCGGATATGCTCGAAACCTGGGTCGACATCTTCGATCCCAAAACAGTGAGTGTTAGCCGGTAATATAATATTTCTAATATGACACAAACTCACGAAAAAAATTTCAATACGAAAATGGTTGAATATTTGCCTCAGTAGTAAGTATTTCTGTAATCCAAGAAATTTTTGAGTACTTTCATCAGGAGTTTCAGAGATATTTCGGAAACTATTGCCAATACAGTTTCAAGTAAAGATAAATAGTAATAGTTATGAACATCTAAATTTATTGTTTTCGGAAATATTTCTTGTTATATATTTTTTTATTTATATTTACAAAAGAGTCAAGTTCATACTTAAAATTAATCTATTCTCATGAGTAAATGACGCGATGATTTGACGATGATTTTTTTATTTTTTTTATTACAGGTGTCACTAACGGTTCTCATACCCAAACCGATGCCCAGGAAGGTCCTAGTAATGAACCCTCAAGACTGGATGTACCATCATCAAGTAAAAACCTACGGTCGAGTGGTCCAGACTCTTTACTTAACTTCGGTCTAGGGTTACAAGCGGCTTTATCACCATCACATAGTAAAGAAGGCAACTATATGACAAGAGCACATAGAGATAGTCATCATAGAGACAGAGAGAAACGACATAGTTTGACACCTTCTTCACATTTGCAAGGAAATCATAGTAATCAAAACAGGTATAATATTATGTTATCCTTCTTCTTCACAGCCAGCGTCCCAATGCTGGGCACGGGTGTCCACCATTTTGCGAGGGATTATGGTCTACAGAGCAGCGCTTACCAGGCGTGTTGGTGTTAGGTTTTATTTCAAGTTTTCCATTTCTTTTAGAGGATGTTATTTGTTTATATTATTAACGGTGTAACTCACTGCAGCTTGGAAAGGAGATGAGGTACTGTCACTCCGTCACCATACAGATATTACGCTTAGTCGGAAGATTAAGGCTAATCTCTGCCTACCCCTATGGAAAAAACGAGGGCTATTTTTAGGGTTTCGTATCAAAAGGTAAAATGGAACTGGAACCCTATTATTGAGTAAAGTCATTATTATTGAGTAAACAACAAATAAATATAAATATTAATGGACATTTCACACAACGTCCTCTGGTTCCAAAGTAAGCTATATTTCTATGCTTGTGTTTTGGGTACTAGAATAGGGATAGACTACATAATATATGTACAACTATTCTTTTTTTTTGTAAATACATACTTATAATACATAGAAACACCCAGACGCAGTACAAACATTTCTATGACATTTATGAATATCACACAAATGATTGTTTCATGCGGAAATCGAGCCCGCGACATCGTGAACGCCAGTTCGTTACATGAACCGCTAGACCAGGCCCGTTAAATATTATTAAATTAAATATTGCAGACATTCGGCTGAGATCGTAGCAACGAGCTTATTAGACGCAGCGGGGGACGGCAGAGAGAGGAGACGTCGTCGTTCTAGAAGTAACGAGAGACCTTTACCTGCTTCTTATATAGCTGTTTATCCATATAAGCCGCAAAAACCTGATGAATTGGAGCTTAAAAAAGGAGGTAAGTTCTTAATCAATATGTTCATGCCCTTATTTAGGGTCCAAAATGTCTATTCATGCGTATTCTTCTTTTATCATATTAATTTTACTGCTTTTAGGGTTCCATGCAATAGACTAAAACGGGATCCTATTACCACTTCCTCTCTCTCTCTCTCTCTCTCTCTTCTTACACCGCGTTAACTTATGATAAAATAAAAATAATAATAACTTACTTATTATTACTTAACTTACACTGATGGACAAGGAGCCCTTGTCCATGTTCCACTTTGAGAGCGATTACGGTCTAATACGGCGCCCTAATCAGCCGTGTTGGTATAGGGTTTATTTTCGAGGTTTCCATACAATAGTCTATAGTTGGATTCTACAGCCCCTTGTGGATGAAAAGGGGTGGTGACACTTTATACATCTAACTTTTAACCGAAAAAAAGAAACATACACTGAAGTCCTTCAAAAGGGTCAACAACTATCGTACATGTATGACCAAATGTATGTGTATAAATAAGTAAATAAATAAATATTCATGGACATTTCACACGTCCTCTGGTCCCAAGCTAAGCTTATATGCTTGTGTTATGGATACAGGAATACGGATATAATACATAAACTACTTTTCTTTTGTAAATACTTATAATACATAGAAAACACCCAGACGCAGTACAAACACTTGTATGACATTTATGAGTATCACACAAATGATTGAAATGAACCAAAAGAAGTGCGTTTAGGTTATAGGAGATTGCACTGTATGGTCTCTGCCTACCCCTATGGAAATAACATGATGATTTTACTATTTTATGATATTGCAGGTATATACACAGTGACTGAACGTTGTCGTGACGGCTGGTATAAAGGATGTTCGGAGCGATCGCAGCGCTGCGGCGTGTTCCCCGGGAACTATGTGGCGCCCGCATCTAATGTACGACCTAAACACGATAAGGTAACGTAATACACAATAAATAAATATAGATGCGGTTGCATTTTTTATTTTTCATTTCAGTCTAGTAATGTCCATTGCAATGAGGAAATGAGGTGATGATTCTTGTATTCTTAACCTGTCATAAGAATACAAACGTCATACATATTTTGTCTTAAATCAAATGTCATGCTATTTTTTTACATAATTACCGTGATAACACTACAAACCTCGTTAGAATATCACTCTTCTCAATTCATTTTTATGTAAACTAACAGAACCCAACTCTACAAGTGCCAAGCCCCGCCCCCGCAGTGGGCGTGTCAGGCGCTGTGGGCGTGGTTAACGCACCAGACGCTCCGCCCCGCGCCAGAACTCCGCCTGCGCCTTCTACCGCCACATCTGCTGCTAATCGTATGTATCCTATTCTTCACTTTACCTCCACTTTAGTAAAGTTTTTGGTTTACTAGAACGCGCTGACTAGACGTTGTGCCATACAATTTACTTTCGAGTTTTTCGTCTGTTACCGTTGAGATTAACTGCTTATAATATATCTTAGCCGGCTCTTAATCTACCCTGGAGAGGAAATGGAATGGTGATACTTGTATTCTTAATCCATCACCACACGGACGGTCGTGTTTGCATATCATCCACTCCATTTCCTATCCTACTTCCTGCTAATATTAAAAACATTGAAATATTATTTTTTTGTTTTACAGTACAACCACTAACATACCCTTGGAATACACAAAGTCAACCACAACAGACAACTCCTAGAAATGAAAAGGTAAAAATATTATTATAGTTGCCAGGTTTGGTGGCCATTTAAGTAATTATGTCAATTGGGATTGTTCATAATTTTTGACCGGCTGTTTTTATATTTTTTTTAGAAAATATAGACTATTTTAAGCAACTAATTTCAATATTATAGAAATATTCACTAGGTATATAGAATTTTTTAAAAATACATAAAGATATTATTTTAAATGTTGTGACGTCTACGTTGTACGCAATCTTTGTATTGCCTTTTCCTGATAGACTTAAGACAGATTGCAATACATCTTTTCAAAGTTGCCAAGTTAATATAATAGACCAATTTCAACTCCACCACAGAGTAATATATCCCTAAGAACGCCTTAATATTTTAAGTCATTCATTTCAAAGGCAAATAGAGATCATTTGCTTTTTGGAAAAATAATTGATAATATAGCAAATTTTCCGAAAAAAACTAATGGATCATGATCAGAAACTCTTTCTTTGTTTTGGAATTAAGAGTTTTAAAAAATATGAACAATGCCAATTGACTATTCTTTTTATGATTCTGTACTGATAGAATAAAACTGTATACTATTACTAGGAGTCCGCTGTCCGTCTGTCTATCGCCAGGCTGTAATCTCATGAATGGTGTTAGCTATACAATTGATATATTCGCAGTTTATGTATTTCTGTTGCCGCAATAAATAATTATAATCAGTGGCGTACGCCACTACGCCACCTAGCCCCTTGGTAGTTACGCTACTAATTATAATGACGGTACGATATAATGATTAGAGGTGATCGTTTTATTAGATAGCTGATAAAATAATCTAATATTTATTAATAATCATTGAACCTATTATTTATTACAACTGGCAAGCGTTATTTATGTTGAGTGATTTATTTTTTATTTTTATTAGTTAAGACCCATTATCTACCGTTAGCTACGACATCACATGCACTATTCGAAACGAAACGGAACGTCCCATTCAAAGTCGATTGCACTTGGCTGTATAATATTTTTGTCACCTACCAAATTATACTCTAAGGTGACCGCATAAGAACTATTTCCGTTAAATAACAAAATAATATATTAGTTTTCCTAATATATTTATTAAATATATTATGCAAACTAATATATTTTGTTCGGCTAATAGCGTAAGCGCTAGGATAATTTTTGTTTGAATACAATTAAATCAGTGCGGCTACTTCGCTTGACCACGTATGACGTCGTAGTGTGGTTGATTTGATTACCGTGCGTTTGTGAGAGACGTTTAAGTACTGATTGTTTGTAAATAAAAGTTAGAGATATAATAGTTTAGTGCAAATGTAGGTTAAGTGCTTTCTGTAAATAGTTTGAAATGCCACGAAAAGGACAAATGTGGAACTATTTTTCTGTGGCGGATGAACTTGCCAAAAAGGCGGAATGTAATTATTGTAAAAAGACCCTGTCGTTTAAAACTACTATATCAAATCTAAAAAACCATTTGAAACAAAAACATCTAGTTGTATATGAAGAAATATGTAGCAGAGAAAATGCTAAAAATCTATAACGATAATCAAAACGGGTCGTTGTACGAAGCGAACTAATATAATATTATATATCGTTATAACGCGTTTGCAATATATAGCCGTTGCGAACACCCCTAATAATGATGAACGTATTTCGTATGATGATAATGGTACCGAACTCTTTGTGCGTAAATCCAAATCGAACATTACGAGATTTTTTCTGTTTAAAATGGCAGCACAATAATCATGACCTTGACAATTCACTCCGTCTGACCAACTGAGCTATCGTAGTTACCATCATAAATAAAAACAAAGTTAAAATTACAGTTAAAAGATAAATCCAAAGCCGAGAAATCCTCAATGTCCACTGGTGGGATGAGTCTAATGAAAAGATTGGCAGCCATGAAGAAGTGCAAGTCTCCACCACCGTCTGGCTACAGTATGGACAATCCTGTATTCGAAGACGGGCCAGGCACTTCTTTGATGTTGAATCTAGCACAACAACATCAGCCTGTACATGTTAGGTATGTGGGAATAAAATTTTTAGTCTAAAAATTTAACTTTTATAGTATTTATTGATCTCAAATATCGCTTATTTTAAGGAAATTGGTCTTTAGAATGAACAATAAAAAAATAATTTTGGTACCTAAACGAGAATTAACAAAGAAATGGGTGAACATAATAATATATTATGTATAATATATTCTTTTTTCTGAAGTTGGTTAAAACTCAAATTAATAAATCTAATGGGTGTTTTCTATGTATTATAAGTATGTATTTACAAAAGAAAAGTAGTTTATTTATTATATCCGTATTCTGGTACCCATAACACAAGCATAATAAGCTTAGCTTGGGACCAGAGGACGTTGTGTGAAATGTCCATGAATATTTATTAAAAAAAAAAAAATCTGATTAATTTGTTGTATTTAAAACAGGATAAAAAAATACTAGACTATCATCATAGTAGTAGAAGCCTAAAGCCTTCTTTGACGATTTCAAACACAAATAATAAAAATTATAAAGAATATTGTAGCTAAACATAAAAGAGGGGCGTGGCTTAATATTCTGTTCAGTAAAATAGTCTAGTCACGCCCATTTTATGTTCATCACTTGGTTTTTGAATTGAGCTTAGAGACCCAGTTTAATATTATCAGACTTGATATTTAGAATTTTTTTAAATGAATAAATCTTTTCAAATTAAATAATGAAAATAAAAATAAAAACAATGTATAAAATGCAATGTTTAATTTGCTGCACTGTGTAAAAGGGAGAAGAATAGTTTATACTTTATTATAAATACAATTTCATAGAAATCATTCGGCTCGTGTTGCAAATATGTTGACAAACAAAGTTATGACATTGTCATATATTTTTATTTTTAGGGTTTCATACAAATAATAACCCAATATAGGACCACTATGGTGTATGTCTGTCTATTTATCTGTCTGTCTATTTTGTCTGTTTGGTTAATATGTCCCTCCCTTATACACATGTATGCATCGCCTGTGTCTAACCTGTTTGTTTGTGCGTGTGCTTTGATGTATATTGTTCTAACAGCACTGCATTTGTTCACTTGTGTGTCACCTCATAAACCAACATAAATATTGCCTTTGCTCTTATCTAATTACTGTGATTAGCCTTAATTTATAAAGTATCATTATTTGTTTTTGCGAATAGTAAAATCAATTCATGTCGTTCCAAAAATTTTTATCAATTGTAGTTAGTTTTTTATGCTGTTGATTTCTATTCCATCATTTGTGAAAAGTATAATTAATACTAACTAATTACGTATTATGACATTGATTATCTGCTTAATAGTAATTCGACTAAGGGCATAACGATTAAAATTCAAAATTTGATGCACACGTCAGCTAGAAATGAAAGATTTCCATAGTTTAAAATACGCGCCATTTAAATTTATAATGTTAAACCATGGGCCGAGTATCGTGTGCTAACGTGCACGTAAATTATGTACGTATACGTAAAAGTAGATGACGCGTCTATATACGTGGAAGCACTTTAACGTCGCATGTGTTGCAAAGTGTACGTATAAATGTGTAAATACAAGTCTTACATTATGAACCAGCTTATATACGATTATAAGTACACGTTATCAATGCCTGTTAGTACGTACATGTATACGTAGATGATGTAGCTATTGCTATTGTGAGTTCGTGTACGTGCACGTTTGCCACTTATGTCTGCTTGCTTACACTTACAAGTTACAGAATCTCTATATCTATACGTAAACGTTAGTAATGCTCGTTTGTTAATTGTGTGCGTATGCATAGATGTACGCAACTCCCGTCTTTGTATATGCCAGTTAGCAAGTCATGTGCGTATTACGTGCACGTTACTAACGCGCGACTTATTGTGTATACGTACATGTTAATAATCCACGTACAGCGTATACGTAGATTTGAGTGATGCCCGTTTCTATAAATATACGTGCACGTTAGCTGTGTGTGTGTGTGTGCACGTATATGATTGTTGCGCGTGTGTGGGTGTCAGGTCGGGCTCGTGCCCCTCCCAGCTGCTGCGCGCGCTCCCCCCCGCGCGGCGCGCTCCGCCCCCCGCCGGTGCCGCCCTCACGCCACACGAACATCACCTGCACAGGTTTGGACTATTATATTACTAACTACTGCCTCTTATAGCTATCAACCAAGGATATTGTAAGTATTAGACTTCTTAAGTGAGTTCTATGAGTGTCTTATTATTAAAACATGACTACAGAACGTTTAATTATACCTAACCTAATTATATAAATAAAAAGGTTTCGCCGAATTGTATATAAGCGAATACCTTCTGAAAAACAGCACCCAATTGAATATTTCCTTTTTTGTTGTAGTTCTTATTGTCAGACCGAAGTTTTGTGTAGAAGTTATTAAAATTAATTTAATTTTGTTTGTCATTTTATTATTTAATTTTAAGTTACTCTTATTCTATACTCAACTAAAGGCCCCCTCAGACATAAAAGCCCTCTAAAATAATGGAAATGTCTTGATATCTAGTAAAACAAATGGGAAATAAGTAGAAAACGATTCACGGCGTGAAAATAGATTCCATTTGATATCCTTTAATTCCATATTGTATATTGATATTATTTGTATGTTTGTATATACATGAACTTGTCACCTGTCATCAGCACTTGTGTTGGATGTGTTTAGTGTATTGTTAGGCACGTGTCGCACTTTGTGTTGCTTGCTTATAACTAACCGCACGTTAATAAAATATAAATAATTTTGCAATACTTTGTAATAAATTAACCAGAAGAATTCGCCTAATCAGTATTGCTGAAAAAGGCCAGGAAAAACTATAAACTAAAGTAATATAAAAAATATTGAAAGGTCCTTTGCTTTTTGTAGATTTTGTCGTTTATTTAGTTTGTCTATCCTGATGTAAAGGACACTTTATAAGTCAGTCCTGTAGATAGGTCGGGTAGGACTGAAAATTCTTAGAAACAACGTGATAAATATAAAGTCTTTGAGTCTACACGGTGATGGATTAAGAATACAAATGTCACCGCTTCATATTTCTTCCCAGGGTGCTTTAAGAGCCAGTTAAGAGACAACATAAGCAGATAGTTCTCTGCCAAACATGATGCCAACACGCCTGGTCAGCATTGCATAGTAGACTAAAATACTTTTTCAGAGAGAACGAGACCTGTGATTAAAAGTTGGACATTAACGATCTAAGAAGAGAATTAAGTATTGTTCAATAATAAGAATATTTAAAACTATAATATCAGCTTGTATTCTTACAGAGCGACTACGGAGAATCCTTGGCAGTCCCAACATCGTAAGTCTCAATCGCTGGACGTGACAGCTTCGAGAAGAGATCGTCATCACTCGCAGACAGTTAAAGAAAGGTAATTACCTGACTTGCTTAGTAAATATCACGCAGAAGTGGCAGTGGGTTCTCTTTTACAATCACTTGACGAGCTCATGAACAAGATAGGATTTAAACTGAAGACTACGGACCGGAGACGGAAAACTTAAAAGTCAACCCTATGCCAACACGCCAGGTTCAACCATATTCTCTCTCAAAGTAGAGGAGGCATCTGCTCAATTTTGGGATATTTATGGGCATGGAAAGATATGTTATGATATCAATATATAAGAGGTGATAAAGACATATATATCTGTCGTTGACGTCATAAGTATAGACACATCTCGGTATATCTAATATATATCTGTCTCTCTCTTGCTGAAATATTAATAGCGAAAGAGACAGCCGTTTGTGGTGCCCTTAATGTAGAAATAGATACCACACTAGACCACGAGGCCCGTCCTCGTGGTCTAGTGGTTTAGTAACGGACTGCCGTCTACGAAGTCGCGAGTTCGATTCTGTTCATTTGTGTGATATTTATAACTGTCATACAAATGTTTGTACTGCATCTGGGTGTTTACTATGTATTATAAGTATGTACATATTTACAAAAGAAAAGTAGTTTATGTATTATATTCGTATTCTGGTACCAATAACACTAGCATAATAAGCTTAGTTTGGGACCAGAGGACGTTGTGTGAAATGTCCATGAATATTTATTATATAAAAAAAATACTTTCTGTTTTCAGATTCCGTTGCATAGTACCGTATCCCCCGAACTCTGAATATGAGTTGGAATTGAAAGTGGATGATATAGTGATAGTTACAAGGAAACGTGGTGATGGATGGTATAAAGGTACACTACAGCGTACCGGACGTACCGGACTGTTCCCAGCGTCCTTTGTACAAAGTTACCCACAGGAATGACCAAGGCCTACCCCATCGAGATTTGGGACTTTGTTCTAGAAAATGAAATTTTTATTAATGATACATAAAATACCCATGAAACTATTACCACTTCTTTATTTTCTTAATGACAACGCTCACTTGTTTTCCTTGAATGGGCATTTTTTTATACCAGAGTCAGAGAAACTAATAGGGATGGACCGACAAAATAAATATATAAATTAGGTCTGTCATAGATAAAATAAAGAAATGGAAATAGTGTAGTAATGAGGAGATAAATAAACTCAGGGTTGTCCCAAATTCTAGAGATTAGTGGAATTTTGGTTAATTGATACTTTATTTTGAAAATAACTTGTATTCTAAGATTTAAAAGTCCGATTTTAGTGCAATTTACATAACATAGATTTTTAAAATAACTTATTTGATTTTGAATTGTGAAACTGCAATAAATTAGTCCAATTATAAAATTGCGTGTCATCTGTATTCACAAAATAGATGATCAATTTACACTTGATCAAGTATTTATATTCAATATAGAAACATGCTGGTGACAACCCTAGAATAAAATATATCATCACAATTTTGCATAGATAGTTACATATGAAATACAAGGATGTACATAATTAATATTTAAATAGAAACGTTTTAGGAGGTAATTTATAAATCCACATGTACCTATTATTTTAGACAATTATTGCGGTAGCTAATTTCATAGACTACAATTTCTTTTTTATTTATTTATTTTTTTTCAATTTTTGACAGCTGGTTCTATTTTTGAATTTGGCGGGCTTTTAAAATGGCTCGCTGTTTTACAACAAATTCAAATGTGGATAACAAAATGGCGTCTGAAGGCGGATTTTCTTTACAAATACCCGTTTTACCGTCTGGTATTTAAGTCATATAACGAATTTATTAAAGTATAATACCCACGACGTTTTTGATATTTTATAATCCAAACAAGAAGGTTTTAAATTCTGTGCCACAGATTAACCATATAATAAGTACTTTTTCAATCTTGAAGACATGTAAATGCCTGGTAGCCACGTACATAATACTGGAAGAACTTCTTAATTCAAGTGAAATAGTATATGCTTAGCACAAACTACAAACTTCACTTTTCTTCTTCTCGAGCCCATTTACGTCCCACTGTTGGGCACGGGCCTCCTCCACTTTGGGAAGAATTATGGTCTACTGTGCCGCGCTGACAAGGCCTGTTGGCACAGGGTTTATTTTCGAGCTTTCCGACTCTCACAGAAGATGTTATTTGTGTGCAATATGCCTTAGCTGACTTTTACAACACGCTGGGAGGAGATGGGGTGGTGACACTTGTATTCTTAATCCGTCACCACACGGTGAGCGTCACTTTTACAAGTTACAAAACAAGTATGTCATTGGGAAAGGAAGTCCTGTTTTATTATTCTATGGTTTTGAGCCTGTGGCGTGTATCAGAGACACACATGGATACGTATTTTACGCACACATAGATATTTATGTGGCTCCAAGCCGCGTGAGTTATTTGCCATTGACACACTCTCCTGAAAATCTGTGGCTTCATCGTTGAGCCAAAATACAATAAATTTGACCTAAGTAGTTTCGAAACTGATCGTTTTGGTATGATTTTCGATATTTTTGGGATTACTCTACTCCCACATTGAATTTGTTATTGAATTTTTATTATGCCCATACTTTACGTGTTGTCCTTAAATGGGTCTTACTATTTAGATAATTGACTGAACTTACTGCCGACATAGTATATTTGTGTATATATCTTATAAAATTCTTTATAACAACTTTTTAACAATGTGGGCCAAATGTGTGTCCATGATAAAAGTATTTTTGTAGTAATAAAATTGGAATTTCTCACCTTAAATGGTTTTGTGTATATTTCGATGCATTGATTGTATAAATTAACAGTAAATAATATTTTCAGAAATAAAAAATAAAAATTAAAAAATTCACACGAGAAACATAGAAATGTGTGGAGTACATATTTTTTTTAATAAATGCATTGGATATAAATTAGAGATTTCAGTTTTATTTATATTAAAGGTCTCGTTGCATATTATAGAATAATATTTATGCTCTTACAACACCTACATAATGTAAGCTTAATGCTTTATTCGAGACTAGGTGAAGATGTGCAAAAAATTTTAATTTATTAATAAAATCGAGTGCATTCAATCATACATAACAACATACCAGAAAGATATTATAGAATACAATATTTTATTAATATAATCAAGTTTATATTTTACTCATTTTCTATAATGTTTGTTGCCATTTTTAATGAATTTAAAATAATTTCTGACTTAAAGCTGTATATATAATAATATTTATAAATATATTATTTAACTATAGTTATACGTAACTTACTATTTATTGTATAAGTTGTAAGATAATTTTATTCAATCACTAGGTTTATTGTAAAGCAGGAAATTATGTATCATTTTCATACGATACGAATTTAGTTTGACGAGCCTCGTGGTTGAGTGGTTCATATAACGGACTGCCGATCAAGGGGTCGCGGGTTCGATTCCCGGTCGGGACAAACATTTGTGTGATTTTTCTAATTGTCATACAAATGTTTGTACTGCGTCTGGGTGTTTCTATGTATTTTAATTATGTATTTACAAGTGAAAAGTAGTACATATATGTATTCTATCCGTATTCTGGTACCCATAACACAAGCATATAAGTTTAGCTTGGGACCAGAGGACGTTGTGTGAAATGTCCATTAATATTTATTATTTATTTATAATGGTACCAAGATGTATATAATAATATGTATATCTTATTAATCTTTTGTTTCAATTTTGCAATTGCTTAATAAAATGAGTATTTATTAGCAATTTATCATAGGAAAAATATACTCTATTTCCTTATTAAGATCAAAACAATAATAAAATGATTATAAATTTTTAAGGTAAGTCCACTCCATATATTTTTTAAACATTACTGCCCACTTAGAAAACTTACATTAGGATTTCATACGCTTATTATTTTTTAATTTTTTTTTATATGTAGACTGCCATATTATTTTTTATTAGTTTTTAAGTACTTATCACAATTTTATAATATTTACCGTGTAGTTAGTAAATGTAATTCTTAGTTGATATTCCGTTTTGATAAAAATAGTATTTTACACAATTACAACAAATTATACAAAAATACCCTTCCCTTTGAACCATACTACCTATTAAAAAAACTCAGTAAAATCCGTTGTGTAATTTTGAAGATATAAGCTCACATAGGGGACATACATACAAAAATAACGACTTTGTTTTTTCATTACTAAAAAAGATTATAAAATATTATGCAAATACTGTTTACTGTCAATATGTCTTCGAGTTATTATTTATTTATATTAGTAATATTATTTTATTGTAAATATTATAATTAATTATAATAACATTAATGTATAATCGATATTGTTTTTAGTAACTTTGTTGTGAACTGAATTTTAGACGTATTTTTATTTTTTAATTCTACATAGGGTAGTATACAAACTTATTTAAACAACGAAGTAGTGTTTTTTTTTTGGAATTGGGACACAAATATTGTTCTGTAGTGTAAATTTAAATCTAGAACGTTCTATTTATAAACTTCTGCATATTTTGTAATTTTATACCCTGTGGATATTTTTTTATTCTTGCAACTCTAAATGTTGCAAGTTTAGAAAAATTAATGTTGCAATTTTAGAAAAAAAAATGTTTGTTGTATTATATTTAAATTTAGAATGTATATCGTCCCGTAGATTCTTGAGTACCGTAAAACGGGGTCAATAGGGATTCATGGGTGAATAGGGATAAAAACGATGATCAAAAGTAAAGCAGAAAAACTACTACGAGATATACCATTAACCATCAGATTTTTTTCATTTTTGTAGTAGAAAGGTGAATTATTATAATGGTAACACTTGTTTGACGTGAAGATTGTCAGAAATCCAAAAAAAATACATCTGAAGTACGCCGTCGGAAAGCTCGAGATTTTGTGCCTCAGAAACTTTGTAAATAAAGCGGTTAAAAAAGAATTTTATTGAACAAATCGTGTTGAGTGGCAGAAGTTAGTTTGTTTTCCATCCAAATCAAGTAAGTTACTAAAATTTTATAGCTTATTTTTTGTTTAAATTGAAAATTAATAAGTGCCGGTAAATTTCTCAAAAAAAGAGGGTAATAGAGACGCCTACAGGATACCATCGGGATGGCTGTGGGGTGAATCGGGACAAGGCTAAAATAACTAGGCACGTAGCTGTATGAAAAGGGACACTAAAGCAGTCATAGGGACAGGGTTGTCACTCACCAATTTCGCTAGTAAACATTTGTTTCGCTACATAATATTAATATTATTTCTACATTAATTTAGTTTATTTAATATTATTTCTTTATTAAATCGGTTTAAGGTTTGGTTAAGGTTATTAATCATTTACTTAGGGACTTTTGCTTTTTGCAGGTACAAGGCCACGAACATATAAACCCAGCTGTGAGAAAAAAAATTAAAAATATGATCAGAAATTAATAAATAACACCCTCGAACACCATAGTACGTGAAGAATTTCATATAGTGTTAAATTGATTTTAAGTAGTTACCTAAAAAGATTATATTGTTTAGTTGTTTTTAGACATATATATTTGTTGTAACATTGTTTTCTAATAAGTAAACCATTTAAAACTAAAATATTTTTATTTTACCTGAATGATTGAAATTATTTTTTGTATGTATACTTATGTATTGTGTATATACTTATGTTGTAGTTACTTGTAAATTTCGTTGAACAATATTAATAAGAGTTGTGACAACCCTGACCAAATTTCTCTATTGTTCTCAATGCCGTCCCTATTAACCCCTATACGTGTATAAATAGGGATAGCATATATTTTGTGCATTTACATAAAATGTGCTGACCAACAATGATTTTCGCATACAATTTTATAATATACAAGTCGTGACTAAACTTTTTTAGTACTATAAATTAAAAGCTGCATGCAAAATTCATAAGAAAAAGTCACACAAAGTTGAAAACTGTCCCCATTCACCCCATTTTACGGTATATCAAATGCATGCTAACTAGATTACGGAGAATTCTTGTGGAACAAATTTGTGTCCATTAATGTTTTATATGTACGCTTCTATTATTAAGTGAATCATATCGAAGTTATGTATAGGTGATTTCGAAAAGGATTAAAATTTCTTGATAATATATTACTTTGTGTTATTTTATTATTGTACCTAACTTTTTAAGATGCAGAACAGTAATCAGTGAAAGGTTTAGCGGCACCGATAGGTATACCAGTTGTAGTGTCTATGGTTACCTACATCAGTCACTTGGCTTGAAGCCACTTACATATCTATGTGTGAGTGATAATGTATCTACGTTTGTCTATGATACAGACTACACTGCAACCCCATCTTATTTTATTTACTTCTCTTTTCATCCTATGGTTGCCTGGAAGAGATCACTTTATGTGATAAGGCCGCTTTGATTTGTACCTAGTTTTAAGAATCTTGTCTTTCTTTCGATGTCTGTAAAGTGTACAATAAAGAGTTATCTATCTATCTATCTATACGTAATATGAAATTATCCTCAATTTTAAACGTCTAGCCACCATCTGGTATACCTACCTGTGTTTAGAGGATTAATCCAGTACGCGTTGGCGTTGTACGACCTCGGAATACTGTTTCGTGGCTCTTGTTGACCAAATTTGCACTACAATATATTTTCCACTATAATTTCATTTATTATGTAAAAGCATAGCCAGTCATCGTCATCATAACATCACGCCTTTTCCCCCAGGGGATAGGTAGAGACTATAGAATAAATAAAAAATAATATAGCAAGTCAATTAAAAAAAAATTATAAATTAATGTAGAAATCAATATTATAATTCTTCTTTTGCAGCTCTCATCATTTCTTCTTCCTCTTTACGCCATTCGTCAGATTTATGTGACATTTTGGACAAGGCTTCCATACGTCGCGCCATAGGGTCGTCCTCTTGTAATATATGTTCCATTTTTATCTGCATACAGTCATTGAATGTTGATGCATATTCACATACTTCGAATATACCTAAAAAATGAAAAAAAAACTGTTTGATAGTAGGCTAGTTTGATAGTAGTATTGGTGTAGTAGATAGCGTATTTATGGGCACCGCAAACTGTATCTTAATATAGCAAGAAAGAGACAGTCGTATATAGAAAAAAGACGAGGTGAGAAAGAGACAAACATATGTTAATAAATTCCACGAGTACGAAGTCGCACGCAATGTCGTCTAATATTTGAAAAGCTAAAGCTAAAGAGTTTGTTTGTTTCAACGCGCTCAACTCAGAAACTTGATTCTAACTGAAAATATTTCTTTTTGTGTTGGATAGTACCTTTATTGAGAAAGACTATACAAATAAATAAATATTAATGGATATTTCACACAACGTCCTCTGGTCCCAAAGTAAGCTATATTTCTATGTTTGTGTTATAGGTACCAGAATACGGATAGACTACATATACTACTTTTCTTTTGTAAATACATACTTATAGTAAACAGTTAAACACCCAGACGCAGAACATTCGTATGACGTTATGACATATATGATCACGCGTACGAACAAAAAGTAGTAAATTAGTAAGCAAATAAAAACGTCTTAACAAAAACTTTTTTCAATCGCGTTTCTGAGTTCATGCGATCCTAGATTATATATTGAAAAAACATATACTTAAAAATTAGAGCTCTAGCCATTCAATCTAAAGAAACAATGAAAACTTCGTACATAGAAAAATGCACGAAGCTATTTTGGTATCCTCTTAAGGGCCTGCATCAATATTATCGTCGACATGTACCTATTAACACAGCTAGCAGGTATAGAAAATGAAGAATTAGCGATATTTTTTTTGTTTACTCAAAATCTACTAAATATATTTTAAATCCGGCTTACGTGTTTCTATATATAATAATTACTTATGTTTTTAAAGTTATTTCATTAGTTAATACGCGATAATAGACCGACAAATGAAAAAAATAAAAAATGAGAGAGGTTGTTTCGATAAGATTTTCTATCGAGAAAACTTTTTTCAATCGCGTTTCTGAGTTTATGCGATCCTAGATTATATATTGAAAAAACATATACATACTTAATAATTAGAGCTCTAGCCATTCAATATACAGAAAAAATGAAAACTTCGTACGTAGAAAAATGCACGAAGCTATTTTGGTATCCTCTTAATAACCTACCTTTAACCACCTTCAAACATTCTTTCAGAGCAGTCTTCAACAACGGCATCACTTCACTTTCATCTCCATATATTTCACGATTTAATTCCAATACATATTTTGTATTTATCTTATTATTTACAATAATTGCTGTCCTTTTAAATATACAGGCAACAAAACATTTACCTTCCAATGTGGTTTGGGGTAGTTTTTTTAAGAAATTCTCTACATCTTCGGAAGAAGCCTTTACTTGGCGCGCACATTCTGATATGTTCTTTCTGAAAGGCTCCACGTCATTCGACATTTTGTTATAACGTTCTTGATGTTCCTCTTTAGATAGTGGTTTAAATGATATTGCAAGATAAAACGCAGTAGAAAATAATATCAGTAATATTAAAAATATAAGGTTTGCAATAGTTCGTTGCATTTTATCGCGAAACGACTTCGATACGCGTTTACTTTTCATTTTATAGTCACGGTGTCCTACCGGTTAATTGATTGTTAGCACTAAAGGCTCTTTGATATATTGAATTATTTACATATTTTTGTTTGTACGTTGGTTTGGTAATATCTCGAATAATTTTCGGTCGGCGCAGCACAATTCTTTTATTCAGCTCGACACATTAATCAAAACCACTCTGTACTGATTCATCTAATCTAATATATAAAATTCACGTGTCACAGTGTTAGTTACCGTACTCCTCCGAAACGGCTTGAACGATTCTTCTCAAATTTTGCATACATATTCAGTAGGTCTGAGAATCGGCCAACATCTATTTTTCAAACCTTTTTGTATTATGGCAAAACAACGTTTGCCGGGTCAGCTAGTATGTCTATATTTTGGCTTATGAGAGGGGCAAGTGCGTAGTACCTTGTAGTACTTACAACCGTCGGGCTTGTATGACCAGATGGATGAAGCCAAGGAAGTATGTTTGGATTGTAGCAGAAGGCGCTCTATACTCTCTGCCTACCCCCATGGGAAAAAGGCGTGATGTTATGATGATGATGATATTTTGGTTTATAATCTACTAGCGGTGCCCCGCGGTAAAAAGGATAAAAAATAAGTTCATTTTCTATTCAATTTTCCATTGGAAAGTTTAATGAAAATCCATCCAGTAGTCTTTACGTGAAAGCACAATAAACATCCTTACATATCCAAACATTGGAGTATGGATAGAAGACCGAGCAAACGTTCGCGTTGCTCAGCCAACAGTTTAAGTATTTTATTTTATAGCGCGTTCTTTTTTCGTCATATCTCCTAAGATATTCATTTTAATTGCATGCTGTAAAGAGCAGTTATAATCTATATTAATTGTGTAGGCTAACTAAGCTATTTTATTTGATAAAAATATTACTATATACATATAAATGGCTTTTGAAAACTCCCTATTGAATTTGATTTTTTTTTATCATAATTATGGAAACCCGCTGTGGGTTTCCCTTAAAAGATAGACATATGCCCTCGCGGACTTTTTTGAAGAACTATAGGTAACAAACAATTCCTCTCCATACATTAGTTTGTTGTACCTCACATAGCTAAGGCAGCGTTTTCATTTATAGCTCGCGCGCGTCCGAATTTCTCGGCAAATTTAATCATATCTCATCCAATTTACAGCAAACCCCAACAAATTATGCGAAAAAAGCCATCCTCTTGTCTGTGTATTAAAAAAACCACATCAAGATCCGTTGCGTATTTTTGAAGATAATATAAGCTCAGATAGGGACATACATACAAAAATTACGACTTTGTTTTATAACTTTTATAAGAAGTAAAGATGTAGGCGTTTTGGGGATTTTAACTGTTACGGGTATTGCAAGGTGCTGAACTGACAGGTCTCATTTGTTTAACTGAGTAATTAGAAAAAAAAAAGTTTGGCCGACTTACTAGACCATCTGGGTAGATCTCTTTGAAAACTTAGATACATGATATGTGAGAACATTGTGTGTGCCTTTGAAATTCGACGCTTTACCTTAATTTTTTAGGAGATAATCATCTGACCTGGTCCCAATGGGACCACACAGGGAACACCAGGTTTCAAATAAAAAAAGAATTAATAAAATCGCTTCGCCCAGTTAGAAGTAGAGGTAAAAAAAATATCATACAGATGAATCGAGAACCTCCTCCTTTTTTGAAGTCGGTTAATAAATGCTAATTTTACCTACAGAATATTAATAGATTACCGGTGTTATTCATAATGACTTATCGGAGGTTTATACGGAGATTTTATCGGAGAGATAATAAACGTTTTAGTGTAAAAAGACCAATAAGTTAACAAGTTATGACAATTTTCGCGACCCTATTTTAGCGAACTTTTAAACCTCCGATAAGTCATTATGAATAAAGCGGTAAATATATAATACAAGAAACACAACTAAGAAAAACTTGACATTAGTTACATATGGCGGCCTTATCACATAAAGTGATCTCTTCTAGGCAATCATGAGATGGAAAGAATGTAGTTAAAAATCAATGCAACTAATACCTACATAGATACGTGGATAGATACATAGATAGATTCGTGGTGGTTCATGTAATGGACTGCCGTTCACAAGGTCGCGGGTTCGATTCCCGCTTGGGACAATCATTTGTGTGATATCCATAAATATCATACAAATGTATGTACTACGTCTGGGTGTTTGTATGTATTATAAGTATGTATTTACTAAAGAAAAGTAGTTTATGTATTATATCCGTATTCTGGTACCCATAACACATAATAGCTTGGGACCAGAGGACGTTGTGTGAAATGTCCGTGAATATTTATTTATTTATACATTCATACATGTATTTAATTGCATTATTTTTGATGATACATACAGGGTGTCCCAAAAGTCAACGTCCAACCGAAAACCCAAGCTAGGCCTAGTTGTGGGGGCTCTCAAAAAAAAAGAAAAAAAAATCTATCTCATGTAGTTTCGAAATGACAGCCATTTTTCTTAAATTGACACCCTGTGACGAGTTTACGACTACTGGGGCTACAAATGAGCTCTTTTATAATTTTATTTTTGTGTGGAGTAGTCTTAAGTGATGCTCCTACAAATTCCAATTCATCATTTGCACACAACTTCATTGGAATTTCAGAAAATATCCGTTTTATACCGAACCATGACGTGAAAATGACTACATCACTAAACTTTGACAGTCTGTACTGAAAAAAAAATCTACTATGCAATTTCGGCAAGTGCCCTTAAAAGTTGGCGCATTTAATGGGCTTTCCAAAATGGTATAATACTTACTAAATTATTTCTTAGACGACGAGAAAAAAAAAATTAAGAAAGTCGATATTTAGCTTATTATTAGTTAGTCATAAAACTTTCTCAAAATTATTCTAATATCATCTAGGCGTTCTGTAAGGTGTAATTAAAGAAAGAGACGAAGAAAAGTTAGAGCGGGATAGTGACGCTACTAAAAGAAAGAGACGAAGAAATGTTAGAGCGGGACGGAGAGTGACGCTACTTGGTGTCAGTGAATTTTTGGGATTGTTTAAATAAAAGTCAATTATTAAAAATCGAATGTTTATTTAAATCATATCAAATGTTCAAATTGCTTGCCATCAGCGCGTATGCACGCCCTACACCTTCTTAAAAACGATCGTGTAATCTGGCGGGCGAAACGTCTGGAATTGATGTGATCAGCGGCATCTTGAATTCTCTGACGCAGTTCCTCTAAATTTTCAATTGGTTTTTGGTAAACAATTTCTTTGACCGTTCCCCTATAAAAAAAATCAATAGGATTTAAATCCGGGGAACGGGGGGGCCACGTGATCTGACCGGATCGACCAATCCACCTATTTGGATATTCTTGATTAAGGAATTCTCTCACTGGGCGCGCATAGTGTGCCGGACAGCCATCTTGCTGGAACCACATGTCTCGATAAATGCTAAGTGGCACGTCTTCTAACAAATTGGGTAACTGATGTTGTAAAAAGTCCAAATAAGCTGCCCCATCGAGGTTTTCTGGCAGTTCAAAAGGCCCAATAATGGATCCATTTAAGATCCCAGTCCACATGTTTATTTTAAAGCGGTACTGTGACCTATCTTCGCGCATCAAATGTGGATTTTCGACGTGCCACTCGTGCAAATTATGCAAATTCATGTATCCGTCTTTTTTGAAGGTCGATTCATCAGTCCAAAGAATTTTACGCAAGAATTCTGGATCTGCTCTGTGCCTTTCGAGCATTGATTGACAAAATAAAATCCTGCTAGGATAATCACGGGGTAGCAAAGTTTGTACCCGTTGCATGTGGTACGGATGCAATTCGTTTCTCTTCAGTATCCGATGTGCTGTACTTTTAGGTACCCCCAGACTTTGCTCGATTCCACGTACTGAGATACTCCGGTTCTCTGCAATTGCATTTAGGACATCTTCTTCATAAGGCACGACGGTTCTTCCCACTCTAGTAGCTCGAGTAGGAAGTTGATTTTCTGATAATAAACGGTGCACATTTACAAAAACTCGATGATCTGGGTGACGCTCGGCATTCGGATATCTCTCACGGTAGAGTCGAGCTGCAGCTCTAGCATTGCACCTACATTCCCCATAAATAAGGTGCATGTTTGCATATTCCTCTGCAGAGTACAAGAAAGGCATTTTCTTACAAAAACAGTCCAGGAGAAAGCCAAGTTCGTCAGAAACGGTTCGAAAACAAATCCAAGTCACACGCAATCAAGTCCAGTAAACAGAGCCAAGGTTGTAAGCACGAAATAAATACAAACGAATACAAAAAGATGCGCAGTAAACGAAGGCACGAAACGTACTGAATTATTGTACGCAGGGTCTATTATGTTGTATGACGAGATTTTGCTCTTGCACACATGCTCAAATATGTATGTGTGCGTTGCTATTGTAGCAGTATTGCATAGGAAAAAATTTAAAAATTTTTGGTCTGGTCACACTGTCGCTTCAATGAGGCCGCCATTATCATAATATTTATTATGATAAGATTGTGGTTTTTAATATTTTATCCAAAGAATCAAAATATTATTAAAATATACTCTCTAGTAGTTATTATAGTAATTTTGACTGAATATTCTACGTTCTTGGAGTGAATTCTATGTGTTGTGCGTAGAGAACATTATTTACGAAAGGACGTTTATTGTTAGGTTACTTTTTCTTATTTTTGTTTAAGTTTGGTTATTTAATTATGTCCGTGAATAACCATAGAAAGTGTGCTAAGTGCGGCAGAACACGTGCCGAAGACATGACGGTGACCTATCACAGGTTTCCAAATCCAGGAATAACCAATGTTACTAGGTAAGTACAAAATACAACCCGGTATATTTAAGACCTCATGCGTTTATTAAACAAAATACTATTTTAATCTATATTTACATCATCATATACTATCACCTACTGTACTCATCATCCTTCTACCTTTTCTTCCAAAACTATGTTGGAGTGGGCTTCCAGTATTACCTGATTCAACTGAATACCAGTATTTTATATGGACATTTTACAGGGCTCGTGTTTGGGCTAAATACTGTTGGCCAAATGAAGATTGGACTTCCATTGAATCATTACATTCACTCTATAGTCGGAATAAGGTGTTGTGTGGATGACATTTCAACTCAATTCAATTTATGGATGATAAAAGGCAAAAATTGAGCAAGTTTGCCGTTCCTGAGTCAACTATAGTGGAAGAAATACTAAATGAAAGAGAAAATATTTTCAACCAGGTATTGTATTCATATAGATTGTTCTAGTAATAGTCTCCCGAACAAATTCCTACAAAAGCAACCAATCTCAGTTGGGTTCAACCAACTATGCATGACATATTACAGTGTATGAGGGTGTGCGCAAACATAGGTGTGTGTGAGATTACACCTATGTTTGCGCACACCCTCGTACACTATTCGCTCACTCTCATAATCCGATGGGATGACAATCGAACACTGCTGGAAAGAGATCAGATGAAGGATTGTTCTAAATAGCAGTGGTGAAGCATATAGGGAAGTCAGTAGAACCAGCCTAGAAGTGACCAACATGTTTTACTTTATAAATCTAGTCAATATTGTTACTATTATTGTTATAGATACAATAATAGTTATGCGTCCAAAGTTAGCACAATGGATCAAGATTCTAAAACTTTACACTACTATGATAGCACTTGCAAAAGTTTAAAATTAATAATTAATTTCAGAATGTCAATCAGTCCGATGTAATTGCTGCACAGCCAAAGTTAACAACACCTATATCGCAAATAGAAAATGTTGTGATGGAACCTAGTACCAGTACAGGGTCATCAAAACAACACACTTTTGCAGATTTCATAAGAACAACTGAATCCATTAGCCCTACGCAGGTAATTAATTTTAGATTTTTATTTTAATCTTTATTATAAGTTTGATAATAGCGGACTTGCAGAGAAAGTACAGATGTTCAATGCAACGAAAACCCTATAAAAGGTACACAAATAACTTTAGTGTTGTGTTGTTAGATATACAGTTCTACATAATAGTAGGCATTGTAGTAGGCTTGCACAACTAGTATTTATAATAATAATTTATTTCACACAAATGTACAAGTAAAAACATAAATAAACTTGAGTCATTAAAGCATTAAAGGTAGATAGGCATCCTTACTAGGTTAAAAACCTGTGCTATGGGATACCTATTTCTCCTTGTTGCAGATAATATGCTAGAGACATCATAAGATAAGCGGAATGTGTATGTGTGTGTGTCCGCTACATACTAATGGTAGGAGGATGTGTCTGCGCGCGTGTATGAGGACGTACTTACAAATTCCGAATTAAAGTTGTTTATGTCACATCACATCTGAATAAATAAACCTTACTTGTTATAATTATTAGCCTATACAGTATCTCTAAATGAAATTTACTTTTTAGGCACTGTTAAATGGAGTCTTAAAGAAGCATTTTATAACTTGGACAAGAACAATCCGTATTTTGTATATGCTCCTCAGCTAACAGATCATCATTTGCATCCAAATTGCCAGCAACGAATGTGGGTGAAGCTAGCAGCACAAGTTTTTAGCCACTCAGTTACAAGTGGCATGTTGATGAAAATTGCTCAAAGTGAGTATATTAAAATAATGTCAGCTTTTGTTGCCTGGTATCAATATTAATAGATAAATAAAAGCTTTATTGCTTCCCATAATTACAAAGATACACAAGAATAATTATAAAATACAGATTTGATCTACTGATGTAAAATATAAGAGGATGATAAAAATCATCATTTCTTATCTTATTTACTTCTTTTACACACAAAATCTATATTAATTAAGCCCATTCCCTAATATGAGCCCAAATGATTGCTGCAAGACGTTTTTTTATTCCGCATAGATTGTAAACAAGCATAAGGGTAAATATTTCAAAGTTAGTAAGTATTAGTTACATCCTGAGACTGACTCTTAACATCTGGGCGAAAAAAAAATTAACATTGTTTTTGTGATTTCAGATGAACTTCCAGCTGAAGCCCATGCAACAGCCACTTTCGTGCAAAAATTTGACGAGCTTTTTGATGCTGTCAACGCAGACAGCCCGGACTTGAGGAGAGGAAAAAAATACTCTACAAATTTAAGAAAGTGGACTCCCCATTTAGGTTTATTTAAAGAAATGAATTTTTTTATAGCTAATATGAAATACATAGGGAGTAAATCGAATCCTCCGTCCCAAAAAGGGTGGATTCATTCATTAAATGCAATAGAAAGATTGTGGAATAATTTGCGGGCTATAGGCATTAAGAGTCTTTCCACACGTCGCTTAAATCAAGATCCCTTGGAAAACTGTTTTGGCTGCATCAGATATAGCTGTGGATCCAATAATAATCCAACAATTAATCAATTTATAGCGGGAATCAAAACTGCTATAATATCCAATTTAAAACATGCTGGACAAAAAAGGAACTGTGAAAATGACTCAGCATTAATTGCAAATAATTTATTAACTTTTTTAACGGGAACCATCCCTTCGTCGTGTGAACCAAACTCGTCTTCCTTCAAATTTGACGAAAATAAAGAGATGGCAAATTTACTATCTGATGCAGTTGAAGCAGTTGAACAAGCGACATCCGAAAGTCAGGCTTGTGGATATGTGTGTGGTTTCATATTTAAAAGAATAAAATACAATGACTGCCTAGATTGCCGAAAGGCATTTTTGTCCCAAAATATAGAAACCATACACATGTTTACAAGTTTCAAGGAATATGACTCAAGTCATGAGTCATTAAATTATGTTAACAAAGATATGGTGACGTGTGTAGAAACGATGTCAACTATAATTAATGATTTCATGAAAACAAATGCCTTTAGGCAACAACTTAAAATTAATGTTGTTAAAAATCTAGAATGTGTGAATTTTGTTTTTTTAAATAAATGTATAAATCATTTAGAATTAAATGAAAATCATTTAAAAATAAGCTCATTTTTTATTGTAATTAAAAGATATTGTGTTTTAATTAATAGAGCTATGGAAGACGAAGAGAAAAAGAAAAGTTTTGAACGCAAAATGAAAATATTAAAGAACAAATAAAATAATAATATGATTGTTTTAATTACTTCCTGTAGGCAAGAATATGAAGCACGATCCTTAATAATATATTAAGGAACAATATATATTTAAAATGGTTCACGATCATAATATGTATATAGTACAGCCAAGAGCAAATATTACAACGTTTGAAAGTTCCCGCGCGTGTTGATTTATTGCTATTCCGCAATGGCGCTAGCGTCTCGTACGTGTATTGGCTGTGGTTGCATTTTTTTACTATAGAGATGTACTTCTTCTCTCGTTAGAGAGTAGTATATTCTTTGATTGTACGTATACCACGCTGTTGTATTAGCGTGCTATCTGTTTCACCCACACTAGCCAAAATGTCAATTTCGTCTCGCTCACACATTGTAGAAAGATTCACTGACACCAAGTAGCGTCACTCTCCGTCCCGCTCTAACATTTCTTCGTCTCTTTCTTTTAGTAGCGTCACTATCCCGCTCTAACTTTTCTTCGTCTCTTTCTTTAATTACACCTTACAGAACGCCTAGATGATATTAGAATAATTTTGAGAAAGTTTTATGACTAACTAATAATAAGCTAAATATCGACTTTCTTAATTTTTTTTTTTTCTCGCTGTCTAAGAAATAATTTAGTAAGTATTATACCATTTTGGAAAGCCCATTAAATGCGCCAACTTTTAAGGGCACTTGCCGAAATTGCATAGTAGATTTTTTTTTCAGTACAGACTGTCAAAGTTTAGTGATGTAGTCATTTTCACGTCATGGTTCGGTATAAAACGGATATTTTCTGAAATTCCAATGAAGTTGTGTGCAAATGATGAATTGGAATTTGTAGGAGCATCACTTAAGACTACTCCACACAAAAATAAAATTACAAAAGAGCTCATTTGCAGCCCCAGTAGTCGTAAACTCGTCACAGGGTGTCAATTTAAGAAAAATGGCTGTCATTTCGAAACTACATGAGATAGATTTTTTTTTCTTTTTTTTTGAGAGCCCCCACAACTAGGCCTAGCTTAGGTTTTCGGTTGGACGTTGACTTTTGGGACACCCTGTATATGTGAAAAAATAACACGTAATGTCGTACCACAGAACTAGTCTAAAACTAAGTATGACGTGGAACAAACACAGTAGTACAAGTATTAGCAGTTAGCAAAATATTAAGTTTTTATATCAATTTGCGTTTTGACCTATTTAGATTACAGAAAGTGGTATTGAGAGATTTTTTTCTTAGTTACTTTATTATCCCTTCTAATTTAGGCGTATTTAGACCATAGGTATTATGGTCTATACGACGGGCTTCGTGGTCTAGTGGTTCATGTAACGGACTGCCGTTCACGAGGTTGCGGGTTCTATTTCCGCACGGGCTAATCATTTGTGTGATATTTATAATTGTCATATTTACTTGTATAAATGTTTGTATCGCGTCTAGGTGTTTTCTATGTATTATAAGTATGTATTTACAAAAGGAAAGTAGTATATGTGGCATATCCGTATTCTGGTACCCATAACACAAGCGTGTAAGCTTAGCTTGGGACCAGAGGACGTTGTGTGTAATGTCCATGAACATATATTTTATTTTATATTTATTTGTTACACGCTAACCAAGAGTATTGGAGTAAGCGTACATTATGGTCAATTCCGATGCGTCAAAAACTTAACTAAACTAAAATGAACGCAATTATGGTGTATTTTGATTGATTAATTGGTTATTTCGTTGTACACATTTATATTAATTAATATCGTAAGTCTATACAGTCTATACAGTATACTATATTAATATCGTAAGTTACATAATACACATCATAAATATCCCTTGGACCCATCTGGTTAGGTACACATGAAAGGAAATGGGCTGATGACATGTAAAATCTTAATTAAATTACCCCTAACTAATATTATTATAGTTAGTAACCAGTAATTAAAACAACTTTTGAATTTATCATAATTAATTATTATTTTTAAGTAATATGTTTACAATGTATTGAGAGTCTATCCGTAGTTTGGTGTTCATAACACAAGCATATGAGCTTAGCTTGGGACCAGAGGACGTTGTGTGAAATGTCCAGGAATGAACATTTATTTATGAATATATTTTCGTCTCGTATAACGAATTAATATTTTAGTATTACAGTCTACAATCACATTTTATTTCTACTGTCTTACATATAATATAAGTACAACATAACCATTATGTGTACCTACCTATACAATAAGTATGTTTAAACATCCTTCCACTGTTGATGTTGAGTGTAGCCAGGTTAAGAAATCAAAAAGGATTTCCAATTCCTGAAATTCTTGGCTCCATTCAAATAAAATCACTTTTTACGGATTTAGACGCGTATACAACGTGAAACAAATCTCCTATGCTATGCTTGAAACCAGGCATTCTTTAGGTCATCACTAATGACTACGTGAAGTTAGAAATTAACTTGCATTATAATTTAATACGATTTTTGATGTTGTAAGTTTTTGCAAATTGTTTACGTTGCACAACCCTAATCAGCTGTTTTTATGAACACTATTTGAACTAATAGTGATTATGTCCCGTAATAGAGTTAACGTAAAATGCCTAACTGCTCATTGCCTCTGTGAGGAAAATTGTTTAAAATCTTTCCATGATGGTGAAGAAAATTTTGTTGGATGTTGATGGAAGAAAAGCGAGAAGAATACAAATAAAAAACCTGTCAAGAGCGAGGTAAACTCGCACACTTAGGGTTTCGTACCTACTAGACATATAAACATAAGTAACTGCATTCAAATAATCATTTAATTAAACTCAAAACAACTCACCGACTTAATTTTGTACTTGAAATATAGGGAATCGAATAGCCTACATTTCAGCTACTTTATAAGTTGGTATTAGTATAAACACTTTTTTACTTGTGATGTGATGACAAATTATAAGTTTTTGGATTTTTTTCTATATCAGCACTATATAGACTTGGTCTATGCCAAAGTTCAAATCTCTAGGGCAACGGAAAGTAACCTGTGAATTTTGATTCCCTAGCATAAGTCGAAAAATTCTTAAAAATGGTCGTAATTCGGTTATATCTTTTAAATGCGTGGAGGTGAAAGGTTGACTGTATTTTTTGCAGCAAGGGACCGCATAGATCTACATATCGTATGAGTTTCAAGTTGATACCTTCAGCCGTTGCTGAGTAAAAAACGTTTGACAGACGGACAGACAGACAGACAGACACCGGAGTGATCCTATAAGGGTTTGTACGAAACCCTAAAAATGAGTTTTGTGAGGGGTAATATTACCCAAAAAGGAATGAATAATTGCATGACGAACGTGAATTGAAGAAAAGGTAAGTTTCAATTACAAGTAAAATGTGACGAGGGGAGGGAAGATATTGACAAATTAACGATGATATAATTTTGCTTAAATTATATTAGGTAAAAAAGTCACTTAAGCGACTGTCCACTCTAAATTATTTAATCACTTTTGACGAATCGTGATTGGTTAGAACTCGGGGATTAACCGAATTGTGCGCTACTAAAGACACGTGTACATAGAGATGGGTCATCTCTTTTATGTATCGATATTTTATTGTATCAAATCAATACAACGGGGTAAAATACTAGATAGATCACACGATAAAGTGATCGTACGCTGGTGTTTATTTAAAAATATCGTATTGTAAAACATGTTCTATCCACAACAAATATTATTCATATCAAATTCTTTCTTATAATTAGTCGTTGTAACATAAACATTTTATAAACTTATTTCATTCCATTGAAATCCGATAAACTTTTTACATACTAATAATAGTCATTCTAAATGCAAACACAATATGGATGAGAAGATTTCGTAATAAATTGTAGGTTAATATTCGAATTTGATACAGTCGACTCTTGTTAATTCAAACCTGCGATAATTCGAACCTCTCTATAATTCAAAGTTATCACGAGTTCCCTACAAAATCTCTTTATATTTCGAACTATAATAATATAATATAATAATAATAAGTTAAGTTGGAGGCAGATTATAGGCTTTCAAAAATCTTGTGGTATAAACAAAAAAATGTGTCACAGGACCTAGGGAAAGCCTACAGACCGCAGGGCAGCTGGTGGCGAGCTGAATGTGAGTGGCGACACTGCGGTCCCGAGTGCCCCTGAGAGTCGGTCGTGGCCTCGCCTTCGGCTTGCCTTTGTTGGCTGGCCGAACTGGAAACCGAGAGTGCCTGGACTCTCGCCTCTGTCTTGCCTTCACCGGCCCGACAGAGTGGGGTCGCCAGAGCTATATGCTCGGGGGTGGAAGTGTCAATTTCAAGGGCGTAATTACGGGGAAAACCGCTCCGGGTCTCGGCCCGCGATGATGAAACCGGTGCCGCACCGCTCTACACCCCAAGCCGCTCACACCGGTGTTGCTCCCTGCTGCCTTGTCTGGCGGCTGTGTCATCTAGTGAGTCGGCGAGTCACCGTCTGCCACGGTTCAAGAAGTATCAGTATTGAAGGCAGGCGACCGTTATTATTTGCAATAGTTTTGTATACAACCAGTCCATCAAACACCTAACACAATAACCCAGTTCGTTTCTCTACATTAATTTGCAATAGATCTACAGCTACCATTGGCATTCCATGACTCCACTTCTATAGTGCAGGCGTGGAGTGTCGGTGGTAGGTGTCCCACCACATTTATTTATTCATTAAAATTCTCAAAGGGCCTCTGCATGTTGGACCCATGTCCCCATGTAAGCCTTAAAAAAGACCGGGTATTTCTAAAAAAATAATAGGAATAACCCGTGAATTAAAACAGATATACAAATAATAATTATAATAATATTTATTTATTGGTATTTGATTATATAAAAACATTGTACATAAATAGTTTGGCTTCAATATAAAGTATACAACATATTTGTAGGCTTTCTGTTCTACTAGCTAGGTTGCAAGCAACCTGTGTTAAGGAGATACAGTGCTGCCCCCTTAATGGGTATACATACTTAATTACCAATTAAGAAAAATTGGTCAAGTGCGAGTCGGACTCGCGCACGAAGGGTTCCGTACCATTATCTATGCAACATAAGGCACGTTATTAATAAATGAGCAAACAACACACACAATACTTAATTAATCACGTTTGTTGTATGAGAGCAAGAAACGGTAAAAAAATCATGTTTGTTGTATGGGAGCCCCCCTTAAATATTTATTTTATTTTATTTTTAGTATTTGTTGTTATAGCGGCAATAGAAATACAGATATATAATAGAAATAGATAATAGAAATACAGATGATCTGTGAAAATTTCAACTCTCTAGCTATCACCGTTCTTGAGATACAGCCTGGTAACAGACGGACGGACGAATGGACGGACAGCGAAGTCTCAGTAATAGGGTCCCGTTTTTAGGGTTCCGTACCCAAAGGGTAAAAACGGGACCCTATTACTGAGACTTCGCTGTCCGTCCGTCCGTCCGTCCGTCCGTCCGTCCGTCCGTCCGTCCGTCCGTCCGTCCGTCTGTCACCAGGCTGTATCTCAAGAACGGTGATAGCTAGAGAGTTGAAATTTTCACAGATGATGTATTTCTA
Organism: Orgyia antiqua; assembly: GCA_916999025.1. NCBI lineage: Eukaryota > Metazoa > Arthropoda > Insecta > Lepidoptera > Erebidae > Orgyia > Orgyia antiqua. The sequence continues at coordinate 12,771,452 of OU779873.1, read as the reverse complement.
TTGCCGCTATAACAACAAATACTAAAAATAAAATAAAATAAATATTTAAGGGGGGCTCCCATACAACAAACATGATTTTTAGGGTTCCGTACCCAGTATCTCAAGAACGGTGATAGCTAGACAGTTGAAATTTTCACAGATGATGTATTTCTATTGCCGCTATAACAACAAATACTAAAAATAAAATAAAATAAATATTTAAGGGGGGCTCCCATACAACAAACATGATTTTTAGGGTTCCGTACTCAGTATCTCAAGAACGGTGATAGCTAGACAGTTGAAATTTTCACAGATGATGTATTTCTATTGCCGCTATAACAACAAATACTAAAAATAAAATAAAATAAATATTTAAGGGGGGCTCCCATACAACAAACATGATTTTTTTACCGTTTCTTGCTCGATACTATATAATAACGTTGCCTTATGTTGCATAGATAATGGTACGGAACCCTTCGTGCGCGAGTCCGACTCGCACTTGACCAATTATTACCCTTTGGGTACGGAACCCTAAAAATGAGTTAATAATATTACCAATAAAATTATGTTGTAAGTGTGCCTGTGTAGTGTGTGTGTGTGTGTGAGTGTGTGAGAGTGTATGTGTGTGTGTGTATTAAAGTTGCACGAACAAGCTAAGCAAGAATTCGGTATTAAGAAAAAGATCATGTAATATATGACTCGGTCTCATCATGTTTTATTTAGAACTAAATCAATACATTTTTATGCACTTGGTAATTCATATGAAAAAATCATTGCTATATAACAAAACCACGCGTTAATACTCAATACTCATTTATTCGTAATTATTTTTACACGTCATTAATTGTGAGAAATTATAAACAAACATACAACAAAAAAATAATAAAAATAATGGTTTACAATTTATTTATTCATGACAGTTAGTATTTTTCATTATAAATACAGCATTTAAACGTTAATATTTAGGAAAGAAAATACTATATAAAAATAGAATAGAATATTCTAATATATAAATGTCAAAAATTCAATACAGTCAGTCATAAAAATAATGTCAGGCTACTAGTACTAGTAAAATTAAAATGTTAGAATATGTATATACATAATAGATGTCATTTTAATTTCATGAATTCGTCAATGGTATAGAAAGATAAAGAAATCTATAATATATTATTTAGTCCCACTACCCCTAGGTATCTCAAAAACCGTTTTAAGTTTCTCCACGACACACACACGAAAAGCTTGAGATCATCGGAAAACCCCATTCCAGCTATACCTGCCCATTCCACCAAGTTTTATGCTAAATCATTTACTGTCGAAGCAGCTCGCCTATGGAATGAGCTACCTAAACATATAAGAAGTGCTCAATCAGTAGCTACTTTCAAGAAAAGGGTAAAAGAGTCCTATCTATCACTGACATAGTATAAATAACGTGATTAAATTTAAAAAATATTATTTTATACTCTTATATCTCCTGAGTGTAGGCATATTTGTTTATGTATTTGTGGATGTGTATTTGCATTATGGATGTAAATATGTAAAGCTAATATTTGTAGGTTAGAGTACACCACATAAAGCCAAACGACCAAACGTAGTCCATACAAAGGTTGTCTGGAAGAGATCGCAGCATGTGATAAGACCGCCTATCTATATTATTGTTAACATAGAATAAGCTACTGTAATGTAAAATGGTGTACAATAAAGAGTAATCTATCTGTCTATCTAAAGTGCATGTGCACAACCCGTTTAAAGGATAATAGGTACCTAGGTTATGACAAAAATTATTCTAATAAAATAATTACTTGCTCGTAGGTGCTCTAATCAAGAGGTTGTCTTGGATTGCAGTGAATTTTTCGTATTAATAATGGCAAATTATGCAAATAATTAATATTATGTGCAGTGATGTTTTCGTAATAATAATGGAAAATAGTGTCATGGTGGTGCAATAGCAATGGTGGTGAGAAATAACGATCTGGCAGCGGCTCGCGAATTATATTGGTACATGAACAGAAGACTTCCCTCGTATGATTGTTTCTGGAGGTTATAACTTCTGTAATATATATATATATATAATATATATTCATGGACATTTCACACAACGTCCTCTGGTCCCAAGCTAAGCTTATATGCTTGTGTTATGGGTACCAGAATACGGATATAATACATAAACTACTTTTCTTTTGTAAATACATACTTATAATACATAGTAAACACCCAGACGCAGTACAAACATTTGTATGACAATTAAAAACATCACACAAATGGTTGTCCTGACCGGGAATCGAACCCGAGACCTCATGATCTTTCTGTGCATACCCTGGTACCCTGACCAAGTACTGGCCGACTTAGTGGTATGGTTACTTAACCTATCCCCTCAGAATACACCTAGGCCTGTAGTTCAAGGTGTATCGTATTGCGATTGTGATGTAACTGTACTGGATTAAAAGTACTAGTTTTTTATTTATGTACCTAACTCAAAACCAAAACGTGATCTGTTTGAAACCAAAACTTAGGTGGCCTAGCACAATGGTCTCTATGCATTCGTAGACTTGTTGACATTACGTCTACTTGCAAACAATGAATTCATACAATGTGTTCCTACATATATATTTTTTTGTAAGAAATTTTAATTGTTTTTACTAATTTATTTATTAAAATTTAATAGTCATCATACAAATATACATGGCTTAAATAATGTAGCATTGAAAGCATACTATAGTATTTCCGTTTCACTTTGTATTTATTTTAAATTTTAGCCCGGCGCCGGCAGGCGCTTCGGAACCTTTTCAATCATCATGATCACGTTACGAATGATAATGAACCACCCGTGACTATCGCGACTGAAAAGTTTCCGTAACGTCTAAATCCGTAAAAATGATTTTATTTGATTTACTGAATGGCGGACAACAGAAATGATAGTCGTCAGTTCGTCAAAGGTATTAGTCATTAATGGGAAGGAATTTTTTCATAAATATGTACATTGTTATAATCACCTTCCTACATAATATTAAACATCCGTTAAGCATATTTTTATTATATACGGAAGTTACTATTTTCCCACATTCTTATTCTCAAGAGTTCTGTGTTTGTTTTCTCATAGCTGGTATACTCGTATAATATTAGGTAGTGGTTGCCTACAATTTCTTACGCGTGGAATTTGTAAACCCAAACTTAACACATTATACAAAATAGCCATCCTCTTAAACAGCTCTATCTATTAAAAATCCGGCAAAAAATCTCGTTAGGTATATATTTTCTTAACCAACATCACAATTAAGTACAAATTACTAAAACAAATATAAGTTTCTTATAATAACACAAACATAATGTAACCTAAATGACTAAGATGACTCACAACAAAATTGAAGGTAAACACTTGTTTTTATTGAATTCCGAGAGACGCTTTCAAGCGCAAAAAAATTAACTTTCACTTTCGCATCCCATTACAAAACAAACATAGCCGCGTTTTGAATTGACGCGTCATTTGAAGATAAACCAATTCGTTTACCGGTAAAATAATCACAAATGCTAAAATTCTTCAGCTTCGAACAGTACAGGTAAATTAGCGTTACATTGCGGTAAAGATCTCGAAGTGAATGCTGAAATCCAAGACCCCACATCCCGTTCAGAACATAAAAACCTTGCACAAACAGTATTGTCATAGCCTTTCTGTCGCACAATAAAACCTTTATTATTTTCCATTAGTTCAACTCCCGTATGTTTCAAGTTCACCACACACAAAGGCTTTGAAATTCTTTTTCTTGGATAAATAACAGCAAAATGTTCCGAAGATGTTCTATAAACCACAACTCTAACATCTCGCCGCATCTCACTCTGCCCTAAAAGAACCAAAAAGCCTGATTTAACTTCACTTTCGCTTGTTTTCTTAGTAAATCTCTGACCGAAATGCTCGCTATGGCATAAGTTCGGCATTATGTTTGTAGGCATTGCACTGTTTACATAAAAGTGTATTTTCACATAGTTTTGTTATTATTGAACTCTTACACCGCACAGAATGGTACTGAAGATTAATTTTCTGAGAGGGTCTTTATATAACCTTTGGAACCCAAAGTGATTCGTGTAATTTCGCTTGTGATCGTTACTTTCCATTCACTTTGGCACTGGAGGCTCGACAGACAGATTAATCCGACACAATGAGATAACTGTCCGCTTTATAAGGTGCACATACAAATCAACTACAATAGAAATTACAGGGTTACATCTATACCAATCTATACTAATATAGAGCGACGTAGTCTTGTTAAGCGTAAGCGTTATTAAACTGTGTAAATTTTTCCACGTGTCACCTGTATTGAAGAAACATTTAAAGAATCAAAGAGCCTATCAATCATAATCACAAAGTTGATTAAATTCTTGCAGTATACAGGAACAAGTCCCAGGGCTAACAGATACTTTGCAGCCGCAGCAACACTACGACTAGCGATTAAATAACTACTAACGTAGCTAACATGACCTTTTTTTATCTTTTCAGGCACAACAGTTTTCGGTGATTATTGGCAAAAAATTAGGCTCTCTACAGTTTTTGTCGTTTTGTCAGCACTGTTGAAAAATCAAAGTATTTTCATTTAGTTACCTTCTCTTTTTTTTCTCAAAATCATAATATTTAAGGTCTTTTGTTAACAAATTATTTCGAAGTCCTTTTATTAAATGGGGTATATCAGACATTTGTATGATATCCGCACCATGGATAACGAAATGATCATTTTTCATTTCTAAAGATCTTCGTAATAGACTAAATAAAGTGTCACTTACAAGCTCAGCGCTAACATTTGTTGTGCTTTGATCACAAACTATACAAACTACAATTAATCCTAAACTTTGAATTTTTGCAATTACTTCGGAAATTATATGTTTTAGATTTAATTTATTTCATTAGTAAAATTGTAGGCAATAGCTTCATGTAGTTGATGTAGTAATTAATAAAATTACTAATCTAATTTAAATTTGTTCACTTCTTCAAGATCTTGCAACTTAGTTCTTAGAAAAAGCTGTATAAATTGTGTTAAAAAATGTTCGATGAATTAAAAATGTACTATTAAATCCATGTACCTACTGGTCTAGGGTACGTCAGAGAAGGATTGTATATCGGTCTAGGCTCCGTCAAGACGGGCGGAGGTAATGATCAGAGCTCTTTGACAGAGTTATAAAAAATAGTTTTATTATTTTTAGATAGATGATACATCTTAGCATTGCTTGCTGTAAAAAAACATCGATGTTTTACAGCTATTCATCGATTAATGAATAGAATCGAGCAACCATAAATACTTCGATGATTCGATCTCGAAATTGTTGCGAAATTGTCAATCGAATCCCGCCAGATCGGTTGTAGGGATATCGGAAACAAAAAAAATCAAGGTATCGATTGTCGATATTTATAAAAAATATTTATCCGAAACATTGATATATCGGCCAAATTGAAAAACTAGCCAAATGACTCATACAAATGGTTTCGTATATACCTAGTTCCGTATTCCATCATCATCATAAAGTCACGCTATAGTCCAGCCATTATAGTAAGTTCACCTCAGAATTCGAGATACCCAGCTGTAAGTCTGTAAATACTTGTATATTGACACCCTAAAAGTTGTCTCAAAATCTACATATGGTAACGGTAAGGTGTTAGCAACTATTAAATTTCAAGGTCAAAGGTCGCAAAAATCGCTTTTTTTGGAAATATCTCATTTCGGGTTTATTGCTATTTGTATTAACTATCAATGTTGTAGAACACAAAATTCTCTACAAATTTTGTTTAAAATTTTTTTCATACGGTGAATCGTTTTCGAGATAGAGGGCTGAGAGAGCGCGGTCTCAGCAGGTCTCAGCATCACTTCAGGTCAACGGGTGCCTCCGGTCGAAAACGCGCCACATATAGTTGATGAACTCAATGATTATAAATATTTGTCAATTTTTATTAACTATTATATTATATTTTATCATTTTTTTTCCTAACTTATCCACTTTTTATGAGTATAATTTTTTTTTCATTGTGATATCTATAAATGTCATACAAATGTTTGTACTGCGTCTGGTTGTTTTCTATGTATTATAAGTATGTATTTACAAAAGGAAAGTAGTTGTATGTAGTCTATCCGTATCTGGTACCCATAATACAAGCATAGAAATATAGCTTACTTTGGGACCAGAGGACGTTGTGTGAAATGTCCTGAATATTTATTTATTTTTATTTATTTAACAACACTTACCTGCCCATGTAATTGCAGAATTGTTAATGAAAATATAGGAATTATATTTGAATTTTAACCTAATTAATATTAATAACTTCTTACACGATGAAAAAATAAACAAATAAATTATGAATAAATCTTTTTATTAAAAAATATCATTGAATACATTTTTTATTGAAAGTAAAAAAATGGAATAAAGGGTACAAAAAATACAATTTATAATTTTAATCATCTTCTTCCTCTTCATCGTCGTCTTCTGGCTGCTGGTAAATTTCAAACTGGTCTTCATTATCGTCTTCAACGACATTTGTCTCAAGTTCTTTCATGGTTTCGGGGTCAAAGGTTCCATCTTCGTTAATGTCGCTCTGATATGGTAGAGCATTGAGCCAAGCTTGCCCATTACATTGGTCACAAGCTAAAGAGCATTGCAAGCCCGCTTTCCTGCATCCGCATCGCGAACCACAACCAGTCTTGCAGTTGCAGAAAATTGTATTTTGCAAATCTTCTGGAACAGGTGGTAAAATTGTCATGATAGGCTCCAGAAAATCGTTTCGCATTGCCCAACCCCATACCTGGGGTTCCAAATCATGTCCTAACCAAGTTTGAACTTGATAATATACACGGTTGAAATGTTGATGAGAGCTGCAGTTGTTGGTGGAATATTTAAAAGCTGCACAGGTTTATTAAGTTTTGTAGACCTGACGTAATGCATATAACGAAGATGATTGAGACTTTTCACAGATTTCGGAGCATTATAGACTGCCAATAAGGTTTGAATTCCACTCTCTAATAATCTCTGAGCCGAACAATTTTCTTCCTCAAATGCTGCAGCTAGTTCATCCAAATTTGTCAGTTTCTCTCAAAAAAATTTAAAAATGATATTTTTCCCTTTTTTAAAAGCGCATAAAACACTAGTTTTTGTTATCTATTAACGATAATTTTGCGTAACAAATTGTGAAAAACTAATTATGGTTTATCTATTTACATATTTCCTACTTTAGATTCATGCAAATTATTCAATGTTTAGCGAAATTTGTGATAAAGTTACTGCCGACATTGTGTTGACCGGAGCGGGACAGATGCCACACACGGCGTTTGACACATTTTATTGGCTGTGGATATGAAGTGATGCTGTGACCACGCGCTCTTCGCCCTCTCGTTTTTAGATCTGACAATTCTTCACTTTTCTCAATTTCTTGTCTAATTTCTTCTTTTCTTGCACTTGAGAATGGGGTTATTGCACAAATTTGTAAGTTTTCATTGTTGATCTCTTCACTGGTTAAGTCCCTGCAGTCTCTACTTAGTGCATCTGCTATATACATTTCAGTTCCTTTCTTGTAAATTATTTTAGGATTATATGGTAGTATTTGAAATAATATTCTTTGTAATCTAGATGGAGCATCAGTCAATGGTTTTTTGTATATAGTTTCAAGAGGTTTATGGTCCGACTCTATTGTAAGATCTTTACAGCCCCAAATATGTGTGTGGAATTTTTTGCAAGCCACTAGAATAGCATAAGCTTCTTTCTCGAGTTGACTGTAACCTTGTTCTGTTTTAGTGAATGATTTGGCACAGTAGGCTATGGGTTTGTCTTTTTGCATTAACACCCCTCCACATGCATAGTTACTAGCATCCACTGATAGTAAGATGCGGGCTTTACAGTCATAATAGCCTAATATCGGAGGAGTTTGAAGAAGCTCTTTAAGTTTCAAGAATGCACTTTCTTGTCCATGATCCCAGAACCATTCAACATCTTTCTGAAGGAGTTCTCGTAATGGTGCTGTAACTGTAGCTAAATTTCTTATGAATTTAAAGAGGTATGTTATTAGTCCAAGAAATCTCTAAAGTTCTTTTACGTTTTCTGGTCTCTTAATTTTGGATATTGTTGAAAGCTTTTCTGGATCTGGCTTCACTCCATTTTTGCATATTATGTGTCCCAAAAATTTTACCTCTTGAGTGTTAAAAACACACTTTTCTTTATTTAGTTTTAACCCAGCTTCTCTAAATTTCTTAAGTACTTTATCTGTTAATGCTTTTAGCTCTTCTCTTGTCTTTGCATGTAGTAATATATCATCCATTGACACCTCAGCATTTTTTATTTCCGATAGTAAGGAACTCATTACCTGCTGAAACACTTCTGGAGCCGATGCCAGTCCAAATGGCATTCTCAAACAGGAATATCTACCGAATGGTGTACTAAATGTTAGGTACTCTGATGTTCGTTTAGTTACACGTAATTGCCAAAATCCTTTCCGACAATCAAGCAAAGTAAACCATTTAGAATCATTTAGGCGGTATATAATAAAATCTTCTTTTTAAGTTTTTATTTATTGCTGATGGATCAATGCATAACCTAATTTTATTATTTTTTCGGACAACAACCATGGGTGAGACAGCAGGTGTTGGCTTTGTTATTGGTTTTATTATTTTTTGGGCAACCATACTGTCTAGTTCCTTCTTTACTTGCTCTCTAAGTATGTGAGGTACTCTTCTTGCTGGACAAATGGGCAGCTTTGGGTGATCAACTAACTCAATATCATAAATAAATTGTTTAAGGCAGCCTATACCATCAAACAGATCCTCCTCGGCAGACAATGAGTCGATCATCTTCATTAAGTTTAATTTCACACATGTGGTTTTTCCTAAGATAGGAGTCACCTCGCTGTCTATTATTATGTATTTAATTTCCTTAGTCACACCTTTTATACTTGTTTGTATTTTGGCTTCTCCATGTACAGGTATTTTGTGATTAGAAAATGAAGTAAGAAATCTTGTTGTAGATGGTTTAATGTAAGTCTCTATTTTATCAGCTATTTTTTTTGTTAAGAGATTGCACTGACTTCCTGAATCCAACTTGAATTTTATTTTAGTGTCTTTTGGTAATAGTGCAGTTTCATACCAGTCTTTAGTATCCCAATCATCATTTATTGAAGAGACATAAAGATTTAAAGCCTCATCTGTGGAATCATAACTGTTTTCTAAGCAAATATCTACTTTCTTTAATTTACAACATTTTGCAAAGTGATTCTTTCTATTACATAATTTACATGTTTTTCTAAATGCAGGGCAGGCTCTACAACCATGTTTTGTATCACACCTCTGGCAGTGAAAGGTTTCCTCTTCTTCTTTCTTTATTTTAGTGTTGTTTTTCCTACTTCAACTGTGGGGGCCTGTTTCATAAATTGGACTTGGGCTTTGACTTGCTCGGCTGAGTGACAAATGTCTATGGTTTGTTGTAAATTTAGATCATTTTCTGCTAATAATCTTTCTCTTGTTTTGTCACTTCTTATGCCTATCACTATACGGTCTCGAATTATACTGTCTTCTAGATTACCATAAGCACAATACTTTACCTTACTTTTGAGGTTAGTTAAGAACTCGTCGAACTTTTCATCTTCTTTTTGTATTATTAGGTTGAATGTGTACCTTTCGTATGATTCATTTAGTTTAGGTGTGAAATAGTTTCTAAAGCGAGTTTTGATTACTTCCAGGTTCTTCGAATGTTCATTAAATAAATCAAACGTGTTGAAAAGTATAGCGGCCTCAGTTCCTATACATGACATAAAAACCGCAACTTGAACTTCGGGTTTCCTTTTATCCAAATTAGCTATTGCGAACCATTCAAATTGCTGCAGCCACAACTTCCAGTCCACTGCTAGGTTGACTGAGCTATTAATATTGGATGCTTTTGGAGGCTTTTATGCTGTTTACTGAATATTCTGAGTCATTGCTCGCTATTTTTTCTGGGTCTTTGCTTGCCATTATTTCTTGTTCTCATCAATAGAACACGTTTTTACAAGTCTTGACGGCAATTCCTTTGGTTTGTTTCGGCACCATGTAACTACTAGGTCGTTACTAAAATAAGTAGTCAACACGAATATTGAACACGAGGTTTTATATGAGAATACAGTAACATTAATATATGTTGCGTGCTGTACGTTTGACATGTCGTCGCGCGCTTGCTTACGATTAGGGATGGGCTAACTACAGTCTATATTTAGAGCTGTTCTCGTTGACATTCTTATTTTGTATGGCGGCTAAACATTCATTTTCTCTTAATATGCTTTTCATCCTGAATGCCCATGTTGTGAAATCCTTTCCGCAAAAAGGTTCAATAATTCTATATTTTATCGACTCCATCTTGTTTTCTTCCTTTGTTCATGAAATGCTCGTCATACTTTTTCTTCGACTTATTTGGCGGCAGCGCAGTGGAAGCGTATTGATTATTTATCTCAACATGCAGTGTTATTAACATTAAAGTAAAACACTACATTGGGCTCCATATTTTATTAGCAGAGCAATTAAACAAAACATTTTTGCTAACCAAACGTAATTCACCATTTTTCTTAACCAACACAGTAATACCAGTTACACAAAAGTGTTGCCAGTTAGGGATATTAATTTATCTATGAGAGTGTTACTATAATCTCAACATGAGGTTTTAATAATTTTTTTTTTTATAATATAGAAGTCATTTAACGGACGGACAGTTGAAATCTAAGGTTGAAATTGACAGACAAAGTTTCCAACTTGAAAATCACCCTAAGTATCAAATTATAAAGCATTAAATCGAGAGTCAAACAAAAACAAATATAACGGTGAGAATGGCATCTATTAATAGTCGTGTAAAAACTACGGCTGAATTAATTTCTCTTTTTTCTACTTATGTTAAGATTTCTAGAAAGCGCCCTTTCACCATTAGTAATAAATCTAATTACTACAATGAATCTTCAAACAAGAATTTTTAATCTGATAACTATGGGGACAAGCGTTGTTTCTTGTGTAATAAATACGGTCATATCAGAATTCACTGTAATAAATATACAAATCAAGATAGTAGCAAACCATCCTCAAATAATATTAATAATTTTAAAAAATTTCAGTGTATATTTTGTAAGAAATTGGGCCATGATGAATCAACTTGTTTTGATAAACTATTATTAACAAAAAATAAAACGATCACTAAGGATGTCAACTGCTTTGCTGATACTAAATTAAAGTTAACCGAAGTAAATATAAATGGTAAAATTATCAAGGCACTTATTGTCAATAAGTGCCTTGATAGTTTTACCTTTAGTTTTAATGCTACAATTAGCACCTGTATCAATAAGTTATTGATACAGGTGCTAATTGTAGCATTATCAAAGAATCCATTGCTAGGCAAATTGGCAGTAACTTGTACCCTTATGTGTCAACCCTCAAAGGGATTGGCAAGGGTACGTTACAAATATTTGCTCAAGTGTTGTGTACCGTTAAATTTAATGATGTCTGCCTAGAAATAGAATTTTACGTAGCAAGGGATAATGATTTCAATTATGATTGTTTAATTGGAAGAAATGCAATACAGTACCCTGATATTGCAATTGTAATGAATTCTTCTGGGTGCAGTATAACACGTATTGACTTACCTCAATCCAATAAGGATATCAACCATATAACAAATAATTTATATAATGAATTATCACTTTTAACGGCATCAATTATTCATTTAGATCACAAATTACAAACAAAAATAAAAAGATTGTTCGAACAGTTCCCTTCGGTGCTGCCTTCACCATCTAATATTGGGACTGTAAATACTGGTGAGATGCGTGTGCGTTTAAAAAAAGAAGAAGTTATACATTACCGGCCTTATAGATTAGCTCCTATAGAAAGGGAGAAAGTGATTCTTCTTTTGCTAGCCCAGTGTTGCTTGTTAGGAAAAAGGATGGTAGTGACAGGATGTGTTTACACTTTAGGGTTTTAAATAAAATTATTGAAAAAGAAAGGTATCCACTTCCCCTCATTGAAGATCAAATGGATAGATTAGGAAAGGCAAAGTTTTATATATCAATAGACATGAAAGATTGATTTCACCAGATACCCATGGTTGAAGACTCTATAAAATATACTGCTTTTGTGACACCAGATGGCCATTATGAATTTTTTAAAATGCCTTTTGGTATTTGTAATGGTCCATCTATTTTTCAGAAAGCCATAAATAAAGCTGTTCAACATTTAGACTTCCTATTAGTATACAGGATGTCCCAAAAGTCAACGTCCAACCGAAAACCTAAGCTAGGCCTAGTTGTGGGGGCTCTCAAAAAAAAAGAAAAAAAAATCTATCTCATGTAGTTTCGAAATGACAGCCATTTTTCTTAAATTGACACCCTGTGACGAGTTTACGACTACTGGGGCTGCAAATGAGCTCTTTTGTAATTTTATTTTTGTGTGGAGTAGTCTTAAGTGATGCTCCTACAAATTCCAATTCATCATTTGCACACAACTTCATTGGAATTTCAGAAAATATCCGTTTTATACCGAACCATGACGTGAAAATGACTACATCACTAAACTTTGACAGTCTGTACTGAAAAAAAAATCTACTATGCAATTTCGGCAAGTGCCCTTAAAAGTTGGCGCATTTAATGGGCTTTCCAAAATGGTATAATACTTACAAAATTATTTCTTAGACGACGAGAAAAAAAAAATTAAGAAAGTCGATATTTAGCTTATTATTAGTTAGTCATAAAACTTTCTCAAAATTATTCTAATATCATCTAGGCGTTCTGTAAGGTGTAATTAAAGAAAGAGACGAAGAAAAGTTAGAGCGGGATAGTGACGCTACTAAAAGAAAGAGACGAAGAAATGTTAGAGCGGGACGGAGAGTGACGCTACTTGGTGTCAGTGAATCTTTCTACAATGTGTGAGCGAGACGAAATTGACATTTTGGCTAGTGTGGGTGAAACAGATAGCACGCTAATACAACAGCGTGGTATACGTACAATAATTCAGTACGTTTCGTGCCTTCGTTTACTGCGCATCTTTTTGTATTCGTTTGTATTTATTTCGTGCTTACAACCTTGGCTCTGTTTACTGGACTTGATTGCGTGTGACTTGGATTTGTTTTCGAACCGTTTCTGACGAACTTGGCTTTCTCCTGGACTGTTTTTGTAAGAAAATGCCTTTCTTGTACTCTGCAGAGGAATATGCAAACATGCACCTTATTTATGGGGAATGTAGGTGCAATGCTAGAGCTGCAGCTCGACTCTACCGTGAGAGATATCCGAATGCCGAGCGTCACCCAGATCATCGAGTTTTTGTAAATGTGCACCGTTTATTATCAGAAAATCAACTTCCTACTCGAGCTACTAGAGTGGGAAGAACCGTCGTGCCTTATGAAGAAGATGTCCTAAATGCAATTGCAGAGAACCGGAGTATCTCAGTACGTGGAATCGAGCAAAGTCTGGGGGTACCTAAAAGTACAGCACATCGGATACTGAAGAGAAACGAATTGCATCCGTACCACATGCAACGGGTACAAACTTTGCTACCCCGTGATTATCCTAGCAGGATTTTATTTTGTCAATCAATGCTCGAAAGGCACAGAGCAGATCCAGAATTCTTGCGTAAAATTCTTTGGACTGATGAATCGACCTTCAAAAAAGACGGATACATGAATTTGCATAATTTGCACGAGTGGCACGTCGAAAATCCACATTTGATGCGCGAAGATAGGTCACAGTACCGCTTTAAAATAAACATGTGGACTGGGATCTTAAATGGATCCATTATTGGGCCTTTTGAACTGCCAGAAAACCTCGATGGGGCAGCTTATTTGGACTTTTTACAACATCAGTTACCCAATTTGTTAGAAGACGTGCCACTTAGCATTTATCGAGACATGTGGTTCCAGCAAGATGGCTGTCCGGCACACTATGCGCGCCCAGTGAGAGAATTCCTTAATCAAGAATATCCAAATAGGTGGATTGGTCGATCCGGTCAGATCACGTGGCCCCCCCGTTCCCCGGATTTAAATCCTATTGATTTTTTTTATTGGGGAACGGTCAAAGAAATTGTTTACCAAAAACCAATTGAAAATTTAGAGGAACTGCGTCAGAGAATTCAAGATGCCGCTGATCACATCAATTCCAGACGTTTCGCCCGCCAGATTACACGATCGTTTTTAAGAAGGTGTAGGGCGTGCATAAGCGCTGATGGCAAGCAATTTGAACATTTGATATGATTTAAATAAACATTCGATTTTTAATAATTGACTTTTATTTAAACAATCCCAAAAATTCACTGACACCAAGTAGCGTCACTCTCCGTCCCGCTCTAACATTTCTTCGTCTCTTTCTTTTAGTAGCGTCACTATCCCGCTCTAACTTTTCTTCGTCTCTTTCTTTAATTACACCTTACAGAACGCCTAGATGATATTAGAATAATTTTGAGAAAGTTTTATGACTAACTAATAATAAGCTAAATATCGACTTTCTTAATTTTTTTTTTCTCGTCGTCTAAGAAATAATTTAGTAAGTATTATACCATTTTGGAAAGCCCATTAAATGCGCCAACTTTTAAGGGCACTTGCCGAAATTGCATAGTAGATTTTTTTTTCAGTACAGACTGTCAAAGTTTAGTGATGTAGTCATTTTCACGTCATGGTTCGGTATAAAACGGATATTTTCTGAAATTCCAATGAAGTTGTGTGCAAATGATGAATTGGAATTTGTAGGAGCATCACTTAAGACTACTCCACACAAAAATAAAATTATAAACTAGCTCATTTGTAGCCCCAGTAGTCGTAAACTCGTCACAGGGTGTCAATTTAAGAAAAATGGCTGTCATTTCGAAACTACATGAGATAGATTTTTTTTTCTTTTTTTTTGAGAGCCCCCACAACTAGGCCTAGCTTGGGTTTTCGGTTGGACGTTGACTTTTGGGACACCCTGTATATTGATGATTTATTAATACCATTTTAATTAGAAGAGACAGGGTTACTGTATTTAGAAAAAACCTTACAGGCCCTTAGCTTGGCAGGATTTACAATTAATTTGCAGAAATGCAAATTCTTTGTAAAAGAAATAGAGTATTTGGGTAGACACATTTCAGAAGAAGGTGTTCGACCAAGTGATAGTAAAGTGTCCGCTCTTACTAACTCTCCTATACCTAGCAACGTGAAAGAAGTGCGGCAATTCATGGGCCTAGCAAGTTACTTTAGAAAATTTATTCCAGATTTCGCATCGCGTACTGATTGTATTACCAAATTGACTAAACTTAATCAAAAGTGGCAATGGAGTCAAGAACAGGAAGAGGCTAGGGAATACATAATAAAACATCTTATAAATAAGCCATTATTAGCTATATTTGATCCAAATTTAAAAACAGAATTGCACACCGATGCAAGTTCGCTAGGATACGGTGCTATATTAATGCAAACATTTGAGGGCCGAAATAGGGTTGTAGCATATTTTAGTAAAAGAACATCACCCGCTGAATCTAAATATTGTTCTTACGACCTTGAAACGTTAGCAATATAACATAACATAAAAAAAATGAGCAAAAATTTTGCAATAGTAACTGATATAATACGAACATTAGCATCTGTACTAATTATGATAATTGTATCACAGATGCCAACGCCTTCCACTTTACACAAATTGTATTACAAAGTATTGTATTTATTTTTAACTATCGTAACTAATTTGATTCTAAGTGTAATTTAAAATTTTATTATCTAGTGAATATAGCATTCAAGTTACAAATTAAATATATGTGTATGTGTGTGTGTGTGTGTGTGTATATATAACGCTTTAAAACAGTTTAGAGTATATTTACTAGGTATCCATTTTACAATTATTACAGATTGTAATACTATTAAACCAACTATGAACAAACGAGATTTATCACCACGGGTGGCGAGATGGTGGACATTTTTTCAAGATTTTCAATTTGACATAGTCTATAAAAAAGGCAAGTTTATAGGACACGTGGATTACTTAAGTCGAAACCCTGACCGAATTGCAGAGCCAAACCCTTTAACTGTTAATTTAATTGATGATGTCAATAATCCACCGTCCTGGTTAGAAATTGCTCAACGCAATGATAATGAAACTCAAGCTCTGATTGGTAAAGTAGAAAGGGGTGAAATAGAACTCAATCGATATACAATAATAAATAATTTACTTCATTACACGGTAAGTCCTGATACTACACCAAAGTTGTACATTCCGAAAGGTTATAGACTTATGGTCTAATTCATAATGACTTATAGGAGGCTTAAAATTTCGTTAAAAGCGGATTGTCAAAAATTGTAATTCATAATAGTTTTTTACGCTAAAGCGTTCTATATCTATCCGATAAAGTGACATTATTTTAAAGCAGCTCTGACTACGGTCTTTTTCGTAATGACTTATCAGAGGCTTAAAAGTTAGCTTTAAGCGGATTGTCAAAAATGTAATTCATAATAGCTTTTTTACACTAAAGCGTTCTATATCTATCCCATAAAGTGACATTATTATAAACAAGCTCCGACCCTACTTTAAGCCTATTTTAGTGAAAAAAATGGCGTATATATTCATCAGCTGATTATTTATATTGACGTTTGCCTGGTCATTTGCAAAGGTGTTGTTCATAGAGTCACAATAATTAACCAAAAAGTTATTAAACTAACGAGGTTTTATATTATAGTGATACGTGCATAAATCATGATAAATATCCGACACGGGATTTGCTTAATTATAACATCCGAAACGTCGGGCCAAAATTTAAAATAAATATACGCGTCTAAATCCGTAAAAAGTAGTTTTATTTAAATGAAGAAAACTGTTTAATGAAGAACTTCAGATACTGAAATTGAAAATTGTTCGTTGTGTGAAATGTCCTGAATATTTATATTTATTTAAAAACTGTACTTATAAAACCACGCAACATTGTGTCTTCGCTATTGGACTCCAACATAGACCGCAACACTCATTTCAGCGCGCATCTGCAAGCTGTCTAATGCCTAGACCCTAACAGGACCCAGGGTTATGTCGGTATTTGAGAAAAACCTATGTCTACTACAGAATTTTTCCCTGCGAACGGAAAAATGCTGACGAGATTGCATCATTTGACTAATAATTCTAAATCATAAATTTATCATATGCTAATATTTGTCTGGCATAGTGATTATACCGTCTTTATATATTAAACAAAAATCTTTTTAAAGAATAATAAATAAATGTTGTTTAAAGAGATTATAAATGCTGATTCCGTGGGTTGAATGTTCATGTTTTCGGTTCTGTGTTTTCTTTTTTATGTTTTTTATATTGTATGAATTTATTTATTGAAATTGTGTTTAGATAGTAAAGTTGCAATAGAAAAAAAAAATATATTTCTTGAGTATCAATGTGTTTTATTTTTAGAAGCTATCTGCCGTTTTCCTTTATGGCCAACCACTCAAGACTCGTCAACGTTGTGTATGCGATTTCGACCATAATTTTCTTTAGCATAGAAACCTTCGTGGGAAGTGTTTTTACAAGAGATGGTAAGGTTGATGCTGGTGTGGAAAGAAGGGTGTTAGCGGGAAATAAGCTGAATGGTGCCTTGCATGCTATTGTGACTAACCAAGCAATTACTGAAAAGGCTCGAATGGCGATCCACAATGGCGTGTTGTTACCTACGCTTATGTATGGAAGCGAATGTTGGGTGTGGCAGGAGAAGCACAAAAGTAGAATAAATGCTGTAGAGATGCGCTCTTTGAGAAGTATGTGTGGTGTGACTTTGAAAGAGAGATTAAGAAATGAAGTTATAAGAGAACGTTGTGGTCTGAAAGGGGATGTAGTGACTAAGGTGGAGAAAAGTATGCTTAGGTGGTTTGGTCATGTGGAGAGGATGGATGAGAGACGCTTAACGAAAGGCATATACACGGCGAAAGTAAGTGGAAATGCTGGGAGAGGACGCCCGAGAAAAATATACTCCGATGTCATCGCCGGGATACTCCAAAAGGGGCAAGTGCGTAGCACTTACAACCGTCGGGCATGTATGACCAGATGTATGAGTGTGGATGAAGCCAAGGAAGTGTGCTTCGATCGTGGCAGGTGGCGCTCTATAGTCTCTGCCTACCCCCATGGGAAAAAGGCGTGATGTTATGATGATGATGACCTTCGAGGACGTGCCAGTTGGTCTTCTCATTGACAGTTGGTTCTTATGGCGTTTTAGAAATAGTTTAAGCCAGAGTATTTCAAGAGGATTGTTTATTTGTATAATTTATTAAGATTTGTTAACTAAATTCTCCGCGTGCGAAATTGCGGGCAATCGCTAGTAGTTATATAATTTCTACATTGTATTAAAATTAAACGAAGACATGGAACCGATAACAGTTTTTTTACCCTAGTTATTATTTTCACTTCCAACGTGGCAGCAAACAGTTATAAACATAATAATGCCTATTATGACGCCTTTAATACAATATTAGTAACTTAAAACGTTACTATTTAACAGTTGTACGCAAAACTCATTACGTGATAGTGTTACTAAAATCCTGAAATAACAAATTTAAAATATAAATATGGAATCTCAGGATAAATTAAAACCTTCTGCCTTGGTGGTACAGAGTTTATCTGCGTTAGTTAGTAAGTAATAGCACTATGATTGTCACAAAAAATGTAGAATATATATTGTCCATCATGTATACCTTGTAGCCGGAATTCAGTAGTAAACCAATATAAAATTAAAAAATTGGACTTGCCTTGTATAATAATTTTGTTGAAATTTTTATTTGTGTTCATGGGTCTCGGAATTAACAGCTTTTTAATAAACTTTGTGGGTGGTAAAAAATTGGTATTAAAAGAAATTTAAAGGAATTTAATAACTCTACGTGTACACTAAAGCTTGCCTAGGTGCATTAGACAGAATGAAAACTACATAAGAGATTTTTTTTACAAAGGAATTTTATGGAGAGCTTCTTTCGTAAAATAAGAAGTTAACCACAAAATCAAAAATTTAAGCACAACTAAAAAAATCTCATAATTTAGAAAATAATATATGTACTGTCCGGATTTTAACTTTGAAATTAATTACAGTCCGGAGAATGTCGTAAAATAAGAGACTTATTATTTAAAAATAGTTTAAAAAACTAAAAAACACGCTTTATTTAATCGAATTATTGTATTGTCATCGGTCTTTGACAGGTGTGCAAAATTTGAATAGAATCTGACTGTTTAAAGTGGGTCAAAATAGCGTCCAAAGGAGTCGGTTACAAACATACAAACAAACATACAGGTGAAGCTAATATAAAGCGTGTAATAAAGCGAGCGACTTATTATTTATTTAAGCAAGCGGGACTTGAACCCACACCACCCTCTATAATTTAATTTATTATGTAAAAGCATAGCAAGTCAATTGCAAAATTAACAAATTACTTTAGACTTATTATTTTTTATTTCAGTATGTTTCTTAGCAATACAAACAGGATTTGTGTATGCTTGGCCATCGTATAATGTGGCCAACTTCACATCAAACGCGACTGTGTTGAGCAGCCCCATGACTTCCTTACATATCTCCTTGCTGGGGAGTTTGCCGAATCTTGGCGGACTGTTGGCAAGCCCTCTTTGTGGATGGGCTTTTAATACATTTGGCAGAAAGTATTCAACCATGTTGTTTGGTTTGCCTTATATCGTAAGTTTATTTTTTTATTTAAATGCATCTCTACTATATCCATCCTTTTTATACAATTGGTATCTTTTAAAAAGGCCCTGCCTAACTTTCTTAAATTATTATTTTGTATATCTATTTGGTGTTATTCAGATTTATTGACCTTCCACCTAGATGGTTATATGGAGTTACTGTCGATAAAACCAGGTTCGGACAATCTTACGCGTGTCGTAACTTTAGTATCTTAAATAGAGTAACTTCTGTTGGGGTAGGTACCTATTATTGTGTATTAAACTAACAAATTAATCGCGAAAACTAAGTCAGTCCGTATAATTTCCAGAAAAAACAGGCAGTTCTATTTTCCACAACTTAATAGATGAAATCCCTCTTGTCGACAAAATAAAATTCCTTACTATTTTTCATTTAAATTACTTGCACTGAAGTTCGTATAGAGAATTTGGTCCATGTTGCATTTATACAGTAAAAAGTATTATAAAAAAATTGCAGTAGGTTTTGGTCCACTATTATGTCTATTAGAATAATTTTATATATTTTTTTTGCAATGTATTTTACAGAGCCTGAGTTTTTCTACCATGAGAACTGTTTTTGTTATCAGATCTGCTGGGCTATTATATCAGTGACAAGCAACGTAACTTTAATCTTAATAGCCGTAACAATAGCAGGAATAGGCGTTGCTGGTCAAAATGTATCACTCATTTACATTTCGGAATTAGCACATGATTCGATTAGGGGAGGATTGACTGCATGTTCAGCAACCACATTCTTTATTGGTAAATAAGTTGTAATACCATCATTGTTTTATCTCTAGTGTTTTTTTTTAATAATTCTTTCATTATTTATAGGGATACTAATATCATATATCATGGGTGGAAACTTCTCGTACATGACAGTCGTAATCATACATCTGACTACAGCTGTAATAACGGTGTTATTAATTGCATTGTTACCTGAATCGCCAGTGTTTTTAGTTCTTACTGGAAAGGAAAAGGTAAAGTAATTAAATAATAATATTCAGTTAATAACTAATACATGTGTAATATGTAATATAAGTATCACCATCCCATTTCACAAAGGTGCTAAGGTTAAAGGATGTTATAAGCAGATAACATCCTCCGTGAGAGACGGAAATCTTGAAACTAAAACTTATGAAAACATGCCTAGTCAGTGTGACATAGTAAACGATAATATCGCCCAATGAGGATAAGGGCCCGTGTTTTCGTGTGAGACGTTAAAGGGCAGAGGTATTTCAAATACCTAACAATATTAACAGCTTCTGCGTAATTATATTGACGGGCTTCGTGGTCTAGTGGTTCATGTAAGGGACTGCCATTCACGAGGTCGCGGGTTCGATTCCCGCTCGGGACAATCAATTGTGTGATGTTTATAAATGTCATACAAATGTTTGTTCTGCGTCTGGGTGTTTCTATGTATTATAAGTATGTATTTACAAAAGAAAAGTAGTATATGTAGTAAATATATCCGTATCTGGTACCCATAACACAAGCATAGAAATATAGCTTTCTCTAGGACCGGAGAAAGTTGTGTGAAATGTCCAAAATATTTATTATAAAGAAAAATTATGAACATTCTTAAAACTTATTGTTTGCTTTCCCCTGCTTACTAAAATGGTGCCCAAATAACTTTTTCTTAGCATCAGTATTTAGTTTTTAAATATATCTCCATCCCATTATGAGGTCATTGACTAAATTAACACTATATGCACCAGGCAGCAGCACGGGCAATATCATTTTACCAACGTGTAGACATCAAATCCAAAAAAGTTGAAGCCGAATTAGCTAAACTAAGATTAATGGTGGATCCAAGGTTAGAGAAAATGCTTGAATGCAATGAAACTGGTAAGACACGAAAATTGATTTTTATCTATATTTATAAGGAAGAAAACGGAAGAAAACATTTGTTTAAAAGGAATAGGCTCTGAAACTACTGGACCGCTCTACCGCCGCCAACACTATTCACGATGAACATAGTCTACATATTTTATAGCAAAAAGACAAGAGATCCTTGCCTTAACAGCAACAATCTAACCCAAGGTAGCCAAATTTCGAAAAATATGTATCAATGTCTGGATAATTAATCTCTCATCTGGGACCCATACTGGTTTATCTCTGCACTGCCATTTGGTTGGCTGGTAGATAATGCCTAGGCCATTATGTCCGCCATTGTACTTTTTTATGTGCATAAAGTGTTTATAAATTAATGTTACCACGTGCAAAACTGGGGGCGGATTTCTAGTTAAACGCTGTTGGCATAAATTTGTTCAAGGTTTGGTTATTTTCCTTCATTCCATATTTACATACAACAAATTGTTTGCTTACAACAAGCATCGTAAATAATAACCTCAACTTTTCTTACATAACAATTTCTAAAAACCAGAATACATTAAATATTTAAGGGGGCTCTTTATACAACAAACGCTCAGTGTAAAGTAATGATCCCTTAGACGACATGATTATAACGGCATGAAGAATATATTATGATAAAACGATAGGGAACCAATCGTGTGCAAGTCGAACTCGTGCTTAGCCTGTTGTTTTAAATAAAATCTGGGTTTTAAGAATACGCAGTTTGATTATATTGCATATACATATAAAGTAAACATAAATAGAAATGTTTATTTGTCTTTTCATTCAAGTCAAACAGGCTATAAACAGATATCTTTTAATAATATAAAACGAATGAAGATAATTTTAATGTGTGTACATTTCTACATAATATTACTGATAAAATATTTGTTTAATTTATACTTGTCACTTATCTTAAGTCCTAGTTGTATACTGAATAGTAGGAAAATGCGTGAGGTAAATTAAATCTTAGAAATGAGTGATAGTAAGAGAGCCGCTCTAACATTACACTTATTTATTTATTGATTTACAAACTTTTGCACAAAAAAAATGTACATAGGCGTGCTTAATGCTAAAAGCACACTTCCTGGTAAACAGTTGAGACCTTTATCAAATTGAAGAGTCTGTCAAATTCTAACCTAACCAAAAGTGTTCATAGCTATGCTTAATTTCATTCGTAAAGTACCGACTTTTTCGTTTATTAGAAACGAAAATATCTATTTTTGCTGACATGTTCAGACCTAATTGCTATTAAACCATGAACAGTTCAGTCAGTCACTAGGCAAGCGTACAGTGCATACAAAGGCACGTTCTCTGGGTAAAGCAGCTGTAACTAGTATGCCTTTGGTGCGGAAGGTGTAGATATAAAAAGCAAAATAGGTTCTTTAAAATAAAATCAAATGTAGCTGGCCATCAACAATTTTGGTTTGGCAAGCTAGCACAGACGTGCAGAGAATTCGACGGGCTTCCGAAGTAAATATTTTCAGCTGCAAATTTTATATGTTCTTTTCCAGACACCGAAACAGCTGATAAACTTTTGGAAAGCATGACAATAGACGATCAAAAGAAAAGTGAATCTGCTTGGAAATTCTTTAGTAAGTTTACATACCTACTACCTCTGTTGCGGCATAGAAGTTCAATATGTACCTGTTGCAGTGCAGCACAAAGTTTATAACGGTTACTTGAATTTTTTGTTATCAAGCAAATTCCGACGATTTCACATAAGTTTACAGACTGCCGCTTCTTGCTAAGATTAGCTATACAACCGTAAAACTTCAAAGAACCATTGAGTAGTTGTTGCGTGAAAGAGTAACAAATATCCTTAGGTATATAGAGGTAATAGCAAACACAACGTAAACGGTCTCAAGACTGTCGTCACTCTTCCCTTTAAACATCAACGCCTCTAGACCCAAAGCTCTCTTTTTGTTCCCCGCGATCCCCACGTCTATTTGACATTTTCGTTGGCGAGAAAAATGTACTAATTGAGACATTGTGTAGCCAATATTAGACAAAGAAAATCGATATCCGAATGCAAAATATTTGAAAATCGATTTATTAGTACCATTAAACGAACCCTAACACCATTTATAATACTAGCTGACCCGGCAATCGTTGTTTTGCCATGTAAATGTTATGGGTTGACAACCCTTATCACTTAGGGGTATGAAAAATAGATTTTGTCGGATTCTCAGACCTAACAGATATGTACACAAAATTTTACGAAAATCGGTTGAGTAATTTCGGATGAGTATAATTACAAACACCGTGACAGGATAATTTTATAGATTAGATTAATAGGATGCTTCATAGTGTCTTTTGTTTCACAGTAAAATCAAAGTCCTCTAAACGGGCACTAGTTACGACCCTGGTTACAATGGCTGCTACGAGTATGATGGGTTGCGTGGTACTTCAAGTATATGCGGAACCATTATTTGCGGAAGCAGTACCATCAATGCCAGCTAGCCAATGTGCTATATTTGTGGCTGTAGATTTTATAATCGCCAGTGTACTATGTATTGCTGCAATTGATTGGTTCGGTAGAAAGGTGAGTCAAATAAAATGACATTTTCTTTTTCTCCCAATGTACAGGGTTACCCCAAAAAAACTAATGCAGGACGGCTGCGACATAACCAACAACATTTGCATTACGAGTTTTGACGTAACTCTATGCATTATAAAGAAGTTATTGCAAATTTCTATTGTGGTGACAAACGTATCTTTCGTTCATAATCGAAGGGGACCCGACGCACGTTAATCTTTGCAATGCGCAGACTGAAGTACTGAAGAAACTTCAAATTCAAAATGTTTAAATGTTCAAACATTTTGAATTAGAAAGAAAGTAAGACAAAACCTAATAATCAAAAGCCGCTGTGTAAAGTATTGTAGGTAACGACCTACGTTACCTACCCAGCCCTGCGATGTCATTAGTGTTTAAAGTAGCCCTGCAGAAACAGATCTCCTCCACAAAGCAAATATACTCGTAGAGTATATATCTAATATATAAAATTCACGTGTCACAGTGTTAGTTACCGTACTCCTCCGAAACGGCTCGACCGATTTTCCTGAAATTTTGTGTACATATCCTCTAGGTCTGAGAATCGGCCAACATCTATTTTTCAAACCTTTTTTTTTTAGTATGGCAAAACAACGTTTGCCGGGTCAGCTAGTATTATATATAAAATTCACGTGTCACAGTGTTAGTTACCGTACTCCTCCGAAACGGCTTGATCGATTCTTCTCAAATTTTACATACATATTTAGTAGGTCTGAGAATCGGCCAACATCTGTTTTTCACTTTTTTTTAGTATCTCAAAACAACATTTGCCGGGTCAGCTAGTATATTTATAAATCTCACCATTAATAATGTAATTATTCTGTCACCAGTTTCTCCTGATTGGTACATCAGTTGGATCAGGCATTTGTACGGTATTGCTTGGTTCACAACTTCAATTTCATTGGGCTCCACACTGGTTTACAGCGGCATTAATATACGTGTACAGTTTCATATACACACTAGGCTGCGCTACCATACCATTTGTGCTTATTGCCGAGGTATTTTTACCAGAGGTAAGAAATAATAATTTATTTAGTTTGAGAACTAAAGAAGACATGAAAATCTTGTAGGTATATTTTTTTACAATTATTGCATTGTCTTTGCTCCCTAATTCGTGTAAAATTTCTGATCAATGCGATATTGCAAGTAAGTAAGCATTACTGTCAAAGATACCGTTACGTGGATACATATCTTCTAATATATAAAATTCACGTGTCACAGTGTTAGTTACCGTACTCCTCCGAAACGGCTTGACCGATTTTTATGAAATTTTGCATGCGTATTCAGTAGGTCTGAGAATCGGCCAACATCTATTTTTCAAACCTTTTTTTTTAGTTTGGCAAAACAACGTTTGCCGGGTCAGCTAGTATATATATATACGTATTTAAGTATCATTAAAATCCTTAAGTCTTAACTCGTTAATCTAGTTCTCACTAAAATTAGTTTAGTATACTACCTTCGTTCGCAATTGAAATATTATTTCTCTATTTCACAGGTTCGAAGCTTTTGTAACAGCATCGCCTTAGCCTTCGTGTGGATCTTCAACTTTATTACTCTAGTCATATTTAACCCATTAGTTGAGGCTTTAGGCCTGGGTCCAGTGTTCTATATATTTTCATTTGTATGTTTTACCGGTGCTGTATATTTTCAGTTTTATCTACCTGAAACTAAAGGTTTGTCTGCAGATGCCATTCAAGTGCTGTTCTTAAAACAATGGGGTTTTCGTAAAAGTAAATAATATTTGAGATTTAATTTATTTAGATAATCCTACTAATATTATAAAGGCGAAAGTTTGTAAGTATGGATGTATGTATGGATGTTTGTTACTCTTTCACGTAAAAACTACTGAATGGATTTGAATGAAACTTTACCACAATATAGCTTATACATCAGAATAACACATAGGCTACAAATTGGCTGGATCGATTTTGATGAAATTTTATTTTATACTTACAGAATTGTATGGCAAAACAACGTTTGCCGGGGCAGCTAGTTATAAATAAATGTATGTAGTATATTTCGGCTCAAGTATTTTTACGCAAATGTTGCTTCTTTGTAAGATATTTTATAAGCGATTTGATTTGGATAAAAAATTGTTTGTAAGAGATTGAAATAAAAGTAAATCGTAATAAATCTAAGTATGGCGGAAAAAGTGAAATGCCGCAAGCGGGACTTGAACCCACGACCTCGGAATACCGTTCCGAAGCTCTTCCAACTGAGCTTATTGCGGTCTACTTGCAACATCTCAAATGATTTTCTCACTTTTTCACTTGTTTTCGCAAAAACCCGCGTGCCGAGACCCTTACTTGTCCGTCAACACTTGAATTTGAAGACAGCAATAGCGCAACGGTCGGACAGAGAACTAACGAAGTTGTTAACTGATAAGAACGATAGTTTATGAATCAAGCGCAATGTATTGCCGGATGCTTTTAATGAGCTTACGTGTGAGGTTTCTACGAATAGTGTTAGGCCTTATCTTCCTACGGAGTTTAGGAAAATGGCATTTCACGCCGTACATGATTTATCTCACCCAGGTATACGAGCAACTACAAAATTAATTGCGTCCAAGTACTTTTGGCCGAATATGAATGTAGACGTTAGGAATTGGACCAAAACCTGCATTCAATGTCAAAGGTTATTCGACACACAGTGTCGGGACTTGGACAATTTGAGGCGTGTGACCGGTTTGAACATATCCACGCCGACATTGTCGGACCACTTACGACAGCGGCTAGTGGTCAGAAATATTGTCTTACGGTGATAGATAGGGCAACAGGCTGGCCTGAGGCTTTTCCATCAAAAGATATCAGTGCCGTAACAGTAGCCAAGAAACTGTATTAGGGATGGATTACACGTTATGGTTGTCCTGTAAAAATTACCACCGACCAGGGAACACAGTTTCAAAGTAGTCTATTTAGTGAGTTAATGAAATATTTAGGTACAAGTAGTTTAAGAACCACAGCGTATCACCCTCAAGCGAACGGTGCCGTAGAGCGCCTACATCGCGTAATGAAGGCTGCGCTGATGGCTAGGAGAGATCATGGTCAGTGGTACGATGAGTTACATACAGTGTTAATGGGATTGCGTGCATCACCCCGCAGTGACACTGGTATCAGTTCGGCGGAATTGGCTTTTGGTAAAACTCTAAGGCTGCTAAGGAGATTTTTACGGTGATTGTAGCATAAGAGTTAGCGATTCTAACGAGTTGGTTCAACAAGTTAGAGAAGCTTTTAAGTCGCTCAGACCAAAACCAATGGCACAGCGAGATTCCCGAAATATTTTTGTTCCTAAAGACTTAAAGACATGTACACATGTATTTGTGCGAGTAGATTTAGTAAGAAAATCTTTACAACCACCCTATGATGGACCTTTCAAGGTCATAGATAGGGGTGAAAAACATTTCCTATTAAAAATGATGAACAAACAGGTTAGAGTTTCGATAGATAGATTAAAACCGGCGTACGTAATTAACGATGATCCCATTTCAATAGACTATAATTGACAAAAGTCTAGTGATACTTTAGATAATAGTAATTGTACTTCTAAGAATGTATTACCTAGTGATAAGTCTTTAACTCATACCACGCGCAGTGGGAGATTGGTCAAACGACCGATAAGATTTTTACTTTAGCTTATCGTATATTATTGTGAAAAGTTTGTTAAAATATTCTATGTATAAGTATTATATTAATTGTGCTTTTATTAGTTTTAAATACTTAACTGTAACAGTAAGGTTAAATAAAACTACATGTAATTAGTACGAAATTATTGCGAATTGTCAGCTTATTTAGTAAACACTGTTTTAATTATTTTTGCCTTATATACATTTTACATACTGTCCTAGTTTACTGTTTGTTTTATTGTTTGGTTATGTTATAAGTATACATTGTATTGTCATTTTTATTTTGTGTTTTTAATGGAATATAAAGTGCATTTCTTTTAAGGGGGAGGCTACTGTAGGAACACATTGTATGAATTCATTGTTTGCAAGTAGACGTAATGTCAACAGGTCTACGAATGCATAGAGACCATTGTGCTAGCCACCCAGGTTAATATAAACAAATATATTTATTACAGTATGTATGGTCCTATTGTTTGCTCGACGCCTAATTTATTGTATACAAATATATTATGTATGAATTCATTATATGCAACACTCAGCGTATCAGCAGTTTTAGGAATATATAGAAACGATTGTTCTCCTTAACTATATAAACTAATATTATATTAAATATAGAGAGTCGCAAATAAACGCCATGCAAGTCCGGACGTATTTCATTTTATCCTCTAACCAGACCACACGTCATATACACCTAAAGAATGTGTTTCAATACTGACTTCGTTTAATATATTGTTCAAAGTTCTTCTTGAAATTCCAGTGGCATTTGCAACTCGCGCTTGAACCTTCTTAAAATAACAACTTTTTTTTTAAATCTGTCAGCTTCGGTTACAAAATATTTATAAACATTGTAGATCATAATTTGGCGTGACTGACCTCGTAAAGGTTTCCCTCTTTTTCCTAAAGATGCCATAGTACAACTTTTAATTATTTAAATTTGGGGGTGTTAACAACTCTATTTATATATTTTGAACTGGACGCGACCGCACTCTATCGCACTTCAACAACGACTGACAAAACGTCACATAGGTAGTGTGCGACAGAGATAATGCTCTACGAAGCTGAAATTAGCCGATTGTCTCTTTCCAAAGGTCGATGTGCAATATATATCGCCGGGTACTGTACACTATAATAATAATAATAATAATATCGTTAATCGTTACCTCACCATGAGACTAACGCAAAACCTGGAGGCAGATTATAGGCTTTCAAAAATCTTGTGGTATAAACAAAAAAATGTGTCACAGGACCTAGGGAAAGCCTACAGACCGCAGGGCAGCTTGTGGCGAGCTGAATGTGAGTGGCGACACTGCGGTCCCGAGTGCCCCTGAGAGTCGGTCTTCGGTCGGTTCGGCTTGCCTTTGTTGGCTGGCCGAACTGGAAACCGAGAGTGCCTGGACTCTCGCCTCTGTCTTGCCTTCACCGGCCAGACAGAGTGGGGTCGCCAGAGCTATATGCTCGGGGGTGGAAGTGTCAATTTCAAGGGCGTAATTACGGGAAACCCGCTCCGGGTAACGGCCCGCGATGGTGAAACCGGTGCCTCACCGCTCTACACCCAAGCCGCTCACGCCGGTGTTGCGCCCTGCTGCCTTGTCTGGCGGCTGTGTGGGGGGCCCATCTAGTGAGTCGGCGAGTCACCGTCTGCCACGGTTCAAGAAGTATCAGTATTGAAGGCAGGCGACCGTTATTTACCGTTATTTATTTTCAATTACAGCAGATTTACTGTATTTTCACACGATCTACTGTACACTGTAATAGTAAAATTACAGTGTATGGAGAACACTGTAATTTTTCTACAAGCAAAAATCAATGTAAACAGAACGCACCCTTTGTGAAAAGAAAAAATAATTATGAACTTGTCGAAACGCAACCGGCTACTAGAGCCCGCGCCATCTCTGCTTTGTTATAACCTTTGTTTCTATGTAGATAAGAACGAAAATGTCTTATTTTAATAGCGGCGCGGTTACTTGTATAGTGAAGGTGTGTGTGTGTGTGTATACACCACGCACACTGTGTATACTATGCGGGAATTCCCCGTCATAGGCTAAGAACCACTTTGTAGTATTAACCGCCAAAATTTTGTCAATCATGAGTTAAGTAAGTTTTTAGGCATATTGGGACCAACATAAATTAGTATAATTATAATTGTGTTGTTTTGCGATGCATTACGAATTCATTTGGCTCGTGTAAGTAATTCTGTGAACTTGTGAAAGTGATTATTTTGTTTGAAGACTTGAGAAAAAATTAAAAATGCCTAATTCATCTGATGATAGTGATAAAGACAATCAAAGCGGACCATCTTCTCCAAAAAAACAAAAAAGGTACATTATAAACAAAAATTCAGAGACGAGTGGTTAAGTGACAATAGTTTCAAATCTTGGCTGCGGCGTGACCCAAAAGACCCGTATCGTGCAGTTTGCGTTCTGTGTGATGCAAAAATGATAGCTGATAGAGTGGTGATAAAGAGACATGGTGAAGGTACTAAGCATGTGAAAAAAATCACAGCAGCGCCAGCTCAATCTTCGATTGCTACTGCATTTGCAAAGGTTAAGCAGTCCGATGATGATAAATGCAAAGCATCTGAGATAAAGTTAGCCGCTTTTATGGCGGAGCATAAAATTTCCCTTAGAGTGATGGACCACTTAATTGATTTATTGCCCATTACATAATGAGAGTCAGGAAACATTTCCTGACTCTAAGATTGCAAAAAATATGAAAATGAAGAGAACGAAATGCCAAGCAATAATAAACAATATTCTAGGAGAATCAGAAAAACAAGATTTGTGTGCAGATCTAAAGGAGCAAAAATTCTCTGTCATGATTGATGAAAGTACTGACATCGGAGCAGTAAAAACTATGTGTGTTGTGGCCAGATATTACTGTGCAATAAAAGGTCGAATTGTGAGCAGATTTTGGGACCTAATTCAAATACATGGTGAGGACAACCCTGCTACTGTGGCTACCGCCACAGCACAACATCTTTTCGAAGCAGTAATAAAATCCTTCGAGGATCAGATCAGATGGTTGCAATACGATGATGGGGTGTCACAACTCTGTTTCGAGTCGGTTTAGAGCAAAATGTCCCGGAATTATTGTTCTAAAATGTGTTTGCCATTCCCTGCATCTTTGTGCGAGTGACGCATGCAAACAGTTACCAGCTGAATGTGAAAAGCTAACGCGTGATATCTACAATTATTTTGCGACCAGTAGCAAAAGACAATCGCTGTTAAAAGAGTTTCAAGTATTCACAGAAACAGATATTCACAAAATTTTGAAACCAGCTCAAACGCGATGGTTATCACTAAGTGCTGTAGTGCAAAGGATTTTGGAACAGTGGAATGCCTTAACATTGTTTTTTGATGGATTTTGGCTTGAAGACAACGAATGTTTCGAAATCCATACGCAGTTGAATGATCCCGTAACGAAATCATACTTTTTCTTTTTGAACTGGATGTTACCTAAATTTACTGAAGCTACGAGTAATATGCTATTTCAGAGTGAGACTCCAATGATCACAAAACTTAGCACTAAAATAAACGATCTCTTTCACGAACTTTTATCGACATACATGACAACGGCACATATTGCAAACACTGAAATAGAAAAAATTTACCCAACTGACGAAAACAATTTTAAAAGTTTGGATGACATCTATCTTGGCTTGGGAGTATTTAAACAGTTTTCAACAAATGAAATAGCAAAAGAGAAAAAAGAGGATTTCAAAAGGAAATGCCGAAATTTTTTGATCAAAGCGTGCGTAGGCATCCGCAAAAGATTCGCGTTGAATGATCCAGTATTAGTTGGAATATCCAAATTAGATCCCGAGAGTTGTCTTGATATCTCAAATCGAGATGAATCAATTCAAAATTTACTAAGCTTGATGCCAAGATTGACACATACTTCTATGGCAGAACAACAAGCTTTGGATGACCAATGGCGAAAATTTCCAAAGTTAAAAGGAGATTTCGATGTAGTAACAAAGAATTTATATTTTTTTATAGATAGAAATATATTTATTTCGTTAGCAACCTACAATATGTTTTAATACTAATGTTGCTTTTCAGGTGAAACAGTTGGACGAGTTCCATTTGATTGGCAGCGGCGTGCACTGGTATTTAAAGTAGGGGAGGCAGTCACAAAAACTTTTTCTTTTATAGATTTTTAGCATAGCCACGCGACGGATCTCTAAGTCGGAAACCATGCCAACAGAACAAATTTAAATCTGAATATCCCGAATCAGTCCACACTGTACTAGAATTACTAAACAATAACTACGTACGTACATACATACGTACGTGTACGTATGTACATACGTTTCATAACTTTTAACATGAAATTTTCGAGTTACATTGGTGCCTATTCTATGTGCAGACCTAAACTTAACTTAACTAAAAAATGAAAATTGATAGCGTCAATAACACAATTCGGCATGTTAACAGAACTTTTTTTATATAAAAACTGTTTATTATAGACTAACGATTTTAATTAATATAAATGTGTGCAAAAAATAGCGAAACATTTAAGATACAGCAATAGCTGTTTTCATTTTTTAGTTAAGATAAGTTTAGTTCTGCACATAGAATAGGCACCATTACCTACCTTTTTGCTGGCTTAGTTGTTGAACTTGTTATTTTTAATTTTTAACAAACACACACTATCAACAAACATTTCACAATCAAATAACATTTTAAAATCAACAAACGAAAATCCATACAATTATTAAATTAAAGAAACTCAATATTAAACAGTTCACTGAATCACACGAAAAAATAAAATGGCCTCCGTCGAACCAAAATATTTCTGCTATTTAAATAAATAAAACCTTACTAAACAAAAATGCATACGCGATTTATTAGACTTCTGACTATTATATTTATTCGGATTATAATAGGTAACGAACGAACGCCGAATACTCGCGGAAAATTCCGATCGCCAACTCATGCGGCATGACATGCAGTACAAGGCGTCTTCAATATGCAAGCCTGTGTGCGTTAGCGAACTGTGCACGGACACCAAAATTTCTACACACATATGAACTCATGGCAGGCGGGCGGCGTGGAGCTTGCTAGCTACGCTAATATTATTCCTTCGCCAAACGCCTGGCAAAAAGCAATTTGCAAGCACATATTGGTGCTATTTATGAATTATTAGGCGTTTTTAAGTTATAATATTTTGTTTAATTAATAGTAAATAAATGAATAAAGTCATCTAAAACATACGAACGTTTTATTAAAATATCTGTGAATGGCAAGTAAAGCAGTGCTTTTCTGCTTGTATAGAGCGCACGCCCATGTTGATTGGATAATACATGCTCAATATTTTGGCTCTTTCAAACTCTAACGCAGAATGCGAGAGAATGTTTAGCCAAATTAACGACACCAAAACCAAGAAACGAAATAGATTAATAACCAGGACAATAAGAGGCAACATGTTAGCGCAAGCCAAAATTGCCGTTACGACCAGTAACGGCAATTTTGACGATCGACGATGGATCAATCGACGATCCAGCAATCCAAGAAACATCAGAAATTGCATTACACAGCCCCAAAGTCACTGTATGGTGTGCAATATTACTCAAAAAAGCCAAGCGACGTTATGATACAGATGAATTGCAAAAAGCCGGGACAAATACTAAAGCTTTATGGCATACGATCAAATCCATAACAAATACATCCCAAACCAAAAACTCTGCCTCACAATTGCTAGCTTCTGCTCACTCTCCCACTGAAGAATGCAACAAAGTTAACAACTTCTTTATCAGTATTGGTAAGGAGCTGGCAACTACCATTGATGATAAATTGAAACATTTACCAGAACTTAACAAACAATTTTCCTAATTCGTCTTCTTTCTAAGAAGAAGCAGTGGATATTGAAGAGACTATTATGTCAATAAATACTTTAAAGTCTGCTGTGGCAACCGGATGGGATGGGATTTCTGCAACAGTACTGAAAAGATACTCTTCTACTCTGGCACCTGTCCTATGCCATATATTTAATATATCTTTGCAGACATGTCTTCCCATCCTCATTAAAGAGGGCTATAATCCATCCAATCTTCAAGGGTGGCGATGGTAATTTAGTGACTAATTATCGACCAATAGCAGTGTTAAGTAGCATCTCTAAGGTTTTTGAACGCCTCATTAATAAGAGATTGAGACATTATTTAGAACACTACAAATTACTGTCACCCCAGCAATTTGGCTTTCGTCAGCAACAATCAGCCTCAGATGCTGTCCAGGACTTGACTACATTTATTGTCTCCAATCTGAATAGTAATAAAAAGGTTTTAACTATTTTCTTAGATCTAACAAAAGCGTTCGATACAGTTCCCATTAAAACTCTTCTCAATAAACTGGAAACAGTTGGGCGTCCGAGGTGCAGAAAACCTATTTTTCAAAAGCTATCTTTCAGATAGGACCCAAATAGTTAGGATAGATGGTCATTCTTTCAATAAACTACGGTGTGCCTCAAGGCAGCATTCTCGGACCAACATTGTTTTAGTCTATATAAATGACCTTTGCAATCTTAACATTCCCAACTCTACAATAATTTCTTATGCCGATGATACTGCAATTACTGTTTTCGCAAATACATGGTCTGATCTTCAAACAAAGGCACAAAATGGCTTCACCATGGCCTTCCATTGGTTACTATCCCACATTTAACTCTTAACACTTCTAAAACAAAATTTATGACATTTTCTGTTTCGCCCACGTCACAACCTAAAAATCTTATATCTCTCAAACCTCATACTTGTATCTCCCTAACTCAAGCCTGCAACTGCTCTCCTATTGAGTGTGTAGAAACTATAAAATATCTTGGCATAGTGATAGATAGAACATTAAATTTTAAACCTTACATAGAATCACTAACGAATAGAGTACGTAAATTGATCTACATTTTTAGAACCCTCCGGTATGTCGCAAACCCATTCGTCATTCGTAGCGTATATCACGCGTTATGCCAATCTATTGTGTGCTACTGTATCTCTTCTTGGGGTGGTACATGCAAAACTATCCTTCATCCTTTGGAAGTAGCTCACAGGGCAATATTAAAGGTTGCTTTATTTCTGCCTATTCTATACCCAACTGCTCAATTGTATAGAGATTGGCGGGTTCTTAATGTACGGCAAAACTTTATTTTGCAAATAATATTATTACAACATCAAAAAACCCCTTGTGTTCCGATCACTAGCCGACGCGGGACAGGATTTGTTCTATTCCAATGGTTAGAAATTCTTTCTCCAAAAGATTTTTCTTCTACCTTGGGCCATTTCTTTATAACAGAATCAATAAAAATGTGGCCACTAACTCATTATCATCTCATTTGTGCAAAAAGGCCGTTCAAAATTTTTTGCTAAATAAAACATTTGATGAAACTGAATCATTGATGCAGTCACCAGTTTAAACACAAATTCAACAATTTTAAAAATTGGTCAAGTGCGAGACGTACTCGCGCACGAAGGGTTCCGTACCATTATCTATGCAACATAAGGCAACGTTATTAGTATCGAGGAAGAAACGGTAAAAAATCATGTTTGTTGTATGGGAGCCCCCCTTAAATATCTATTTTATTTTATTTTTTGTTGTTATAGCGGCTATAGAAATACATCATCTGTGAAAATTTCAATTGTCTAGCTATCACCGTTCTTGAGATACAGCCTGGTGACAGACGGACGGACGGACGGACAGCGAAGTCTCAGTAATAGGGTCCCGTTTTTACCCTTTGGGTACGGAACCCTAAAAACAGGCATACTCGACACACACAGAGACACACATACACACACAAACAAAACTAAGTAGAACCGGAGTGGAGCCCGCCCCCGACGAGGTCGCTCGCTGGAGAGGCGAATTCCGCGACGACCTCTTCGGGTCAATAAGCTGGAAAATAGTAGGGTGAGCGCACGGCTTCTCACGGCCGTGCGCCCGTAATTGCGTCAGTGGGTCGAGGCGCCGCACAGGGTGCCTACCTACCATCTGACCCAGCTCCTCACAGGTCACGGCTGCTTTGCCAAGTACCTGTGGGAGCTGGTGGGAGTAGAGTCGGCGCCCGACTGCAAGAGTTGTGCGACCGGAGCCGTGGACACGGCCGAGCATACGCTGGTTGTTCTACAGCTGTTTTTATGAAATAAAGTATTATTGTTTAGAAATTATTTATTTAGAATATTGGCGAATAAAATCATCGGGCCGTTTTTATTCGAGAATGACCGAGGTGCGACGGTTACAGTGACGAGCAAGATCAATAACTTCTTTGTACCGCAGCTACAAGAAGAGGATATTGACGAGTCAGGTCATAGGTGTGGTTTCAGCAAGATGGTGCCACAGCCAACACTGATAGTGTCTCTATGGACACACTAAGTGTTGTTTCCGGGAAAATAATAAGCCGCTTTGGAGCCATATTGTGGCCACCCATATCACCTGACTTTTTTATGGGGGTATCTCAAAGCAAGAGATTTTAATACCCCTCTTAGGAATTTGGAGCAGCTGAAGGCTAAAATTACGACAGAAGTCAGACCCATAACAGATGACGTACTGCGGCGCGTCTCAGCAAATTCTCTTGTACGGTTTAAAGAGTGCATTCGCCGCGATGGAAGACATCTAGACGGCGTAATATTCTGTACATAAATCCGCACAAATACATTAACTATGATTTTCTAATTATTAGTGAATTACTTTATAATAAACATACTCAAAAGCTTTTATTGTTAAAATATGCTAAATAAAAACAGGATTGATAAATAATATTTCGATTTATTGATGTCGTCATCAGATTTTTTCGCGTGGCCTCTTAGGTGGCCAGAAGCGCTTCAACAAAGGTTAGTCTAAGGGTATGTTACAAACGAGCAATTCGTGTATTTGCAATGCCGCTTGATATTGGTGGAATGCAGTAATTTATTTTCTCGCTAGAATGCCCGTGTCAAGTAGTAGTTGACAAGGATTTCGTACCCAAAATGCCCGTGTCAACTAGTAGTTGACACGGTGAAATATGCACGCCAGATGTCTATTGCATCACTTTATTTCCGTCTCTTTACTGTGTTACGAACACACAAAACACAAAGGAGCTAGCGCCATCTAGCAGCAACTAGTAAAACCAATTAAAGAACCGAACAGAGTGAAACCCCTATTAGATACTAGATGGCGTTAGAGGAACTACCGTACATGCGCGAATCTTCTAGAAAACATTCGTTCCGGGCGATCACGTTCGCGCACAGTCGGGAACATTCTGGAACTCGTCTCGGCGCATATAAATAGCGGCAGGGAGGCGAGCCCGGGCAGTTCATTTCGAGCTACGATCGAAGCGACTTCGAGAGCGAAAACAAGTGATCAAAAGTGATACCAGTGAAACCTACGACTTGGCTACGACCTAGGACATTGTTAGTGCTTAGTGTTTGGACCTAGTGCTTAGTGTTTGGACCTAGTGCTTAGTGTGTAACTAGTGCTAGTGAATAAAGTCTTCAAAAAAGAGTCAGCAGGTCTTTCTCTCCAAATCCTTCGAACCCTAACACGTAACAACTGGTGTCGGAAGTGAGGTTTGGAGATGCCATTGACTCCGAGAGAGGACTTCGAGGGCGTCAGGACAAGGGCACAACGAGCTGCAGAGGCCACGCCCGCTGTGGACCAAGCCCCGCCCACTGGCCCCACCCACCAGGCCCCGCCCACCGTCCACGCCCCTCTAGACCCGCCCACTGGCCACGCCCACCATGCCACGCCCACCGACCACGCCCATCGGGCTCCGCCCACCCAGGCCCAGGCTCCGCCTACTCAGACTCAAGCCACGCCCACTGGCTCCGCCCACCTTGCCACGCCCACCACACCGGCCACGCCCACTAGACAAGCTCCGCCCACTGGATCCGCCCACCTTGCCACGCCCACCACACAGGCCACGCCCACTAGACAAGCCACGCCCACGAGCGGCGCCGTAGCGTCAGTGGCACTTCAATTAGGAAATTTAATTGAACTGATAGAGATGCAAAGGGCTGAAATTCGGTCAATGAAGGAGTTACAAGAACGCAAGTTCGAGTCACAAGAACGCAAGCTCGGCGCTTTGCAAGAATCACAAGAACGCAAGCTCGAGTCACAAGAACGCAAGCTCGGCGCTTTGCAAGAGTCACAAGAACGCAAGCTCGGCGCTTTGCAAGAATCACAAGAAAAAGTGCTTTGTGCTATAAGTGATGTTAGTAACACGGTGATTAAGCTTCGAAAAGATGTCGACGTAGTGGAAGAACGAGTTACCGGGTTAGGATTGGATGTCGAAAATGTGAAAACCGGCCTCATTGAACTACAGAAGAAAGTAGTGCGCCTTGAAACCACGGGAGTTGCGATCTCTAGTGGAACTATCGGAGTGGCACAAGGACCAAGAGTGAAAGTTCCGCCATACGACGGCACTACTTCCTGGAACGCTTATCGTCAGCAATTCCAGACGGTTGCTACTGCCAACGGATGGACGGAAGAACAATGCTTGACCGCTCTCACTGTTGCGCTCAGAGGGCAAGCTTTGTCGGTCCTGGAAGCACTGCCACATACAGGAAATGGGTTCCAAGACCTGATGGAGGCACTTGAATCCAGATACGGGGAGCGACACCTGGAGCACGTGTTCCGTGCCCAACTGCGTGACAGAGTCCAACGCTCAGGAGAAGGACTACAACAATGGGCGTTGGAAATTGAAAAACTCGTCAGAAAGGCACACCCAGGAGCCGACACCAAGATGGTAGACACGAATATTGTTCAAGCATTTGTCGACGGAATCAAAGACCTGGAGGTCAGAACTGCAGTGAGGCTTCGTCACCATACCTCGCTAAAAGAAGCATTGGCGCATGCTTTGGAGGTCGAGGCTGTTCGTTATGACATACGGCATACGCATAAGATCCGCGAGGTCTCTGAGGAAGTCAAGGAGGTTAAGGCCCCTACGAAGAAAAGTTCTGGAGCCATGTGCTACAAGTGCGGTGAGAGGGGCCATCTTCAGCTCAACTGCCCGCAGAAGGAAACCCAGATGGCCAGGATGAACAGACTCGAGGAACAAATAGAGGTGCTGAAGAAGCAGGGGGCTTTGTCTCTTGCCCGGGATCAGGGAAACGAATAAAAGCCAGGACTAAGGGGCGAGTACTGGCTGACGCGGAGGGAGCCCCGATAACTGTTATCTCCCAGGCATGCAGCGGGAATAGTCTTGCGATTCAGGGGACTATTAACGGGACGGATTGCAAAATGACTCTGGACACAGGAGCCTCTAGAACAATAGTGAACCCAACTCTGGTAAAAACCGCAACGGGACACAAGAGGAGAATTAACTGTCGGCTTCTTACTGCCTCCGGTCAGCCAATACCCGTCCTGGGAGAAACGTCAGTTACGATGTATGTAGGGGGGTCCTCATACTCTCATAACGTAATCGTGGCTGAGATTGTGGATGATTGCATATTGGGTTTGGATTTCATGAAGAAACACAACTGCAGAATTAATGTCGCAGACGGAGTTTTCAAGTGTGGTGAAGAAGAAATCTTCATTCTTGGAGGCGCCTGCGGGAAAGTCGCATGTGTACAGAAAGTCATCATACCTGGACGAGCGGAAGCTCAGGTACTGGTGGAACTGCCGCCAGCTGGAAAGAAAAAGTTAAACAGATGCGTGTTGATCGAAGACACACCTACCAAGACACCGTCACAAAAACTGATGACGGCGAGAACCCTTGTTAGTGGAAGCAGAAACGCTGTGGTCAGGGTTTTGAATCTTGATGATCGCGAGATCTGCCTGAACAAAGGTGGTCATCGGAAAGTGCGAGGAAGTTGTCTGGATGAAAAAGTGTAGTTCGATGACAGGCGCAGACTCGGCAAACAGCAATAATTACGGTTTAGTGACTAAGCTACTCGATGACTGTAAGAGTAATCTGACTTATTCGCAGAGCATGAAAGCTAAGAAGTTTTTGCAGCGCTACGCGAATATCTTCTCCAGTCAAGAAGGGGACCTTGGAAGAACGTCAATGGTTCAGCACAGGATAGATACCGGAAGCGAGAGACCAATTCGTCAACGAGCAAGACGGATACCAATTGCAAAGGAAAAAGAAGTTGAAGGCCTTTTGGAGGACATGAGAAGGAATAAGATTATTGAACCGTCTACAAGTCCGTGGTGCTCACCTGTTGTATTAGTGAAGAAGAAAGATGGTAGCACGAGATTTTGTGTGGACTATAGGCGTCTCAATGATGTCACTAAGAAGGACAGTTACCCGTTACCTCGAATCGACGACACTTTAGATACCCTGAGTGGCATGAAATGGTTCTCGACCCTAGACCTGAAGTCTGGCTACTGGCAGGTAGAAATTCATCCAAAAGACAAGGAGAAGACAGCTTTCTCGACCGGTAAAGGTTTATGGCAATTTAACGTCATGCCCTTCGGATTGTGCAACGCACCTGCCACATTTGAGCGACTCATGGAATGTGTACTGGCAGGCTTAGTTGGAGAGGCTTGCTTAGTCTACTTGGATGACGTCATCATTGTCGGACGCGACTTCGAGGACCATTTGCGAAACTTGGAGCGAGTTTTCGCCAAAATAGAGGGAGCCAAATTAAAGTTGAACCCGGAAAAGTGTCATTTATTCAAGAGCAAGGTCAACTATCTCGGCCATATTATCTCCAGTAATGGAATCCAGACAGACCCGGAGAAACTGGAAGCAGTTCAAAAATGGCCTACCCCTAAGGACAAAACCGAAGTGCGGGCATTCCTCGGCCTATGCTCATACTACAGGCGTTTTGTTAAGGGATTCGCAGAGATAGCCAAGCCATTACATCGGCTGACAGAAGATAAACGACAATTTAGTTGGGATGAGACTTGTGAAGAATCTTTTCAGAAACTGAAGAAACATCTGTGTGAAACACCAATCCTGGGGTATCCACAAACTGAAGGTCAGTTTATAGTTGACACGGATGCAAGCAACACGGCCATTGGAGGGGTGTTATCTCAAAAACAGGGTGAAAGAGAAGTTGTTATTGCATATTTCAGCAAATCTTTATCCAAGCCAGAGAGAAACTACTGTGTGACAAGACGAGAACTCTTGGCTGTTGTAAAGACGCTACAACATTTCAACAAATATCTCATCGGCAGACAGTTTTTACTACGAACTGACCACGCAGCCTTAAAGTGGCTACTGCAATTCAAGAACCCAGAAGGTCAAGTAGCTCGATGGATTGAACAGCTCCAGGAGTATGACTTCAAGACGGAACACCGCAGCGGAAAGACACATGGGAATGCCGACGCACTCTCACGAAGGCCGTGTTCGGAGGACTGCAAACATTGTGTTAAGCAGGAATGCAATGAAGAAACATTAAAACTAACGAGAACAGAACCTTTGAGTCTCTGGGAGAATGATGCTATGAGGGAGGCTCAAGAAAAAGATGACGACCTTCGGCACATCATCACATGGAAGAAACGGGGTGACGTAAAACCAATATGGAGTGAGGTTGCACCCACTGGCGCTGTCACTAAGGCGTACTGGGCGCAATGGGACAGTCTGATACTCCAAAACGGAATACTCTACCGGAAATGGGAGAAGACTAACGGCAGAGAGTTCCATCTTCAGATAGTTGTCCCAAGAACGAGAGTACCAGATGTTCTCCGTGAAATACATGATGGCGTATCAGGAGGGCATCTAGGTGTCAAGAGGACGTTAACAAAAGTGCGAGAACGATTCTACTGGTTGCATTGTCGAGATGATGTACAGGATTGGTGCCGCAAATGTACTACTTGCGCTGCTGTAAAAGGACCACAGACCAGGAGCCGTGGGAACCTGCGGTTGTATAACGTCGGTGCACCGTGGGAACGAATTGCAGTTGACGTAGCTGGGCCATTTCCTGTAACGGATTCGGGAAACAAGTATTTTATGGTCGTCATTGACTACTTCACCAAATGGCCCGAAGTGTTCGCCATACCAAACCAAGAAGCCACAACAGTCGCTTCTAAGTTAGTCGAAGAAGTTATATGTCGCTTTGGTGTGCCTCTGGAAATCCATTCTGATCAGGGCAGGAACTTCGAATCGCAGGTGTTCCAGGAAGTGTGCAGAATTTTGGGCATGCATAAGACGAGGACCACCGCGTACCATCCACAGTCTGATGGAATGGTTGAGAGATTTAACCAGACCCTTGAGAGGCATTTGGCGAAATTGGTAGATGACAAACAAAAGGATTGGGACAAGTATATACCACTCTTCCTTCTGTCTTACCGAACCGCCGAGCATGAGAGCATAAAAGCTACCCCGGCGTATGTCAATTTCGGTAGAGAACTACGAATACCAGTAGACCTATTGACAGGAGGGTCACCGGAGGGACCAAAGACTGTACAAGACTATGTCTGCGATTTAAGGGAAAAGATGCGCTATATACACGCCTTGGTTCGGGAAAATGGGTTACAGTCAAGTGAGAACATGAAAACCAGATACGACCGGAAATCGAACACGAGCGGCTTCGAGGAAGGGTCACTGGTGTGGCTGCATAACCCAACTCGCCGGAAAGGGAAATCTCCAAAGTTGCAGAACCAGTGGGACGGTCCATACAAAGTGGTTACCCGACTGAATGATGTGACCTATAGGATTCAAAAGCAACCAAGAGGGACATTCAAAGTGGTACACATAGACCGTCTGGCGCGTTACCATGGTAGTAACAACGATGCTCGGGACGAGCATCTCTAAGAGGGGAGTAGTGTTACGAACACACAAAACACAAAGGAGCTAGCGCCATCTAGCAGCAACTAGTAAAACCAATTAAAGAACCGAACAGAGTGAAACCCCTATTAGATACTAGATGGCGTTAGAGGAACTACCGTACATGCGCGAATCTTCTAGAAAACATTCGTTCCGGGCGATCACGTTCGCGCACAGTCG
The DNA here is from genome assembly GCA_916999025.1 of Orgyia antiqua. Classification (NCBI taxonomy): domain Eukaryota; kingdom Metazoa; phylum Arthropoda; class Insecta; order Lepidoptera; family Erebidae; genus Orgyia; species Orgyia antiqua. The sequence continues at coordinate 12,728,960 of OU779873.1, read as the reverse complement.
GGAACATTCTGGAACTCGTCTCGGCGCATATAAATAGCGGCAGGGAGGCGAGCCCGGGCAGTTCATTTCGAGCTACGATCGAAGCGACTTCGAGAGCGAAAACAAGTGATCAAAAGTGATACCAGTGAAACCTACGACTTGGCTACGACCTAGGACATTGTTAGTGCTTAGTGTTTGGACCTAGTGCTTAGTGTTTGGACCTAGTGCTTAGTGTGTAACTAGTGCTAGTGAATAAAGTCTTCAAAAAAGAGTCAGCAGGTCTTTCTCTCCAAATCCTTCGAACCCTAACACGTAACAACTGTAATGCTACACACATCATAAATACTGTGCTGTCCTTCTAGTATTAATTATAATGTTTAAATAAAACTACTTTTTACGGATTTAGACGCGTATATTTGTTTTAAATTTTGGCCCGACGTTTCGGAGACTTTGCAGTCACCATACCCGTGTAAGTAGTTTTATTTAAACAGATGAGTCGTGCAAGTGTTAGAAAATATTAATTATAATGTGTCAAATGATTTGTGTTACAAACGAGCAATAAAAAGCTACAAAAGCTGTTTTTTGGTGGAATGCAGTTAAATGCAGTTCTTGCTTGGTTTAGGCACATTTTTATTTTCAGCTTATTAAAATAGTTCAAAAATTAAATTTTTAACTCTGATGCACAACTGCTTCAATTTAGCTTGGTGAATGTTTAATAATCATATTATCTTAATTGCTAACACTGTAACACATAATGCTACACACATCATAAATACTGTACTGTCCTTCTAGTATTAATTATAATGTGTCAAATGATTAGATCATCAAGCGAAAATGTTAGGATGGAGGAAGAGAATCCTGGCCACAGGGGCCGGAGAGGTGGCCAAGGACGTAGAGGCCGTGGTGCAGGCCGGGGCAGTCGCGGAAGCCGTGGTGCAGGCCGCGGGGGCCAAGAAAGGTAAATATTGTTATCAAATAATATTGACATGTTTCAAGATTTGCAAAACATAATGTCACTAGCTGAGCCGGAAAACATTGTTTTGCCAAATAAATGTTAGGAATGGACCACCCTTATCGCCTAAAAATAAAATAAAAAGCCTGTATTATTTCATGTACATATTTCATAATTACAATTCATTTTATAGATATTCAATATGAATAATAATATTATAATGAATAATAATACTGAATGTGCATATAACATTTCATAAGAATCGGTGAAGCGGTTTTGGAGGAGTATGGTAACTAACACTGTGACACGAGAATGTTATTAATTAGATAATAATATTATTTATTGTAGGAACGAGGATGTTCCCACAAGAGGTGGGGGCCGAGGTAGAGGCCGCAGAACAAGAGGGTCTGCGGAGGAGCAGCTGTGAGTTTTGAATTTTTTTATTGTTCATTTCTTGATGCTACTGAACATTTTACATATTTTTAATTTCTTCTTTTGTAGTAATGAACTTGCCCTGATTCGAGCCGCGCGTCAGGTAACGCAGAGGCGAGTGGCGGCTCTGCCTGCAGAGTCCCGTCAGGAGCTGCTTACGCGTAAGCTTGAGTCGCAACTCGCCCGGGTGCTCTTACCTGACGCACCGCCCAGGAAAAGACGCCTACGGTAAGTGTTTTACTTCAAATGATTTTGTTGATTGCCTGAATTATATTAGGAGATGTTTTTTATTGTCTATTTCAGAATGCCGTCTCCCCAGCGCGAACCATGCCAATTTGTCGGCACGCCAGGGATAGTGATACTAGGTAAAGCATTTTATTATCTGTATTAATTTGTAGTATGCAGTATAATATTGCGCGTACTTAACTTAAATCGTATCTATTTTAGAAAACATACAAATCCAGCCGCCTTCTATTGAGGTGGCTGGGGCGTCTGGCTCGCAGTCGGCGGGTCATGAGGGACCCTCTACATCGTACGGTACGCGATATACTTACTTCAATAACAAGTGATTTAAATTAACATACGTATAGTTATTTAAATATTATTATTCATTTTAGATGTGAAATGGCAGGTGGCTGGGCCGTCTGGCTCGCAGTCGGCGGGTCATGAGGGACCCTCTACATCGTACGGTACGCGATATACTTACTATTACTTCAATAACAAGTGATTTAAATAAACATACGTATAGTTATTTAAATATTATTATTCATTTTAGATGTGGAATGGCAGGTGGCTGGGCCGTCCGGCTCGCAGTCGGCGGGTCATGAGGGACCCTCTACATCGTACGGTACGCGATATACTTACTATTACTTCAATAACAAGTGATTTAAATAAACATACGTATAGTTATTTAAATATTATTATTCATTTTAGATGTGGAATGGCAGGTGGCTGGGCCGTCTGGCTCGCAGTCGGCGGGTCATGAGGGGCCCTCTACATCGTACGGTACGCGATATACTTACTATTACTTCAATAACAAGTGATTTAAATAAACATACGTATAGTTATTTAAATATTATTGTTCATTTTAGATGTGGAATGGCAGGTGGCTGGGCCGTCTGGCATACAAATCCAGCCGCCTTCTATTGAGGTGGCTGGGGTGTCTGGCTCGCAGTCGGCGGGTCATGAGGGACCCTCTACATCGTACGGTACGCGATATACTTACTATTACTTCAATAACAATTTATACGTATAATTATTTTGGTAGAGTATGGTAACTAACATTGTGCCACGGGAATTTAATATATTAGATTATTATTTATTTTAGATTTGGAAGTAGAGGCTCCGGCAGGACCGTCTATTGTTTTCTATTTTGTTACAGAGAACGCGGACGCTCAAACACCGCCAGAGCTAAGGCGTATGAGTACGCCAGACGCGGACACCGTGCCCAACTCTCCAAGTTCCCTGGATAGCGATCCAGGGCGCTTGGGGACAGAGCTAAACATGTTCCTTATGTCGCAAACTCCGCGGAAAAAGGAACATGTTTACAACTCTAGCACGGAGAGCGATTAAAGTAACATTAATTAAATACTTTCTATCGTATCTTATTATTATATCTATGCCGCGCTTACCAGGCGTGTTGGCATAGAGTTTAGTTACGAGTTTTCCGTCTCTCACATTAGATGCTAACTGCTCATAACTGCCCTTACAGCAACATTGGGAAGAAATCGAGTCGTAATAATAGTAGAGATTAAGTAAGTAAATAAGTACATTATTAAAATATTATTATTTATTTTGCAGAGGCACCAGGACCTTCTACATCCTGCGGACCTATAGCCCACGGACGAACTTCCATTGGTACGCAATACTTCAATAACAAGTGATATAAATAAGCATAGGTATAGGTACTTAAAAACATTGGAGACCTGGAAATGTTACTAATTAAGCTTTTTTTTTTCAGACATAACCGACATGCGATACGAGTTAGTGGTCGAAGACTGGCTCAGAACGGTGGACCAACTTAGCGACTGCGACCCTGACGAAGTAGTTGACGACGAGACCTCGCCCTCCCACACGCAGCCACATAATGCCTCGGAAGAGCCGTCAGTCGAATCCGACTTAACGCTCTACCAGGCCAGTGTACTGCGGAAGGAAGATCGACAAAACGATCTCGCGGTGAGACAGTTAATGACAGATGACACGTATAATTTTGAATGGAAAAAAGAACGACCAGTTTTTACAGGAGAAAGAGAGACTTTTACTGGGACTTCGGGACCGACTTTTTTGATTACAGACGAGACACGTATTGTAGAATTGTTTTACAGAATGATTGACAATGACTTGATTGACAGACTGTGCACAGAGACAAACAGATACGCTGACCAAAAAATTACTTTGATGCGACAAAATGACACACTGACTGCAGGTTCGCGGTTTCTACGATGGGTACCTGTTGATAGGGACGAAATGGTTAGTTTTTTAGCCCTAACCATTTTGCAAGGCATTTACCATCAGCCAGATGAGAAATCATACTTCTCCTTTAATGGTTTCGGTACCATGCCATATTTCCGGCGAATCATGACCTACAACAGGTACATATTGTTGAAATCGCTGCTGCATTTTGTAGACAATGACTCCATCATCGAACCGACCAGACTGTGTAAAATTAGACCTATTATTGATTACTTTAACGACAAATTTTCCGCGCTTTATATTCCCGCTCAAGAGATAGTCATCGACGAATCACTTTTAAAATGGCACGGAAGGCTCGGATTTGTCCAAAAAATTGCTACAAAAGCAGCACAAGTCGGGGTAAAGACGTATGAGTTGTGTGAAGCGTCGACTGGCTATCTCTGGAAGTTTTTTGTATATAGACAGAAAAGACACGACGACTGAAACAAATGACGAGACGACCTTAGACAATACCACCAACGACGACGACAATGACTTTCCGACTACTGCTACGGCCAAAATTGTCCATGACCTCGCACAGCCACTATTCCACCGCGGGCATACACTCATCATGGACAATGTCTATAACAGTCCACTATTGGCACGGTTCCTCAAACGGAACAAGACCGATTGTTATGGAACACTGCGACTGAATCGGGAGTTCATCCCAGATTCCCTGAAGACGATGACCAAAACGGACCTGCGACAGGGAGAAGTCGTAGCCAGCTATTGTTCCGACTTGTCAATATGCGTATGGCGGGATGCTAACCTTGTTAGTTTAATATCGACCTACCATACGCTGCAAGTCGGAACAAGTCATAAACATAATAGACTGGCATATAAACCGAACATCGTCCTAGACTACAACAAATCGATGGGTGGTGTGGACCGGAAAGACCAATACCTTTCCGGTTACCCGATGGAACGCACCAGAAACAAAATTTGGTATAAAAAATTGTTTCAGTACCTTCTTAAGAGGATACCAAAATAGCTTCGTGCATTTTTCTATGTACGAAATTTTCATTGTTTTTTTAGATTCAATGGCTAGAGCTCTAATTTTTAAGTATATGTTTTTTCAATATATTATCTAGGATCGCATAAACTCAGAAACGCGATTGAAAAAAATCTTGGCGAAATGACCTCTCAAATTTTTTATTTTTTTCATTTGTCGGTCTATTATCGCGTATTAACTAATGAAATAACTTTAAAAACATAAGTAACTATCATATATAGAAACACGTAAATCAGAATTAAAATATATTTAGTAGATTTTGAATAAATAGGAAAAGTATCCCTAATTCTTCATTTTCTGTGCCTACTGGCTGTGTTAATATGTACGTGTCGGCGATGATATACGATAATATTGATGTAGGCCCTTAATACCGCAATTTTTAATACTTACGTCATGTTTAAATCTGCACACACCATTACACATAGACAGTACCGGATAAAGTTAGCCGAAGAGTTATTAAAATTACATAGAAATATAGACTTAACGAGCGAACCACGATTAATAACATCGCGACCCTCACTTACATCGACGCCAACGATGAGAAGCGTGCCAGCATCTGGTTCTAATAGACCCATATTAGAACACAGACATTTCCCAGTGCGAAACACATCAAAATACTGCCGTTGTTGGGTGTGTTCCCAAAAAAAGTTGTTTCTAGAACAACATGGAAGTGTCAGGAGTGTGACGTCAATCTGTGTATAGGAGAGTGTTTTATTGAATACCGAAGGAAAGGAGATTATGTTGCTAAATAATTTCGAGCAATAGAGAGATGGCAACAAATTGTATGGAGAGTTATGTCTACTGCTACCACACGATTGCCTCGACGTGATTAATTATGACAGTTCTGACAAGAGCGAAACGACGAAGGAAATCTGTTTTTTTTTTACAGATTTACTTTCTCGGTAATCACTGAGAAAATAAATATGTCGATATTTACTTTTGCTTTAAAAACAAACAGAAAGCCAATGCAACATAAAATTATAACGAGAATCGATATCTTAAGATTTATTTACGCCAATGTAGTTCCTTCCATTACGAACAACAATTCTATAGATAACCTTCCCTGATTTTAATTGAAAGTGTAATTCAAAGGTGAGGACAGTTAGTATGTTGTCACATCACTAGCCGCCCTTACCTTGCCGTTCGACAGGATGGGTCCTCATGTTTGAAAAACTTCTCAGGAATACAAAAGGACACTAGCAGACGAAAGTTTAAGTAGCTATGATATACATGTGATTACTGGAAATGACTATTACCATACATTTATTTCACACGACAAAACAAACCACATATTAGCAAAAATCTTTACTTACGTCCATTTTCAATATCTGCACTATCGTATTTTCAGCACATTTCTGTTAATAACCTAACAGGATAAAATATGCTTTAAAAATGGACCAAGAGGCATTTTAGTTAACGAAATTCTAACAAGATCAATGTATTAAGAGGATACCAAAATAGCTTCGTGCATTTTTCTATATACGAAGTTTTCATTGTTTCTTTAGATTGAATGGCTAAAGCTCTAATTTTTAAGTATATGTTTTTTCAATATATGATCTAGGATCGCATGAACTCAGAAACGCGATTGAAAAGTTTTCTCGATAGAAAATCTTGGCGAAACAACCTCTCAAATTTTTTTTCATTTGTCGGTCTATTATCGCGTATTAACTAATGAAATAACTTTAAAAACATAGGTAACTATTATGTATAGAAACACGTGGATCAGAATTAAAATATATTTAGTAGATTTTGAGTAAATAGGAAAAGTATCCCTAATTCTTCATTTTCTGTGCCTACTGGCTGTGTTAATATGTACGTGTCGGCGATGATATACGATAATATTGATGTAGGCCCTTAAGTTAAAACGCTTGATAATCCTGAATATATTTTAATCCTTGTATTGTCATTGGTACTTAATATATGTGCGAAATTTAAGAACGATCCGACCACTACAAGTGGGAGAAAATCACTTTCAAAGATTCCGTTACAGAGATTAATACGTTGATAGATGCGTACTGAGCTAATAAAAAACATTATTTTCGACAAACTTTGTATTGTTATGGCAGTATTAATTACCAAAGCAAAATATCCTTGCCATAAAACAACACCTGAAATAGGACCAAATACAATAAACTAAATATATTAAAAAAAAATACATTATTAAATGATATAATTAACAATATTTACATGAAAATATCATCATTACATTAATTTATTTTACATCATGTAAACGTAAGATACAAATCTTTACATTTTTAGTTTTAAATCATACTTGTAATTTGTTAATTTCACTAGGACCATGCTAGCCCGTAATCATGATCGGTGCAACTCGATCTAAACGTCGGGAATAAACGTATTGTCTTTACAACAAAAGGTAACGTGATGAACGAAAAAAAAAATAACATTCCTATATTTAAAACAATCAAAGTCCCAGATAAATAAAAAATACGAAATTTGTACACAATTTTGACATCAACAATTTCTTTCTTTTTATTTTTAATTATTAATCTATGCATCCATACAAATTTAAACACTAATAATAATGCAAATTTAAACAAATTAAAGACCTAAATATTTGAAAATTGCTGTGTTTGTAATATGAAAATCAGTTATGGAGTTTTAGAGTTCAAACAACACAAACAACAGTAATGCAAACAGATAGACACAGCAGGGAATATATCTCATAATATGAAAGAATATTTTTACAGTATGCTTATTTTTAACTCATTAAAAGTCACCAATTTATGAATACATTACCTTGCCACTATGACAGACAATGGGCATTGTTCATATTTTTTTTAAACTCTTAATTCGAAAACCATTTCGGGGAATAGAGTTTCTGATCATGATCCATTAGGTTTTTCGGAAAATTTGCTATATTAACGATTATTTTTCCAAAAAAGCAAATGATCTCTATTTGCCCTTGAAATGAAGGACTTAAAATATTAAGGCGTTTCTTGTTCTTGTTTGATGGCTTCTTTAGAAGCGACTTACGTAGTGTTTAAGTCGCGACTCTGCCAGTATCCTTAGTGATAGTGTCACAAACTAAAGGGGTTGTGGTGTTTGTCTACCAACGTGTAGATCGGTTGAAATTTTGGGAGATTCCGACAACCAAGGTAATTTAATTAGAAATTTAAACTATATACAGACCAATACTGAGTCAGGAGGTTAGTATACTTAACTACATTAAGGCGTTTTTAGGGATATACTACTCTGAAGTGGAGTTGAAATTGGTCTATTATGTCAACTTGTCAACTTTGAAAAGATAAAGTGCAATCTATATTAAGTCTATCAAGAAAAGTATATACACAGATTGCGTAAAGCGATGACGTCACAACATTTAAAGTAATATCTTCAATAATTTTTTAAAAATTCTGTATAATGAATATTTCAATAATATTGAAATTAGTAACTTAAAATAGTCTATATTTTCTTAAAAGAATATAAAAACAGTAGGTCAAAAATTATGAACAATCCCAATTTATATATTTAAAAATTAATATAAATTTATATTATATCATTAACATTAAGGAATCCTTTTGCAAAGAATACAAATTTAATGCCACAGCCCGATTTCTTTCCCAGGGTGCTGTAAGAGTCAGCTAAGGGATACCTCCTCTCCTCCTCCTCCTCCTCGGAAGAAAACAACCTCTACGAGACAACTCGAAACTAAAGCCTCTCTCTCCAGCCCATTTACGTCCCACTGTTGGGCATGGGCCTCCTCCACGTTGGGAGGGATTATGGTCTATGGTACCGCGCTGACCAGGCGTGGCACATGGTTTATTTTTAAGTTTTCCGTCTTTCACAGAGAATGTTATCTGTGTGCAATATCCCTTAGCTGACTTTTACAGCCCCCTTGGGTGGAGATGGGATGGTGACACTTGTATTCTTAATCCGTCACCACACGCCAACTAAAGCCTATGACATTACATTTAGTCAACATGCTTATAGTAGACCAAATATCCTCATGAAGTAGAAGAGTACTGTGTCCAACACTGGGACGCTAATAGGCTAAGAATGTTCCGATACATTCTCTGTACAAATGAAACACCTCGTTTATAAACATGCTTGTTTCTATAACTATTAACTGCGATTTCGTACGTAATTCGGAATCACTACATAATATATAGCATTTAGTCGTTTCGAAGACTGCAGCTTTCTATTAGGGAAAATAGTTTTAAGGGAGTCACAAACGACATATTAATATAGCGAAAAAGAGACAGATGTATATAAAAACCACGAAGCGAGAAAGAGACAGTAATATATTAATATAGCGAGATATATTTTTTTTTAATAAATAAATATTCATGGACATTTTACATAACGTCCTCTGGTCCCAAGCTAAGCTTATATTCTTGTGTTATGGGTACCAGAATACGGATATACTACATAAACTACTTTTCTTTTGTAAATACATACTTATAATACATAGAAAACACCCAGACGCAGAACAAACATTTGTGTGACATTTAGAAAAATCACACAAATGATTGTCCCAAGCGGGAATCGAACCCGCGACCTGTTGATCGGCAGTCCATTACATAAACCACTCCACCACGAAGCCCGTTTATATATCTATACTTATGACGTCACCGACAAATATATCCGTCTCTTTCGCACCTCGCTTATTTTCTATATGCCTGTCTCTTTCTCGCTATCTTAATGTATATTAATATGCCGTTTGTGACGCTCTTTATGATCGGATTATCATTTACACAGATTATCCTCTACATACATATTACAAACTTTATCTTATCTTATGTATAGAACCGTTACTCGCAATTTGATATGCGTGGCATTTAAAAACCCTAACAAATTATACAAGAAAACAGTCCCTATGTGTGCTTATATCTTCAAAACTAGGCAACGGATTTCGATGAGGTGTTTTTTAGTAGATAGAGTGGTTCAAGTGGATGGTCTTGTCTATTGTCAAGGTTTAGAGCAAGTAGTCTATATAATTCAAGTTTATAAAGCAGTTTATTATATTATTGTATCATATTATTATATATGTTTTAAGAATGCATGTCTATAAGCGAGATTTGGCGCCAGAGTTACAAATTTCTCGCCAAACTGACGAAATGGCGAGTTTACCGACAATATCATTGCTTTCCACGTTTTCCGGGTGGTTTTTGAAGTTGGAATGCGCCAGAATTTTGAGTAGGAGTGGCACCAAAACCTCCAGGGTTCAAAGATCCAAAACCACCAGAGTTGAATGTTCCAAAGCCGCTTGTATTCAACGACGTGTTCAGATTTGGTTGCACTTGTGGTGGCCAACTTGGAACTGAAAGAATGAGTTTACATAATATATAGATTAAACTTGCGCGACTTATTTATCAAGAAAAATTACCATTTACGGATTTAGACGCGTATGTTTGTTTTAAAATCAACTCCATAATGCGCTTAAGTATTGGTAACCTAATATCATTTGACAAATTGCCAAGCGTTTTCTCCACGAACGAGTTTTAGCAGGGAATCATACAAACATACATACAGACAAAAATTCTATAAACAATGTTTTACAGAATTTTTGGCTTTTTTTTTTTTTTTTTTTTTTTTTTTCTTTTTTTTTTTTTAAGGCTTCGAGTCACCCTAGGTGCCCATGCCGGCCTCATGGGACTTTCAAAGTAAATCAGTGCTGCTAATTGTCCCTCGTCTGAAGGGCTAGTTTAATACTCTTAAACAGTTTAGTTGCTCCTTCAGACAGAGGATTGGCTAGCAGCACATTCACGTCACTGCCAAACAGAGAGCATTGCTTGTCGACCTGGACACACTCTGTCAACAAATGTACAACGTCATCCACCTTGTGACAAATGTCACAAAGTGGAGACGTCCTCTTTCCTATCATGTGTAAGAATTTGTTGCACAGAATGTGTCCAGATCTCAATCTCAGGGCAACCACCAGCAAGGCCCTGGATAAGGGATATCCCTGAAACCAGGGTCCAGCAGCAGGCTCCCAGTTTAAAGATCTGTACCACAGGCCCTTTGTTGCTGAACTCGCTTCAAAAGATTGTGTCCATGTTTCCATACACATCTTTCTAACTATAGGAAGAAGTTCAGCAGCATAAGGCCTACAATGTACATAATCTCCATCAATTACCGCTGCATTTGCTAACTCATCCACAACATCATTCCCGTGAATGCCAATATGAGACGGGATCCACTGCAATAAAATTTTGTTATTAATGTTGTTGTTTAAAATATTAATTATGTTGTAAGCTACTGGCATACCTCGTTCTCTCCCTTTTGCACATTTACATAGGTGTTGTAGAGCACTTTTGGAATCACAAAATATTATTGATTTGGAGCTTCCCTGAGATATTATGAATTTTAAGGCTTCTAAGATAGCAAACAACTCAGCTCTCATTATTGATATGTCATTATGCAATTTAAATTTTTTCTTTGTGCCTGACTGAACATCAAAGAAAGCAGAACCTGTTCCCTCCTTTCTTTTGGACCCATCAGTAAAAATGCAGCGGTAACCATGGTGACATGTAAGTATGTTTTGGAATGATGTCTTGATTTGCTGAACATTAAGTAGTCTTTTCGGCATATTTAAGTCCTCAAAGGAGGTATTTATGACATTTTTAATATTGACACCAGTGACCCAAGTATCCAATGAGAACATATCCAGAATACTGCTGTGGTCCGTTTGCATGTCAACTAAACTACAATGAACATTAACTAACAAATGATTTTGGACATGCCTGCCAACTGATTTAGACAGATAGTCAACAAGGTCTATAATATCACTATTAGAGTGTGAGTTCACCCTCAGCCAGTACCTACTGTAATTTTTGGCTTCTAATACGTCAACAAAGACCACCGATACAATTTTTTTTCAATGTCTTCAGAGAAATTTATGACCTTACCTAAACCACATGACAAAACAGTACATGAGCCTGGCAATAATCCACTATGCCAGTGGGTTGGCACATCGGTCCTTGTTAGGTGTGCAAAATTTCAGATCAATCCGACTACTGTAAGTGGGTGAAAATCACTTTCAAAGATTCCGTTACATAGATTAATACATTGATAGATAAATGGCGAACTTATATAAGCGTGTTAAAAAGAAAAAAAGTACAGACAATGACCTTTTTATATATTATTACTAGCTGTCACGGCAAACGTTGTTTTGCCATACTAAAAAAAAATTTGAAAAATAGATGTTGGCCGATTCTCAGACCTACTTGTATGCATGTAAATTTTCATAAAAATCGGTCAAGCCGTTTCGGAGGAGTACGGTAACTAACACTGTGAGACGTGAATCTACTATATAAAAATAAGTCGGGTTTTCCTTCCTGACGCTATAACTCCAGAACGCACGAACCGATTTCCACGGTTTTGCATTCATTGGAAAGGTCTCGGGCTCCGTGAGGTTTAGTTTTTTTTTTTAAACTTTTTTTTGGTATGATAAAACAACGTTTGCCGGGCCAGCTAGTTTTATATATATGATTATATGTATAGATTACCTGTAGTACCTGTGGCATCTGCGGTAGGGAACGGTGATAATGCATTACCAACATAAGTGAATGGCGTCGGTCCGGCTAAATGTTGCAAGTTACCTGGAATTATTTACTTTATATTAATTGAAAAATACATACACAGATGTTAATATCGTAGCAGATGACGCTCTATAGGCTGAAAAGAACAATAATAATAATAAAACAGTTACCAGCTAATGGTAGAATTAAAAAAAATCCCCGATCTTACATCTTTCACTGATGCTTCGCTCCTATTGGTCGCAGTGTGATGTTATATAGCCTATAGCCTTCCTCGATAATTGTACTATCCAACATCTGTGGTGGTATCTGAGATTTTCACGTTAAAACAAACAAACAAACTCTTCAACTTTATAATTTTTTTTTGTTTCCTTAGCGAAGCACAGCAATCTGTCGTGGACATTTCAGTGTTATATATGTATAGTTCTATAGATAGTATAGATAAATACCCAGTGCCGCCCTAGGATCAGATAGTACAGCACTGCCAATACTAGCATCAGGGATACCGCCTACTTTCATCTTCTTTCTGTTTGTCTCCGCATCGCGTAGTATTTGATCCAAACTTGTACTTGCTGTAAATAACAATTAATAAATGACAAATACACGACCTCGGAATACCGTTCCGTTGCTCTCCCATCTGAGCTATCATGGTTCCCACATATGTTTACCAAATTCTTCTTCTTCAGGTTCAAGTCCCGCTCATGGTTATCATTTTTTCCACTATAATTTAGTTTATTTCATTAATAAATTATCAATATAATTTTAAATTTTCACTAAAAGAACAACATTATTCTAAAAACAAAATAAAAAAATACTAGAAAATCGAAAATTATTCTTTCATTTTGATTTGACGCCTCTTGATGTAGTGGTTTGTGTATCACGAGGTCGCGGGCTCGATTCCCGCACGACACAATTTTCAATGTATTACAACTATTATAAGTATGTATTTACACAAAAACCTTTAACTTAAGAATAAGAAAAATAAGATGAAACCAGATTCTGTTCGGCGACATATCTTTTATATTCTTATTTGCTTATTATAAAATAAAGTTGTTATGTCAGTTTGTATGTATGTCAAGTCCTTATGTGAGCTTAGATCTTCAAAACTACACGACGGATGCTGATGTGGTTTTTTTAATAGATTGAGTGGTTCTAGAGGATGTATTTTAACATTAATAGATACTGATCGAACTAATATAAGTGTTAAAAATGAATAATATACTTACGATAAGGTGTTTCAAACACATTAGTTGGATCTTTGAGTATATATTTTCTAAGATTAAGGTACTGCTCCTTCTGCGCTTCAACCTGAGTATGGACAGCTTGAAGACGACCAGCTAACGCTACTAATGATTCATGCATTCTTCTCATGCCGAGGGTTAACTCTGAAATATAAGATAAATAAACTTTTGATAAATATATTTTTTTTTTTACATTTCACACAACGTCTTCTGGTCCCAAGCTAAGCTTATATGCTTATGTTTTGAAAATACATACTTATAATACATAGAAACACCCAGACGCAGAACAAACATTTGTATGACAATTATAAACATCACACAAATGATTGTCCTGACCGGGAATCGAACCCGAGATCTCGTGAACGGCAGTCCGTTATATAAACCACTAGACCACGAGGCCCGTCTAAATTACAAGAGACGGTACGGAGATTCGTAGAAGGACCGGTGTGAGCCCAAAGAGTTAGCACGTTGAAGTGGCAATGGGCAGGCCACATCGCTCGACGATCTGATGACTGTTGGGGACGGAAGGTCCTCAAGGGTGACCACGTAATAGACGACGCAGCGTGGAGCGGCCCCCAGCAAGGTGGACTGACGATATCAATAAATATGCGGAGCGTTGTGGCTTTCTATGGCCTATGTCCAGAGGAGGCTGATAGATGGATGGAAGTTACAAGAAAAACTGAGACCCCACTGATAAATAAGGTCTGAGGGGCCATTGGTAATGTTTTAAAAAATCTTATAACAGGTAACATGGTTCTGTGCCGCTATTATCACATTCCCGACCCCAAGCAACAGGATAAGAGCAGGAGAATATTTATTATTATAGCTAAGTTTTAGCTGTCTAGCTATCACCGTTTCAGATACATAGTGGTGACAGACTGTAGTCTCAGTAAAGGGTATTGTTCCGTAACCTCTTTATTATTATATTCTCTCTCTCCAGCCCATTTACGTCCCACTGTTGGGTTCGGGCCTCCTCCAATTTGGGAGGGATTATAGTCTACTGTGCCGCGCTGACCAGGCGTGTTGGCACAAGGTTCATTTTCGAGTTTTCCGTCTCTCACAGAGGATGTTATCTGTGTGCAATATCCCTTAGTTGACTTTTACAGCCCCCTTGGGAGGAGATGGGGTGGTGACACATGTATTCTTAATCCGTCATCACACGGAGCATCATTATATTATCATATACCATTACAATCATGCTACGTAATAATTTTTATCCATGTGATGACAGATTAGGAATTCAAATGTCTCCATCCCAATATGTGACTGAGTCTCACCCAATTTAAACCTTTACTTGACTAAAATTACTATACCTTGTTCACTAAGCAGTTTGGGAGATGACAACATCTGTTTATCAGCCACATCCATCTGTCTGCGGAATGTAATAAGTTGTTGTTCTAATTCTGATATCAAATCTTTCACATATTGCGGTGGAGCGGTGCCTTCAAGTTCTGAACCTGAAAAAAAAAACGTTTGTCATACCTACATATAGCCCTCCCAAGGGCTGGAGAGAAAGGAAGAGGAGAAACAAAGGCAGAAAAATCTTGTGGATGGATGAAAGACGATTAACAAAAGTCAACACGGCGGATGAAAGCAGAAACGCTGGGAGAGGATGCCTGGGAAAAATATACTCCGATGTCATCATTGGTACGCAAGGGTCAAGTACGTAACACTTACAACCTCCGGGCATGACCAGATGCACGGACCTAGATCTTAGCAGATGGGGGTCTAGCCTCTGCCTACTTCTCTCTTCATTTTTCAAAAACCCTTTCAATATATAAAAATCAGGGTAGAATTAAATACCTGGCATAGTATAGTCCCTGGTAGCTGCCTCAGCTGCCCCTAGGGCTGCGGCGGCGGCTGCGCGGAGTCTTCGAGAATGAGCTCTAGCACGGTTTAGCTCTCCACCCAGTGAAACAACCGCTCGTAAAGTCGCCTCGGCTTCTCGCGACACCTAACAAATTCAACATTGTAATAATTTTTAGGGATTTCGGACACCAAATCCATGTGGTAACGGATTCAAAATTCAAGTGTCATCACTCCATTTGCTCCTCAGGGTGCTGAAAACTCAGCTAATGTATATAGAACACATATAACATTATTTGTGAGAGACGGAAGTTTGAAACTAAAATCTTTGCCAACACAGCTGTAGCGTTAATGGGCTATAGAAAGAGAGAGTGAGAAAATGTTTAGGACAAAAGAATGTTCCCATCATCAACATCATCATAATATCACGCCTTTTTCCCATGGGGGTAGGCCGAGACTATAGAGCGCCATCTGCTACGATTAAAACATACTTCCTTGGCTTCATCCACACTCATACATCTGGTCATACATGCCCAAACAATTGCATGAATGTTCCCGTTGTCAAATTAATAATGATAGGAGTACCTTGTGTAATGGCTTGATAGACACCCGCATTATATCAGAGCTCAAAGACTTCTGTTTCTTAACAAATTCTTTAAAGGAATCCACTGTTGTTGATATTTCATTAGGAAGTTTATTTTGTTTCGGAGGTTCGCCTGCAAAGAGAAATAAAATGTTGACATATATATTGAAAATAAAACTAGCTATTTCTTTTAACTAAAACTTAAAACTAAACTAATCATCATATTATGGTCTTATTCATAATGATTTATCGGAGGTTTAAGAGATCGCTAAAATCGGTTCGCGAAAATTGTCAAAACTTGTTATTCATAATAGTCTATTTACGCTAAAACGTTTATTATCTCTCCGATAAAATCTACTTTTCAACCTCCGATAAGTCATTATGAATAAGACCCATAGTATATACTTCATACCGAACCCAAATAATAGGACCTGAACAATGGGATAAAGGCAAGAGAATGATGATGTGTATTTGTTGCTTTAACATCAACTGAAATACACCAACTGTGAAGTTTTCAGCTCTTTCTCAGTTATCAATGTTCCAGAGATACAGCCTGGTGACAGACGGATGAACAGCAGCCTCAGTAATAGGACTAATAGGGTTACACTTTACCTTTTAGTATAGATCCCTAATTATATAATCGATACAATATAAGGACATATATACCTGTATCCATAGACATACAAGACAGTGCGTCTACGGCTAAATCAATCACCCGGATTGAGGTAAAAAAAATATTTATGTGTGTGTGAAGTACAACGTGAAGTTGCCCGGTTGCCTAGCAACATTACTGACGTCCGTCAAAATACGATTGTCATTAAATTGATAAATTGTGTTTTTGATGTGAAAATGAATTATATGAGATATAATTATTTGTGAAATCCTATGTTGTGGCATTTTTTAATTGGTTCTGAAACACTAGAACACACAAAGACTGCGCATTTCGTCATTTTAAATTTTTTGTTCGTGGAGGCGTTCACACTACACAGTGTCAATTGAATATGATGTATTAAAACAGATCTTCATTTAAAATGCCATACTTGTATCAATGTGTTCAAAAGTGACGTTTGCAGATTGCAAAAATTGCTGTCATCACTGTATGTCACTTAGAGTTCCTTATCATTTTAGACCATGATTTCAAGTTAGCCCAGGCTAAAGTTACTTGTCCTCAATTTTAAACGCCAACCCACCTTCTGGTACTTCTGTGCCTGTATCTACTATACTATTATAAATATTTGTATTTTTGTGTATATGTTTGTAATGAATGAACTCAAGACCAACAGTGCCGTTTTCAAAAATTATGGATAAAATAATATAAAATAATTATGGATAAAATAATGGATAAAAAATCTTATGCACACCAGCGCGAAGCAGGGACAGGCCACTATATTAAATAAACGAACAAATATACAATCTTACTTTTAGCATCTGCTGTAGCATTAGCGGCACCAATTCCAGTTGCAGTAGTCGCAACTCCGCCTAGGCCAAAACTTGGGGCTGCTAAAAATTTACATAAACAAAGCTTAGAAAATCGTGTAGGATTAATAGTAAATAAAAATATAGCTCTTTTAAAAAATAAAAGAACTGGAAAAGAAAAAGAATTGTGTAACCATATTTATTGGTTTGTGCATATGATGATGGATTAAGTATACAAGTGTGACTTGACTACCCCGTGTACATGCTGTAAAAGCCAGCAAAGTAATATCGTGCATAGATAACATTCTCTGTGAGAGACGGAAACTTCTAAAATAAACACTACCCATACGCTTAGTTAGTGCAGCATAGCAGACCGTAATACCTTCCATAGAAGAAGGCCATGCCCAACCATGGCACGTTAATGAGGGAGAGGGAGAGAGAGAGAGAGAGAGAGAAAGAGAGAGAGAGAGAGAGAGAGAGAGAGAGAGAGAGAGAGAGAGAGAGAGAGAGAGAGAGAGAGAGAGAGAGAGAGATACCTGATATAGACGGTTGTGTGCTTGTGACAGTTGTCCCTAATTTAGCACCTGTAAAAACATAATTATATAAGATACTTAAAAATATTTAAACAAGGAGGAAGGGGAAAACAAATCATCATCAACATCATACCATCACGCCTCTTTTTTATGGGGGTAGGCAAGGACTATAGAGCGTCATATTTTACGATCTAAACTAGCTTTTCCCAAAGTGGGTGATAACGCCCTATGTGGATGCTGCAAGCCTAAAGAGTGGTAAGAGAAATGATGCTCGTAATTTTTTATTCTCAAAGTAGACAAAATAAGTTTGAGAGCCCCTGATCTAAACACACTGCCTTGGCTTCGTTTACAAGCACAACCGTCGCGTGCATGTATGCACGACGGTTGTAACCTTTTCGACAAAATAATTACCATAAAGTCTTTACCAAAATCGTTTTTATTATTATTATTTTTTTTTTTATTATTTTTTTTTCGTTTTTATTGACTGTTACTATTAATTTAGCTAAAACAGAATATTCTTGGGAGTTTACTAAAACTACTATATTTTGGTAATTTTAAGTGCTAATGCGGCACATTAGCACTTAGAATTACCAAAATATAGTAGTTACATATATGTATAGTCCCTACATAATTGCAAAATCTTTAAACTAAGTCTATCTGTCAATCTAACGGCAAAACTACTGAACCGATTGATATTAAATTTAGATACACTACTTTATGCAAAAAAAAGTGTGCAGTGATTTCAAATTTCAAACCTACGAAGTCACGGACAATAGTTAGTATCTTTTACTATCTCTCAAGCCTATTTACGTCCCACTAATGGGCACGGGCTTACGCCACTTTGGTAGCGATTATGGTCTCTGTGAGAGACGGAAACACTCGAAAATAAACCCTAGGCCAACACGCTTGGTCAGTGCGGCGTAATGGACCGTAATCTCTCCCAAAGTGGAGGAGGCCCGTGCCCAACAGTGGGACGTTAATGGGCTGGAAAGATAAAAAAGGCAACTACCACTACTTCAACATTTAACTTTTATACCAATTTAAATTTCACAAACTAAATCTCACCACAATTAGGTGTCAGAAAATGATAGCGGTCTCTTTTCGAACTCAATGTTTTTACTCGACAGTTGGATTCTTCTTTAATAGGGCTTAAATCAATATGTAATGGAGTTGTCGGTATTAACATTTGGAATGTTTGAGTTACTGGTATGGACAGGCTTCCGATTGGTGAACTTTGATTAGGAAACATACTTCACTGTAAAGTTAAGTAAAGATAAAAGTGACATCTATGTAATCTATAATCTCTACGTAAATGTGATAAGGAGCTAAGGGAAAAAGTGGGGGATTTAATTGCTTTAGTCCAACATATATAATAGAACAAGAATGGAACAGGTGAATAAGGAAGACAGGTGTTTTTATAGCATCTACTATGTATTATAAGTATCTATTTACAAAATAAAAGTAGTTTATGTATTATATTTGTATTCTGGTACCCATAACACAAGCATATAAGCTTAGCTTGGGACCAGAGGACGTTCTGTAAAATAAATAAATAAATATTCAGGACATTGCACACAACGTCCTCTGGTCCCAAAGTAAAAAATGATGTCCATGTATATTTATTTATTTATTATTTACTGATATACACAAAATAGGTATTATTGAAATTGTTATTTATGATATTTTTCTGTATCTATAAACCTACAAAAACACATAAGTATTCTCATGCCTATCATACTTTTGGCGCAACAATCTTTGAGGGTTATATAAATTTAAATAACGATGGACTTACCAAAAAGGCTAGATGAAGTGGTAGTAGTGCTTGTATTACCAAAAAGACTGAATCCAGTGCTTTGTGCAGTTGTACCACCAAAACCAAAACCTCCACCAAGACCTAGTGCTGTAGTTGTTGATGGAGCTCCAAATGACAGTCCTGGCAATTAAAGTTTAGTAATATAGAAAAAGTTTTGAAGATTTAAGATGACATAGGGACATACATACAAAAATAACTACTAATGATTATAATGTGGTTACTAGGGCACAATAAAAATGAGAATTGGCATTGTTCATATTTTTTTAAAACTCTTAATTAGAGTTTCTGATCATGATCCATTAGTTTTTTTCGGTAAAATTTGCTATATTAACGATTATTTTTCCAAAAAAGCAAATGATCTCTATTTGCCCTTGAAATGAAGGACTGTGGTGAGTCAAAATTGGTCTATTAAATCAACTCGGCAACTTTGAAAAGATGTATTGCAATCTGTCTTAAGTCTATCAGGAAAAGGCAATACACAGATTGTGTACAACGATGACGTCACACCATTTAAAATAATATCTTAAAGTATTTTTTTAAAAATTCTATATAGTGAATATTTTAATAATATTAAAATTGGTTGCTTAAAATAGTCTATATTTTCTAAAAAATATAAAAACAGAAGGTCAAAAATTATGAACAATCCCAATTGCACATTTAAGAAATTAATTTGTTAAAAGAATATCCATTTTCTAATTGAAATAGACAGAAAGAAAATGAATTTTATTTGCTAATACAAGTAGATACAAAGAAAAATATATACAAAAAAATAAATAAATATCTATACTTATAATAAATCTGTAGAGAGGTCAATTCTGTACATGAAATATATTTTCAAAATAACTATCAGGGGGTGATTAGTGATCGATACTGATGCCAAAAATGCAATCAGTAAAATTTTTGTCTGTCTGTCTGTCTGTCCATCTGTATGTTCCTTATAGAAACAAAAACTACTCGACGGATTTTAACGAAACTTGGTACAAATATTCTTCATACTCCTGGGCAGGTTATAGTATACTTTTCATCACGCTACAATCAATAGCAGCAGAGTAGTGAAGGGAAATGTTGGGAAAACGGGAAAGGTGCTCCATTTTTTAAGCTTCCGTCGCGTGTGCAGCCTTAATGGTTAAAGTTACATAGAAATCATGTTTGACGGAAATATTCTACATAAAATTGTCTAAAAAATATCCCAAAACAGCAAATATCTATATTTTATGGTTGACTCACAATAACACGTGTAACTCCTGATAGATTAGCAGTTCGTTCATTCTGATTATATTTGTTTACTCTTACGTTTATAATACTCTCACTCAAGCAGTAGTTAAAAATGTTGCAAAAACGGGGAAGATTTCCTAAATTCTATGCGGACGGAGTCGAGGGCAAAAGCTAGTATAAAATAAAAGCTTACTTTATTATTTTTATTTAGTTCAGAGTAAAATATCAAAGCTTAATGTTTAAGAAATTACCTGCTCCAAGAGAAGTATTGGTGCCAGCACCAAAATTAAGACCTCCGGTGCCAAGACCAGTGGAGCCAAAGGCAGGAGTAGTTGTGGTACCAAATGCTGGAGCTGCACTAGAACCTATTGTTGGGGCTGCAGCACCTGAAAATATTATTAAATGTATGTAATTCTTCTGTATGGGACTTAACTCCAAAACAGTTAAACCTTCTTGTCTTGCACTCAGCTTCAATCAGATTTGTTAATAATTATTATAACTTAATAATATAAACCATGAGGTTCATTCAGCTTCAGAATACAAGTGTCACTACTCTATTTCTTCCCCAGGGTGCTGTAAAAGCCAGCTAAGGGATAATATAAGCAGATGACATCCTCTGGAGTCAGACAGACAAACTTAATTCGATACCAACATGCCCAGTCAGGTATAGGAGACATGCCATGGGCATCAGTGGGACTTAACGGGCTGGAAGGATAAATTTTCTATGTGTATATGTAACTTGGGCCAAGCAGTAGTAAGTGTTCGTAAACTTAAAAAACAGAGATTATCATGATATGCAGTCACTTAAATTTAATCTATCAGTCTATTTACAAATTATAAACTTCATTATAATTCATTCATATCTTAATCTGGTAGGGGTCTGCAGAGACTTTTTTAGAAATGCTTATGTCGCTATACAAGCGACATAAGCATTTCTAAAAATATAGGCACGTAAAGAAGACTTTCTTACCAAAAGTTGGGGCAGCAGTTGCTCCAAAATTAGGTGTGGCGGTGCCAAATGCTGGCGTTGAACCAAAAGCTGGCGTTGTAGTGCCAAAAGCTGGCGTCGCAGTGCCAAAGGCTGGAGTAGTTGTAGCACCAAAACCAGGCAATGAAGCTTGCTGTTGTTCCGGT
Organism: Orgyia antiqua; assembly: GCA_916999025.1. Lineage (NCBI taxonomy): Eukaryota > Metazoa > Arthropoda > Insecta > Lepidoptera > Erebidae > Orgyia > Orgyia antiqua. The sequence goes on along the minus strand of OU779873.1, from coordinate 12,706,894 downwards.
TGAGGAGTACCGAATAAGCCCGTAGAAGCCTGAGTAGTTGCTGTTAAACCAAACCCGGGCGTCGCTGGTCTAAAATACACAAATGTAAAAAAAGATTTAATGAAATATTTTTGCAATAGTTGTCAATGTTGAGGTTATAAGTCATAGTTTTAACGAGTAAACTTTTTTTAATTTACCATCGAGGTTTTCTTTCTATAAATACTCTTTTTACGTAAAATTTACTAGAAGTACAAATAAAATAAGGTATGGTAATAAAAATTTCACTGAAACTCACTTGTTAGCGCCAAAGTTAAAGCCCCCTGTGAGTCCTGTGGTAGCTGGAGCACTCGAAGGAGTAGCAAATGAAAACGACATATTAGTTTTCAAGATACTGATCTGTTTATTAGTTTAATTAATGCGAATTCAATTACAATCAAGAATTAAAAATTAAAATAAAATCAAGCAAAACGGATCAACGACATTTTTTTTTACCACAGATAACTTAATGGGCACAGAGTAAGTAAATGTATTATAGACATTATAGTACACTTGCCCCGTTTTCCAATCAGCGCACAATAGCGCATTATGCGGCACAATGCTCAACGTTGAGTGTTCCAATTACAGCATCGCATCGCACAATCGAGTACTCTCAAAAGTGATGCGTGCAATCCATCCCCGTTTTCCAATGGCAGAGCATAATGCGACTCAGTGCCGCACAATGCTGACGCTTAATTGGAACGTGAATTAGTTTTAAAATGCGCCAGCAGAGTGCGCTGAGTTCAGTGTTGAAAAAAAAAATTCTAAAATAAACATTGTATTCACAATATAATATAATATGTCTGGAATATAAAAAAGTCATTGTTTATACCTTCATCCATACTTATAATTATTTATTTTTTAACACAGCTTGAATTTACTTTGAATATTTCCAGAAAACTCCGACGAAAAGAAAGCCTTAATTTTTTTTTTACAATAAATTATATTACTAACGATAATATATAAATTAAATTGCAATCAATGCCAATTTAAAGAAAATATACTTGTTAATTTTCTGTCGCTGAAGTTGGTATGGATTGCACGCCTCACTTTTGAGAGTGCTCGATTGTGCCATGCGATGCTGTAATTGGAACACTCAACGTTGAGCATTGTGCCGCTTAATGCGCTATTGTGCGCTGATTGGAAAACGGGGCATACCAACTTCAGCGACAGAAAATTAACAAGTATTTTTTCTTTAAATTGGCATTGATTAAAATTTTATTTATATATTAACGTTAGTAATATTATTTATTGTAAAAAAAAATTTAAGGCTTTCTTTTCGTCGGAGTTTTCTGGAAATATTCAAAGTAAATTCAAGCTGTGTTAAAAAATAAATAATTATAAGTATGGATGAAGGTATAAACAATGACTTTTTTTTATATTCCAGACATATTATATTATAATGTGAATACAATGTTTAATTTAGAATTTTTTTTTAAACACTGCACTTAGCGCTCTCTGCTGGCGCATTTTAAAACTAATTCACGTTCCAATTAAGCGTCAGCATTGTGCGGCATTGTTTGGCATTGGCACTGAGTCGCATTATGCTCTGCCATTGGAAAACGGGGTTGTAATACACCGACTATGCCTAAGACGTATGACTAAGTATATTTATGTAAGTCCTACTTACTACCATTAATTTGGGTTTTGAGTGTTTATATTTTTAATGTGATTTAATGTCGAACCGTTTTACTAAATATAATTACTTGACTTTAAACAAAAAACGAACAGTAAAAAAGTAAATTACAAAACATTTATCTGCTTGTACCTACCTGTAATCTGTGGAACTGCTGCACCAATTCTGATGGGACTTGGCTACGTTTATTTCAGGAAAACAATTGAGCAATTTAAAAACTATTAGAATAAATACTTTTTACGGAATTGAAAACAAAATAAAAAACCGTAAAATGACAATGGGACATCTTGGAAATTGGAATGACTTCTGTCATTTAAGTATAGTGCCGAAAAATTAAATGAAAGAGGCAAATTTAACATTTTTTTTAAACTTTTGCTTATTTTAGTAATAAAAATATTTCAATTGTAAGAAATAGAAACATTTATTGTCTTTGTGATAATAAATATGAATCATTTGGCTTGGGGAGGCCATTTACATAAATTTTACAGGTGCGTTTTCCACACAACTCCTGTGCCAATTAAAACCCAATTTTGGATGACTAAATACCCTAGTAAAACGAAAAGAGAGAAGCTGCCGCCTGTTTGCGGTGTGGATGAGTTACATTTAAGATTGATTACGGGAAAATGCAGAGTAGAAGCAGCTATAACAGGACCTGCAAAAATATACACTACATCCATATAAACACGTAATAATATTCTATCTGTTGCATAATAAAAAGTTCCTGCCTTTCTGTTAATGCAAGCTGTACAAGTCGTGACGTCATGTACCTATTCGTTACACGCAAACTGCAAAGTGAAGAAATCATTTTAAACGAAGTTACCTTCATGCTTATTTTAAAACAGAATGACGCCATCAAATTGTATGTTGTTTTGTCTCTATTAAATTAAATTACACACCTGTTTATTATTATTTTTTAAGAGGGTACTAAAATAGCTTCGTGCATTTTTCTACGTACGAAGTTTTCGTTTTTTCTTTAGATTGAATGGCTAGAGCTCTAATTTTTAAGTATATATTTTTTCAATATATAATCTAGGATCGCATAAACTCAAACGCGATTGAAAAAAGTTTTCTCGATAGAAAATCTTAGCGAAACAACCTCTCTCATTTTTTATTTTTTTTATTTGTCGGTCTATTATCGCGTATTACCTAATGAAATAACTTTAAAAACATAAGTAACTATTATATATAGAAACACGTAAACCGGAATTAAAATATATATAGCAGATTTTGAGTAAACAAAAAAAATATCCCTAATTCTTCATTGCTGCTGCTGTGTTAATAGGTACATGTCGACGATAATATTGATGTAGGCCCTTAATAAATTACACATAATAAGTTCTTGTTATACCTTTATACATTGGTTTACTGTGCATATGTGCGTAAACATACATAAGAATAATTCTTAATTATTAAACTGTCATCATCATAACATCACACCTTTTTCCCATGGGAGTAGACAGATACTGTAGAGCGTCATCTGCTACGATCCAAACACACTTCATTGGCTTCATCCACGCTTATACATCTGCGAGTTTACTCTTGAAAACAATTCCGATCCATTGGCATTGAGATTATGACGTTTCATAGAGTTTCGTACTCTTGAACACAACACTAGCGCCATATTGTGTTAATATTGAGCGGATATTGAGTGAACTAAACATGATTGGCCAATGTCGTCAAAACCGTACTCTTGACGCCTTTTGACAGTTCCGTATTGAAGTAGAAATTGCGTTAGAGATTGGGATTAACACAATAACTAAAAAAACTTTTTTGTAATTGTGTTGGTAATTTCAATTGATTTTATCGTGTTAAAAGTGTGAAGAGACATACAAAAAGGGCTCGATTGGCTCTATCATACATGTCCTTCGTCCAGCTCACAGAAATGAGTTGAAAAAAAGAAGAAATGAGCGTCGTATTGCCAAAATCAAAAATGCATGTTGTGTCTTACACAACATCTGCAACAAGGCCAATATTTGTATAGATTTAAGTGGAGCGAATTCTTGATGATAGCGAAAATTCCATTACAACTGATGATGTGAACATTCTTCTTCATGCTGGTGGATCATCAACTGCTGATCTAAGAAGAGGAATCGCATTGCGAGCTAATTTAGTTCAGCAGCTCTGGATGTCTCGTAGATAGAATGGTTTTGTTTGCTTTGTCTATTGCGATTAATTTGATTTTTATTGTTTTTTGATTAATATTAATAGATGGTTTTGTAAATGATTAGGTTAGTAAAAAAATATATTAAAATTATATTATTATTAAATATTAATACAAATTATCATTTATTATTTATTATAATAAAATCTAAGAGAAAAATAACTCGTCTAACTTAGGACCTAAATAAAAAAATTTACATAAGACTAGTCAAGTATGAAAGTTTCTGTACAATTTTAATGTTTGTTGTTTCAGCAGCAATTGAAATACACATTCTTGTGAAAATTTAAGATATCTACCCTTTTCACTCCAACCCTTAAAACTAAATTAGCATCATCATTCATTCATCCAGCACCATCTTTATCCGCTCCACCTAGTGCATTCAGGGTGATGGCCAGAGATTCTCACTTTCTTTTAGTTTCTTGTTTCGCCTGTACCATCCGTAACTGACCTTTCGCTATTTCAGGATTTTGTTCCAAGAAATCCACGAGGGCTTCTAATTGAGAAATAGTAGGACGACTCATTTTAGCTGTAAATGTAAACAATTATAAATTAGGCATATCAGCCGTCTACTTATCCAATACTCTTACAAGAAAATAAATAATTAAAGATGATATAAACATACCTTTAAACACAGATGTGCCTTTAAATTGTTGTTTTATGCGACTTAAGAGTTTAAAAAACAAAGTTTATTCATTTTTAAGTATCAAGAGCAAGCTTCAAATCACGCGTCACTTTCGTCGCGTTTACTTTTTAAATTGTATATAGGCAACAGGCAGTCCTTAAATAGCCAAGCCAATTTATTTTTTCTATAATCGAGGTATTTTTAAGTAAATTACGATAGATTATTATCAAATACTTTCTTTTTACGCAATCTTAAAGTTAAACTACCTTTATATAACCGTATTTTTTTTATTTTCACTAGAAATAGTTAAACAACAATTTATCTATCCTTATGCCACAGCACTACTACAGGTGCTCAAGTCCACTATTTTGGAACAATTGTCATACCGGCACAATACCGGCACGATACCGTTGCAATTGAAGTCAAATATCCGTAGTCTGCTATATGCCGTCATAACGGTCTTTCAATGGTAATAGAATTGTCGATCTCTTTTATCTATGCATTGAATTTTCGGTCTCTTTTATCTATGGATTGTGTTAGAATGGTATGTATGTGTTGCCGTTTTTAAAAAATGCGTTTTTTGAAGTGATTTTCGAAAAACTACTACTAAATTTAAACATTTAATCATGCTAGACTTCGTTTAAATATATTTGTACATACTATTTATTAGTATAAAAAGCAATGTGAAGTTTAGGAGATTAGTAAATTGCAATAAATTACAAAGAACAATTTCTAATATTTCTATCTATCTATTTTTTATTTATGGCAATCTGTCGACACAGGACAATTTAAAAATATTACTGTCAAATTCAAAATAGCAGACTACCGAAACATTTCAGTCATTGAATTGCAATTGTGAAGCAGTTGTGTACGAGACTAGCAATTTATGTCACTTTGACAATTGTAAGACAATGATGAAGTCGTTATGACGACACAATAATAGTAGACTACCAAAAACTTTACTATTGCACCATAATGGTACAATAATGGTACAGTTGTGACACCGTTGAAATACCCGACTCAGGGCCCCGATGCTAATGCTGCTCACTTCACGTCGAATGTAGCCAATTATTGAGCGATTGACATTTCAATCCAATGACAACGTAATTGTGTTCAAGAGAAAGACTTTATGACTATCCTTGGATTAGAATTTGAATTGTATTGGTGTTGCGCTTGTTTTCAAGAGTAAGCCTGCTGGTCATACATGCCCGACGGTATTGGACTGTGTTTTAGAATTATTCTAAAGACTGATTTGTAACGTTCCTGATACCGCAATGTGTAATAATACCTCATTATAACTTTTATTCTCCCTAGGTTCAATTAGGTAGGTATCTACCTAATTCAGTAATAGTACCTACATGTGAAAGCGTAACAAACATACAAACACACAGTGACAGTTTATTCACACTTACAGTTTAAACTGTAAGTGTGAATAAATAATATATTGTATTTAATACTAGCTGTTGCCCGCGACTCCGTCCACAATTTCGCAATAAAAAGTAGCCTATGTCCTTTCTCAGGGTCTAAAGATTGTCTGTGCCAAATTTCATTAAAATCGGTTGAGAGATTTAAGCGGGAAAGCGTAACAGACAGACAGACAGAGTTACTTTCGCATTTATATTATTAGTAGGGATAATAATAATAATTTCCTTTCCTCGCTAAAATGAATATCCAGTACAAAAAAAAATATTCACTTCAAACCCGTAATTCCTAAGATTAGCGCGTTTAAAAAAACAAAAAAATTACTTCATCCTTTCCTTTTGACTCCCACGCAGCTTATCATTACTTATTATAAAACAAAGTCGTTATTTTTGTATGTATGTCCCTATGTGAGCTTTTAATATCTTTAAAACTGCGCATGGGATTTTTATGCTGTTTGTACTAAAAGATAGAGTGGTTTAAGAGGATGGCTTTATTGTATAATTTGTTAAGTTTAGTTTCTAAGTTCCGCGCCTATGACGTTACGCGCAAAAGTTAGTCTAATATATAAAATTCACGTGTCACAGTGTTAGTTACCGTACTCCCCCGAAACGACTTGACCGATTTTTATGAAATTTTACATGCATATTCAGTATGTCTGAGAATCGGCCAACATCTATTTTTCAAACCTTTTGTTTGTAATGCAAAACAACGTTTGCCTGGTCAGCTAGTAATAAATAGATTATAATAACGCAACCGAACACCCAGACGCAGTGTAAACATTTACACACCTGTCTTTCTATTACGTGTAGGATAGAGCTATTAGCTATGTTATAAGTTTACGCATTGTTATCTTTTCTAATATCAATTCCAATCATTCTGTAACTCGGCATACAAAGAGATCGATTAGGTCCTCAGACAATGTTTTACAATATCGAAGTTTGATTTGCCACGATTCATTACGATTTCAATTCAAAGGCAACCGAAGGGTCTCAAGCGCCGTCTAACTTTAATTGACTTTCAAGATTTTTAATTACAAACTTGAGAAAAGATACAGTGTCGAATTCTCTAGTGAGGGCGCACTTAGAAGGTTAATAATCATTGTGGATATATTGATTTTTTAGGGACTCTATAGGTCATAGCCCACTTACACGACTCTGCTACCACCCGACTAATAAAATTTCATTCAAATATGGGTTTTAAGTTGTGGCCTTGCGGTATAGTTTATATTGACAACATAAATTAGCAGACAGCTCGGTGTCAGCAAGCTTTCCGCTATCAGACTGCTCGGTAGTGACGCCTCGCTGATCACGCGGTGTAGACGAGCGGTCGGCGCGGTGTCCGCGCGCTAACTGCTAGTAGTCGCCGCGGCGACGGGCGACTGCTATCACATACCGCGCGCCCGCGCCGCCCCTCGAGCGAGCCTCTCCCGCCGCGCGCCCGACATGCGGTCGGTCATTTTCGAATTATCTACCAAGCAATCCGCACGCTCGATATTTTTCCGAGTGCTTTCGCAGGTATTGAACGTATCCATTATGAATAAAGAAAAACTTATTGAACAAGTGCGAATATATCCCTATCTGTATGATGCCAGTGACGCAAAATACGCCGATTGTGTTAAAAGGGATCAAGCATGGAAATGTATTGCCAGGACGATGTCTGCAACAGGTATGTACCTATCTACGTACTATCCTATACCTACTATATTAAATACGCGGTGGAGGTAAAATTGTATTTTATTATTTTGTTAGTCATTTTCAAAATTATGATTCCGAAATATATGTATAACTGTGTGTTTCTCTGTATCCCAGAGGGATATCCGCTTATTGCTCGAGAAGAATGGCTAAAACAAAAGTGCATGTTAAAATAATAACTATCTTTGTTGTCTATAAGATATTTATTTTTGATATAACAATAAAATATGGGTTGTAAAAAAAGTACGTGCAATATTTTTCAGTGTGGTTTAATGTCGATCTTATAATGAAGGAAAAATATTGCACTACCTTTTTTTACCGCGTTATTAACCTTCAAGCGGGCGCGCGTAGTCGAATCGACCGCACTTAATACATTTTCGTTGATATTTGGATTATTAGACATCACATTAATTTCTCATTTCTAGTAGCCTGTCGCTATGTCGTTGGTAATAAAATAAAGGTTTTACCGCTGCTCGGGGCGCTCTCCCCACTCCACCAATTGCAATTGTTTCAGTTCCGGCGCAATCGTCGAAACGACTACACGCGCCTGTCGTCGAAAAGGTTACGCGCGACGCTCAATGCGACGTACACTCGATACGTGCTTGTAGTAGTTCTTTGGTCATTGGCTCAATATTATCAAATGAAGCTTGGAGTTTTGTTGTTTTTTTTATAAAATGAGTCGTCTACAGTTATCACGAAGTGCAATAATAGAGGAATTGCAGAGAGAAGACGAAGAAGACAGTGAATCAGAGCTTAGCGACCCAGGCTCTGAAACTTCTGACCGCATCGCTTCAGAGGAACGTCTAACTGATGTGGAATCATACTGCTCGGACTCAGATGAGAATAATTTGCCACTTTCAGAAATAAACAGCTATTTTACGGGGCGCGATAAAGTTACGAAGTGGCAAAAATCGAACAATTACAGAGTGAGACGTCAAGTGCAAAATATTCTCACGGAAGATGCGGGTACTCGTAGAAATGGTGTGGGCGTGACAGAATTTATGCAAGCTTGGAGTTTATTTATTTCAGAGAATATTATTGAAAAAGTCGTAAGACATACCAACGAATTTATTCAAAAAAAAGCTCCATCGTATAACAGAATACGTGACTGCAAACCGACAGATGCGGTAGAAATACGTGCACTTTTTGGATTGTTGTACATAGCCGGATCCTTGAAAGCATCACACGCCAATTTAGAAGATTTATATTCAAGTGATGGGACAGGTATTCCTATTTTTCCTACAACTATGTCAGTGAAAAGAGTTAAATTTCTACTGAATTCTCTGCGGTTTGATGATGCTACTACGCGATCGGCTCGTCGTACTTTAGACAAAGCTGCGCCAATAAGAGAAGTTTTAGAAATATTTACACAGAACTGTCTCGAACCGTATTCAGTGGGAGAAAACGTTGTAATCGACGAGATGATGGTTGGTTTTCGAGGAAAATGTCCTTTTCGACAGTACATGAAGTCAAAGCCCGATAAATACGGAATAAAACTTTATCCACTAGTAGATGCGTCTACGTTTTACGTCCTCAATATTGAACTTTATGCTGGTAAGCAGCCAGAAGGCCCATACCAGTTGAGTAATGCTGCAGCAGATGTCGTGAAGAGGCTAATTACACCAATTTCTGGCACTGGAAGGAACCTTACAATCGACAATTGGTACACCAGTGTGCCGCTAATAAACGACTTGGTCAAAGATAATAAAATTTCTGCTGTGGGTACCATGCGCAAAAACAAGAAAGAAATACCTCCTTGTTTTATTGATAAAAAACAGCCTGAATATTCAAGTCAGTTTGGATTTTCTAATACAGCTACAATCGTATCTTACGTGCCTAAAAAGCAAAGATGTGTAGTTCTCATTTCATCACTTCATTGTGCTGCAGAAATTGATGAAAGCACAAATGAAAAACGAAAACCCAGCATTATTACTTTTTACAATAAAACCAAGGGGGGTGTCGATGAAGTCGATAAAAAAGTAAAAATGTATTCGGTTTCAAGGAAAAATAATAGATGGCCATTAACACTATTCTTCCGAGTTCTGGATATTGCAGGAATAAATGCTATGGTAATATTGAGAGCCAACAACGTGTCTATAAAGAAACGGCGAATGTTTTTACGAGCATTAGGCACTGAATTGACCAAAGAGTACGTCCAAAGAAGAGCAACTATAGTAGGACTCCCAAGAAAACTAAAACGAAAGATAAGGGAGCATTTGAATATGGAGGTTGATGCTGCTGATACAGAAGAAGGTAGTTCTGGCACATGCAGAGGAACCTGTAAAATATGTCCAGCCAAAAAAAGGAGGCAATCAAAGACGCAATGTAAGTTATGCATGAAAAATATTTGCAGAAGTCACACAACATTTATTTGCAGTCAATGTTACTTGGAAGAAGAAACTGATTCTGATGAAAACTAGTTGATTGAACGAAGTTGATTGTTTCTAATATTTCATTATTCTGTAATGTTTATTGTTTGACTAGGTATTTAAACTATTCTGAGATATGTTAACGGGTTTTGTTTTCCTAATTTTTGATTCGATCCAAAGAATATTTGATTTATGTTTGTTGATTTATTAATGTGTGTTTTTCATAATTTTAATTACTTGTTGTGAGAAATAAGACTTTTAAGATAATGATGATATATCTGAGTACAAAGAAATAAATGATTATTCCCTAATTCGTGCTTTTTTTCTCTTATTTATCCCATAGGTCTTTTCGGTTACGCGCGCCCGCTCTCGTTACAAATGACCGCGCGCCCGCTTGAAGGTTAAATATGTTGATACTGCCATGAAACTTGACCTTCTGGAGATTGAAAGTAAGATGAAAAGAAGTCTCGAATATTAAAAGCATTTTCTGCACTGTCCGTTCCGTTTTCTGGTAATGGTTGCAGGAAATCATTCTCGTTGTGATGTATTGGTTGCTGTATCTCATGTTGATTTAGATGCTCTATTTCATAACTTCGCATAATATTATGTAAAATACATGTCGCTAGTATCAATTTGTCAACGTGTTTCGGGTTCACATTAATACTTTTGTTATAAATGCCAAATTTTTGGTACAATATTCCAAATGCATCTTCCACAACTTTGCGTGCTCGTGATAAACGTTCATTGAATATAGTTTGTGCTTCAGATAAACCACGACAACGAGGGTATGGCCTCAATAAATTTCTCATTAGAGGAAACGCCTCATCTCCTATGAAAACATGAGGTATATCTCTGTTACTTCCAGGTAGCGGTTTATCGTTTGGAATATGTAATGAATTACTTTCAAGACGTCTCGCTAATTTCGAAGATGCAAATATTCCACCGTCACTATTTCTACCAAAAGCGCCTATATCAACTATTATAAATCTATATTTATCATCAACCACAGCCATTAGGACAACAGAAAAGTGTTTTTTATAATTAAAATATAGCGAACCACTATTAGCAGGTGCTATGATGTTGACATGCTTTCCATCTATAGCGCCGATGCAATTTGGAAAATTCCATCTGTCTTGAAATCCTCGAGCTATATTTATCCAACGCTCTTCAATTGGCGTTGGAATGAAAACTCTCATTAGTTTGTTTATGATTGCGTTACATACTTCTTGTATAATTGATCGGATTGTTGATTCGCCAAACCTAAAGCTTGAACTCAACGCCCTTGCTGAATTTCCCGTAATCATGTATCTGAAACAAAACTTTTTTTATTAATATTTCACGTCTTCACTTCGATTTCTTTCTATTTCAGAATCAGAGTGCAAGAAAACATGGGCAAACTTAAGAGAAAGCTACAGAAGGGCAGTTGTTAAGAAACGCACAAAAAGTGGTCAGGCTGCTACCTCATCAAAAAAATGGCAATTTGAAGAGGAAATGTCGTTTTTGTTACCGCATATGAAACAAAGAAAAACAATTTCATCATTAACGGATGATGATAGTGAAGATATAGAAAATTTTGATGTGAGTGAAATTAACGAATTGCTGTCAAATCACGATGATTCTCCCATCTCATCGAATAACCCAGCACTTGATATCACCAACCGACCAGAAAGTTCTTGTTCAACAAATACGTCAGCAAACTCTCCTTTGTTTCCGAACATACCTAAAAGGAAGCGATTTAAAGGGACCCACGAAAGTACCTCAGCATCAGCTGAACTTTTAAAATATTTACTTAAAGAAAAAGAGACAAATAAAGATGACGAGATTGACAAGTTTTTTTCGAGCATTGCAACAACGGTAAAAAAATTAAATTGTTACAACCAATCTGTCCTCAAGTCTAGAATATTCAATATGGTGTCTGAAGTTGAATTACAAGAAATCCAGGAACAAACTAATTTCTATGCTGGTTCTTCACGACACAATACTGATATTGAGAGTCCTTCGGGTTATAACATCCACAATCTAGGACCTTCCGGTTATACCACCCACAATACAGGATCTTCGGATTATAACATCCACAATGCAGGCCCTTCCGGCTATAATACCCGTAATGCAGAGCTTACAGGCAATAATTCTCCAGTTTTAAAAACACCGAAATTGAACAATGATTTGCCTAATGCTTCACAAACAAAAGATTCCTAACTTTTTTTTTTATTGATTTTGTGCTAACATTGCATTGTAAGCGATATTGGAAATTAGAGACTGATTGTTATTAATTTTTTGATTTTGAGTTAACATTGTAAGCGAATCCAAATTTTTTATATTGATTTTGAGTTATAAGTGATAAGTGATGGGAATTAGAGACTGATTGTTATTTTTTTTTTAATAAATATGTACAAATTTACAAAAAAGTTTCTGTTTCACTTACCTCAATGTGACGGCAATTTTTTCTATTGGTGTTATTGCTTGTCGAAATTTCGTATTCTTCTTTGTTATGTCTTTTCCAATAAATGACAATATGTAATTAAATAGGTACCGATCCATACGAAAGTAAATAAAGAATTTTTCTTCATCATCTGATAGGTGTCTTTGGATCTGCCAGAATTCTCCTTCCGCATGTCTTGCTTTGAGCATTTTATGCACCCAAAATCTTCGGCTGTTATTTCTTGAACTTCTCTCCTCATCCTCAATTGCAATAGCAATAATTGCTAATTCGCGCGTTGTGAATCGGGACATAGTAAAAAATACTAGTTGCTTCAATGGAAACCGATCGCGAACTGTGTCTGTGGCGAAAAGCGCGACCGGTCGGCGCGTGGACAGCTGGGCGTCTGCTAGCTGTCAACGAGTGGACTGCTGGGCACCAGCTAGCTGTCGCCGCGCGGACTGCGAACAGTCGCCTTCTTTTAGGGCGGTGTTGGGTGGGAGCAGTGTTGGAGCAGAGTCGTGTAAGTGGGCTATGACCTTATAGTCTCTGTTGTCAATATATTACCTATATCTCTGGACAGACATTATCAAAACAGCAACGAAGACAAGCCTGCGGCCGTATTATGAGCTCTTATTCCCAGGCCGTTTACGCCGTGAATGGAACTGCCCGGCAAATTCGTAATATGAACATAACTCCCAGCCATCCAGTTCGCTAAAACAGTCATAGATTAATATGTTTATAGAGAAGGTACAACTAAAAGTTTAAGTACTAACTAAAATTTTTCAACTAAATGTTTTATGTTTACCATAATATAATACATAATTTAGTCAGGCAGTGTACGGCCTGCCTGGAACTTGCATGATTTTTAAAAAGCTCATAATACGCCCGCTGGTCTAAAGTTCACGAGACGCCAAGGACCGCAACAAGTGGAGACGCATCGCGGGAGCTGCATTGGCTAATGAAAATGAAGCATCATCACATAATAAGCTTAGTTGCTTGTGTTATGGGTACCAGAATACGGATGGAATAGATAAACAATTTTTTTTGTAAATACATACTTACATAGAAAACGCCCAGACGCAATACAAACATTTGTATGACAATAATTATAAACATCGCACAAATGATTGTCCCGAGCGGGAATCGAACAGTAACTATGTAGTAGTTAATATTGTATCATCTCCTTCCTTAAGTATTATAGAATAATAGTAAGTCATGAATACAGCCCTGTACCATGATATTTATAATGAAAATTTTTAGAATTTTTAACCTAAAATTAATATTTCATTTCTTTCTCAGCGAATTTTTAACGAACAAAGTTTCCTTGTATTTATTTAGTTAAATTAGTGCATTGCAAAATGGTAGTTTGCAGTTATTTTATAAAATTGTAGCCTACCTACAGAAATGCAATTCTTGTTGTTAACTACTAGCCTTTTGCTCGCGTCTTCATCTAAACTCTAATTAACTTGGCATAGGTATTTAGTACTCAGGAAGACTGTCATCTCAGTGCAAAAAGTGTTAATTAAGATCTGATTACTACTTTTGGAGATAACCTACTACATTTATATTTTTTGTTTTATTTTAAGGCCATGAAAAGCAGTTAAAAATTACTGCCTCACTAAGTTAACAACCTTTGAAGAAAATCTACAGAACAATCCTTTTCGCGGAATCGATTAACATTTTTGGCCTCTCAAAGTAATTTAAAAAGCGTTAGCGTCAGTAGTAAGTCGGTGACGGTCAGTCGAAACTAAACACTTAGCTATGACGACCATAATTTCCAGTGTCAATAAAATCCAACGTGGAGGAGGCCCGTGCCTAACAGTGAAACGATAATGAGCTGGAGAGAGAGAGAAAGGGAGAGAGATGGCCCAAACACATAATAAAGCGGTTTCACTGAATAATGTCCGTCTAATCCGACGCGACGATTTTTTTTCCCGATTTGTTTCTACCGTTCCTGCCGATTATGCGGACGGTTTTCGAGGCGAGACAGTGTCCCATTCAATACATAATGCTGTTACGTATTAAGTTGAGATGGATGTGTGGCGTCACGCGAATGGATAAAATAAGGAATGAATATATTAGAGGAAGTCTGAAAGTGATGCCAGTGACTGAAAAATTGAAGAACGAGCGGATGTCCTGGTATGGGCATGTTATGAGACGAGAGGAAAGTAATGTCGTTAGGAGAGTTCTGAGTATAAATGTGGAAGGAAAAATGTCTAGAGGAAGACCTAAGAAAAGATGGGTGGACTGTGTGAAAGAGGACATGAAAGAAAGAGGATTGGTACAGACATGACGGCTAATAGAAGACTGTGGAAGAAAAAGACATGTTGCGCCGACCCCAAATAATGGGCTAAGGGCAGGAGGATGATGATGACGTATTAAATTTAACGTTTATTTCAACATTCATTCCACTTATTATAGAAAAGCAAATAATATTTTAAGTGCATCGCCACACATCGATCGAACACGCACACAGACATAAACCTGCGTCGAGACTGAACAAATAAAACAAAATCAACCCCCTACCCCTATAGTCTAGTCACTAGACAACAAAGGGTGTTCATACAAACTTATCACCAAACATAATCAAGGTAAAATAAACTTTATCGTTTGTGTATAAAGTTAATGATGTGTGAAAGCTAAATAGTGGCTCTGCCAGGAAGCGGTGTGTTAAAAGGAGTTCGAAGTTAATAGCGTTTACAGATTTTACGGTGCAAATGTTAGTGCCACAGTGTATTTTTTATTTGGTTCATGTGTTCGTCTGACTAGATCAGACGTGGCTATGGAATAGCTATAAATATACAAAAATACTAGTCTCAAGCTAAACTTTTGTCATTTGCTATCTGTAATACTTTCTTTTATTGTATAGGAAACACCCAGACGCACTTACGTTACTATATTATTATGTATTGTGTTACAAATACAAATGTCAAGTAATTCTCCAACGAGGGAATCAAACGCGCAATAAACTAAGTGCTGCCACGTTAGATCCGTCGCTACCATTGATATGGTAACGACGGATCTAACGTGAAATAACGTGAAAATAAAACAACGTACAATAACGTGAAAATAAAAATATAGAAAATTCGGCTACCTACAAGGCGTCGCATAGGATACTGATGTATCCTATGCGACGCCTTGTAGGTAGCCGAATTTTCTATATTTTTTATCTCTAGTCTCTACCACACAGTTACCAGGAATATAGGATTTATTATTTCAAAGAAATCATTCCTTAAACTATCTTTCTGTCAGCCTCACCTCAGCTTTACTCCACCTCGTTATGTTATTTGGTCTACTAAGAAACGCTCACCAGTCACGTTGACATAGGATTTTCATTCAAATTTTCTTCAGTCACGAGTATTGTTCTCGACTTACATTGCTCTTACAGCACTCTAGGGAGGAACCGATTCCCTCCCATTTGACATTTGTGTTCTCAATCCATCACTACATCGATATAAGTCTATTTAGTCTAGCGCTAGATGGATTATAGTCTTGTTAATAAAGTGCAACAGGATTATCTTGCACGATAGGCAGATTTAGAGTAGCTTTCATGTCGTTATCACGTATAGGTTTAAAACGTTGTCTCTGAGTAACGAAGGTTCAAAGCACGGGGTACTTTATATCAGTGAGCCTAGCTAGGATTTAGTTTATGAACCGGATTTAAAAAATCCTTTTTTTAGAAATTAAGTACCAAATATGGAGAAAGTAGCGACTAATTTAGAGATTGAGGTATTTGTTTTGGAAATTTCGGTGTTTGGGCACCCGGACATAGTCGACGCAGGGAATCATACATGTGTTCATTTAAGCACGATGGTTGCACTTGTTACTCACTTGACCCTTTTAAAGGACACTTCTTCCGGTGTTTAGACTTATCTCCGTCTTTTGGTAACCGTCCCATATCTGTCATCCCTAATCGTGACGGTGGCGGTGATGTAATGATGATGGTGATTAAATGATATTTTTTTTGTATTTGGAACAAGAATAATTTATACAATTTTCATCTTTTGAACAATTGATTATTTATATTTGTAACAATAAATATGAAAACCAATTCCCAGTGCATGGATGACGTCGACGCGTAACTAGAGGGTGTTGGTTCGTCGCGCCGCATCGACCGACACCTGTGGCGGCCTCGTTGCCCCCGGACTTCCCTACGCTTTACAATGTAACTCAACACTATTGGGCTAAAATAATTACAAAACTCCATGGTTTTTATCTCTATACAAAACTATTTTTTTGTTTGATAAACCTGTGTTTATCAAACAAAAAAATAGTTTTGTATAGACGCTGTAGGTACATATATCTGTATATATGTACCTACAGCGTCTTTCATTGTTTTTAAAATGTTTGTTCGTGTCATAACGTTTGTCATCATTCGTCTCCGAAATACCTCTACTGTAAAATAAATACTTATATGAAAAGTTGCGCTTCGCGCTTTTACTTGCGTATGTAATACTATAGTGCCATTTAGTTCCGTATAGTTCTGTAGTATTCGATTACATAAAAACATACAAATCTACCGAATATTTAGGAGAGAATTGAGAAGAAACTTTGTGTTTATAAAAATACAAAATTTCATCAAAATTGTTTCAGCCGTTTTTACACAAAACAGAAATACGTATAGGTATAAATATGTTTAAGATAAAAACAAATAACTATACATAAAATGACATACACACTAACATTTAACATGAAACATTTATATACATAGAGGAAAGTATAAAAAGCAAGCTTATACATAAAGGGTTATGCTGGATGTCGTAAATAACATCTAAAGGCAGATATAACAAAATGATAACTAGTCTGTCAGCAAACCAGTTATTACCATTTATCAACAGTTATCATATAATCTGTGTGCCCCAGGGTACTCCGGAGTAGGGGGATATTAGATAAGCTACTTGAAAGGATAATGGGCAAATTTTCTGCTACACAAATGATTTATAGTCATTAACAATTTATCATTCCCCTTTCTAATGTTTGCTGTATAAAAGAACCCAATATATGAGCATTTATAAAAAATAATGTACTATAGAAAGGTGTCATGAGACCACCAAGTCACTCAACGTCTTCTGGTTCCAAGGTAAGCTTATTTGCTTGTGTTATGGGTACCAGAATACGGATATACAGATTATGTAGTACATCTATTATATAAAATTCTCGTGTCACAATGTTCGTTCCCATACTCCTTCGGTCGGTAAATTTTTTATGCATACTAAGTGGCATAACAACGTTTGCCGGGTCAGCTTGTAATATTATAATAATCTATACTTCCACACTAATATTAAAAAGCTGAAGAGTTTGTTTGTTTGAACGCGCTAATCTCAGGAACCATTTATTGGTACGATTTGAAAAATGTTTTCGCTGTTAGATAGTACATTAATGTAGGAAGACTACAGTCTATATAACATCACGCTGCAACGAATAAGAGCGTAGCGTCAGTGAAAAATGTAAAAAATTGGGTATAAGTTCAAAATACCATGCGTAAAAAGTCGCGGGCAACAGCTAGTTGTCTATATAACTATAAATAACACACAAACATTTATACTGTACTTAAATCGAACCCGCAACACCGTCGGCAGTCCGTTGCATTAAGCACTAGACAACGAAGCCCGTTGAAAATGTATTTATACAGGGTGTGGCGTAATTAATGGATAAGCCTGTGCCTGTGGATAAGCCTCCTACTGCGCTATACGAATATGTATATTTTTAATTAATCCTATGTATGGTCTTGAAAAAAATGGCATAAGTCATGTTTTTCATAAAATGACTACTTTCACTAACCAATTATGCTACTGTTGCCACAATTTTCAAAAATTTTGCATTCTGTTTTTTTTATAAAACAGCTTAAGAGGTGAGCTATTGAAAGCAATAAAGAATTCCCTATTCGTAATACAAATTTTGGGAAAAAATACATGAGATATCAAAAAAGTGTTATTGATTATTCAATTTGTTGACTTTGTACATCGTCTAGCTTAAAAAATCTTTATGGGAGTTGATTTGCCCAATATCTTAAAAACATGCTTGTTTTATGCAGTTTCCGAAATGGTATAATACTTATTACATTTCACGAGGTTTTAAAAAAAAAACGACAGTTGTAAAAATATACCCTAATTTTCTTTAACAGAATTATTAATTTATCTTAAACATGTCTTTGTAAACAGTTTGAATGGACCCTTTTTTGTGTGCTCCGGAGCAGGTAGTCATTCACAATGGACCCTTTTTTGGGTGCTCGGGAGCAGGTAGTCATCCACCATGAATAGGGTAAGCAGATAACGACTCTAAGTCAACTACTTGTGGTTGTTTATCGCACGGCAAATCCAGACGGTTAGTCTTATCATAAGACAGAGACAAAGCATTTTGATGTCAGGTAAATAACAGTTGTGCGACAGAGATAGATTTTTATTATTCTCACAAACAACAAAACAGCTTTTGAACTTGTTTAACAAAGTTAGTGCTCTTTTGACTATCGTCTCTTGCGCACATATCGTTTGCTCTATCGTGTTTGTTATTGTGACGTGAATTTGGCTTATGTACTACGGACTCTGTTTTTGCTATACGAATTGGACAATTGTGATATTATCGACGACTTCTACATATCCCTGGACTACTGATCATGCCGCGTCATACGTACACTCCTCAAGAGTATGCAAATATGCATCTTATTTACGGCCTGTGTAACTGCAATGCAAATGAAGCTGCACGCGAATATCGTCGAAGATACCCCGATTTGCGACACCCAGACTACCGGGTGTTTACACGTGTGCACATCGCTTTTAGCGAAGGGCGAATGCCTGGTACCGGTGTTGGTGGTGCTTCGGAAGGCAGACCTCGACGACATCGTGATGACGAAGTTCTAGAAGCTGTGCGTGCTAATCCAGAGTTATCAATTCGTGAGTTAAGTAGAGGAACCGGTGTAGATACGCGTACTGTGGGCAGAATTCTGCACAGGCATGAGCTTCACCCGTATCACTATCAAAGGGTGCAAACACTAATGACACGAGACTATGAGCCTAGAGTCCAATTTTGTCGCGTCATGTTGCGAAAAATACGCGAAGATTCGGCGTTTTTTGACAAAATACTGTGGAGCGATGAGTCATCATGTAAAAGAAATGGCTACATCAACATGCACAATCTTCATAGTTGGCAGGCAACCAATCCGAGAAACATAAGGCAAGACCGAGCTCAAGTCCAGTTTAAAGTGAACCTTTGGACAGGAATTTTAAATGGACAAATAGTTGGGCCCGTCGAACTATCCGAGACACTAACAGGTCCCAATTATTTAAATTTTCTGCAAAATACGTTGCCGGAACTATTACAAAGTTTAAATGTGCCAGAAAACTACTGGTTACAAAATGATGGTTGTCCCGCTCACTACGCACGAATTGTACGGAACTACCTCAATGATGAGTACAATGAGAGGTGGATAGGTCGTTTGGGTCCCATTTTGTGGCCACCAAGGTCCCCTGATTTGAACCCTCTAGACTTTTTTTACTGGGGGTGTTTAAAAGAAAAAGTGTATAAAAAAGAAATAGCATCCCTGGAACAACTAAAGGCCCTGATTTTTGAAGCCGCTGATGAAATCAAGAGCTCCGGCTTCATCCGACGCCTAAAGCGGTCATTTATCCGTCGATGCAGGGCCTGCATAGCCGCAGGTGGCCGCCATTTCGAACATTTTTTGTAAAATTTTTTGTATGCATGTATGTTTGCATCTTTAGAATAAAAAAAATAAAATAAGTTGTAATTTTTTTTCAACGACTAACATTCCCACTGGTAAACTCAGACAGATAAGTTAAAATACCACTGACAGTTTGTTTAAGTTAACAGTATTAATTTGATTAATTAAATCACAATAAGAACATTTTTTTACGAGTGTCATTTGGTTCTTTAATATCACATCAAACTTAATAAGTATTATAATAAGTATTATACCATTTCGGAAACTGCATAAAACAAGCATGTTTTTAAGATATTGGGCAAATCAACTCCCATAAAGATTTTTTAAGCTAGACGATGTACAAAGTCAACAAATTGAATAATCAATAACCCTTTTTTGATATTTCATGCATAATTTTCAAAAAATTTGTATTACGAATAGGGAATTCTTTATTGCTTGCAATAATTCAA
This sequence comes from Orgyia antiqua, assembly GCA_916999025.1. Lineage (NCBI taxonomy): Eukaryota > Metazoa > Arthropoda > Insecta > Lepidoptera > Erebidae > Orgyia > Orgyia antiqua. The sequence goes on along the minus strand of OU779873.1, from coordinate 12,686,432 downwards.
CTCTTAAGCTGTATTATAAAAAAAACAGAAAGCAAAACTTTTGAAAATTGTGGCAACAGTAGCAGAATTGGTTAGTGAAAGTAGTCATTTTATGAAAAACATGACTTATGCCATTTTATCAAGACCATACATAGGATTAATTAAAAATATACATATTCGTATAGCGCAGTAGGAGGCTTATCCACAGGCACAGGCTTATCCATTAATTACGCCACACCCTGTATTATAGAAAATGTATTTTTGTGGTCAACAAAACTGTCTGCGTTGCTAAGTGCTTGGTAACGTAGACTTCGGCAAATTATATTTGCATAAATTAAATATGTTTTTCATGACTTTTACGAGCATATATTTACCCTGAATTCTGTATCTATACTAATATTATAAAGCGGAAGTTTATTTGTTTGTTTGTTTGTTTGAACGCGGTAATCTCAGAAACCACTGGGCCGATTAGAAAAATTCTTTCAGCGTTAGATAGGGCATTTATCGAGGAAGGCTTTAGGCTATATAACATCACGCTACGACCAGTAGAATAAATAAATATTCATGGACATTTTTACACAACGTCCTCTGGTCCCAAGCTAAGCTTATTATGCTTGTGTTATGGGTACTAGAATACGGATATAATACATAAACTACTTTTCTTTTGTAAATACATACTTATAATACATAGTAAACACCCAGACGCAGTACAAACATTTGTATGACAATTAAAAACATCACACACACACTATCAGAAGCGAAGCAGTAGCGTAAAATGTTGCAAAAACGGAGAAAATTTTCTAAATTCCACGCGGACGGAGTCGCGGGCAACAGCTAGTTTTCGAACAAATATGATAAAAATATTATTAACTAAGCTCGGTCATCCGGGTTCTACTTATTTATACACGATAATTTACGTGCTATGGTCGTCGGAGTGCATTTTATTGCAATACTGATCCTTCGGGTAAAGTGTTCGAGAGCGGGCGAGTACCTCAGACGTATAAATTTGTCCCCCGTCTCCTGTCCCCTGTGTTACCGGGAACCCCACAATCCACCCAGAGTAATGAGTGTTTCGTTTTCAGACTAATTGGTTCGGGAAATATCTGGAAAAACGAAAAGGAAACTTTTGAGACGAGCGGGTAATATGAATGCATTTAAACTGTGTTTTATTTAACTAGCTGTGTTTAAAAATATTATACCATAGTAAGTAAATATTTAAAAATATTTTACCGAATGTTCCCTGGTACCAAACCAAGCTCATTGCTAGTAATATGGGTTTTGAATTACGAGTATAAATAAATAACTATAATAGAAAAAAACATCCTGACTTAGCTTTCATTACTTAATATCTGGATTTAGATTTTTCATTTAACGTCCTCTCATCCCAAGCTGAATTTGTTTCCGTTATGAGCATAAAGGTGGCATTCGGAAGTACCGCGACGTGCAACTGCGACGCGCGATCCATCAAACTAGTGTAAATTTTCACGTTGTAAAAAGAAGACAAGAACACATTTATGTCGGTAACACCGCTCTCGTAATGTCAAATGTGGGTCGCGCAACCACAAGTGAAGATGTGGCGCCATGAGCGGTGCAGATTCTGTAGTCATTTTTGCGTTTAGTTACGTCCACTTCTTATACAAAACTGAACGGCGCACTGCGCGCAACCGGGATGCGGTACTTCAGAATGCCACCTTTACGCTAACGCTACCCGTGCAAACCCGGGGCGAGGTGTTAGTATGCATATAAAACAAGTGCCAACACGGTAACGAGGTTACGTAACAAGTTTCTGTTATCTCTGGAAGCATAATTTTAATAACTTTGAAGATTCATAGGTTAAATTTAATTTTACTATACATACATTAACCATTCTGTGACATTAACCTTCTTTGCATATAGTTAACATTTTCGTTTAAAATCAGGTGAAAGGTACACAGATGTACCAGTTTCACCATCCCATTTTCTACTCAGGGTGCTGTAAGCGCAAGCTAAGCTATATTCTATGTGAGAGAGAAAACTACAAACTCAACACTATGCCAAGATTCCTAGTCAGCATGGAGTAGTAAACCTCCCGAAGTCCGTGGCGAATTGACTTTCGCATTTGGTATCTGGTTATCATTGTTATTACGAAAATTACTAACCATAGCACAAGTTAAATCTTACTTTAGGTGCCAGTGGTCAAAATTTATAATAGCTATGTATATAGTCATAAATGTGAAGCGCACTATGGATTGTGTATTCTGAACAATACTTATTTTTTTGTTTAATTCCTTTGTTACTTAATTTTATTGCTTAACTGGGCACTACAACGCAACGGAAAAACACCTTTAAATAGATGCAACGGTGCGAGGATACACGAACCCATAAGGTTAAAAAGTCTTTATAAAATTTATTCTTAAAAGAAAACCTACATAATTACTCTATTATAGACCTAATTCTTGTTATATATTACTAGCTGACCCGGCAAACGTTGTTTTGCCATACTAAAAAAAAAAGGTTTGAAAAATAGATGTTGGCCGATTCTCAGACCTACTGAATATGTATGCAAAATTTGAGAAGAATCGGTCAAGCCGTTTCGGAGGAGTACGGTAACTAACACTGTGACACGTGAATTTTATATATTAGATGTTATAATTCTTGTTATTGTAGTATTATGCTTCCGTAGCTGTGCTACGAATGTAATAGTGCTACAAAAGCTACAGATATATTCGTAGCAGCCTTGTGAGAATGTGTCGAATGCTACAAACGTAGAGATAATGGGAAGCAAATAAGCCTTTTAAAATTATGGATTATCTAAGGTGTCTATGTCGTTCTTGTTCTTCTTAGTTATTGGCGAAGATGTTTATTAGTAATGATGAAATGAGCTGAAACTTCAATAAGCACATGTCAGTTCACAAACGTCTAATTTCACTTAAAACTTATATCTCTAAAGTATTGATTTTATTCGTTGTAAGTTTCACTCTAAAATTATCAAGATACTTACTTAAATACAAAGTACCGACGATACCTATTAACCTTCACAGCGAAATCTCTGTAACTCACGTCAAATTCAGCTCCAGAAAAACAAGTAAACTCAATTACTTAGTACTATTTTTATCTGACTTTTACATCAGTTAGCTAAGAATTAGTCGTTACGACAACTTAGTATTTGTGGGATTATCTGTGAGGATAGGAGAGAACCGTAATGCACTGGCCTTTCGGACTATTAAGCGGAAGTATTATTAATATTTTGATTAATGAAAAAGCTATCGAGAATTGCCCAATAGTATAGAATTTGGACAGAAAATTTGGAAAAGGTAAGAAATGTGTGAAATAATTCTTAAGAATTTCCAAAAAGTCTGTGTTATTTTTAGAAACGTATACAAATTGGAATACCAATTCCTTTACGAACAATTGGAACATTGTTTCAGCACGTAGCCCCTTTTCGTTTTAATTTTCAAACCCCTGGAGGTGGAAGGAATAATTGTCGGCATGCCCAACGATTAATTGTTTGTGGAAATTGCTTCGATGAACAGTTCGACGGTCTCACGATCCGACTGTTTAGTTTGACAAATCCACTCGTTAATTGGAACGCGCGATCGCTTATTGGGAATCACCGTGTTGATGAGCGAAGCGGGTATAGTATTGATGCAGAAATAAAAATTTATGTTTTGAAAAGGCACTCAAAGTTATTTAAAGTCCATTTTAACTATATCGTCTATTACGTTCCCCAATCATCAAGCGGCTCAAAAAATAAACATAATATTTTCGCAAGATTATGTGTCTTGTATCCGTACTCTTGTACTATAAATGAACACGTACGCAAACATGCCTTGTAAGCGTGTAACAATAAATACCCTCCTCAATCCAATCCTCATTTGAAGGAGACTCTTGCTCATCAGCAGGACATTTTAAAGCTGAAAGGACGCGCTGTAGAACGCCACCCAGACTAAGTAAAAGACCGCATCGGTGCCTTCAAATACTGCTACTTACCTGCAGAAATAAAAACACATTCATGACTTTGTTTAGATCTATTGATTTTCGATCTCGAGGTTAAAAATACAAGAACAGTTTCTTCCAGACTCGCCTAATAATTGACAACTTGTCGTAGCAACACGAGTATTCTTAATCGCTTCCTCGCGTTCAAGACACGACCTTAATTTGCGGTTGTGTCTCCTCAAATAGTCGTTCGCATTTATAGCTTTGAAATTCAATATAGAATTATTTGATGGCTGCTATTTATTTTAATTATACCCACAAAATCGCTAGTAAAGACAAGTTGTTTAGGTTTTATCGTGATTCTGAAATAATATTCAGGTAATTTTCAATTTTCTGGCGGCTGTTGACTGACAAGATAATGTTTCAGGATTTCGGTGTACGTAATAGACAAAAAATTATTAAAATTTTCTCTTTTTCACAAGACAATATTATCTTTACATAATAAAAAACAAAGTCGTTTTTTCGTATTTCCCTATGTGAGCTTAAATCTTTTAAACTATGCAACGAATTTTGATGCCTTTTTTTAATAGATAAAGTGGTTCAAGAGGATCACTATTCGTATAATTTGTTAAGGTTTGGTGTATAATGAGAAAGGGGAGCTCAATAACTATAAGTGGTGTGTCATTACACGCTTTATATTAGCTTCACTTGTATGTTTGTTTGTATGTTTGTATGTTTGTATGTTTGTAATCGACTCCTTTGGACGCTATTTTGACCCACTTCAAACGGTCAGATTCTATTCAAATTTTGCACACCTGTCAAAGACCGATGACAATGCAATAATTCGATTAAATAAAGCGTGTTTTTTAGTTTTTTTAAACTATTTTTATTTTGTAGATAAAAGCTCACATAGAGACATACATACCTAACTCAGGACTTTGTTTTATAATAAGTAATGATAAACGAACGATGAACGAAGACAATAAAATTCGTTTCACTAAAATTAGATAGATTTCTTTAAGGGCCTACATCAATATTATCGTATATCATCGCCGACACGTACATATTAACACAGCCAGTAGGCACAGAAAATGAAGAATTAGGGATACTTTTCCTATTTACTCAAAATCTACTAAATATATTTTAATTCTGATTTACGTGTTTCTATATATAATAGTTACTTATGTTTTTAAAGTTATTTCATTAGTTAATACGCGATAATAGACCGACAAATGAAAAAAATAAAAAATGAGAGAGGTTGTTTCGCTAAGATTTTCTATCGAGAAAACTTTTTTCAATCGCGTTTCTGAGTTTATGCGATCCTAGATTATATATTGAAAAAACATATACTTAAAAATTAGAGCTCTAGCCATTCAATCTAAAGAAACAATGAAAACTTCGTACGTAGAAAAATGCACGAAGAATTTTGGTATCCTCTTAATTACTTCTTACAGTTTTTCTAATGTTTTGTCACAAGCGATTTAGTTTCTCATTTTATATCCTTTATACGAAAAAAAGTGTTCATATTTATAAACATTAATTTAAGTACTTCACTCGAAAATGAACTGAAATAGTCAAATAAATCCTTAAGATAGTGAACAATAGTGATTGTATAAAAGCCAGTCGTGTCGGCACATCGTTACCGAAGCGACTGCTATGCAATGAGATAACGTTGAGCGATGTCTCAATGAATTATCACGGCTGAGAAAAATGTCGTTAGAAGGAGATGAATGTATATCGCTTTGTCGTTTTACTGTAACAAGCTTTGTCAAATATTTCTTTTTGACGTTTTATTCTACTTATCTGTTGCGACTTCATGAGTGGCAAATTTAGAAAATGTTCAATGTATTTGCAACTTTTTGGAACGAAGTTCCTTATCGCGCGTTACGGAAAAAATTAAGACCAAAAGTTGTAACGACACTTTTTGCTATAGTTGTAAGTCGTGCGGCGTGCGCGTTTCTCCGTCTGTCTCTCTCTCATATGAAGATAATTAATAGATATTAGAATTAATATATTATTTTTTATGAATTGTTGAGTAGGTGTCAAATGTATCTATTATACTATATAATAATTTATTATATAAAATTTTATTACAATTCCTTTATTAGTCGAAAGGAACTTCGTTCTATCTGGGTGTCCCTTGACACCTCTCAAGTTTTTTTTACTGATAATACGCTCCTATTAGTCGCAGCGTGATATTACATAGCCTATAGCCTTCCTCGATAAATGGACTGTCTAACACAAAAATAATTTTTCAATTCGAACCAGTAGTTCCTGAGATTAGCGCGTTTAAACAAACAAACTCTTCTGCTTTATAATATTATTCTTCAACATTTCCACTTAGTTCATAAAATAAATAATGAATTCATAAAATAAATACCTGCAAGTTTGATAAACTTAATTAAGAATATATCTTTCAATTTTATATCAATTTATTTTATATCTCACGCTTATCTTGGATCAAAGTCCTTAAAATCCTCGAAGTAAAACTATTAAAGGTGGTGCAGAGGCCCGTAAGCCATCGCCAGACAACTTGGTATAGATTCTATCTAGCGACAAACTTCGAATAAATTTGTCTCGATAAGCGCCAATAAATCTTGAGACTTTTGAACAAAATTAACTAGAAGTCTCGCAACCTATTTTAGGTTTAAAATTTGCATTTAAATAACGTTATAGAAGATTCAACGATATACATAAACGTTTAATATTTTACTTATGAAAGTATTTGCTATGTTTTTAATGTTTTTAAGGTTTCGTAGAAACCCTTATAGTCTCACTACGGTGTCCGTCTGTCTGTCTGTCCGTCTGTCAAACTTTTTTTTTTTACTCAGCAATGGCTAAAGGTATCAACTTGAAACTCATACGATATGCAGATCTATGTGGTCCCTTGCTGCAAAAAATACAGTCAACCTTTTACCTCTACGCATTTAAAAGATATAACCGAATTACTACCATTTTTAGGGTTCCGTACCCAAAGGGTAAAAACGGGACCCTATTACTGAGACTTCGCTGTCCGTCCGTCCGTCCGTCCGTCCGTCTGTCACCAGGCTGTATCTCAGGAACGGTGATAGCTAGAGAGTTGAAATTTTCACAGATGATGTATTTCTATTGCCGCTATAACAACAAATACTAAAAATAAAATAAAATAAATATTTAAGGGGGGCTCCCATACAACAAACATGATTTTTAGGGTTCCGTACCCAGTATCTCAAGAACGGTGATAGCTAGACAGTTGAAATTTTCACAGATGATGTATTTCTATTGCCGATATAACAACAAATACTAAAAATAAAATAAAATAAATATTTAAGGGGGGCTCCCATACAACAAACATGATTTTTTTACCGTTTCTTGCTCGATACTAATAACGTTGCCTTATGTTGCATAGATAATGGTACGGAACCCTTCGTGCGCGAGTCCGACTCGCACTTGACCAATTATTAAGATTTTTTTGCCTTATGCTAGGGAATCAGAATTCACAGGTTACTTCCCGTTGCCCTAGACTGTAGGGCCTAGAGCCTTGAAATTTGGCATAGATCAAGTCTATATTTATTTATTTATTTAACACTTTAAGTACAATTTGAGTACCAAGGCGGACTTAATGCCATAGGCATTTTCTACCAGTCAACCTTTGGGTGGTGCAGAGAATAAGTAAAGTAGGTGCTTAAGGATGCAAATTTAATATTCACTAATATTTTACTGTTTTATAAAAACAATACGTACACTAAACACTATAATCAGTAAACGTACATACATATATAAATAGATACACATACATGTTCATCTACATAGCGTACACATATAAATACAATTATACCATAGATATCCATAAATATTTACAATATAGGCATATAGATGATGATAAAATAAAAATAACACAGACTAATTAACTTAGATGGGGTTCTCCAGCATTTCAATGTAGAAATTATGTACTTTTCGCTTGAAAATTTGCTTACTTTTGGACATCCTGATCTCGAGAGGGAGGGCATTCCAAAGAAGAACGGCTTCTATCCTAAAAGAAGAGTGAACAAAATTAGTGGAATGGGAAGGACAGCTTAAGAGAAGATTTCTAGACGGACGAAGGCTTCTATCGCAGCTAGTAGTGAGGTAATCGAAAAGGACAGATAAGTAATGTGGGGCATTGGGCGAAGAGAGTACTGAGTACAGCATAGTGCAATTATTGAGAAGTCGGTCTAGTTTATTGAGCAGATCTGCATTCAGGTCTAAATAGCACACATCACCATAGTCAATTGTTGGGAATACTAAAGTTTGTACTAGTAGTTTTTTTGTCTCGAATGGTAGAGAACTTTTTAGAGGGTACAGAGAGCGAAGACTTCGCTCTCTGTATCCTCTAAAAAGTTCTCTAGTAGAAAAGTAACAGGGACACTTAGTGTCCCTGTTACTTTTCTACTGATATTGGCCACCTGCGCACGTCAATCAAATACTGTATCAATGAGTAGACCGAGATCTTTCACAGTAGAAGTTAATGGAATAGCAGATCCATCAAACGTCACTGCTGGAACAGATGATTCGTTAACTTTGTTGATTAACCGCGAGCTACCAACCAGCATGGCTTGGCATTTTGTAGGATTTATACGTAGTCCAAATTGGTCAGACCATTGCTTGAGTGAGATCAGGTCACGATTCATAACACGGAATGCAGTAGGTAAATCATTTATCTCAGCCCGTGTATAGAGCTGGAGGTCATCGGCGTAAAGATGGTACGAGGAATGAAGACGTTGGGTTACCAGATTTATAAATAAAGAGAACAGAAGTGGCGAAAGAATGCTTCCTTGGGGAACACCAGTGGTAAGAGTACACCACTTGGATGAGCATTCATTGTTACGAACTGCCGAGGCAGTAATAGTGCTAAGTCCGGGCCTAAACCCAGATTGAAGTGGACAAAGCACATTGTTAGTACGAACGAAATCAGATAATTGCGTGTGGACAGATTTTTCAAAGACTTTTGATAAGAAAGGAAGTATAGAGATGGGCCGAAAATGGCAGGGAAGAGAGCGGTTACAGATCTTTGCAAGGGGACGAACGAAAGCTTTTCGCCACACACAAGGAAAGTTACCGAAAATTAAGGAGAAATTAAAATTACGAGAGAGAGGCGATAAGATATGATCTAAAATATTTACAATCATGCGTCGGCTAATACCATCACATCCCACAGCATTAGAATTACTAGAAAATAATTTTTTTTTTATTTCAGGCGACTCTTGAGAGGGGAATTTAGGAGGTTTAAGGGTATAGAATAGGTAAATGAGGTCATGGTGGCAGAAGCCTGGGGCGGAGAATTGACCATGGGAGGACGCAACGGAAAGATTAGAAGTGAGGATCAAGTCTAACCAGCTATCTTATCCGTTAGGATTGTGATGAGTAGGCTGTAACGGTAATATATGGAGACTAGCTGACTCTGTAATATGTAGTAATTTACGAGTGCTATACTATATATACTTTATAGTGCTGATATAGGGAAAAATCCTAAAACTTATAATTTGTCATCACATCACAAGTAAAAAAGTGTTTATATTAATACCAACTTATGAAGTACCTAAAATGTAGGCGATTCCCTATATTGCAACGACAAAATTAAGTTGGTGAGTTGTTTTGAGTTTAATTAACTGATTATTTGAATGCAGTTACTAATGTTTATATGCCTAGTAGGTACGAAACCCTAAGTGTGCGAGTTTACCTCGCTCTTGACAGGTTTTTTTGATATTTGTATATAACCATAAAATATAAATAATAATATAAATATTCATAGACATTTCACACGGCATCTTCTGGCCCCAAGCTAAGCTTATATGCTTGTGTTATGGGTACCAGAATAGGGATAGAACATATTAAACTACTTTTCTTTTGTAAATACATACTTATAATACATAGAAACACTCAGACGCAGAACAAACGTTTGTATGACACTTATAAACATCACATAAATTATTGTCCCGCGCGGGAATTGTTCCCGCGATCTTATAAACGACATTCCGTAATATGAACCACTAGACTAGACCATGAAGTCCGTCGAAATGTATGATTTCTTAACACTAATATGCGACGTCGACGTTCAACGAAAAGATAAGACACTTTAAATGACCATTGACAAGCTTTTTGGATTTTTAACCCATAAGGTAAGTAAGATGACAATTTGTATAGAAATCTACATTATTATCATCATCATCATCATCATAACATCACGCCCTTTTCCACGGGAGTAGGCAGAGCGCTGTGAATCTGCTACGATTCAAAAATATTTCCTATAATGTCTTATATTCTACATATGACATTAAGCACCTATAGTGAAAAAATATTATTTGAGCGCAATAATTCGCGAAAATAAAAATGAAATTGTATAATATTATATAAATGAAAGATACAGTTGTGTAAAAAATTAATATATTCGCGAAGAACGTAGGTTTTTCTTCAACAAAACAGTCAACTTTACCTGTAGAAAGTTGGGACGGATTAGGTACTAGTATTGTAGATCCGATCGTTAAAAGTTTATTTATTTCAAATCTTCTTGATCAAATATTTGAAGTAAGACACGTTAAAGTATATCTCGCTGAAGGTTGTTGATATTTACACTTAATCAGCTATCGCGGAACGAACGATTGAATATACAATCTCAATTTAATTCGGAGACACTATTCTGTAACACACTATATAAACTAGACGGAATTTAAAAATAACTTAACAAATTATACAAAAAGAAACATCTTATTGAACAATATTTAGGTTTTTCAAGCTTGCTTTGTGGTATTTAAACTAAGCAAATTTTCTTCTTTACTTATTATAAAACAAAGTCGTTATTTTTCTATGTAAGATTATATCTTCCAAATTACACATAGGATTATGATGCGGTTTTTTTAATAGATACAGCGCTTTAAAGAGGATGGCTTTTTTGTATAGTTTATTAAGGTTTTTTATTTTATTTTTATAATGCCGCGCGTACGAAGTAGCGGACAACAGAAAGTAAAAAATATATTAGAAAAACATAACACAGATTGATACTTGATCCAAGGCACTGAGTGCGCGTTGTTGGCGGCTTGATTCCTGTCACATTTTGACAGCCAAGTGATCTGAAAATCTTCAGAAGCTGAGCGTTTGTAATAAAGAACAGAGTAACTTGACACGCCGTGTGTTTGGTTTATCTCGGCATTATATTTCAAGTGAAAATGTTCGCTTCTTTTGTTTATACTTCAATAAAGTGTATGTTTTTAACACGCATTTATTATTTTCGTCCTCTCTGTCCCTCTAGTCCATAAACGTCTAAGAGTATGGTCTACTATGCGCTGACCAGGCGTGTTGGCACAGGGTTTATTTTTAGGTTTCCCGTCTCTCATAAAGGTATCTTATCTCAGTACAATATTCTTTAGCTGGATTTTACAGCACCCTGGGAAGGAAAAGGGGTGGTGACACTAGTATTTTAAATCCGTCACCATACGGACAATCTATCTAACTATCAGACGTGTCTATCTATAAAAAAATACTTCTCTATATTTGAAAGCGGTTTAAAATTATAAATGCAGAATTGGCCTTCGATGTTATAAAATACTATTACGAAATATATCGCCCGAGTTTCGCGCGAGTCTCCATGACAATTTCCACTCACAGCAACCTCGATGACAGCCGTCGATTAAAAGTATGTTGACACGTCACTTGAACGAAATTACGTGAGATTTGTGCCGTGTATGTGACTGGGTAATCGATGTATATAAGTAGTCATTACATTAAGTAGATTACCTAGTGAGTATATTTAATAAATAACATCAATTGAGTACAATTGATTGATATCATTTGACTTGTAACACTTGGCAGAAATTGCCTAAAACGTACAGTTGTCAGGCGAGACTAGGCGGAAATCGGACGTGTGCAGCAGGGGTCATTACAGCATAACCAATAACGAGGTTAGGCTTTATGTTCTGATGATGATTTAATCCATACACAGGACAATCATTTGCTTCTCTCTCTCTCTACCTTTCTCTCTCTCCAGACCATTAACGTCCCACTGTTGGGCCCGGACCTCCTCCACTTTGGAAGGGGCTACAGCCTACCATGCCTACAGATATATCAGATGTAGTGTCTACGGCTACATCACTCAATCTACTCGAAACCACTCACATATCAATGTGTACGTGTATATGTGTAATATGTGTGTCTATGATACAGTGTATACGTCATATGAAACGTCATTATTCTATGAAGTACGATTTAGCCAGGCTAAAGTTACTTCTCCTCAATTATAAACGTCAACCCACCATCTGATATATCTGTGATTATTCGTACCATAAGTTGCAGATTCAAATATACTTAGTACTATTAAATATTTGCCTTAAAAAGGTATCGAACCAACGACCTCTTACGTAATGCAGCAATACTGCCTGCTAAGCAGATAAAAAACTGACAGGAATATATATTGCAAAGCAGCCCTTGCTAACAAAATTTAATCTCTGTTTTTTAAGTCAGATTAAACACCTTAATAATACAATCAAGGTCAGCCAAGGGCACGAGACTGTCAATACTAATAAGTCACCAATATATACTAGTATATCATATATACAAATATCACTCACACAAAGACGTAGCCCAGCTTCTAACACGCATGGCATGATGTATCTCATATGTTACGGTACAACAAAATAAACCGCTTTTTCAATAAACACCTAGTTCTATTAGACTGTGACGGATTAAGAATACAAGTGTCACCGATCCCTTTATCTTCCTAGGATGCTGAAAAAGGCAGTCAAGGGATATTTTTCATAGATAACATCCTCTGTGACAGACGGAAATCTCGAAAATAAACCCTGTGCCGACAGGCCTAGACAACGTGGCACAGTAGACTGTAACCCCTCCCGATGTGGAGAAGGCCTATGCCCAGCAGTGAGACGTTAATGGGCTAGAGAGAGTCTATCTTTATTCCTTAATAAAATTAATCTGCGCATCCTTTTGTACTTAATTATTAATTTGCTTAGTTCAAAAACTCAAAAACACGTTTGAAAAGCCTAAATATTTTTTTAAATTACTGCATTATCATCGGTCCTAAATATGTGTGTAAAAATTCAGAGTAATCCGACTACTAAATATGGGTGAAAATTACTTTCAAAGAAAGCTAATAAAAAATTGGTCAAGTGCGAGTTGGACTCGCGCACGAATGGTTCCGTACCATTATCTATGCAACATAAGGCAACGTTATTAGTATCGAGCAAGAAACGGTAAAAAAATCATGTTTGTTGTATGGGAGTTGTATGGAGAGTAGTTAATTTATTTTATTTTTAGTATTTGTTGTTATAGCGGCAATAGAAATACATCATCTGTGAAAATTTCAACTGTCTAGCTATCACCGTTCTTGAGATACAGCCTGGTGACAGACGGACGGACGGACGGACGGACAGCTAAGTTTCAGTAATAGGGTTTCCGTTTTTACCCTTTGGGTACGGAACTCTAAAAACGTGTTAAGATAATAATTAAAACGAAATAAGCCTAGTTTCCATTATAATTTAAAGTGCGATTTATTGATGTTTTGTTCGCAGTATTAAAACTTAGAGCATGTCAAATAGACAAAATGGTAATCCTTACTTACTATAAAACTAGCTGACCCGGCAAACGCTGTTTTGCTATATAATTGTTAGGTGTGGACCACCCTTAACATTTAGGGGGATGAAAAATAGATGTTGTCCGATTCTCAGACCTAACGGATATGACAAAATTTCACGAAAATCGGTAGAGCCATTTCGGAAGAGTAAAATTAGAAACATCGTGACAGGAGAATTTAATATATTACACAAAGTTGATATTTTTGTATGTATGCTTATATCTTTAAAAATACGCAACGTATTTTGATGCGGTTTATTTTAATAGATAGAGTGATTCAAGAGGATAGTTTTCTTGTATTTTGTTAGGGTCTGGTTTTTAAATTCCATGCGAATTAAGTTGCGGAGAACAGCTATAACCTAATAAACCTTTATAAAAAGTAGTACCTATTAGACAAATAGCCTTTTTGAATAAATATCAGTTATTTGCTGGGAAAATAATTATCTTAATAAACCTAAAAACGCGCAATAACTCATACTAATTATGTTACTGTCACTAAAGTTTAATTAGAACACAAGATAAAAGTTACGAGAATTTGGTAAAATATTTGATAACAGATATAAATAATTCGAAATAGCCGTCGTTACAATAAATTGTGGTAGGAAAATCAACGTTTTCTGTTTGCAAGAAGATAAGACCTATTGTTAAGAACTAGTTGCGGCCCGCGTCTTCGTACGCGTGGAATTTAGAAAATTTACTCCATTTTTCCAATTTTTTTCACTGCTGCTTCGCTGTAAATGGTCGAAGCGAAATGTTATATAGCCTTCGTCTAGAAATGTATTATCCAACACTGAAAGAATTTTTCAAATCTAAATAGCGATTCCCGACATGAGCGCGTTCAACATTAGTAAAGAATTCATTTAAGAATCACAGAGAATACAGATGCTTTTCGGTTTCAGATTTAAGTAAAAGGTGAAAACTCGACTACGTTACAAATTTACAATACATAACTAGACTACTAATTACTTAATGACAAGATGTAAGCGAGTTTGTTTCTTTCATATGCTAAATTAAATTTTATTAAACCTTTTAGATATATTTTTGTACTCCCTTAATTTTAACAACGAGAACTATAGTTTTGATGAAAAAAAAGTTAAAACACGCAAAGGAATGTGCATTTTTATTTAGTGTATTTCGTGTAGCACATTACGCATAAATTTGCCATGTGTGAACACTTTAACTTTTCGTAGTTTAAGTAAAGATTCGAAAAATATTTTTTTTTACCACTAAGGTGGCGAAAATGCTCATGGCCCGCCTGATGGTAAGCGGTAATTCTAATACTTGTGTAATTCTTGCTATACATACGTTGTTGTTAGTAATACTGCAAAATGTTGATATTGATAGTTTAATCGCGACATAGGTATATTCTACCCCATGCAATTCGGTCGATTCAAATGCAGATGTTTGACGAGGATGCACAGGAGTGCTATAGGGATTTAGGAGGGCCGAACCCTCCCAGACAGATGTATTGATTTTTGTGTTCATAGCTCACCCTCCAATTGAGGGTTTTATTATTAAATATCAATGTTGTCGAAATGTATTTTAAATAGCTCAAAGAAAATAATTCTAGAGTTTTGTATCTAACATGTATGACAACACCAATGTAGATAAGTAAACACCGTTTGTAAGAGCCAGAAAACTGGAAACTAAACTCTCTACAAGCACGCCTGGACAGCACAGCTAAGCAGACTAGGAATTCTCCAAAGTAGAGGTATGAAAATATCATTCGAGGTCTGGTAGTAATGTTCTTTAATTTAGTACAGTAGTTTAAGCGTCTTTTTGTTCCAAACAAATAATCAAATCTTTCATATTTTTAATATTAAAATTTTTTAACGAACTTACGTAGTATAGACCGATTGCAATGAGTAGGTTAATTAAATTATTACGTTAGTCTTTACTTATTACAAAACGAAGTCTACATTTTTGTATGTATATTCCTAATTGAGCTTATATCTTCAAAACTACGCAACGGATTTCGATTTAATAGATAGGGTTATTTAAAAAGGTCGCTTTTATATATAATTTGTTCGCCGGTATACTTCAAAAGGTTCAAGTGCGTAGCACTTACAATCGTCGCGCATGTACCACCAGAGCCTCAAGTCTGCTATTCAATGGTCAGTGAAAGTACAATTGAATGGTATCATTTGTAACAAAAAATTAACAATAGACTTCCAAACTTGATAAAATTCGCCATTATGCAATCAACAAATGCAATAACTAATTGCTTAGTGCCGAATTTTATCAATTTTGGTAGTCTACTATTAATTTTTTGTTGTTATACTTAATGGTGTCATTGAACGGTCATTGTGACACAATTCATTAGCGGACTTGGGGCCCAGATGTAGGAGTGTGGATGAAGCCAAGGAAGTGTGTTTGGATTGTAATGGATGGCGCTGTATAGTCTCTGCCTTCCCACATGGGAAAAAAAGCGAGGGCATAATGATGACTGTAGAGGATTTTTTTATGTTCTTAATTCCACGCATACGAAGTTGTGGCCAACAGTTTATTTAATATATTAATGTAATAACTACTGTCTGTTATAGTCCATTGTATTATATTCCTCTACATAGAATAACATCGTCAGTACACAATCACAAAGTTTTTAAAGAACCCTGGGGCGTGCAGTTTTCCTTACAAAGTTATTTTGCCGTCGAACTGAGTGATAGCGTTACTCTTAACTAAGTTTGGATGGAATTTTTGCTTCGTCTTCAAGTTTGACTTGGATCCTTGTTTTGTATTTAATAATACGAACTGTATTACTTCGTATTTATTTAGGTTATCATTATAGTTTAGTTAGTTACCGTTTTTGAGTAATCGAAAAAACCGAACATGTATGTGATCATTGTATAGTAAAGATGGGACCTTGGTTGGGAATGGAATATTAAGTTCAATTAAATTACTGTATAATTCGGAGCGTTCGTAACAAGGACATTTTAATATAATATGATTGATAACACAAATCTCTTCTCCACATTCGCATTTTGTCGAATCAATAACTTTGGTTCGGAATAATCGGAATAGATGTGCAGGACTGCATTAATGAACCAATCGCATACGAATAAGTACAGATGTTGCTCTCTTCACCCTGGAAAACCAAGGTTTGCCCTGGATGTCTGGTTGAGTAGAAAAATAATATTTGCACTTACTTTTTGCACTCTCGGACCAAGATTCAAGATTGTTCAAGGTGAAGCCTGGCAAGAGCTACAAGATCTTGGGTATAATTTACAAAGGGAAACATATCACCGCATGTAGTAGCCCGCATCGTTACTTATCTATCAATGTAGATGCTATTCTATGTAAATGAAACGGAATCTTTGAAAGTGATTTTCACCCACTTGCAGTAGTCGGATTGATTCGAAATTTTGCACACATATTATTAAGGACCAATGACGATCCAGGAATATTCAGGATTTACAAGCGTGTTTTTAAGTTTTTAAACTAAGTAAATTATTTAAATTACTTTATTTCTTTATGAACAAACTTATAAACTATTTTTATTTTGCCACTTTACGGACTTTCCGACTTCTACTTATTCGAAAACTCAGGAACAAAATCAGTTATAATAAAAATATAGTGATTGTTCACGTTCTACGTTTCCACAATCTATTGAATTATTCTCCAATCGAGTTGGTAATCGAGTGAATATTCATACCACTCGATGCTGTAATTGGTAGAACGAGTGGCCGATAGTAATATCGATCTACATAATCTATACACATAATAAAAATGTAACAAATTGCCGTCTGTACGTGAGTAAAACTTTTTAGGGAGATTCTATAAACATTATCTTCGGCCTTTATCCTGTTATTTGGGAACCTTGTGTCTTTTTCTTCCATATTCTTTTATCGTAATTTATGTGTTAATCTTTATCACATCCTTTTTCACATAGTTCATCCATCTTTTATGTATTCTTTCACTCGTCTATAAAACACAAAATAATTAATTACATTTTTTCCGTTTGTCTGTGAGCATTTCCGTGCTAATCTCAGAAACTAATCAACACCCGCAATTGCGTATTTCATTAAATAATTGTGATAAGATTCTGGTATATAACACAAGCATATAAGCTTAGCTTGGGACCAAAGGACGTTGTTTAAAATAAAAAATACACGTGTACAATGTCGCGAACAAAGGCTAGTATTCTCTAATACTCTACATAGTATTGACAAGCAGTTCCTATTTCTGCCAATTATGTTTTCCACGTACCTACCTATTATGTACCAGTTATATGGAATATTTCATTTGTAACAATATATATGAAATTTAATATCAATTATTGATTACTAGAGGTCTAAGTATGTAGCACTTACAACCGTCGGGCATGTATGAGTGAGGAAGAAGCCAAGGAAGTATGTTTGGATCGTAGCAGATGGCGCTCTATATAGTCTCTGCCTACCCCCATGGGAAAAAGGCGTGATGTTATGATGATGATGATTACTATTACCAGTGACTTCATAAAATCATCTGATTCTATATTGTTACTCATAACTGTATATAAAAAATCAGTCCAGCACAAATCGGACTTGTAGACGGAAGGTGCAGCACCATTACCCTAACAAATTATACAAAAAAAAGCTTTTTATTAAAAAAAAAAACGGGATGGGAATCCGCAGTTTTAAAGATATAAGCTCACATAGGGACATACAAACAATAATAACGACTTTGTTTTTCAATAAGTAAAGAATTAAACACTCTTCTTTATTACTTACTTCCTATAAAACAAAGTCGTAATTTTTGTATGTATGTCCCTATGTGAGCTTATATCTTCAAAAATACGCAACGGATCTTGATGCGGTTTTTTTAATAGATAGAATGGTTCAAGAGGATGGCTTTTTTGCATAATTTGTTGGGGTTTGCTGTATATTGGATGAGATATGATTAAATTTGCCGAGAAACTCAGATGTGCGCGAGCTATAAATGAAATCGTTGCCTTATCTGTGTGAGCTACAACAAACTAATGTATGGAGGAATTGTTTGTTTCTTATAGTTCTTCAAAAAAGTCCGCGAGGGCATGTCTATCTTTTAAGGGAAACCCGCTGTATCCATAACAATGTCGAAAAAATTATTAAATTCAATAGGGTGTTTTCAAAAGCTATTTATGTGTATATAGTACTAATTTTTATCAAATTTAATAGCATAGTTAGCTTACGCAATCAATATAGATTATAACGGCTCTTTACAGTATGCAATTTAAATGAATATCTTAGTAGATATGACGAAAAAAGAATTACGCGCATTAAAATAAAATACTTAAACTGTTGGCTGAGCAACGCGAACGTTTCCTCGGTCGTCTATCCATACTATGTTTGGATATGTAAGGATGTTTATTGTGCTTTCACGTAAAGAAGTATGGGATGGATTTTCATGAAACTTTCTTATTTTTTATCCTTTTTACCGCGGGTAACACCACGGGGCACAGCTAGTATCGAATAAAATAAAAAACTACCTAACAATAATTCCTGAACATTATTAATTTCACAAAATTTCCAGCAAACCACGGATTTTAATTACAAACTGGAAACTGTTACTGTTCTAGAACATTTTCAATTCTCAACTTTGGGCTAAATCGTAAATTTTGTTTTTGAAACGTACATTTGTTTGTGACTATTACAATGCTGTTGAATACCAAACTATAATACAGGATTAAATTCTTGTTTAAATGAATAGGTTTGATTCTGATTTAGTGAATGAAATGAAAAACACAAATATCATATCTCTGTCCAGCCTACTAACGTCCCACTGTTGGGCACGGGCCTCCTTCACTCTGACAGTTTATGATCTACTATGCCGCGCTGACCAGGCACGGCACGAGGTTTTTTTAGAGGATATTATCCGTGTTTAATGTCATTTAGCGGGCTATTACAGCACCCTGGGTAGGAAACCGGATGATCTATTTTAGATTCATCCAAAGGTTGCCTGGCAGAGATCTCTGACAGCTATTTACTCTGAACTGTTCCGTTTTCCCACGTCATCCTGTCTATTAAACACTGGAAACCTAACTTCGGTATTTAAATAGGCTGATTTTTTAAACATTGTTTTTTTTGACGTTGTCGTAGGTCATTCAGCATCAATTATTGAAGAAGTTGAATTTTATAGGCCTTCAAAACCAAATCAGCACGTAAAATTTTCCATGTGGTTGAGCAACAGAGGCCCAATTGTTGAGCACGCATTTTGATAGAACTCAATTTTCGACAATTTGCAATCGTTGTTCATTTGTAAGTCTTTCCATGATGAAATGGCAGAGTTTACTGAAAACTTTTTACTATCGCAGATGACAGTTGGACGCCATAATCAATGGTGCTGGCAGTCTGAAAAACGTAAAAATCTCCCTTTACTTATTAAGAACTAGCTGCGCCCCGCGGTAAAAAGTATAAAAAAAACTGTTCGTTTTTTATTACCTCACGGGAACATTGCATTAACTCGGCATAAATAGTACCCTATAACTATATTATTGTAAAGTTTCATTAAAATCCATTTAGTAGTTTTGCGTGAAAGAGTAACAAACATCCAAACACCCTTACAAACATTCACATTTATAATAAATACTAGCTGTGCCCCGCGGTGTTACCCGCGGTAAAAACCATAAAAAATAAGTTCATTTTCTATTCCATTTTCCATTGGAAAGTTTCATGAAAATCCATCCAGTGGTCTTTACGTGAAAGCACAATAAACATCTTTACACAACCAAACATTGAAGTATGGATAGAAGACCGAGGAAACGTTCGCGTCGCTCAGACAACAGTTTCAAGTATTTTATGTTATAGCGCGTAATTCTTTTTTTGTCATATCTCCTAAGATATTCATTTAAATTGCATGCTGTAAAAAGCAGTTATAATCTATATTAATTGCGTAAGCTAACTAAGCTACTTAATTTGATGAAAAATATTACCATAAACACATAAATAGCTTTTGAAAACACCCTATTGAATTTGATAATTTTTTAGACATTATTATGGGTACAACGGGTTTCCCTTAAAAGATAGACATATGCTATCGCGGACTTTTTGAAAAACTATAGGTAACAAACAATTCCTCCATACATTTAGTTTGTTGTACCTCACATAGATAAGGCAGCGTTTTCATTTAAGGCTCGCGCGCGTCCGAGTTTCTCGGCAAATTTAATCATATCTCATTCAATATACACCAAACCCCAACAAATTGTGCAAAAAAGCCAACCTGTTGAACCATTCTATCTATTAAAAAAAACCGGATCAAGATCCGTTGCGTATTTTTGAAGATATAAGCTCACATAGGGACATACATACAAAAATTACGACTTTGTTTTATAAGAAGTATAAGTAATAAGTAAAGATAAAGATTATGGTTAGGATTAGGATAGGATTTAGGTAGGTGACAATATAAATAATTGTCCTTGTTTACGCAAACACACTGTGGGAGCAAAAAGACAACTCAACAAGCGCATAATTCAATAAGTGAGAAAATTTATGTGTTGCATATAATGTGTGTATATAAGAAATGAAAAGAGCAACTAACAGTACCAACAAAAATAATTTACTGCAAACCAATTAACATAACTTTACTAGTTTATAATAATACAAATACTGTATATACAATATATTGAGATACGTAATCAAATACCCAAATTATTCGCACGTGGGCCCACCATTATCACAACTTGTGCAATACTAACTTGGGTATATAAGAGATAAACTGGGGAGCTGGCTGGTTTAATTATTATCAATTGTTATATAAACAATAGGCCTCACCGCACTCCCAAGCTATATTGCAGTACAATATAGTGTAGAACAGTTTGTGGTCGTAACTTATTTATAATATTAATAATAAATTTAGTAATTCATAGAAATGATAACGTTATTTTCCACTACATCAGCCAAGTATGAGTTCGACTTGAACACGAAGGTTTCCACATCACTCCCTTTATTGACAAATTTTCTTAATTTTCACATTTTTAAAAAGATTACAAAACAAACATACATAATTAACATACGAGTAAATAGGTAACTTAAAAGAACTTAAAAATAAAACAAATAATTACACACACACACCCACACACAGAAAAACAGTAAAAAAAAAACATACACATAATAATCATTTAAAAAATGTAAAAAATAGAACTTCACCGGCATCAGGTATAGAGGCCAAGCTACCGATGGTCAGGGTTCCAGAGACAGGAACCTCCTCACGGTTCGTGCCGTACCGAGGAGAACTGCCTT
This sequence comes from Orgyia antiqua, assembly GCA_916999025.1. NCBI lineage: Eukaryota > Metazoa > Arthropoda > Insecta > Lepidoptera > Erebidae > Orgyia > Orgyia antiqua. The sequence continues at coordinate 12,664,746 of OU779873.1, read as the reverse complement.
TTGCATCAGACCCTTGACTACCCCACCTAACACGAGCTTTATATTAACACACTTATATTAGGTCTGTACGTATCTATCAATGTCTTAATCTATGTGGCGGAATCTTTGAAAGTGATTTTCAGCAACTTGTAGTAGTCTGATTGTTAAGGAATTTCGTACATATATTAGGGACCGATGACAATGCAATAATTTAAAAAAATATTCAGGATTTTCAAGCGTGTTTTTTAGTTTTAGAATTAAATAAATTTTATATGTTATACCGTCTAAGCGTTAAAATCATAAAGTTAAGCTAAAAACGTTACTCGCATAGGACAACCTCGTTAAATATTTATTGTATTCTGGTTTTTAGTGTTTGTTGTTACAGTATCAACAAATATACAATATACAATCTGTAAAAATTTCAATTCGCCTGCTATCACTGTTCTTAAGACACAGCATGGTGACAGGCGGACGGACAGCGCTGTCTGTGTAATAGGGTTCGTTTTGCCTTTTGTTGGGAAACCTTTATTTATGTTTAGATATATGTGTATTATTGTATATAGTTATTATTGTCTTATTTTTAATAAATGAAACACCTGCCATATATCAATTTCTGCACCACCCAAAGGTCGACTGGTAGAGAATACTTTGGGCATTAATTCCGCCTTTGTACCTACTATGTACATTAAGTGTTTAAATAAAATAAATAAATAAATTTATTTTATACTTGTTTGGTTATTCCATACATCGTATTCGTTCGCCTTTGGTTTATATTAAAAGCTAACATTATAAAGCTGAAAAGTTTGTTTGTTTGTTCGAACGCGCTAATCACAGGAACGACTGGTCCGATATAAAAAAATATTTCACGGTTGGATAGTAAATTTATGGAGGAAGGCTATAGTCTATTGGTCTTATTCATAATGATTTATCGGAGGTTTAAAAGTTTGCTAAAATGGGTTCGCGAAAATTGTCGAAACTTGTTTTTCATAATAGTCTTTTTACGATAAAACGTTTATTATCTCTCCGATAAAATATCCGGTTAAACTTTCAACAAGTCATTATGAATAAGACCGTATACGTATTACATGACGCTCTGTGACTAATAGCTGCGAAACATCGGTGAAAAATGTTACAAAAACGGGAAAAATTTTCTAAATTTAACAACAAGCTTTAAATAATAAGAATGATTGTACCAAAAAACACTATTAATGTAGATCTGTGTTGGGTCATGTGCTTTTTCCCAATTCTATGATTACGGAGTGGCGGACTATCTCTATCTAAACCTAAGTTTAGCTAATTAGTGCTCAGTATTCCAGCAACGACATTGCTCAGACTGAAAGTCAAAATTATTTTAACGTGAATTTAAAAGTGATCGAAACTTGAGATAGAACGTTCTAGTAAATTAGTCTGAGAACGCAGATAGCACGAATATTTCGCGGTTAATTGCGTACTAGCGTAAATGTTACGCTAAGCTTTTCTACTACTTTGTAGAAAATATGATTTGCATTTTGTAACATTTTATAGATTAACTAACTTTTGCGCGTAACGTCGTACGCGCGGAACCTATAAACTAAACTTAACAAATTATACAAAAAAGCCATCCTCTTAAACCACTCTATCTTTTAGTACAAACAGCATAAAAATCCCATGCGCAATTTTAAAGATATCAGCTCACATAGGGACATACATACAAAAATAACGACTTTGTTTTATAATAAGTAAAGATGATAAGCTGAGTGGGAGTCAAAAGGAAATTGTCACTACCCCATTTCCTTAGTATTAAAGTCCAATAATAGATGAATATAATAAACTTAATTTGTGAGACAAGTGTCGGTTAAGTACGTGTTTACCTCACGCACGAAGGGTTCCTTACCGATATTATAATCGAAAAACGACATTATAGAACAACAGAACAGGGGCAGGAAAATGATGATTATGAGTATTTGTTATAGCACCAACTACATACTTGCTACTACTACTTACTACCCGACGGGCCTCGAGGTCTAGTGGTTCAGGTAACGGACTGCCGTTCACATGGTCGCGGGTTCGATTCCCGCTCGGGACAATTATTTGTGTGATATTTATAATTGTCATACAAATGTTTGTACTGCGTCTGGGTGTTTACTATGTATTATAAGTATGTATTTACCACGGTATTTACAAAAGAAAAGTAAAGTAATTTATTGATTTTGCAATTGACATGCGATGCCTTACTTAACAAATCAAATTATGGTGGAAAAAATTGACTGCCGCAAGCGGGTCCCGCTTTATGCTGTTTCTAGTACTTGGAGAAAATCGATCTTGATAAGCAAAAGCTTAAGTGATTTTTATCTAAACTATAAGAGAGTTATTTTATCTCATCAATCTCATTAACTAATACAGTAAACACATTTATGTCTGGTTTCTTTGACGCTTAAATGGCTGCTGTCCGTGATTTTGTACTTGTGGAATTAAGAGATCAAACCATCGCAAGGGATTACATATAAATCTTCCTGTTGAACCACTCTATCTATTAAAAATACGTTTTTTTAATAGAATCAATTGCATAGTTTTAAAGATTTGAGCTCACATAAGATACAGAAATAATGGCTTTATTTTATATCAACAACTTTACAACGCTCTACAATTTATTCCCCAAAATTTACCGATTACTTAAAGTACTGTGTGTATACATACATGCAGACAAATATATACATGTGTACTACTCATCGTGTTGTCCATCTGTCCATCCGTCGCATTCATGGTGCAATGCCAAAAATCGATACCTGCCTCCCTATGGAATATCCCGATATTTGTAGAATAACAATGATTTTGTTAAATTTAGGATATATTTGGCTACTTTATTAGAAAGTATAAAAAAGGAAGTATATTATCAAGGCAGTTTTGATACAGCATAAATAATTCTATTATTGCTTCCATTATTTAAATATCTAGGAGTAATACGAAGTAATACATAAGGTTTTGATTCCCTTCCTCATGCTGAGAAAAAACTCAAAAATAGTTATGTTTTAGCCGTATTAGAAGATTGGTGATATTTTCCTATGCCAATATGCCTGGACAGGGCCAGCATAAGAGGCACCAATTCTACCTGCACAACCAAACTTAACTAAAAAATTAAAACCATTGTGTATTTTAATGAAATGGCTACTTTGCTGTGCACATTTACGTTTATTAAAGTTGTTAGTCTACAATACACAGTTAAAAGAAAGTTTTATTAACATTGCTAAATTTTGTTTTTTAGTTAAGTTTAGATGTGCACGCAGAATCGGGATCAGTGACTATGAATCCTTCCAAAAGGAGGAGAGGTCTGTGCGCAACAGTAGGACGTTAATGGGTTGGAGAGAGAGAGACACAGAGAGAAAGAGGGAGAGAAAGAGAGAGTCATATTTTCCGTACATATATTGTGCATTTAAGGGCCTACATCAATATTATCGTCGACATGTACATATTAACACAGCTAGTAGGTATAGAAAATGAAAAATTAGGGATATTTTTTATGTTTACTCAAAATCTACTAAATATATTTTAAATCTGATTTACGTGTTTCTATATATAATAGTTACTTATGTTTTTAAAGTTATTTCATTAGTTAATATGCGATAATAAACCGACAAATGAAAAAAAAAAAAATTAGAGAGGTTATTTCGCTAAGATTTTCTATCGAGAAAACTTTTTTCAATCGCGTTTCTGAGTTTATACGATCCTAGATCATATATTGAAAAAACATATACTTAAAAATTAGAGCTCTAGCCATTCAATCTAAAGAAACAATGAAAACTTCGTACGTAGAAAAATGCACGAAGCTATTTTGGTATCCTGTTAATAAGAAATATTATTTCATTTAATAAATTGAATTATGGTGGAAAAACGGAACGGTATTCCGAGGTCGTGGGTTCAAGTCCCGCTTGCGGTAATCACTTTTCCACCATAATTCAATTTATAAGTAAAAGCATAGCATGCCAATTGCAAAATTAATAAATTACTTTAACATTATTTCATATACACTAAGGTCCCTTGTTTATTTTTCTACAATTCTCTAAAAATAGAATATGTCCTACTTATGCAAATTTTATGGTGACTCTACACGTAAGTACTAGCAATGTTGGGGCTTTTTAGTTATATATACACGTACATATTATGAGATAGTTACGTTTGAAATTGACTTTGATGAAACCCTTTGATGTTTCGGCACATTGCTAGGGACGCCACAATGTCATTATAAACCTTTATATTGTAGTTATGTTAGATCCAACCTATTATTATACGTTTGGTAGTTACGCCCCGGAGTTTTACTCGTGTTTTGACCTTAATTACTATCCTTTATAGTTTTATTTTGTACTAATAATCAGGCCTACCCCTATGGGAAAAGCGCGTGATGGTATGATGATGATAATCCGCATGGGTAACAGAAAACTATCAAAAAAATTCTATAAGAATAACCTAAGTTTACTCATTTTCTTCCCAGGGTGCTGCAAAAGCCATCTAAGGGATATTGAGCACAGATCACATTTTCTATAAGAGACTGAAAACTCGAAAATAAACACTGTGCCAACACGCGTTACACGATCAGCGCGGAACAGTCGGTCATAATCCCTTCCAAAGTGGAGGAGTCCCGTGCCCAACAGTATGTACAGTACAGTTAATGGGCTGGAGAGAGAAGGAGGGCCTTACAGTGTGCTGTTTTTTTTATGGAGACCTATGTGCACCTACTCCTCACTTTGGGAGAGATTATAGTTTACTGTGCCATGCCGACCAGACGTGTTGGCACAGGGTTAATTTTTGAGTTTTCCGTCTCTCACAGAGCATGTTATTTGTGTACAATATGCCTTAGCTGGCTCTTATAGCACCTTGGCAATGAAAAGGGATGGTGAGACTTGTATTCTTAATTCGTCGCCATACGGATAACATGCTGTTATCTTAGTTGAATCCTACGCTTCGTTGTCTATGGCTGCCTTTCTAGAATCTTTGTTCATCAACAGTTTTCAGTTTTCCGGGTAACATAAATCCATTGCCACTTTAGCATGCTAAGTTTTCGCATCTCTATATCTTTAGAATATGACATGCTAATATTGCTAATGATCACGCTTTTGTAACTCTGGAGGGCAGGTAGAAGTTAATTTTTATTTACAGCCAATTAGAATACCATGTGTCAAAGACTATAAAACTCTATTGTCAGCTCTACCCCAAGGCTTTATTCTATTATGCCTTTACCCGTTTTGTAAATATAATAATTGGGTCTTTTTTTTTTAAGTTGAACCGACGTCATGTGCCTTTAAAATTTCAGGGTTTTCCTATATTTTTAGGAGATAACCATCACCTGGTGGTGGACCTGGTGCCAATGGGACCACATGAGAACCGCCAGCTTTCAAATAAAAAAAGAATCATTACAATAGCTTCACCCAGTTAAAAGTGATGAGTTATGAGGTAACTAACAAAAAAACAAAATAAATACAGACGAATTGAGAACTTCCTTTTTTGAAATCGGTTAAAAATATAGGACATACATATTTTAGATAACACATATAGTATTAAAGTTAATGTATCTAGAAATAGCCTCCGAATTAACGGACACACGACAGTACAAAACCTTAGATAATTATTTCAGTACAACTAGTAAGCTTATGTTACCTACGCATTATTTCGTGTTGCGAGACTAAATAAACAAAATTACTACAATTGGGGCGACAATCACCTACCTAGCACCTACACTACATATACATGTATAGAATTTTTAGTTTATTTAAGAGTTAGGATAAGTGTGTGTAATTTTTTTCCCAGCATTAACCTCCCACTGTTGGGCAAGGGCCTCCTACACTTTGGGGGGTTTTTGAATCTTTATCAAGCCTGATTTAACATTTATTAAAAGCACAAACAAAGAAAAATTTGGCACCTAATTACAGCAATAGAATTCTCTATTGTAAAGGAGCTAATGGATAATTAGGCTTGTAGACAAGGATTAGAATCTATCCATAATCATGGATTTGTTATAGAAAACGGTCGTAAAAAGATAAGGTACAGTTAAAGTCACAAGAAAAGCAAGTTAGGGCTTTGCTGAAAATCGGCGTTGTGTCATTTCATTGGATGTCACAACATTGCCGAGCAAAGTTCCTTTTGTTCCCCGTAGATGCGACACATCAGTAGATAGTTCTAGTTTCACGTAGATATAGTTTTAAATAGTTTTAAATTACATAATTGTGTCTCTTTCTGGGGAATAATAAAGTCTACTTTCTTTCTTTCTTTCTTCTTTCAAATCTAGTAGAATAAAAACGTTAATTGTGTTCTTTATTATCACATGTCATTTCGGCAATAATTACGGTGTAGGTAATTACGGCTATTTCAGACCTATATTTAGTAACGTGTTTGTGCGCCCTTTTGTCCTTCCAAATATGTAATAGTACTCTTAGGGCCTCTTTCATGATCTACAAGTAAACCGTTGAGTAGTTACTTTCCGAGTAGCGCTAATTGTCAAGTAAAAGTTACGAGTATCTTTTATCAATTTCACAAACAAAATCTAAGCTCCGAGTAACTACTTACGGTATAAGTGAATGACGTAACAAATTGAACATTCATTCCACGAAGTATAGATACAAGGAGTCCGAACGTAATGTTGAACGAATGGTCTCAATTTAAGGGACAGATTTTTGCCGGTAGAGTGCGCCATTTTTCAAGAAGTACTCGTTTGAACTATTGACACTTGTGGAAAAAAAATATTCTGAGAAACGTGGATATAAATATAAGTTTTAGGAAATTTTTCGAGTGCTTTAAACCCAACAATACAGAGAAGGTCAAGAGATATTCTGATATTCTATACTAGCATCGGTACGTCCTGAATACTTGCGCAGCCAGTGGCAGAAAATAGAACTATGATCTGGGTTGATTATTGTGTACACGAAATATTATGGAAAAGCCTATACCGTTCGGACTCCTTGTATCTATACTTCGTGATTCATTCACTCAATAATACGTCAGATGTACTGTCAAATCTGTCAGTCCAGTTGTCAATGTCATTTATTTTCATGCAGCTCACGAAGTATAGATACAAGGAGTCCGAACGTAATGTTGAACGAATGGTCTCAATTTAAGGGACAGATTTTTGCCGGTAGAGCGCGCCATTTTTCAAGAAGTACTCGTTTGAACTATTGACAACTGTGGAAAAAAATATTCTGAGAAACGTGGAGTTAAATATAAGTTTTAGGAAATTTTTAGAAATTTTTCGAGTGCTTTAAACCCAACATTACAGAGCAGGTCAAGAGATATTCTGATATTCTGTAATAGCATCGGTACGTCCTGAATACTTGCGCAGCCAGTGGCAGAAAATAGAACTATGATCTGGGTTTATTATTGTGTACACGAAATATTATGGAAAAGCCTATACCGTTCGGACTCCTTGTATCTATACTTCGTGATGCAGCTATTATGTTTGTGTCAAGAAGGTTATAAATAGGGAGTAACAACTCGGGAACATAGATTTGTTCCAAGACAGGGCCGCCCTGTTTATGGTTTAAAAGTAAAATAGTAAATAGTAGCCTTGCTATCTCTTTTACTCCCGTTCAAAAAGAAAAGAGGTAGAAAGGCTACTAAATCATTTATTTTTCTTAATGTGTTCAAATAAAAAGCAGCAGGCCGGTTCGTTGTATCGAGTGTTGAATCTAGATCTATATCTTAAGTCTATGGTTTGTGTACGATCGTTTTATTTAAATTTTTTATCCAATGGATAAAGTAAAACGTGATAGGAGTGTTTACTTTACCTTACATGAGAGGAATATAAAAAATCTGGCAAATATATAAATGGCGAATATATAAAATATAAAATCTGTCAAAAAAATCTGTTTTCATCTAAGTCCGTAAAATAATTACCACGCAATGAATGGCAATGTTAATAGAACTTTTTTATTAGAAAATCTGTATATTTATAGACTAACGATTTTAATTAATAAAAACCTGTCAAGAGCGAAGGAAACTCGCACCCTTAGGGTTTCGTACCTACTAGACATATAAACATAAGTAAGTGCATTCAAATAATCAGTTAATTAAACTCAAAACAACTCACCAACTTAATTTTGTAATTGAAATATGGGGAATCGCCTACATTTCAGCTACTTCATAAGTTGGTATTAGTATAAACACTTTTTTCTTGTGATGTGATGACAAATTATAAGTTTTTGGATTTTTCCCTATATCAGCACTATATAGACTTGATCTATGCCAAATTTCAAGTCTCTAGGGCTACGGGAAGTACCCTGTGAATTTTGATTCCCTAGCATAAGTCGATAATTCTTAAAAATGGCCGTAATTCGGTTATATCTTTTAAATGCGTCGATGTAAAAGGTTGATTTTAGTTTTTGTAGCAAGGGACTGCATAGATCTACATATCGTATGAGTTTCAAGTTGATACCATCAGCCGTTGCTGAGTAAAAAAAGTTTAACAGACGGACAGACAGACAGACAGACAGACACCGGAGTGATCCTATAAGGGTTATACGAAACCCTAAAAATGTCCACAATGAAATAGCTGATTAATCGAAATACGCCATACTTGTTTTCATTTTTAGTAGACTTAGGGCCTCTTTCACCATTCTCAAGTAAAGCGCCAAGTAGACTAATCGCTAGTTAAAGTCACCAGTAACTACACGTGCGACGTTCACGACGTTCGAGTAGCAGTAATCTTAAGGGCCTACATCAATATTATCGTATATCATCGCCGACACGTACATACTCGTATTAACACAGCCAGTAGGCACAGAAAATGAAGAATTAGGGATACTTTTCCTATTTACTCAATATCTACTAAATATATTTTAATTCTGATCCACGTGTTTCTATACATAATAGTTACCTATGTTTTTAAAGTTATTTCATTAATTAATACGCGACAATAGACCGACAAATGAAAAAAATAAAATATTTGAGAGGTTGTTTCGCCAAGATTTTCTATCGAAAAAACTTTTTTCAATCGCGTTTCGAGTTCATGCGATCCTAGATCATATATTGAAAAAACATATACTTAAAAATTAGAGCTCTAGCCATTCAATCTAAAGAAACAATGAAAACTTCGTACATAGAAAAATGCACGAAGCTATTTTGGTATCCTCTTAAGATTAAAAAATTTAAATTGACAAAAGATACTCGTAACTATTACTTGACAATTAACGCTAATCGATAAGTAACTAATCAACGCTTTACTTGAAGATGGTGAACGAGGCCCTTAAGATTATTTGTACACGTAGAATTGGTACCAATGGTATCAATTCTACTTGCACAACTTAACCTAACAAAAATAATATATTGTTAGTTACACAATTCGGCAATGTTAGCTGAAGTTTCTTGTAAACCGAATTTGATGAAACCCTGTAACAACTGATTGTAGAAGATACTTTACAGTTCAGTCCTACCCGTGACCATGGTGACTGCAAAATCTCCAAAACGTCGGGCTAAAATTTAAAACAAATACACGCGTCTAAAGTCTAAAAAGTGTTAGAGAATATTATAAAGGTTTGTATTATAAAAACTATGTAACATAGAATAACGATTTTAATTAATAGAAATCAAGAAAATAGCCATTAAATCAAAATTAACTTTAATTTCATTTTAGTTATATTTATGACGCAACAGAATTGGTGTTATTATATTTATAACAGTAAGTAGCTTTTTTTCTTTTCTCCAGCCCATCAACGTCTCTCTGTTGGGCACGGGACTCCTCCACTTCGGGGAAGGGTCTACTGTACCGCACTGACTACTGTACAGCTCCCTCGGGAGGAAAAGGAGTGGTGACAATTGGCTTCTTAATCAATCACCACGTGGACATGTAAGTAATTAGCTAAAAAAAATTAAATTGAATGTTAGGCAAGTACCTAACATTCAATTTAATTTTTTTTATTGCAGTATGCATGCAAAATCCAATGCTAAAACTTTGAAACCGCATGGTGAAATAAATATTATAAGCGTATACTTATAATACATATTTAAGTATATTGAATCATATTATAGCATATAGAACAAAAACAAGCAATTTTCTTAATAACAAGATTATGTAATATCTTTGTGTAAGTAAATTATATTAATATGTAACCGACCCAAATATATTTCGGTAACAAATCCGTTTAACGATGGCGACATTTATAGAAGTAAGCTACGAAACAGTAAGATTTAGGTTCAACTCCAACTGCTTCTGGATAAAGGCCTCCCATTTAAAATGCCACAACACTCGAACTAGCGCCGCTTCCATTCAGTGGCTCCCGGCGATCTTGATAATACAATGTCTATACCACTAAAGATGAAGGACGAAATCTAAGAGAAAGTTGCAGGATCTGTTGCCCGCGATTTCGTACGCTTGAAATTTAAAAAATTCCGTTTCTGCAACATCTCACAGTTTTCATATACTATCCCGGCTCTTAAAGCAAACTAAAGAGGAAATGAGGTGATGATATTTGTATTATTGTATGACGTGCTTCGTGGTGGAGTAGTTTATGTAACAGACTGCCTTTTACGAGGTCGCAGGTTCGATTCTCGCTCGGGACAATCATTTGTGTGATCTTTTTAAATGTCATACAAATATCTGTTCTGCGTCTGGGTGTTCTCTATGTATTATAAGTAAGTATGGATTTACAAAAGAAAAGTAATATATGTATTCTATTCGTATTCTGGTACCCATAATACAAGCATATAAGCTTAGCTTGGGACTAGAGGACGTTGCGTGAAATGTCCATTAATATATTTTTATTTTTCAATGATGGTCATCTATATAAAAATCAATGCCACTTTTCGTTGTAATGTTATAACTCAACAACCCTTTACCGATTTGGTTAATTTTGGTCTTGAAATATTCGTGGAAGTCCAGGGATGGTTTGTACGTAGAGAAAATATAAAAAAAAGTGCAAAATCAACATCTTCTATCTATATACATAAATAAAAAATTGGTCAAGTGCGAGTCGGACTCGCGCACGAAGGGTTCCGTACCATTATCTATGCAACATACGTTATTAATAAATGAGCAAACAACACACACAATACTTAATCACGTTTGTTGTATGAGAGCAAGAAACGGTAAAAAAATCATGTTTGTTGTATGGGAGCCCCCCTTAAATATTTATTTTATTTTATTTTTAGTATTTGTTGTTATAGCGGCAATAGAAATACATCATCTGTGAAAATTTCAACTGTCTAGCTATCACCGTTCTTGAGATACAGCCTGGTGACAGACGGACGGACGGACGGACGGACGGACGGACGGACAGCGAAGTCTCAGTAATAGGGTCCCGTTTTTACCTTTTAGGTACGGAACCCTAAAAACAATGCCACTTTTCGTTGTAATGTTATAACTCAACAACGCCTTTACCTTTTCTATTATAAATTAACATCTATCTATATTCCCATATACAAAAAAAAATGAAAAATGATTATAAAAATAATGTTTCTGTGTTTTTATTTTATGACATTGTTTTCTACACATTCCATAAGAAACCGTTTTATTTTTAATAGTCAATATCATTTGGGTCATTCGGACTTTTAAATAGCTAGCAATTTAAAAAAAAATTATTTGATTAAATGAACTTAATAATCATTTTTAGGGTTCCGTACCCAAAGGGTAAAAACGGGACCCTATTACTGAGACTTCGCTGTCCGTCCGTCCGTCCGTCCGTCCGTCCGTCTGTCACCAGGCTGTATCTCAAGAACGGTGATAGCTAGAGAGTTGAAATTTTCACAGATGATGTATTTCTATTGCCGCTATAACAACAAATACTAAAAATAAAATAAAATAAATATTTAAGGGGGGCTCCCATACAACAAACATGATTTTTTACCGTTTCTTGCTCGATACTAATAACGTTGCCTTATGTTGCATAGATAATGGTACGGAACCCTTCGTGCGCGAGTCCGACTCGCACTTGAACAATTTTTTTATTACTATGCCTTATACGTAGCGAAGCACGTACCGGGCCGCTAGTCTTATATAATTTTTTTTAAATTCTACGCGTACGAAGTCACGAGAAAAAGCTAGGTTGTTTATACTATCCCGGATTTTACAGCAAACTGAAGAGGAAATATGGTGGTGATTGTTTTCTTAATCCATCACCACACTAACATAATATAATAAATGCTTACCATCGCAAACTGTACCCTTAACCTTGATTAATGGTGTTCTACGAGGGGAATGCACTGTGTACACCGTGGTATTGATCGTGGAAGTTCCCCTGGGTAAAACTATCGAGTTGTTACCCCTCCACGCGCCCTGAGGGCGTCACTGTGTGCTGATTAATTTTGGAGTTCCGTATATGATGAAAATAGATTTTTGTTTTGTAATGTTTTGATGAATAGTCCATTTTCGATTTTGTACTATGGCTGTTCATTTGATGAGTAGTTAATTTAAGCATTTATCTATCTTCTATCATAATATTTTCTAACACTTGCGCGACTCATCTGTTTAAATAAAACTACTTTTTACGGATTTAGACGCGTATATTTATTTTAAATTTTGGCCCGACGTTTCGTCTCACCCGTGACCATGGTGACTGCAAAGTCTCCGAAACGTCGGGCCAAAATTTAAAATAAATATACGCGTCTAAATCCGTAAAAAGTAGTTTTATCTTCTAGCTGTTGCCCGCGACTTCGTACGCGTGTTATTTAGTAAACTTTCCCCGCTTATGCAACATTTTTCACTAATGCTTCGCTCCTATTGGTCTCAGCGTGATGTTATATAGCCTATAGCCTTCTTCGATAAATGGGCTATGAAACACTGAAAGAATTTTTAAAATCGGACCAGTAGTGGTTCATGAGATTAGCGCGTTGAAACAAACAAACTGCAGTCTTTCAGCTTTATAATATTAGTATTGATTATATTATCTATATATGTGTGACCAGGACACAATTCATTTACCGGACTTGGAGTCCGGTAAATGAATTGTGTCACAATGACAGCTCAATGGCACCATTATGGCGCCATAGTGGCATCAAGAAGGTAATAAATAGGGAGTAACAACTCGGGAACATAGATTTGTTCCAAGGCAGGGCCGCCCTGTTTATGGTTCAAAAGTAAAATAGTAAATAGTAGCCTTGCTTTCTCTTTTACTCCCGCTTAAGAAGAAAGAGTTAGAAAGGCTACTAAATCATTTATTTTTCTTAATGTGTTCAACTAAAAAAAGCAGCAGGCCGGATTCGTTGTACCGAGTGTTACGTCTAGATCTATATCCTAAGTCTATGAGTGGCATTATCTGTCACAAAAAATCAAGTTTGGTGCCATTATGACACCATAATGGTGCCATAATGGCAGAATTTTATCAAATTTGGTAGTCTACTATTACTTTTTTGTCATAATAACGCCATAATGGCGTCAGTGACTGACCATTATAACAACATTGTAATATGATTGTAATAGCAGAATTACCAGACTTGGCCACCAGATGTATGAGTGTAAATAAAGCCAAGTAAGTGTGTTTAGATCTAAGCAGATAGTGCGCTATAGTCTCTACCTACCCCATGAGAAAAAGTCTTGTAGTACCTGTGAGACAAGTGTCAGTTAAGTACGTGTTTAACTCACGCACGAAGGGTTACTTACCGATATTATAATCGAAAAACGACATTATGGAACAACACGATAAGGGCAGGAAAATGATGATTATTATAGGATCAACTACATACTTGCTACTATTACTTACTACTCGACAGGCCTCGCGGTCTAGTGGTTCAGGTAACGTACTGCCATTCACATGGTCGCGGGTTCGATTTCCGCTCGGGACAATCATTTCTGTGATATAATTCTCATACAAATGTTTGTACCGCGTCTGGGTGTTTACTATGTATTATAAGTATATATTTATGAAAGAAAAGTAGTTTATATATTACATCCGTATTCTGGTACCCATAACACAAGCATAATAAGCTTAGCTTGGGACCAGAGGACGTTGTGTGAAATGTTATTTATTAATTTACTACTAGCATACTTCAACTGTGAAAATTTCAGCTCTCTACCTATGACCGTTCCAGAGATACAGCCTGGTGACAGACGAACGGATGGACTGCGAAATCTCAGTACCGTTTTACCTTTTAAACCCTAATAACTAATATTTTCATACAGATCTCTAATTCAAGCACGTACAAGTTTGACAAAGCGCATGCCATTATCAATGTTATGTGGCTATAGTAATGGTTGTAATTGCATACATTTTGATAAACGACCACTCATTATTATTTGTTTATAGGGATTACCCACGCCAAGGGAGCGTCGCTCTGTCGCTGAAAACATTGATTTTTTAAACTCCCCCTGACAATTACTTCGATAAAATTATTTAACTTTGTTACATAAATTAATTTGGGGCTTTGGTAATTTTCAACAATTTTTTACGTTTTAAGTGTTTCTTCTCTCTCTCTCTCTCTAGCCCATTAAGGTCGCACTGTTAGGCGCGGGCCTCCTCCACTTTGGGAGGGATTATGGTCTACTGTGCCACGCTGACCAGGCGTCTTGGCACTGGGTTTAATTTCGTGCTTTCCGTTTCTCACAGAGGATGTTATCTGTGTACAATATCCCTTAGCTGGCTTTTACAGCACCTTGGGGAGAACGGGTGGTGACATTTGTATTCTTAATTCGTCACCACACGGAGGAGTGTTTCTTACGAAAAGATAATACGGGACCCTATTGCTGAAACTTCGCTGTATGTCCGTCTTTACCTACTTATAGTATATTGATAGCTATAACAAGAAATACGTCTTCATTCTCCTGCCTTTTTTTGGTATCTTGTAGGATTATTCACTAATTATCCATCTATCTTACAACATACCTATAAGGGAAAACAATGCGGAATTATTACACAATATCTTTATTTTTGTCTAACTATAAATGTGTTATTACAATAAATATATATATCTTATGTTTTCTTCAACATCGTCAGTCCGTAGTCACTAGGCAAAATGGTAGGTACCGATTCTACAATACAAAATCTGTTATATTATAGACTAACTATTTATATTGATAACTGGCTGACTGTTTTGCCATACTAAAAAAAAAAGTTTGAACAATAGATGTTGGCCTATTCTCAGACCTACTGAATGTGCATGTAAAATTTCATAAAAATCGGTCAAGCCGTTTCGGAGGAGTACGGTAACTAACACTGTGACACGTGAATTTTATATATAAGATAATCTACTTAGTTCAAGAAGTCAAAAACACGTTTAAAAACTTTTTTTTATTATTGCATTGTCTTCTTCTTCTTCTCCAGCCCATTTACGTCCCACTGTTGGGCACGGGCGGCCTCCGCTCTGGGAGGGATTATGGTCTACTGTGCCGCGCTTACCAGACGTGTTGGCACAGGGTTTATTTTCGAGTTTTAAGTCTCTCATAGAAGATGTTATCTGTATGCAATATCCCTTAACTGACTTTTACAGCACCCTTGGCAGGAGATGGGTGACACTTGTATTCTTGATCCGTCACCACACGGAATATGCATTGTCACCGGTGCTTAATGTGTTTAAAATTTCAGATCGATCCGACACACAGACGATAAGGTCAGTGGGTGAAAATAACTTTCAAAGATTCCGTTACATAGATTAATACATTGATAGATACTTTCCGAACTAATATAAGTGTGTTAAAAATGTGCACAACGACTTAGCCAATTAATCACAAATACACCATAGTTGTTTTCATTTTTGGTTAAGTTTAGTTTAGTTGTGCATATAGAATTGGTACCAGTATCTCCAGAGGTCACAATGACACAGAAGAGGTACATAAATAAATGCAAATATATATAAATATATACAATTTTATATGTATATACAAACGTAGACTGTCGCCTCGGGCCGTGGGATACAGATGATCAGGACAGATGGACTTAGATGTAAAGCGACAACTTCAAATACAACACTCGTGATCGATTTATTTTTCTAATTATTTTCCAAGTGTTTATTGAAATATTTTTAATATTTTTAAATGAATAATTTATAAAATCAGTAAGATTAAATAACCATTGGAAAAAATATTGAGATTTTCGTAAGATTAACCAAATCGCAGACGTAATACTAGTAATATGCCGCCACATCTTAGAAAATATTACTTCTTCTTCTTCCAATAATGTTTGGAAATTTCTAAGCACCTTGGGTCTCGGCAACCAGCGTCAGTTAGGCTTGCGAACGGTGGTTAGTTTGGATGACATTAACTCATATTTCTCCTCAGCTACCACGTTGGACGTCCAGACTAAAAACCGCACCCTTAGTCATCTGTCTCAACTGCCTCGGCCTAATGTACAACCTTTTCGGCTTTCTCCGGTGACAGTGGATGACATTAGGCATATAATTCTCGCCATCAGATCGAATGCAGTTGGATGTGACAACATTAGCCGCCGTATGGTCATATTGGCCTTAGACTATTTTCTTCCAGCAATTACCCATGTTGTCAACTACTCTCTGGAATCCGGCAACTTTCCGTCGCAGTGGCGTAAAGCCCACGTCATCCCTTTACCCAAAGTACCTAATCCTTCGCTTCCTAATCACTTCCGTCCAATATCCATACTCCCTTTCCTTTCGAAAGTCCTGGAGGCTTGTGTACACAAACAGCTATCTGATTTCGTTTTCCAGAATAATCTCCTCAGTCCTTACCAGTCCGGATTTAGACCAGGCCACAGCACAACCTCCGCTCTCCTTAAAGTGACTGGCGATATTAGGGCAAATATGGAAGACACCAAATTGACGGTTCTAGCTTTAGTCGACTTTTCCAATGCTTTTAATACCGTCAGTCACGATATCCTTCTATCCATCCTCTCCCATATTATGATCTCACCTCAAGCTCTTAGTTGGTTCTCTAGCTACATTCGGGAACGTCAACAATGTGTCCGGATTGAAGATAATTCGTCGTCTTGGTGTAATCTTGAAGCTGGCGTCCCCCAGGGTGGTATCCTTTCTCCTCTGCTCTTTTCTATATTCATCAACCTCATCACTCAACATCTTCAGTGTTCGTATCACCTGTATGCCGACGATCTACAACTTTACTCACAGGCTAGCGTAGATTCAGTAGCCTCAGCCATTATTAATGTAAATAGCGACCTGGAATACATCCAGGACTGGTCCTCAAGATTTGGTTTGGTTGTGAATCCCTCAAAGTGCCAGGCTATCATCGTGGGGAGTCAACATTTCGTCGCGCGTCTGGACCTTGCATCACTGCCACCTGTTATATTTAACGGCGCCGTGGTTCCCTTGACATCGAACGTCAAGGACCTAGGTCTGCATATAGACTCCACTTTGAACTGGAGAACTCAGGTGGCTAACGTTAGTCAGAAGGTGACAGGTATTCTTCGTGTCCTCTATCGCCTGAAAAATTTCCTTCCAATAAAAACCAGGATAATGCTCGTTAAAACCCTAATCTTCCCTGTAATAGACTATGGTGATGTGTGTTATTTTGACCTAAACGCAGAACTCCTCAATAAACTCGACCGTCTTCTTAACAACTGCATTAGATTTATTTTCAACCTTCGTAAGTATGATCACATTTCTGCTTGTCGTTCCCAACTTAAATTCTTGCCCATTCGTCAGCGCCGTAGTATGCGTGCATTAACTTTGCTTTTCTCTGTTATGATGTCTCCTACTTCACCTGAATACCTGAAATCTTTCTTTCAATACTTAGGCGCTAGTCACTCTCTAAACCTTCGGTCATCTGACAACCGACTTCTTCTCTGTCCTTCACACTCTTCTGGATACATTCATTCTTCTTTCTTTATTCAGTCTATAACACTCTGGAACTCACTCCCTTCCTATATCAGATTGTGCAATAATCGCTCTAATTTCAAACTAAAAGTTCGACAACATCTATTAAATGAGCTGACCTAATATGGTATGATATAGTGTGTATATTTTGGAATTTAGTGTGTTTATAATTGTGTGTGTGTGTGTTTGTGTGGTTGTATTGTGTAATATTGTATTCTTTTGTATATATTTGTTGAGTATATGTATTGTATATCTTTCGCGTGGCCCCGAATATGTTTAAATTATGTGTATGTAGTAATTGTAGTATAATTTATCTATTTCTCGTTTTTTTTTTTATTTTACTCTGTATATGTAGGTATGTATTTATTATTTCCTATTTTAAATTGTGTCTCGCATTTTTTAATGTGCCTCCCTCAAATCCTCTCTGCATCACCCATGGTTGACTGTTAGAGAATGCCCAAGGCATTAAGTCCGCCATTGTATATTTTTATATGCATAAAGATAAATAAATAAAATAAATAAAAATATGAATAACAAAATTAATTATACAAATGAATTATACGTAGGTACCTAAAAGTTACTAATTTACGTTTTAAATAAGAAAATATTTGATTTTATTTTTACATACAACTAGCGTAGCACTTACAACCGACGGCCATGTATGAAAAAGCTGCTAAGATGTCAGGTGTTCGATTTGAATTAGTCGGGTTATTCCCTTAGACAAGTGAAAGCCTACACCTGACAAATGCAGGCCACCTCTCAAATAAGAATTAGGAGCTCCGAAGGGATTTCACAGATTTTTTACCTGAACGAGCGACGAAGCTGAGTTATGAATTACATTTTATAAGGGGCTTTTAAGCAAATGCTGTCAACTTATTTATAGAATAGCTGTTGGCCGCGGCTCCGTACGCGAGGAATTAAGAAAATTTTCCGTCTTTCCGACATTTTTCACTAATGCTTCATTCCTATTGGTCGCACCGTTATGTTTTATAGCCTTCCTCGACAAATGTACTATCCAATACTGAAAGAATTTTACGAAATGGACCCGTGGTTCCTGAGATTAGAGCGTTCAAACAAACAAACAAAACTATTTAACTTTATAATATTAAAAGCATTAGTGAAAAATGTCGGGCAACATCTTGTCATAATAAAGTCGATTTGTGTTATTGACACTATTAATATTTATGTTTTAGCTAATTTAAGTTGAGTCTTAGTGTAGCTGTGTAAGTAGAATTGGTACCAACATTTGTCTTTGATGTGTCGCACGAAAATATCTACATATAGGTATTGGGTTGACCTCTGAGAACCTCCCTAGGGAGTCAGGTAACTGTGTCTGGCAGTTACGACAACTTGATAAAGGTATGTAATAATGGTTTGCCAACACAATATGTCGAATATGTGAATTGAAAACAACTTACATATGTATGTAGGCGCCTTAGAGCATTTATATATCAGCAGTAGACTTTAAAAGATGACTCTGCTGAATAAGGTAAGAGGACAATGTTCTTACTCAATACTCTTTGTGTATGTGCTCTATCAGCTACTACATGAAGCAATATTGGGTACGGTGGGCGTAGCGAACAATGAAATTTTCCTTATATTATATTTCCTATGTGTTATGTGTAAATATGTATTTACAAAAGAAAAGTAGTACCTATTTGTATTCTATCCGTATTCTGGTAACCATAACATAAGCATATAAACGTAGCTTGGGACCAGAGGACGTTGTGTGTAATGTCCATTAATATTTATTTATTATAAAACAAAGTCGATATTTTTGTATGTATGTCTAAGGACATACATACAAAAATATCGCCTTTTTTTGTAGTTTAAAAGATATGAGCTTGCTTAAGAGCAAGCTCATATCTTTTAAACTACGCAACGGATTATGATGAAGTTTCTTTTAAATGATAGCATAGTTCAAGAGGATGGCTTATTTGTACAATTTGTTAAGGTTTTATTTCTAAATTTCACGCGTAAGAAAATACTACGCTATAGTGTTGTGCGTTACGTCGCCGACGTTGCAGTATATTTGTCAAGAAAAAGAAATGACTACTCCTTTTGGTGTTATATTCTGAGGTAAATATAGGTTAAATTCTGGATATATTGTTGAATTTTCTTTTAATTCTGTAATATTGTTTTCTCTGCATGAGGTCGTGGAATGCTTCTTCTCCTGTGACGGGCTTCATAGTCTAGTGGCTTAGGTAAAGGACTGCTCAAAGTCGCGGATTCGAATCGCGCGCACAAATAAATAGCAGTGCCAGCCAATAACCTAGAGAGCATGATCACTTGACTGTTGCTTATCCTTACTAATTTATAAATGCGAAAATGAGCTGATGAAACTATAGAAATTTTGACGAGCTTAAGTGTTAATGTGTCGAACGAAACTATAGCGCGATTTAAAAATAGGTACAACGCCATCTATCGACTGTTATAATAAACTTCTGTTTGTTAAGGTTTACTTTCTAAATTTCACGCGTACGAAGTCGCGGGCAACAGCTAGTTGAGTCATAAATGTCTAAATGCGTGATAAGTAGGTCATAAATTTAATGTCTCTCTCCAGGTAAACAACGTCCCACTGTTGGGCACGGGCCTCCTCCACTTTGGGAGGGATTATGGTCTAATTTGCTGCGCTGACCAGGAGCGATAGTACAGGGATTATTTTCGAGTTTTCCATCTCTCACAGACAATGTTATCTGAGTAGTTGCCTTTAGTTGACTTTTACAGCACCCTGGGAAGGAAAAGGTTTGGTGACACTTGTATTCTTAGTCCGTCACCACACGGAAACGGTTTTACATAGAAGTATGCAAAGAGTAGTTACTCTCTGCATACTTCTATGTAAAAGGGAGTGACAGTATGTATGTAGGACTAAGGTCTTCTCTTAAAGTTTCTCTTACGGCATCTAAGTGAGGAAGTGGGGTGATAATTCATTTTTTTCAGCTTTCTAGTGTTAGCTTAGTTTGATTAGGTTTATATTTATAAATAAAACTCAATTATTTCAAACCAGTTTCTTTATTTCGTGTTCATCATTTAATACAACATACAAGTAAATTTATCATCAGATATTATTTTATCATTTCTTATGTGCTAACTTAACTAAGACTTGAATAACAAGTAGGTATGTATGAGTATTCGTAGCGATACGCAGAAAGAGTATCGAAATTCGTACAGGATTTAAATGCTCAACCCACACATATTTAATCCACAGATAAATAAACAAATTAACAAACTACTTTTTTTATTAAATCGTAAATGGAATGTTAATTACTAAAATGTATCAATTCCAATAAAAGCCTTTAAAAATTCTGGCTGGCTAAAAAAACACAAAAACACAAATTCACACAATAACTAAACATGAAAAGTGAATCTCTTAACTTTTTATGATCCGCCATTTTTGTGACGTCATTTGACGGTTATTGTCGGGGCAGTGTAGTTCTAAGATGGCGTATACATTATGAGCGCGTTTTTATTAAATATTCAAAAGTAACGACGGCTTTGGTGATTAAGCTACAACCTCACGTAAGCCATTTTAATAAAAAATAATGTGTAAATTATATTTTGGAGATAAACTTATTTTTCTTTGTATCAAAAAATCTAGAAACAATGAAGCGTCAAATGATTTTACAAAATGGCGGCAAACGAAACCCAATATACTTTTTATCTTAAAGACAAAATGTCTGTTAACATTAATACCAACTGCAAAATATGTGCTATATAATATACTTTTTAATATTAAAAATAAAACAAGTTACACAGGCAATATTATTTTGACAACGAGTAGCTAACAGATAATCTAATTTTCCGTAGATTATTATATTTACTGAACGATTATTAAGATGTTTTAGCGAAGAGATAGAACTAGCAATCAGATTAGTCGTAAATATCGTGACAGTCTATCGTCGAATTTCAACTGAATAAAAATTGGATTTTTATCTTTTCAGTGCAAAAAATATTAGGATCGCGACATTTCTATTATTTAACTTACATAGTTACATAGTTTCTTTTGAATCACCCTACCTGTGAGTATCATGGTTTATAAGTACTCGTACTAACTAATTTTTCTGCTCTATCATTTTATGCAAAGACAATGGATTCGACTCCCACTTGTAGTAGAAACTTTTTCTACTTAAAAGTTTAGAAAAATGACTTTTAATTCGTTTCCTAAATTAGATTACAGTAGGTATATTGCTGACTTTTCTTAATTTTTTTTGAATACATTAATAATTATGGTATCAAAACCGAGAACATTCTATCTTTACATTTTGTGTAGCTTTAATATTTAATATATTATGAAGTTAAAGATAAAAAAGTGATATTCAGTATTAAAAACTGAGTAAGAATTAAAGCGTATTGATTTTTATTTATAGAACTTTGTGACAGAAAAAACATTGACGATTAACGATCACGATATTTAGGTACAAACAGTCTGTTTAGCATCATATAGGCTAAGATAAAAATGATAGCATAATTATTATGAGAATAAAAATAATGCGAAGAGACTTTTATTGTATGCAAGCCACTCTAAAGACGTGGATATCAGCGGTTTTCGCATGTTTATGATTGAAATTAAAAGTTATAGAGTTGGGTGACTAGAAATAGAAATATTTCGGTATAAAAAAAGAAAGCAAGCAATTCTAGACACTTAAATTTATAGCACACATAACTTAGGATCTAACCTAAAAGGTAAGATGACTAGGCGTCGATAAAACGACAATAAATTAAGAATAAATTAAATTGTTAACAATCAAAATCAAATAATTAGGAGAGACCTAAATAAAGCACTGAACGCATCAGAAGGCAAATTAACTTAATTAAGTCTGATCAACTTGTATTGTTACGGCCAATAGGAGATTTGTAGTCTGCCAAAATATAGTTAACGCGTAAACGCCACGAACTTCAGGGCTTATGAGATTTCGAACACCAAAAAAATTTCTACGGTACACTATGATTATTACTTCAACTACATAACATTGATGTGTAATAAAATTACCCATTAACGAAATACTTCTCATTCAGTCTTCAAATAAATACTTCATTACGTTTTGCTTTATAAATTGCAGATAGGTCAGTGAATGGTGCCTTTAATTTTTGTGCCACATAGGAAAAGAGGAGTTCTGTCGTATTCGACCATGGTAAATTCTAAAGCGACCCGCTGGATGCCAGTGGCGCAAACCTATGTCTAACATTGGATGGAGAAAGGCTGATGGCATTATGGAGGATCTATTGGTGGTTCTAGTCTGTGATTTATTGGGTACGTAGTTCAAAAGACGAAATTATCATAATCATCATACCATCATGATCTTCTTTTCCCAATACCCCCAGGTAGGAAGAGACTACAAAGTGCCATCTTCCACAACCCAAATAGGCTTTAAAGAGATTTTTCATAAATATTACTGTCGTGGGTAGATTTAGAATATACATCATTGATTTTTATCAAAGTAAACTGATTTAAGAGATAAACACTTGAAGATGTGATAAATAAAGTTTCCTACAGGCTTTGGTAAGCTAAAATAATTAACTTTTACATATAATCACGTTTAATCCCCAATACAAAGTTGTACCGGGGTCTATTGTTTATCTATTGTGTCGCAAGAGTTCGCGGGCGAACTTGCCTTTAAACTTTGATTAGGTAAGTTCGTATCGTGATGATCATTTGGCTTTTGATAAGTTCAGTGTCAAAACAATGTAATACACGAAATAAAAGATGAGATTATAACTTGTTTGCAGTACAATTTATATTAAATTTCATTTTCCTTTTTGGTTTTCAGGGAAAAGTTTATTAATATTGCTAAGTTATCTTGTTTTGAGATTAAATTATGTACACACATAAGAAGTTATACTTTAGCGTACGTTTGTGACTAAATTCAGGGTGTCAGTTTATTTTCTTGCGAATCGTTAATATTGTGTCTAATAATTTTACTCTAACTCACCAAGATAAGTATAACCACAAAGCAACCAAAGAATCTATGATTGAGTGATTCATGTTTCACTTATTTCACTGTATTTTTAATTACTGCAATTCGTCTCATCTTTTTTATAATCAATAATTTATGTAGTGATAAAATATTTTAGTTTTTTTTTTCTGAAAAACATGTAACTGTAATGAATTGAAATCCGGAAAGTATAGGAAGACCATATTATATTAAGAAGGTAGTAGAATACCATAGAAATTAAAAGTAAATTCTATAAGACGAAATATTGACGGAGATTAAAAACAAAACCTGCTTTATTAATTTCAATATAGATTATTAGTTGTTACAAGATTTCATTTTGTCACTACATTAATTCAAAATTAACCAAACGATTATAAATATTGGTCTCTCAAGATAACAAGTGCCTGAAATCATTAGTGCTAAGAAATGTATAGTGGGTTGATTTATCGATAAAATTGAAAGTGCTAAAAGGGCGGAACAGGTGTACCGTATTACAGATCAGAACTGTCAAATACAATCTAATGTAACATGAACACTAAACAACTAATTACATTGACATGATTTCACTCTGCAAAAAGAATTGATTGCAATTTTTATTCATTATTTGCTTTATTTCGTGAAGCTGTTAAGCTCTGGTTCGTATTTATCTGATCTGATGTGGCATATTACATAAATAAAACATCATGTTTATAAATTTATTCATGGCGTCACAACACAGCGCATCAGCATTTCAGAGATGTATGAAACAGATTGCCCATCTCCACTTCATGTTAGATAAAATCCGAACCTGACGTCATTCTTAATAATATAAGCTAGGACTACTTGATTTCTTCCATTTCAGTCATCGCGTTGTTGTTTTTCGTAGATCTTTTGTATAAATTATTGAATTAAATTGATATAATTCTAGAAAACAAAGTGAAATCATGATCAAGATATATTTTATTACCACACGTTAAGTTTAAATTCCTACACAGATATAAACCTTAAGTACCGATTAGCATTCAAGTTCATTATGAAAAAATATATTATTGGAAATATTCTTCAACTTCTCTCCTTAATTTCAAACCACGCAAGAACAACTTAATTATGCATGTGACAACCGATTTTTATAACTACATGTTTATTCCTAACAACACTTTGGCAACAAATAGTATTTTCATTTCTTTTTTTTTTTCATTTTCCATCAATTTCAAATGTAACGTCAACATTCAAGAAGTTAACATTACGTCGGTTAACATCGATCCCGATTATTTATCGACTTTTATCATCGTCTTTTTAAGATAGAAGACATAGAAAAGTATCGATAAGATATTAGTATCGATGGATAATGGTGACATCACTGCGGCAATTGACGAAACATGTTGCTCCAATTCATACTAAAATTTGGCTATCAATATTCACTACACTTTCCTACAGTTCCTTCAACTGCCGCAGGTGTCGAAGCAAACTTAGACCAGTCTAATACAATTTAGAAAAAGTTATCCAGGATTTTTTTTTTACTTTTTTTCTTTTTCTGTCATCAGTCTTAAAATTGAGTCATACAATCTAAGTAAGAATGATGAACTCTTACATCAAGTTCCTAGGCCTGAACTAACAACGGAATTTTTGTGGGTATGTGTAAATGTTTAGTGGAAATTAGAGATGGGAATAGGTATACGACAGCAGACGATTAACAGTTAATTTGTGACAACAAGTGCTCCTCACAGTTCTTCAACACACAATACATCGACATCAAGGTCTAAGGAAAAGGTGTCTCAACTAGTAAGGCTCTCGGGGAAACTACTTCACACAATCCTTAAAACATACATCATGTATTTTAGAGTAATTAACATTGAATAGTTTATTTTAATATTAATTCTTATTACTAAAGAGTACAAAAAATAAAGGAAATATTATTGAATATATGAAAAACAACAAGTTATAGTGAAAACCATCGCGTTTCCATATAAGAACAACATTGTTTTTTTTTATTTGTTTTAATTTACAGTAACATTTTAATATTCGCTCATGTAGATTGAACATCGTAGTTCTACACGAGAGAGTTGTACCGTCAGCGACATTAGCCGCAAGCCATCACTGTCAACGATCCTTATACTACCATCGTTTCCCTTCGATTATCCACCGTATCAAAAATATCTAGAACATCCCTTTCCCTTAGTGAAAAATTCTCGATAGTACAATTTGACAGTCTCAAAGTAACTAATGCGTAGGTAACAATCACGAGTTCTCATTAAAATGGGGATATGCAAGAGTGGAAACATATTGGAATTAACAATTGTTTCCCATTAACACGAAGTAAAGCATCCTACGAAGTCTACTATTAATATCTATCCTATAGATACTATAGGTAATGGTATATGACAAGTTATAATAGCACTTACATTAAAAACAGTGATGACAGATCATATGAAACAGAGATATCATAAGACTGTACAATATGTCCAAAATGAACGATACAATTTTTTTTATTTAATTTTTAAAAGGTTTTAACACATTCCTTCAAGTTTAAGGCCACGGCGCAATATGGTGTTTCAGTAGATAATATAGTTAGAATACTGAATTATATTTATGTTATTAAGATGACGTTTATACAATTGAAAAATGGCCTTATTTACATCCGTGAACATGTTTATTTAAATTTTAACTCGACGATTTGTGTGTAAGCGTAGCGTTAAGTACATTGAATGTGCATGTGTGCGTAGGCGTAAGCGTGGCGTATAATGACGTCATCACGTCTTACGCCACTCGACTGATCAAGCGTGACTTACAAGCTACTCTGTATACTAACCGATAAAAGCACGGCATGAACCGCACACAAATAACATCACTACGTTCGTAAAAAATATCGGTGACAAAGTTACACTGATTCAAAGCTCACTGTGCCTTACCCACTAAACTAACGTAGACAATGCAATATCTAAAAATACACAACTACTCGTACGCTAAATAGGATTTAATTTTATAATTTAGTTCATCATAAGCATTGTGTTTTCCTTACAATTGGCAGGATTGCATTAAATATGTAAAATCGTTTTGTGTGTGGACAATTCAAGCTTCGTATAACTAAGTAGGTTTACAAACTTACCACCGTATGTACTATAATGATAACATTTGATTACCTAAAAGCAATTTTCTCGGCGACTAGCATCGTTAAGAAAGATTCCAAATTACACTAAACTTCGTTCCCACAATGCTCTAACACCAGCGACGATCACCAACTATATATTTTCATGTATTGTTCTATTAATTTGACCTACGTCATCACTATGTGGACGATATGTCGCGTTTAGTAAACAATTTTCTATTAAATATTATATCATTTGTTCAACAGTCGAATAATCCGTCAGTATTGTCAATTTAGAAACAGTGATTAATATATTAAAACATGGCAAACATTCGCTACTCCAACATTCTTAAAAACATTACTTTGATATGTCATTTGCTACCAACCTCACCAACTATTTGGAATCTTTCCACTAGGTAAAAATATTTTATAACTAAAAGATCACACACCTTAGAAATTTAACTACACGACGAAATAAGAAATTAGTACTGTATTAGCTTCATTACTTTTCAATATTCGAAGAAAATTAAAAAGAAATGGAGACAGTGTTTAAAATACAGTACTCTTTCTAGTAGCTACAATAACAGCTATGGTATACATAAAAGAGCAAAGAATTATATATATTAAGTTACACAATCACATTTTAATTCTATACATATAAAATACTAACATCTGTCACTAAAAATCGTCACCGTTGTGAAAATAAATACTAATATATGCGAACGTGTCAACTAACATAAGCAATAGTAAAATATTTTGCATTTTTTACAATAAAATGTATGATAAATTTAAACGTGAGTAATTTTAAAAACAAACAGCGTAGTTACTTCTTCAAGGATGGATGGTTTGTGCATATATGTGCTTTGTTAATTTACCTTATATTACAATCACATTTTTGAGTGTTTTGACGGACAAGACTTTTCTGCGTCCCTTCAAGACACATCTAAATTACGAAAATCCATTCCGTCAAACACAATAATGAGTTTTACGTTCAACATTTAAAACCAACGTCAGTCATGATTAAGTAAAATCATTAAATACACTTCTCTTTCAAGAAAAAATACATCAAAAATTAAGTGAAACACCAACATTCTGTGCAATTCACTAAAATTATTCTTCTCCCATCCTCAAACAGCGTATCTTCAACAATGACACAATATCGCTTGACATTATAACAGCGATATTAGAAATAACTTATCAAATATATTAAGAAATGAATTCTACTCATGAGCAATTAATCGCGTACAATGACGTCATAATGTCAGCTTGAGAACAGAACACAGAAGCAGATATGGTAATTGTAATAATTTACAAGTGCGTATTGCTCAACCAACTTATAAAATTTAACGACGCACTACCAAGTAATAAGTGTCAAATTATTAACCACATACAATATGATAAGCTAACATCGATACATTAGAATCTACTTTGATGAATACATTAACAGGTGTTTCTTAACTGCCGCAAAAATTATCAATTTCAAACAACCCTTAAGATACACTATCGATATGGTTACTGTAAAATTCTTATGTCCGTCTTTCTGTCAACATACTGAGCAACAAGCCCTGAGTCACGTTCTCATCTAACAACGTCCAATCAATATAATTCACTACAAATACTTTGAATCTTAATTTTTTGTTTATAAAAATATTCTTTCACACTATTTACTCACTCACGTTCCCAACTTTCACAAATCCCGGCTCTTCTTAAATCTACTTAAACTAGCAACATCATAATTCTAAAATTATTTACATGTTCGGTTTAGGTACACACTTCCTGACGATATATGATGTTAAAATGGTAACGGAAATCAAGGAGTGATTTGTAATAGCTTGAAATTTCATCAATGAACAAGTTTTTTTCTTTACATACAATGACACGATTACATGAAACCGGAGAACAGTAGAAATCTAATGGAACCTACGATTTAGGAAGACTAATCTACTAGAATTTGTACTGGATTTTGGATTATAATTGAAGATGTTATTGATCTGAAACATTATTCATAGACTTTAATGGAGTTAGATGAATGGTGATGAAAATAATACAGACCATGAAATAAGTTGGATCTTAATTTTAGTCTTAAGAAAATTGGTGATTATAAAATTATAAACTTTCTCATAAGCCTAGCTTGTGTTTACACTAGTAGGAGCTAAGTTAGTATAAATGTTCCCTATAGTAATTGACTTGGAAATATTGGGTATTTGGGAGATTTCTTCGAAAGCAGTGCTGCTGAGGCAGGGAGTGTCCAAGAGACCTAACGGATATTTATAGCTACATTTTCGTAGAAAAGTAAAGCTTATTTCGGATATAAGGTTCTTAGATTAAGATAGGTACAAATACTACTTACATTCGAAGATTTAACCTACGTTCATAAGAATAAGTATTGAAGGAATTATTTGGAAACCGCCCGTTTCACTGAGTAGCTCTCAACCTTGCATGTAGGATGTTGTACTGTATTTTGAAGTAAGTTTTTGGGAGGAAAATGTTATTTTATTGAAATTTAATTAGCTGAATAGGTACCCTAATTTCTTAAATGTTGACTTGTGCTTTAATTATTTATATAGAAGGCCTTCTTCCCAGTCATGAATAGAATCCCCACGTTTAGTCGCCACCAGGCACAATGTAATTTGATATAAACGTCAGAAAATTTCATCGCGAAGAAAACACACTATTTATTTTTGTATTCTTAATTTTATCGAAAAATTTTATTTCCTGTTTTCATTTTTATTTAAAATTGTATTTTGGAATATAAGTAGTGTTTAAGGGAATATACATATTAGGTATAGAGATAAAAATGCTTATTAAATATGAGTTAAGGCTGTAGTGAATTTGGTCGACCGTGTATTTTTAAAATGTACGTAATAAGATGTAGGACTAATTACAAAAATTTGGGTCCAATAAATTTTGTGTATGTAACCTTATTTTTTATGGGTTGCAATATTTGAGGTAAAATTACGAAGTATTTAGAGACTAAAATATACAATATTTTATTAATATTTATTGCTTTACGATTTTAAAATATCAGCTAATTAAATGGTATGATATTTGTTATATCGTTGCAGAATTATGGTAGATTTTAACAAAATATTTGGACGATAATATTAGCGTGATGTATTATAGTTTTCATTAATATATCTAAGACTGAAATAAGCATAATTTTCTTGTATGTAAAAATACCTTTATTATAGCAACCCTTGCAGAATACTTACAAGTAAAGCGAATACTTACGACATGCCAATTTTGTTCCCCAGCACCAACTGTATAGATCTAACACACACACGTACACGCACACACACACCAACACACAAGGGCCTAACACCAAAGTTTGTGCTAAAGAATCTAAGCCTACTCTATATCACTATTTTGGCAGGTCAACATATTACTCTGTATTTATTGACATGAAAATTACAAATTACAAGCCAATGAAGTGTGTTTGGAACGTAGCAGATGACGGTATATAGTCTCTGCCTAACCCCACGGGAAAAAGGCGTGATGTTATGGTGATGATAAAAAATACAACGTTTTGCTGACCTACCTATAAGTAATAAAATATTTATACAGACTAGGTTTATTTGTTCATAAATGTAAAGTAAATAAGCGCACCTGGTGATTAAATATTATTGACGAATTTTAATTTTTTAAAGAAGTACCTAACCCCGATTATACCCTGAAAAGAGTTACGCATTTGACGGAGATGATTTTTGGGAGTGAGCCTTCTGTTAGATCTTCCGAGATCCGTGGCCAAAGTTACTATGCCATGCGGAGTCACAAATACAGCTATTAACAAAATTAATATGTTGACCTATCAAACTGTCATACACATATACTAATGTGGAAAACTAGACATTTTTGTGAAAACTTTAACGTGTACTAATATCTAAATAATTCAGTGTTGATATTGGATAATATTTACAGTGAAAACTACTAATGTCGTGTTTATAAGCGGATTCATTAGCACAAACATGCATTCAGATGTAACTAATTTAATTTCATTAAATCAGTTTCAAATGAGGGTAGAATACTAAAAGCTCTAAATTGTAAAAGAAAAATAAATAAAACACACATGAAAACTGCAATGAAATTGGTAATTATTAAAAAAGCAATTACAACAAAAATAATTCAAAACAAAACGATGTACATTAATTTAAAGAACAATTGTTTATACAAATAATTAAAAAAAATATAATAATTATAACAACAAACATCGACAAATAATATTTAAAGACAAAACACGTATTCAGTCCGTAGGATTTAGAAATGCAAATTTTAAGAATGAAAATATTTTCTCGTACAGAAAAAACGTCATTTCTTTTTTTTTCACTAACATTATTATGCAAATAGAAATCAATAAATCGGAATCAAATGTAATACTAATATAACTGAAACTTAAATTACCATTTTGTGGTAAAGAAAAAAAATTACTAGAGGTTGACAAAAAATATTCAAAAATTAAAATCGTATTACATTGCTTTACTAGGCATAAAAGTGAAATTGTCATAAGTTGCATATCTTATAAAAAATATTAATACACTATAACTTACTATAAATATAATACGATGATCTCAATTAAGTAGAAGCGTATATTGTTACCGAAAAAAAAATGTAATTTCTTTACTGAAAATTACAAATTAATGTTTATGTAATTTCCAAAAAGAAATCATTAAGTCTACTACTGAATTTAAAATCTCAGTCTATTTTGGCGAATGTGGAATAATGTGTTTACTACATGCTAAACTAATTCGCATCAATAAACCGAGATATAGAAAAGTCAGCTACTTAAATTCAATGTTCGCAGTAGATTAGATAAATTAACACGCATCGTCTTAGAATAGGAACACAGCAGTCTATATTAAAATCATTGGTGATCAATCACTGAAATTTGGATACTATGACGACACGTTATTATTTATGTAATCCAGTGGTTATATTAGCTAATTGATCGAAGATGCGTCAAGGTAACAATTGCAAGTGTTCTGGCAGGCTAAACAGAAAACAATGCGAAGAAATCAGTTGTTCTAGAATATTCCACTTCTAGTGCAAGTACAGTAAATAAATTCTCTATTTCATACGACAAGATAAATTTTGATTAGGCAACTCAATGCTTTTTTTATCATGTAATGTAACTAAATATATATAAAAGATACCATGATTATCACTAATATATTGAAACATCAAACAACAAAATAATCAATCCATATTAAATAATCAGCGAATATTGAAAACATTTTAATATATATCTAAACTAAATAATAACTTCGTAATTCGAAAGGCGGTATGAATTGCAAATGCAATTTCTGTAAATATCTTAATAAGAAAACGATTTTGGCTATCAATAACAGATTGCATGCCTTTATTTCTATGCTATGCTCGAAAGGCGTTCATCAAAATTGAAAAGTTTGTAGTTGTATATTGTAACAACTTATAATATTCGGTGGTAAATAAATAAATATAACAAAAGTTTAACATTACGATAACCCGCACTACAAGTTTTGAAGTGAAAAAAATCATAAGTACGACTCGATCAGGCCTTACGATTAGATTTCTATGAAAAGTATGGTACATATTTACAAACAATACTAAATATCACTTATTAAATCACAACATGATCTTATGGCACACAATAAACAGGTCGCTCCATAACACCTTGCACAGTTCACCGACGCATCTTCAAACATTAAAATTTATTTAAGATATATCACCATAATGGAAACTCATAACCTAAAACTAGCAGATCATTTAGATACCGACCATCGGATCGCACCAGATCTCTCTATTGTCATAGATTCAGCGTGAAAAAATACTAAAAAAAACATTATTAACTAAGAAAACCAAAAAGTTCTAATGAAAAATATCTAACTAAAATAATTTTACTAACACACTCAAACACATAATGTAATAAAATAATAATTATAATAGCGCAATATTCATAAAATACAAAATAAAAAAAGTAAAAGTATCCGTACTCATGCACCATAAAACTAAATACTACAAAAATAAAGTTGGTACAGTATAAAAAATATCTTACCAGAATAACAAATTGTATAATTATTTTGTATATTAGAGCTGTTAATAATACTCCCAGTAATTAAAAGCGCATGTTACTGCGCGGTCTATTTAACTAATCTGCTAAATATCTCCAAAATAATAAAAAAAAGGATGCTAGCGAAACGATCAAATCCTACATGCTCTAGTAGTCTTATAGTTACTACCGTGTCAAATGCATAAAAACATACTCAATGCATAAAAACGACAATATAATCACACTAAGAACAACATCAGAAGTCACAGGTCTGTGGGCTCTCAGTGACTAGGCGGTATCGACGATAATATCATTTTACTATTTCCGTACTGCCCTCCGACATTACACAACAGAAATACATTCATTTAGTAATCAAAGTAATCATTAAAAAATTCGTAATTGGGGACTTAAACTACAGAGGACATTATCTCTTTCTTATATGAAGTTAATCAAGTTTTATATTCCTAATTGCCAGTTTGTGATGTATGTGTTGATCGTAATTTAAAAACATAATAATTAGAAATTCGCGGTCATTGTCTACTTATGTCCGAACGCCGCAGTTAACTTTGTCATTGATAAAACCCCTAACATCATTTCTCTCTAATTTAGTAATTACGTCAAATGGGGTAGTAACTAAAGATTGTCCATTTCAGCTCAATCAATTTAACACTTATCTAATTAATAATGTAACAACTCCTTACTTAGTTTTTTATAATCAATTTTCTTTCGACACAAAATAAGTGCTAATTAAAAACAGGAAGTGCTATTGTGCCGTAGAAATTACCCTTAAAATTAACAACAACTCCACTCGATGATCTCTTATTTATGATAAAATCACACGCTTAAACGACTAACAATTTGTTAAGTAATAATAGTTAAAATATTGGTCCAACAAATGGGCTAAATAATACAAACGCCCTTAATAGTCATCCCTAATTTAACGATGTGGGATATGAAAAAATATTATTCAATAGATCAAAAAATGATAAGGGTACGAAAACACCGTTCGCGCGGATATACAGATCAATCCAACGGAATTAATCTCTAACCATCAATCAGTAGGTACTCGAATAACAATGTCAATACTATAACTAATCTCATTACAGTTTCGATTACAAATAATTCATAAAGAGATCTTATGCCGAATGTTGTAGAGAATACCCACCGTCAGCAATTATGATCACGTCGAGATAGTCATAACGATCGCACCACTGCACACGTGAAGCCAGAGGGCCCATTCACAGTATTGTCACTTGAACTTCAAAAATTGACACACATCGCCAAAACAGTAAGTCCATCGTCGAGTTAGTTGCGCATCGGGGTGTCGATTTTCCGTTTAAAGTTCGTCGGTCATTCAGATCTCCTGTGATCAGAGCGTGTGACTCACATGCCTATAGGTGGTACTTGCACATAGCGGTAGATGTACAGCCTGTAGTCTTTGCTAGCAAGCACAACTGATCCATCATCCATCAGCGCAACATCGAAGCATTGAGCGTGTTTTACTTTACTCTCTAGCGCAGATACCAGCTGCCCTTCTTGTGTAAATATCGTCAAGTTGAAATTGTTATGGTTGTCAGCGATCAAAATCTCGCCAGCTGCATTGATACCAACACCAATGGGATAATTAGTGACACCCTCTCCACCGATTTGACGAAGATAAATACCCTCATAGTTAAACACTTTCACGCAGTGTGCACGATTGTCACTGATGAATATTTCTTGTTTGTCATTTACCACCACACCATTGGGGAATTCTAAGTGTTTTGAACAGCCAAATTTTTGTAGTACGTTTCCAATCTGATCAAAAATAATGACGCGCATAACTTTGCATTCTACAACAACGATTCGACCCTTGTTATCTACGGTAACTCCTCGAGGATGCTGGAGGATATTGGCGCCGAATTTACGAACAAACTGGCCGTATTGATTGTAAATCTGAATTTGGTGTGTAGGCGATCGTTCGGTTACAATAATGTCACCAGATGTACGTACAACTGCTACTCTGTTTGGGTATAGGAGTTGGCCGTCACGTTTTCCACATTCACCAAACTGGAATTTAAAGCGACCTTCCTTGTCAAATATTTGAATGCGATGATTGTTTGTGTCCGCAACTATAATGTCGTTTTGAGCATTGACGGCTACTCCACTGGGCTCAGTAAACTGGCCCTCCATAACACCGAATTCACCAAACTTGCAGTGGTAAATCATCTTTTGTCTTTTGATTTGAGATTTCGGTGGAAAAATAGCAGTAGAAATAAGCTTGTTCGTCAAATCTAAAATAGGATCAGAGTGAGCTGAACTTGTAAGCGAATAAGGATCAGTCGTTGTTGGTGGAAAGAGGGCGTCACAACCACCATTAGACCACTTTTCGTAAGGGTTAATTCCATTCAAATTAATATCTCCTAATGTAGTCGAGAAAGGACCGAGACTATTGGCACTATTGAATCGTTTTGAAATAATATTAGATTCGAATGGCGAAGTAGATTGGCTGGTGTGTCCTAAAAGACCATTTGTATAGGGTCTATCAAGTACTCCGTTTAACCCCGAAGGTAAATGAATTCCACCGTTTAAGCTTCCTGAGCTTCCATTTACGCTGCTACTGCTGGAAGAAGAACCTCCATTTAATAATGAGCCGTTAGTGGGACGGGCGATAGGCGGTTGTTTAGTGGGGCCTATATTTGCTTCTGAGCTAGAGCGTACGTAACCAAAAGTATTCCTTACACCAACTTGTATTGCTTGATAATTAGAAACAAATTCAAGTTCGCATGCTGTTTGCATACTTTGCTCTGGATTAGAACTCATTAATGATTGCAGTTTAGTATCCAACAGTTTTCTAAACATAAGTATTTCAGCGATATTGGCGCATTTAGTAAGCCGTTCTACAAAGTCGCAAGTCTGGTATATCTTATCAACAGTCTCTTGAGCTTTCTGTCCAACAACAGTGAGGGCAATCTGTTTCGTAGAGAACACACTTTCGAGTTCCTTTAGTAATTCCTGCTTACGTTCTTCAAGCATAGAGCGATAGAATTGAAATGTGTCATTTATTTCATTTTGAGCTTTGTGGTACTGCACTTGTAATTTGCCAGCGGCATGTTCAACAGTTTTAACGACGTGCCTTATTTCAGTAGCACGAGTCTTAGCTTCAGTTACTGCTTGTTGCATCAATTCTAGTTGTTTGGGTCCTGCGTCAGATAAATGTTCGCAGTCGTGTAAAGCTGCAGGATGTTCGATAATTGTACATTCTTTGCACACTGGCACAGAACAAGTGCGACAAAAATATTTTAAGATATCGTTCTTGTGTCTCGGACAAAAAGCGGTCTTGTCCCCACTAGTCGTTATCGTCGTAGATCCGAGCATACCCTTATCGTCTTTCAGATCTGTAAACGTCAACACACGGTGTCCTTCAAAACAATGCATAAATTGATGCGCCATTACGCAGTTCGGGCAAAGGAAGTTAGCGCAATCGACACAGCGCGCAACGGCGTCAGATTCCTTAGATTTGCAACCAGTGCAGCGAGCTGACGGTGAACTAGTCTGACGAGCAGTGGGTAGGAGGTCTGCGTCCTGTTCAACTGCGGCAGCTATCACAAGATTGGTAAGTAATGCGTTAATTCCAGCTGCTGGCAAATTGCTGTCTACGCGGCAGGTGACGCAAGTGATTTTATCGGGGTGGGTTTGTTCTCTCTCCAAGCAAGCCCGACAAAATGTGTGAAAGCAGTTTAACACTTTTGGGTCGACGAAAGTCTCTCGGCAGATTGCGCAGGTGGTGTCGAGGCCGTCGTATTCACGTAGGTCACATACGGCGGAATCACTCGCTGGGGGCGAGGATCCACTAAGAGTCAGGGGCGATAAGGAGCCACGCTCCAGCGAACCTATTGAGTTGGCACCGGGCAGCGACTCAAGGGACGGGGTGCGTGAGGCCATCTTCAGGTAACCGGCATCCCTGAAACAATAAACAATAACAATTAGGTATTACAAGAAAAAGTTCGATATATTTTAACAATAGTTTTTTTAACAGTATGGTAATGACAACAAAATTATATCGGATAGATATAAGATTTATTCTTGTGGCCAATAGTTTAGAAAAATAGTTATATAAAATTTGTATATTACATAAGCACATTTTATGTCAGAGCCGCGACCTTAGATACAGCGATAGAGGGGAAGCCGTGCTATAAATTTGATAAATAGAGAAGCTTTAGTCTGTATATTCGGTAAATTTACGAGCAACAGAGCCCGACAACGGAAGGAGCGGAGTGGAGTAGCGAAAACATCAATAACGGTACCGAAAATGCAGGGAGTCAGGAATGTTTACATCAGATGCACTTCCCAAGGGCGGCGTCGCTATGGTAACACATAGGGTGACGTGTAGGGGAACCGTTCTGGAATTGGTGAGGGAGTAACCGCCGCCCTCTTTTACCTTAGGGGAGATATATACGAGGTGAATGGCCTCGGTAGGTACTTTACCGAATCCAATAGCTGTTTTAGGAGATGCAATTTTGGTGCAAATTTTGAATTGTAATGTGATACCAATTTCATCCCTTGTAATTAAAAATTTGGAATATGACATGCTCGAATATTATGCTTATTTTAATTAAAGAGTAACAGTGGGGGAATATAATAACTCAAAAATTGTGTTATCTCCTCTTTAAATACAAAACAGGATCATTCTCACAATTCGTGATTCGTGAAGAAAGTGAGGAGATTTAAAAATCCTAACTCTCATACTGACTGCGGCATACTAGGTACTTAATTTTTATAAGAAAATGAATTCTCTGTTTCTTCGGATCCTAATATTGAGAAAGTAGTCAGTCTATCACGCCAAGATATTCATACTTTTTCTCTTACAGTAATCCAATTAAGCATATTTGTAATTCACTTTTATTACGAGAGGAAATAGGGTATTTACAAATGTTGTTAATATAATGAGTTCAATTTAACTCGTCAAACCAAGACTGATTGCTCATTCATTACTTCAGTAAAAATAAAATAAATTTCAAACAGAGTGAAGCAAACAATATTTATCGTATCTTGTTATTCACATCACGTAAAGATTCCCTTAACAATACATCACGCGTTGTCTACTTGGGGATGCATTGCCCCAACTTGTATAGAAGCCTGAAGGCTAGCCTGTTGGGATTCTAATAGAATAGCTTTTTGGCAATCATTCTTCATTTTCAGAGCTTTACTGTATTACAGTAACGTAGTGTATTATAGGGGCGAATTATTAGTATTAAAGTTGGGGCAAGAATTGTCAGACCTTTGTTACAAATCACGAGTCTGGAAAAAGCGAGGTGTGAGTAAGAATAAAATTTATAGCTATTGTTCCAAGATGAAAAGTAAATAGGTAGTGTATTACAGGAAGAAACAGGAATTCTAAAGGAAAAATGAAGTTGTATTGGCGTAATCTGGTCTGATAGAAGAATAATAACATTAATTTTATGAGATAAATAATGAATAGTTTTAACATTAAATAGATTTGTATGCGTGGTATATGACATAAACTAAATCTTAACAAATAATACAAAAAAGCCAATCACTTGATCCACTTTATCCATTAAAGAAAACCGCATCAAAATTCGTTTCGTAGTTTGAAAGATATAAGCTCACATAAGGACATACATACAAAAATAAAGACTATGTTTTATATTAAGTAAAAATGTGGATTATTCTAAGAGACTATTAGCTATGTCCTTTGATATATCAACCAAAACAAATATGTTATATAACTAAAGGTGATTCTTTAATGGATAAATATAGCTATAATCAGATATTTCTCGTCTAAAACCCTATACAAATTGGAATGTTATCTGTTATCCATACAATAGTTGAAACTATAGCTTTTAAACAACGTTTGAATACATCCTACCATTATTTGAGTGATAGATGGAAATGGCCTCAATAAATTACAGGAACACAGTTTGGTCCCAAAGCTCGATTGCATATCCGATAGCGTGTGCATGCGGAATGACCGCTTCGGTGCTAATGAAGACATCACTTTGAATTTGTACGTTTTAGCTAATGAATTGTTGTTGCAGTTTAATGGGAGATCAATAGGTATAGGTTAGGAGTTTAGGAATATTCTAGTGAATTGTTGTAATCAATTTATTTACTTGAATAAAAGAAAATAAAAATGTTGAGAACCTAAGTTTAGTTATCTATAAATGAAACCTACAGGTCTCTGGAGCTTCGGGTTAGCTAATAATTTTCTTAGACGGAATTAATGATATTGTCTAT
The DNA here is from genome assembly GCA_916999025.1 of Orgyia antiqua. Taxonomy (NCBI): domain Eukaryota; kingdom Metazoa; phylum Arthropoda; class Insecta; order Lepidoptera; family Erebidae; genus Orgyia; species Orgyia antiqua. The sequence goes on along the minus strand of OU779873.1, from coordinate 12,625,826 downwards.
TTATGTATATATATTTATATGTCTATATATATTGTCTATGTAGATATACGCGTCTAAATCCTTAAAAAGTAGTTTTATTTAAACAGATGAGTCGCGCAAGTGTTAGAAAATATAATGATATTGTATTTAAATTATGTTGTATTTATAATATTACAAGGCGAATTGTAAGGGGTGTTTTTATAAATTTTTGCGTATGTATTTTTTACGTAATTACACAATCGTTCTAATTTACTTTAACCATCAACTGCTATGAAAAACTTTATGATTATTTATCTAGTAAGTAAGTATAAAGTAATATCGTACATCGTCCAAAAACAGTCGATTTATATGCGAAGAAAAAAGGCTAGCGTGGTTAAATTTTTTCTTATTCATAAATGGACCACAGTTTGCGATACAGACTACTACAAGCCTTCATTTCCCATGGGAGTAATGAGCATTGGCTAAGACTATCAACAATTCTGACTTGTATTAAAAGTGGCCATAACAAAGGGGCATACTGATCCATCTATAAGTTTAAAGAAGATTATGTGCCATTACAAGATATAAAGGAATAAAGATGTACATATTACACTCATTATCATCATCATAACATCACGCCTTTTTCCATACGGGTAGGCAGAGACTATAGAGCGCCATCTGCTACGATTCAAACATACTTCTTTAGCTTCACTTACGTACCTAATCTAATACCATATAGCACAAGTATTATGCTCAATTGGGGACCAAAGAAAGTTGTATCTATTAAACATATTCTTACAACAATTTATTTGATTCTAATAAGTGCGAAATATATTAAAATTTAAATTTTAACTATATGTAATGTCCACGCAACGCATTTTGATGCGATATTTTTTATAGATAGAGTGGTTCAACAAAATGTTTTTTTTTGTATAATTTGTTAATACATATTTGGTTTTAAATACCACGCGTACGAAGTTGCGGGTTATAAGCTAGTAAGATACTATCACATATTTTAATATTGTCTTTACAGAACACAACTAATAAGAGCTACTAAAAATAACCATTAATTAGTATACTTTAGTAGTAATTATAGCTTTGGTATACCCATAAGGCCACAAATACATTATAGTTAATGCAACTGACGACAGAATGTTCTAGTATATTTTTAAACATTCTGGAAATTTCCACCCTCTGAAAAGTAGCTGTATAATTATGAAGGGGCACGGAATTAGTTGGTTTCGTCCGAGCGTGACGAATTTAAATCCAATATTATAGGGGAGTATTCCCAGTTGTATTACTAATATAATAGAGGTTTTCAAATGAGGGTTTCTCATGCATCTAGAGGAATTTTTCATATTTACGGATATTACAGTAGGTACTAAAACTCCTGAGTAATATTATAGACATGAAAATTTCTATGTCGGTATTTGTATGTATCTATTGTATTCTATTTGTTTGTTGGAAGGTTTTATTCTATTTGTATGTATCTAATAGTATATAATATATGTATGTTACTTTTGACGGTGACGTCAATAGGCTGGAGAGAAAGAGAGTGACTCTAGCACACAAAAACTTATGAACAGGTAACGTAATCTATAGATGTAAACCTTTGTTAAATTTTTTGATTGTATGTTTGTTTGCATGAAACGGCTCTAAAACTCTCGAATCGGTTTTAATAATTATTTTATAGTTGGGAAACTGTACTACGCCCCGAGCAAATATTTGTCTAATTTTATGTAAAATTACAATGATATACAATGCAGCATTGGGCGGTCTGAAATGCAATAAGGTAGGTCAGCGATGTTGTTGATTGACGCTACAAAAATATTTGACTCGTTCAACCCTGCTTATCCTTTTGAAAATAAACAAGCGCGATGATAAGTAAATAATAGATAATAAGATATAATACAATGAAAGATCCTGGGTCCAGGTAACATACCTAGCAAACTGGAGACCCAATTTCAAAGGTGTTATCTATAAACTAGGTAAATAGGGAATTTGTAAGGCGAACTCAATTTGAAGTTAAGATTTCTATCACAATTCTATATGTTCTATACAATTGTTGAAAATTGTACACTCTTTTGCTTACGGGTCATTTCATTCCCTTTTACCTGTAAGGGTGTAAAGGAACTGGTAATAGTGAAAGTTGTTTACAATTTATTGTGGCTTTAATTTTTCTTTTTTAGGGTTCCGTACCCAAAGGGTAAAAACGGGACCCTATTACTGAGACTTCGCTGTCCGTCCGTCCGTCCGTCCGTCCGACTGTCACCAGGCTGTATCTCAAGAAGGGTGATGGCTAGACAGTTGAAATTTTCACAGATGATGTATTTCTATTGCCGCTTTATCAACAAATATTAAAAATAAAATTAATATTTAAGGGGGGCTCCCATACAACAAACATGATTTTTTTACCGTTTCTTGCTCGATACTAATAAAGTTGCCTTATGTTGCATAGATAATGGTACGGAACGCTTCGTGCGCGAGTCCGACTCGCACTTGACCAATTTTTTTATTAAATCGTCCCGTGCTGATAGATTAAGAATACAAGTGCCGCCACATCATTTCCTCCCCACGGTGTTCCAAGGGGTTTTCCTTTGCTGGTTCTTATAGCACCCTCGGGAGAAAATATGGTTGTGACATTTTGATAGAGTCTCTAACAGAGGATGTTATCTGTATATCATATCCATTGGCTGGCTTTTACAGTACTCTGAAAGGAAAAGGGGTAGTGACACTTGTATACCTAATCCGTCACAATACGGAAGATAAAAACTTTACTGAACTAAAAATAGTAATTGATTAGGCTACGAACCAATGACGCACCTACAAAGATATACCGGACTCTTACTATTTCTGGAATCGTTAATTACAATTGAGTTAAAACATATTAAACCTCAAAAGTGTCACTAAACTGTCGTAAATCACATATCGTTTCGAACAATATTACACGTAAATCTTTTGTATTAGAGTAGATTTTTGTGTGTCGTAAAACACAATTGTCACTATAGGGTGGGTCTTGCTGGGCCTACATCAATATTATCGTCGACATGTCGACTGAAGAATTAGGGATATTTTTTTTGTTTACTTAAAATCTATTAAATATATTTTAATTCCGGCTTACGTGTTTCTATATATAATAGTTACCTATGTTTTTAAAGTTATTTCATTAGTTAATACGCGATAATAGACCGACAAATGAAAAAAATAAAAAATGAGAGAGGTTGTTTCGCTAAGATTTTCTATCGAGAAAACTTTTTCAATCGCGTTTCTGAGTTTATGCGATCTTAGATTATATATTGAAAAAACATATACTTAAAAATTAGAGCTCTAGCCATTCAATCTAAAGAAACAATGAAAACTTCGTACGTAGAAAAATGCACGAAGCTATTTTGGTATTCTCTTAATTAGTTGCTTTTGGTAGTATATTATAGGTATGGACTATTATTTTAGGGTAAAATGTACCAATTTGGTACTACAGTTAAGAAATACGAGGATTGTAGGTTCCTTTATTTGTTTTACCTCTACTACGCAAATTTGACGGGCTTCGTGGTAGAGTGAACCACTCACACAGTGGCACATAGATACATTGATAGATACGTACCAACCTAATAAAAGTGTGTTAAAATAATTGTCATTTCAACAAAAAACTCGACGGTCCTCGTGGTCTAGTGGTTCATATAACGGACTGCCGATCACGAGGTTGCGGGTTCGATTCCCGCTCGGGACAATCATTTGTGTGATATTTATAAATGTCATACAAATGTTTGTACTGCGTCTGGGTGTTTACTATGTATTATATGTATGTATTTACAAAAGAAAAGTAGTACATATATTTAGTATATCCGTATTCTGGTACCCATAACACAAGCATATAAGCTTAGCTTGGGACCAGAGGACGTTGTGTGAAATGTCCATGAATATTTATTTATTTTATTTTATAGTAGCCGATGCTCGCAACTTCGTACGCTTGGAACCTCTCTATCTATTAAAAAACCGCATCAAGATCAGTTGCGTAGTTTTAAAAACATAAGCTCCTTGGGACATACATACAAAAATAAAGACTTTGTTTTATAATAAATAAAGATAAAGATACTGTGTTGCGAGAACTGGCAACTACTAGACAAAACCTGAACTTTGTAGCGACTTGCGTAGACGTTAATCGTTCTTTTATTGATTTTAATACTTTTTAACAAATTACAGGTTTAAATATGCTATTAAATAATTATGCACACAATTCTATAGGGTTGACACTTTTTCAGTATTACAAAACCGCTCAGATTAAGGTATAGTATAAGTGATTGCTTCGTTTCGATTCCCAAACTAAATAAAGATTGCATGCTTAAAAATAATGTCTTGAGTAATAATTACATGAATATACAAAGTTGATATAAACTTATATTACTTCGAAAACTAAATCAATATCAAATTAATAATTCATAATAAAAAAACCTGAATTTCATTATATTACACATAGTTATTAAACTTTTATTACTTTCGCATATTAAGTTTCATAGTTTTTCATATTTTATTACTTGAAATTGCAAAAGAATTAACTAAATGTTATTATCGTACCTTTCATCGCATTTAGAGTAGGTATTGTATAGTAGCGGACACGAAAACTTATGGCATGTGTGGGCAAATGACTACACTCCACATGATTCTAAGTGGTAGTGCAATCCAAATGTGAGGATAACTAGTGCAATATTATATTAAATTTAAAGTGGTTTAACAAATATGTCTTCGACTGTACTACACACCAAGGCATCTTGGTAAACATCAGGTTCAAAAAAATATGCAACACATCAAAATCAGTTTGCATCTAAAAAAAGTAAACTGATTATCATACACTCGAGATGATCAAACGGGCGTTAAAAATAGTCCATCGCTCATAGGGTTGTCACCCGCGCATTATTCATAACTAAAACGCTTGTAGAAGTTAAAATTCATGAGGATCGTATAGGAGACAGGGAGCACATATTTCAGTGACATCCCCAGTTTTATGACGTCACGTAGAACGTTAATGTAGGACCAAGTTTCTTTTATGTAAATAAAAAGTGTATATTTTGGGAAAACGTGGTCTATCGTGTAATGTAAAAGTCTGTTATCGAAGAACCTTATTAACATGTTTTTGGATCCTAAAATTAAGAATTTTCGTGACAGCGTTACGTTATATGATCTAGAAAATTTTTGATGAAATTTTTAGGTGAAACGCGACGTCAATGTGTACGTGTTATATTCGTCAAAGATATTTACTTAATAAGTCTATCCTTTTTTCGCTATTCCATGACTACATAATATCACACAAAAATCAGACCTAATGGCACTTATTCCGTGACGGATTAAGAATAGAAGCGTCACTAACATATTTCTTCCCAAGGGTTGGTACTGTAAAAGCTAGCTAGGGGATATTATAATCATATCACTTTTTTAAACTAATCCTATGCTAACACGCAAGGTCATTGTGGCATAGTTGATCAAATACCCTCCTGAAATGGATGAGTTCCGTGCCTAATACTGGGACATGAATACACGGAGAACCAGAAGACTTAACTAAAATTAATAAAAACGCCATATCGTCCCAATAACAATTATACCTACTTTCTAGAAGGCCTCTTCTCATTACGCAATCTGAAGAAGATAAATTTATGACTACTAAAATACTATAAATTTTGACCACGAAATTATTAAATAAGTCACAAGCTCCAAAGGTCAAACTGTCAAAGATAAGCGAGAGCTGTACTCTAATTTAAAAAGTTGGTCCACCGCAGCTAGTTATGCAAATAAACCCCGCTTAGCTTAATATCATTGAAATTCTCATAAGCCCCGTACTGTTTGACGAAAACTTTCATTACACTCCACGAAGGTGGCTTAATTTCTAAATATAAAAATGTACCCGCAACACGGTTTAATTTTTAATATCGAACGAGATGACACAAAGTTGTTCAATATACTCAAGAGATATGCAAATCTCTTCGTCTTTCCTAAATAAATTATGCATGAATGTCTTCGAGATGGAAGTGACAACCCTAATTTTTGTTATTTACAATACTTTACCAAACACCCGAAAACACAGGCACTAATTTGAAAATGACAATATCTCTTGTTATAAGTTTATGTTGAAAATTGTAATGCCCTATATGACTTATATTTTACGTAAACTACATTTTTAACGTATCCTACATTACCATGCACATCCGAAACTACTGAAACTGGGAATCTGAAAGTTTGATGCAGGTTCATGTTACATGGTATTTTCGACATTGTATTCGCCATACAATGAAAAGATATCGGAAATTCGGCCATCATGGAGGGGTCGTAATATTTTAGCATAGAGGTATAAAGCCCATTTACGTCCCACTGTTGGGCACGGGCCACCTCCACTTTGGGAGGGATGGATGGTCTACTGTGCCGCGCTGACCAGGCGTGTTGGGACAGGGTTTATTTTCGAGATTTCCGTTTCTTTCAGAGGATGTTATCTGTGTGCAGTATCCCTTAGCTGACTTTTACAGCACCCTGGGGAGGAGATGGGGTGGTGACACTAGTATTCTTAATCCGTCACCACACGGACTATAATAAAAGCATGTATAAGCGGTCGAAATAAAGAGAGCAAGGCTAGTAACAACTATACAGTTCCGGTAGTTCCTTCACGTCACAATTTGTAATTCTACAAAAGCGAGACTAAGCGGTGAACAGTCAACCGAAGCACAGCACTCATCAATCATTGGTCACGTCACAAAACCACTAACGCATGCACTATGCATCATTGTTGTGTCACATGAATTAATTATGCACTAAAGTTGCAGTTACAGGTAATAAATTGAAATGGTTTGATATCGTTAAAGTTTGACAAAATGAAAGCAGAAGTTCGGGAACTCAAAAAGTAAGTTAGTATTTGAGTTTCCTTTAATGATGGGGATGGGGAGGATGTGGCAGAATTAGAATATACCTGCCACCACTCCATTTTACAGTTGTTGTTTGAGTCCGCTACGATACTCGTTATGGAAAGCTATTGAAAAAGATTGTTGTTTTTGAAAAAATATTAGAACTCAAGTGAGCCACTAGATTAATGTCTCAGTTAAGGGCCTACATCAATATTATCGTCGACATGTACATATTAACACAGCTAGTAGGTATAGAAAATGAAGAATTAGGGATATTTTTTTTGTTTACTCAAAATCTACTAAATATATTTTAATTCTGATTTACTTGTTTCTATATATAATAGTTACTTATGTTTTTAAAGTTATTTTATTAGTTAATACGCGATAATAGACCGACAAATGAAAAAAATAAAAAATTAGAGAGGTTGTTTCGCTAAGATTTTCTATCATGAAAACTTTTTTCAATCGCGTTTCAGAGTTTATGCGATCCTAGATCATATATTGAAAAAACATTTATACTTAAAAACTAGAGCTCGTACGTAGAAAAATGCACGAAGCTATTTTGGTATCCTCTTAATATAATGATAACTTTTAACTAAAATTTAGGTACGTAAAAGTAAGTGAACCGCTCTATGATAGATAACCTTTAGATTCAGTAATTATCACGTACTCAGTACACTGCGGCGAATGTGGTCAGGTATACTATAGTATATTTATATGTATGTAGGAATACGAATATACGAAATATTTGTTGAAATAGAAGGGATATAGGTATGCAAATACGGTATGCTAAGTGACAGGAATCCAACAAAACAAGCACGGTTCTGTGACGTAACACACGAATCTCACAGTCTAACCACTCGACGAGTGTGTTCGTACGACACCAAAGTACATCGCACTCACGAATAAATTTTCGATTAGATTCCAAATTTAAATAATTCCGGCTTGAATTATTCCGAGTTTATTGACGGCTTTTTATATCGCTGCCGCCATATTTCTATACCAATTGCGCTTTGTAAGGATTCTTTTTGTATTTATTTTTTTAGTATGGCAATACCAATTCTCTTTGTAAAGATATTGTAGAATAAAATCTGTTACAAACGGCGTATGTTTGCAATGGACATTTTGTGACTTTGAGACTATTGAGGAATTTACATCTGACGGTCACGGTTGTAAAACAACACTTAAATTTTGATCCTATCAAAAGGAGTAATAAAAATAAGAACCAAATTTTTCAGAGATGACAGGAATATTATAAAATTTTAGTAAACTTTATTTAAAAAAATGTAAGTAATAAAAAGTTTATTACTTAAATTATCGGCAAAAAGACTAAAAATTAATTCAAAATTCAAATTCATTAAGTAGTATAAACCTAATTTTACAATTAAACGTAACTAGGATAGGTATTCAGAGTATCTCCACCACGTATCACGATTTCGCATTCCGTCAAACTAATGTCGTATACACAAAGACTTGTCGCTTCATCTACCTAATATTAATTACAAACTTCTAGACATTAGACAATTATTACCCAAGTGATGATTACGTAATACTGATAACGTCACACGCCATCCTAAATTGCCACCATTAAAATTCAACGGAGATCTAAAATACGAAATTGTAGGTAATGAATCTAAACGCTCCCTGCAAATTGAATTTGGAATACATTGTAATGACGTATCGTTGTCTCACTCGCACTTACTAATAAATTCCCTGTTAATTCCCACTCCGAAGCTGCCCGATCAAAATTATCTGATTTACATTTGCGTATGAGTTTTAATAGAATTATGTAAATTGGATTGTAATCTAGCCAAGCGGTAATAGATGTAACCAGATTAGGGTTATTTCATGTTTAAATTAATTGTCATAATAATGATACCTACTTATTAAATCACATTTCCGATGCGATTTAGCCACAGGTGCGATTTTAACTGTTCATTATGATCTGCCAGATAATTAAAACATTGTCCGTGTGGTGTCGGACAAACAACACAAGTGTCATACATAACCCCATCTCCTCCCAAAGGTCACACAGATAACATCCTCTGTGAGAGACGGAAAACTCTAAAATAAACCCTGTGCCAATACGCCTGCATAATCCCTCCCAAAGTGGAGGAGGCCCGTGCCCAACAGTGGGCCGTAAATGGGCTGTAGAGAGAGATATCTGTGGTAATTAGCTAAATTTTACCATGATCAGCGTTTCGGAAACTCGGCCTAAGTACAAAATATGAATAGTTATACCGCACTAAAAGCTTTTCATTTACACAAACATCTTCAATCAAACTTTGATATTGTTTAAGATTATTTGTTTACACAATGTAAACAATCTCTAATTGGATAATTTGTAAACATTTTACATTACGTTTGATTGTGAAGTTTAAACTGTTTACAGTTTATTTGTGTTTCTTGATGAATTTCTTTGTAGTAAACATAATGTCTTTACAAAGACATCTTAATAGATTATTTCTTTGTTTCAGTTTTGCAATGCGAGTAGCTTGTTTGATTAGCAATTAAGTTGGTTTTAGACCTTTTTGGTTTTACCTACTTATTAGATGTAAGCGGCACAAGACCACGCGTTGTGGCGTTTTATGGGGAGGTATAGACCTCCCCATAACTCCGTAACATTAGCCTCTCTCCGTCCACTGTTGTACATAGTACAACAGTGGATGGAGAGAGGCTAATGGATGAATAGATTTTTGATTATAAAATTATGATGATTTGCCTAAGTGAAAAACTAAAAAACACGCTTCAAAACTTTGAATTGTCATGTACTTATTATTTGTGCAAAATGTCTGATCAATCAAAGCAGGTGAGCGAAAATCAATTTCAAAGATTCCGGCACATAGATACATTCATAGATACGTACCAACCTAATAAAAGTGTGTTAAAATAATTGTCATTTCAACAAAAAACTCGACGGTCCTCGTGGTTCATATAACGGACTGCCGATCACGAGGTCTCGGGTTCGATTCCCGGTCAGGACAAATATTTGTGTGATGTTTTTAATCGTCATACAAATGTTTGTACTGCGTCTGGGTGTTTACTATGTATTATAAGTATGTATTTACAAAAGAAAAGTAGTATATGTATTCTATCCGTATTCTGGTACCCATAACACAAGCATATAAAGCTTAGCTTGGGACCAGAGGACGTTATGTGAAATGTCCATGAATATTTATAAAAAAAAAAAGTTCTACGATAAATAACAAAAAAAAGTGATCACCACGACATGAAACTACGGCCTAGCAATACTTTTCCGTCGCTGTATCAACTAAGCTATCGTAGTGCTATATTCTTACGGTCTTATTCATAATGACTTCTCGGAGGTTTAAACTGAGATTTTATCGGTGAGATAATAAACGTTTTAGCGTAAAAAGACTTATTATATTATATATAAGAATAACAAGTTTTGAATTAATTATGAATAACAAGTTTTGACAATTTTCGCGAACCTATTTTAGCAAACTTTTAAACCTCCGATAAGTCATTATGAATAAGACCATAAATCAATCAGCACAATAACTGAACAATATTAACTATTATTATACCTTCATATTTTATTCTCCTTTAATCCCGCCCTTATCACGGATACTTACCTGAAAAAAAAAAAAAAATTACATTATTATGTGTTCAAAAGAATATTTTACGAACTAAAAGGCTTTTATTACAGCGAGAATAATACATTTACTGACCGTACAATACAAAGAAATTGTGTACATAATTTATTCAATTTACTAGCTGACCCGGCAAACGCTGTTTTGCCATACAAATGTCAGTGGGGGGAGGGGGAGGTGTTTGAAAAATAGATGTTGGCCGATTCTCAGACCTACTGAATATGCATGTAAAATTTCATAAAAATCAGTCAAGCCGTTTTGGAGGAGTACGGTAACTAACACTGTGACACGTAAATTTTATATATTAGAAGATATACCATATTTTCAAACAATAAAATTGTTATGCAGATAAATACAAGCGTTTATTTTTAAGAATTTTTGTAGATCGATTTTTTTTTTATCTAGCAACACCAAGCAAAACAAAAACAAGGTCGTTATTTGTGTATGTATGTTCCTATGTGAGCTTAAATCCTCAAAATTTTTATGCGGTTTTCTTTAAATGATAGAACGATTCAAAAGGATAGCTGTTTTTGTATAATTTGTTTAGGTTTAGCTTCTAAATTGCACGGGTACGAAGTTGCGGGCAACAGCTAGTGTCAAATAAAGTAAACTGATAAACACATATATGTAATTACTACGTCTTACATAAGTAAATAATCATTTCAAAGAATTGGAGAGTGGAGTGGACTATCACAAATATCTCACAGGGGAATCATTCCCATATAAAACCGTCCGCCGTCCAATTTTATCATACCGTAAATACTCGCATACTATTGTGAAATAGAAAAAAAATCATCGACATATATTTTCCAAAGACAAGGTCCCAACTGTGACACTACTCGTTAATGTGAGTTACCAGTTTCCGAACGTACGTGTCAGCCCGCGGGAATTCGATGAGACACCGAACTTTGTTATGTGACAGTGCAACGGTGCATTTCAAAGGCAACCTTTCTACTAAGTAATAAGATTTAAAGTTATTTGTGCACAGGAATGCTTGTTTACCTCCTGTTTGCGATGCAATACAATTTCTTTAACACCTTCAGTTATTCTACTGAAAGGTGAAACAAAATAAAGAACGAATTTCCGCCGCAAATATCTTTATTTCGTATATTTATATTGTATTTGCTTCGTGAATATAAGTATTTACATAACACCAATGAGTATTTTTCTTGAAAAATACATCACTTTCTTTATACGTCACGTTCACGTCTAGAAATCGCTATACACCGTGAAAGGCCTTTTCCATCTTGTCTTATTTACATTTTTTTATTCTTTTCAAAAACTTTTATTCAGTGATTTCTTTTCCTTTTCAGTCCATGAAGTTCCATTGATAGGCATGGGCCTACTTCACTTTGGAAAGATTATTGGTCTACCAGGCGTCTTATAAGGTTTAGTTTCAAGTTTTCCGTCTCTCAAATTGATGTTAACTGTTTACAATATTCCTTAGCTGGCTCTTACCTTGGTCTTAGGTTTTTAATTTTAATGGTTGCGATTTTCTTTAATGATATAGTCATAAATAATAGTCAAGAATACGCAAAAAGCCTAATAATTCTAATACATCTAAGGTTACATAACATCCAACCCGTCACCATTACAGACAGTAATTAAAAAAAATATTTCTTTCTTTCTTTCTAATTAGTACACGGAGATATAGACCAATCAAATTTAACGGTAACGATAACACCAACTATGATTGCGTCTGGACTAATAGACGCTAAAGAGCTACAATTTAGAGAAAGACACGAGTAGTTTCAATATTCAGTATTTGTCAAATTTAGTTCCAAAATTTTTTTTTACAAAACTCTCTTAAATAAGGCAGATTCATTTATTTAAGTACATAAAACCTCTTTTTATAGACTTAGGGTTCATTTTTAGGTCAGGTACAAAGTAGATTTTAACAATGGGGATAAAATCAGTAGGCTGATCATGTTCTGTAGGGCAATGAAAATATCTCTAATGATATATTTTAAACAAAATAAAGTCGTAATGAAATCGTTAAATAAATTCATGTGATTTGCTATTATCGCAACAAGGGCGAGTGCTACTACTGAAAAGATAAGAATTCACGCAATGAAAATACAGTCATTTCTTTCGGTAAATTGCTTCAAAAAATAAACAATATTTTCACAAAAAAAAACGTATGTGGAGCTTTATAAACGTTTAACGATACACAGAGTTCATAATATATTGTGCTTGATAAGATTTACATAAACCGAAAACCTATTTTGAATTAAGATGTAACTTTTTCAGCTTTAAGATTAATATTATTAATGAAAGCCAGCGCTAATACCAAATGCAATAAATACTGTAATATGCAATATCTAAAATCAAATCGAAGTTTTAAGCCTTTTAGTTAAATTATCAAGCTGGCCATATTTCCAGAAAAACGTATTTTAAAAATATAATAAAAAATGACAATCAAATTTCGAACAATATTCAAATCTCGAACGTTGCAAATAAAAAGGCGGCAAAACAACATTCTATAGCAGTTCCAGTAGTACATAACAAGAGTCTGTATGATTGCTTTCGGTTGAAACAACAGATGGTCTGAAATAGATGACAAAAGCAGATGAGACGAACCAAACTTCTACTGTTTGGTCACGCTACGATATACTGAAGATTTAAGACAAGTATTTTGTAAGACATAAGTAACAAAAAATCTTATATTTATTTACATTCATTTCGCATTCCGGTGTGTTTAACTAATATCGATTTTAACCCATAAACATCCTGATATTGAGAACTTGCCACTTTTAAAGGAACTCTCGCGTAAAGGTGGCTAACAGTAGATAACCATCTAAGCTACAAACCACGTTAACTAGACACAGCACCAATGGCACTCACTAATCCACATGAAAATTTTCCGTATGTGACAGAAGATGTTATTTACATCAACATACAACAACCCATTTATCTAGGTAGTAGCTAAATTTGATCATTCGTCATCAAACGGGCAATATATAGTTAAATGCTTCGTCAACTAAACCCAGGTCATCCGAAATATCTATTCAATCATAGGACTAAATAATTCAGCCTCGCTAAGACACTGTTAATATAGTCGTCTCTCAGAATGTAGCGAAACTGAGAGACTACATTAAGACGGTATAACGTACCAGATTAACATATTAATCACGCTGGAAGGAACTAGGAAAGCTTTCATATTTCAAACAGGGTTGCCAGTTATGTCGAAATTCAGAAATTCTGTCTAAGAAAGTTTTGTTTCTACAATTTATATGTAAAAATTAACATTAGGATATTTTAGGAACGCTAATTGTTACAGGCGCGTTCTGCAAAAAAAAATAAAAGAAAAACCAACAATTCTTTACTATCCAACTAAGATACCTAACGTACAAAATGTTTTATGATAAAAGTCTCTGAAAGTTTTGTAGATTATTTTGTTGAATTTTGTACATAATTTATAGAAATTTGACAAAATGCTTTATAAAATGTGTAATACCGTTAAGCATTAAACCATTAAGCAAATATTATATGGAATCTACTTGAATCTCCTAGAGTTTTACCCGAAGCATCTGCATTTCTAGACAGACGGAAAGGACCAGGCATCATAACCATAAAACAATTAACATTAATGATTATTAACTTTTTTTTTTAGTGCAGTTTAGTTTTTAAATGAAATAACGACTTTTATTGCCTGAATCCTATCCCTATTTCATGAAAAATCAACAGAACTGAAACAATTTTGCCGTGACAAATAACGAAATTGTGATAAACAATGCCGTCGAGTCGGTAATCATTCCTATCCATCAAAATATCAGGTGAAAGCAGCCCAATAAACCGTGTGTCACAGCAACATATCGAAAAACATCTGCTTAATGGCAACACTATCATTTCACAGGATTTTTTTGGCGAGTATAAAAACCAGACACGTTTGGCGAAAAATCGTTAATCATTCGAAAAAATCGTTGAGAATAAATGACGTTCTAGCTCACTCAAGTTGCCAGCTGTTTCCGCGCCACAGCTGATCGACCGGATATTGGCTGTTAGAGAGACTGTCTGCCTTTTACACTTAGCCCTTATTCAAACGAGCGTTAAAAAGACGGTAAAATCCTGCGATAGTTACTTTTAAAAGGCTTTCTTTGCTGAAAAACAAGAGTACTTTTTAAGTATAAAGCACGCTATAAAAACACTAGCTTTTTCATTATCAGTAAGACGAAAGAATTGTGACTGTTAATTGAATAGTTAACGTGTGGTAGGAAGACGACAAATAATAATTTAGTTTCCATAGAGTGTATTGTATTTTCCAATCAACATCTAGTGCTTAAAATAACGCGTTTCTTAAGTCATGTTTTCAAAACGTCTAGTCTGCGTAAAAACGCACATTTTTGAAAACGTTAGAAAAACGCTCGTAAGAACACGGACTTATATTCTCACTAGCTCGCGGCTTTTAATTTTTCATTCTCCATTAATGAGCTGACGAAGGCATGCGATGAATTTTCATTTATAAAACGCGTAACTGCTCGACTTTTAATCAATATGTAGTAGAAGATAATACGATCGTACATTGTATTACGTCTGGCGATGAAATATGGCGTTAATTCATCGATTTGGAAGTATCGACAATAGAAAGTACTTATTATGTGAAGCAGAGAATCTTTTGTGATGATGATTTCGATTTTAGTATATTCATAAGCCTAAAACACACGAATATCCTTCCTGTGTGGTATTTTTAACACAAGTTTTATAGCTACGGACATACATGGTGAAGACAAGTGGAAACGGTGGGAAAGGATGTCGGAGAATATACTGCTCTCTCTGATCACAAAGGTTAACACTGAAAAACGTCGATGGTAGCAGATGGTGCTCTATAGTCCATAGCTTTTGTTCAGGAAAGAATGTATGTATATTTTAATCACGTTACCTGCCACTTTAAGGGTACGCAGATAAGAATAATTATGTTATACTTAACATAATCATTCTTGTCTGCGTATATACATATACAAATATTTTTAGGTAACCAATTTTCATACCCAAGAACGAGGAGATCCCTCTATCATTGCTGAATGTTATGCTACATTGTATGCAATTACGAAACAGAAGATATAATTAGTACATATGTTGTTTATTTTTATATTTGCATAATTGTTATGGGGTTAAAAACCCTTTAAACTGTGTCATGCAGGTATTATTCAATAAAATGAAGTTATATTAATAGCGTGTACAATGTAAAAAAAAGTTGCAAATTCAACTAAATTATAGTACAATACACAAGTAAAACGAAATGTTTTCGCCTTGCTCGCGTGAGTCTAAACAAAAGTATTGTAGCGTTCCTTTACACGCGATTTTAATACAATGGTTGGGTTTAAAATATACATAAAAATTTAAGTTAAAACTCTAATTGTATGTAATATGGCTAGCATGTTTAATTTATAAGAATATTTATTATGTTTGTAAGTCTTGTTGCCCACTAAAGTGCTTACAATTTTATTTTGCTGCAGTTGCCCGCGATTTCGTACGCGTAGAACTTGAAATCATCACGCACCTTCATTTAGCCTGTGTGACGCTCTTTAACGCCAAAATTTCTGAATTAATTTAAATGAAATTTTATACATAGATAACCCGAGAAAGGACATGAACTACACATCTTCATTAATGCGATAAAAAGGGATTCTAAATTCCACGCATACGAAGTCGCGGTGCGGCTAGTGTAGTATATGAATTTAAAATATATGCCATTATGTTATTGAACATTTTAATTTCATATTTAGTGTAAACAAAAATAACAAGGTTTATTACTTGTTAACATAACATAATATAGTACTTAAGTAATTTTTTAATCTTTGTAAAATTTACTTAAAGTCATCACAATAACCTATAAATATAGAGTTCTGCAATTAAAGATTAATAATCTTTTTTACGTCTTTGTAACGAGTAAATGTGCCAGTACAGGTTATGGAACTCCGACATCCATTACGATCGGCTATTTAGTATACTACCACGCGCGTAATTTCCAGATTATAGATTTAGTACTCAGGTGTCTAGTACAAAACCAAACTACTTAAAGAAGGTGATTCAGAACTAGACAGATATAGTCGGCTACGTATCTCTCGACATCAATCTCGGTTTTAAGTGTATGAAGGGTCGCAGCCAATTGGCATTGTTCATAATTTTTGAGCTGCTATTTTTATATATTTCTTAGAAAATATAGACTATTTTAAGCAACTAATTTCAATATTATTGAAATATTCTCTGTATAGAAGATATTACTTTAAATGTTGTGACGTCATCGTTGTACGCAATCTATGTATTGCTTTTTCCTGATAGACATAAGACAGATTGCAATACATCTTTTCAAAGTTGCCAAGTTGATATAATAGACCAATTTCAACTTCAACACAGAGTCGTATATCCCTAAGAACGCCTTAATATTTTAAGTCCTTCATTTCAAAGGCAAATAGAGATCATTTGCTTTTTTCGAAAAATAATCGTTAATATAGCAAATTTTCAGAAAAAACTAATGGATCATGATCAGAAACTCTATTCCCAGAAATGGTTTTCAAATTAAGAGTTTTAAAAAAATATGAACATTGGCAATTGCTGTAAAATAAATGTAGGCATATTATTTTGAAAGTCAAATTTTTATTGCAATTTTAATATCAGACCGACACGAAACCAAATGAAAATTATGTTTTAAATTATCTGTAGCATAACTGAATGTTTTATGGGCATACCATTAGGGTGACATGAAAGCATAGTTAATATATTTTGTTGTTTTCCAAAATCCATCTTTAATACTTCTACATGGAGGTGACAGTGTTAGCAAATTTAACTTTGTATAAACATCGCGTGTATTGCTTCAATGTAGAGACTTTTGAAGTCAAATACACAGCTCGCAGTGTCGTACAGTGCTAAGTACTGAATAGGAAAAATGATGTATAAAAGAACACCAAGTTACTTTGTTGGAAAACACAGAATATATCACCGGTGCTTATGAAAATTCATGTTGAAAAGGTACGCTAAAAGGATTTCTTGCTTTTGGGAAATGTGTATTTTAAAATGTCGAAGGTTTCATTTATAATCTAAAATATTTTAGATTCGATGTTAAATATAAACGCAAAAGAGAATGTATTTTGTATTCACAAAGAAAAATAATATCGCCAATCTACTAACGGCTGTTTTTAGGGTTCCGTACCCAAAGGGTAAAAACGGGACCCTATTACTGAGACTTCGCTGTCCGTCCGTCCGTCCGTCTGTCACCAGGCTGTATCTCAAGAACGGTGATAGCTAGAGAGTTGAAATTTTCACAGATGATGTATTTCTATTGCCGCTATAACAACAAATACTAAAAATAAAATAAAATAAATATTTAAGGGGGGCTCCCATACAACAAACATGATTTTTTTACAGTTTCTTGCTCGATACTAATAACGTTGACAGGTAGACGCTTTAACTATGTGCCTTATGTTGCATAGAATGGTACGGAACCCTACGTGCGCGAGTCCGACTCGCACTTGACCAATTTTTTAATATATAATTGATCCACAATTGTTGCTACTGACAAACCGTTTTTAGTTTACTTTTCATTATTAGGCGGTTAGCATTTAATATTGACACGTCGATTGTAGATAGATAACAAACAGAAAAGGATAACAATCTAGCCATCATCGTATACCTATTGATTATTGACAACGGTGGTTAAAAGAAGTACTTCGTTTAAAATTTGCAGCTAGATGGCGTTAAGATATAAACAATTGACGGGCTTCGTGGTGGAGTGGTTTATGTAATGGACTGCCGATCACGAGGTCGCGGTTTCGATTCCCGGTTGGAACAATCATTTGTGTGATATCCATAAATGTCATACAAATGTTTGTACTGCGTCTGGGTGTTTTCTATGTATTATAAGTATGTATGTATTTACAAAAGAAAAGTAGTGTATGTAGCTGGTGCCCATAATACAAGCATAGAAATATAGCTTATTTTGGGACCAGAGGACGTTGTGTGAAATGTCCTGAATATTTATTATTTATTTATTTATTATAATTCATTCTTTGCCTATTATTACTCATAAATAAATAGTGTTGAATTATTTAATAAAAAGTATTATAGTTACTCTAATTTGCGTCCTTGCGTTAAGTTCAATTAAACGCAGGGAAGTGTGTCAAATTAAACTCGTAAGATCGGCGAAAGCTTGAAAAAAGTATTACACTTAGTATATGGCTAGATGGCGTTATTTACAAAAAAAAAACGTGTTAATACTCTAATTTGCGTTCTTGAGTGTAAATAACACATTTATCATTATAATTATTAGTTTAACCTTAAATATCTACGTATTAATATAATACTAGAGTTTAATTAATGTAAATTTAGCTGTTGCTGTGTAAGTTTAAACTGTTTAATAATGTAGGCGATTAGTTTAGCAGTGGTCGTTATTACCCCGTGTCCCAGTGGATCCGTACCGGTTAGCCAGATAGCTGCATTGCGGTGTGAAACACGACAACACTATGTACACTAATTATTGTTTTAAAACTAAATTATTAAAGTTTTTACATCCTTTGTTAAAATTAAATATACTAAATCACCGTATAAAGTAATATTTCTTTTAAAATTGACTCTTTAGGCGACACTTGACTAAAATTTCTTGTATGATGGTGACATTCGATATAACTGGGTCAAGACGTTGGAAACGAAGGTATTAAAATACAATTAAGGTAATCATAGTCGTAATTGACACTATCAACTTTCATCTTTATAGTTCGGTATGTATCTAGCAATGTAATAATGATTTACACCAACTTTCAGTAGTCGCATTGATTTGAAATTTCGCACACATATTAAGGACTGATGACAACATAAGAATTTTAAAAAATATTCAGGATTTTCAAGCGAGTCTTTTAGTTTCGGAACTAAGTACATGTAAGAACTATTTCAGTTTAGTTGTGCACGTAGAATTGGTACCACTGTGTGAAATGGCTGTTTAAATAAAAATATCTTTCACCGCTCCAACCAGGAGTGTATAAAAGTTAAGTTCAACGTGTTTACAAAGTTATCACGTAGTGGCTATAAATAACAGCATCGACTTGATAACATAAATCAGTACTACTATATTGTATTATCAGCTTATTTAGGATATAATGTGCCTCGTGGGCCGTGACCAGATGTTCATGAGTCTAACAACATATTTTAAGCAACAAAGCCACATAATTTTGAGATGAATGGATTGTGTACGTGTGATGCTGATGACGGATTAAAAAGTAAAAAAAAAAGAAGTTAAAGTTGTCACCATCACTTTTTTCCCAGGGCGCTGTAAAAGCCAAAGGAATATTGTAATTATTGTGAGAGAATAGACTGTGCGGAAGAGAATATGAAAGAAAAAGGATTGAACACAGATTGATGAGATCAAACAAAAATACATGTTGCTCTCCGTCATCAAATAATGGAAAAAATTGGTCAAGTGCGAGTCGGACTCGCGCACGAAGGGTTCCGTACCATTATCTATGCAACATAAGGCAACGTTATTAGTATCGAGCAAGAAACGGTAAAAAATCATGTTTGTTGTATGGGAGCCCCCCTTAAATATTTATTTTATTTTATTTTTAGTATTTGTTGTTATAGCAGCAATAGAAATACATCATCTGTGAAAATTTCAACTGTCTAGCTATCACCGTTCTTGAGATACTGGGTACGGAACCCTAAAAATCATGTTTGTTGTATGGGAGCCCCCCTTAAATATTTATTTTATTTTATTTTTAGTATTTGTTGTTATAGCGGCAATAGAAATACATCATCTGTGAAAATTTCAACTGTCTAGCTATCACCGTTCTTGAGATACTGGGTACGGAACCCTAAAAATCATGTTTGTTGTATGGGAGCCCCCCTTAAATATTTATTTTATTTTATTTTTAGTATTTGTTGTTATAGCGGCAATAGAAATACATCATCTGTGAAAATTTCAACTCTCTAGCTATCACCGTTCTTGAGATACAGCCTGGTGACAGACGGACGGACGGACGGACGGACGGACGGACGGACGGACGGACGGACGGACGGACGGACGGACGGACGGACGGACGGACAGCGAAGTCTCAGTAATAGGGTCCCGTTTTTACCCTTTGGGTACGGAACCCTAAAAATGGTAATGATAAACGTTGTATGTATTAACTGTAATTAAGATAAATTATACTTGACGATCGTAAAGCAAGCGGCACAGTACCGCGCGTTGTGGCGTCGGGGAGGCCTATGTCCAACAGTGGACGGACTTTATGATTATTTTAAACTAACTGTTGCCTTAACTTCATAAGCGTGGAATTTAGAAACCATGCCCAAACAAATTATCCAAAAAAGGCATCCTCTTTAACCTCGGCTATCTATTAAAGATCACATATCCCAGATTCAACAAATGTTACCCTTTTAGTAAATAAAATGTGCACTTACAAAATGCCTATTAAATCTGCTCTGGGCACGTAACATTATAGTACGTGACGAACAAATTGGGTTAGGTTAGCGTAAACCCCATTGGTACGAAGTAATGGGTTCTAGTCCCTTGTTCCACAGTCCCATAATAAATAAGGGGAAATTAAGAGTAATTTATTTAGACCCATGAATCATCCATTTCTTTTGATGTTATTTAATATTATTATTAAACAACTATGGGGAATTTCGATTTATTGGGTATTTTCGTATGAAGTTAAAATCGATAATAGTGGAATAATGCCGAATTGTATTTTGCACGTAGAATTGGTACCACGTTACGCAAAATCCAAATAGTTAATTTAAAATTCATTATCGGTCACAAATCAATCTCCGTTGCCACAGATAAACCTATCTGTGACGCTGATTATTAATTTATAAGCATATCTGCCGTTTGTGTCATTTTGTATGTATACGAAATGTTGCTACGCATTTCACAAATTATTAAGTAACTTGGCAGCCTCTGCCCAGCTGTCGTAATTTTTTTGCTAATTTCGTCAAAGGACCAAATGGAGCAAAAACAGAAAATTTTCTGCTGCCGAATGAAATAAAGTAATGCCTGGAGTATAATTTACTTTTGTAGCCAAATCTTAGATAAATAGCCAAATGTTAGAATAATGATTATCTCGATATTCAAGAGATAGAATTTGTAAAACAATGATTTTAGTAAAATGAGTGTCACACAAGTGTAAGAAAATTTTGCGCTGCCGTGATTCTACTATCAAAATACTATCCCAAACTGGAGCCGCAATAAATAAAGGAAACTCAAGCTTTAATATCACTACTGAAGATAACCTAAATATGGCATTGCCGATCTAGACGTCTGGTATCTCATTTACCATCATTATTGATCTCATTTATACGTGATTTCAGCTTGTATTCCTCCGTAGCTAGACTAAGTCACGTACAAAACAAATATGTTACAGCTAAATTTCAAATAAACCGAAATTGTTCATGTCATAATCTTTATTGCATTTTGAGTGTCTCAAATGCAGCTGCTGTATGCTACTTTTGAATGCTGGTCACGAGTGGAAGTAATGGTTTTCTACGAGAAATTGGTAGGTAATGCTTTCTGAATGGTGCGCACTTCGCTATATTTTATAGCAGTGAAATATTTGACTTGTAACAGTGTAGCAATAAGTCAAATGTATTTAGTTGCATAGTTTGAAAAAGAGAATCTTTTGGATTCTTCAGCAGAAGAACAGAAAACAGGTAACATCAACAACGAAAGAGGTCCATTAATGGACAAACAATAGCTTTCATTAGTTTTCGGCCCATAAAAACCTCTATTGGTTGCCTCAAGAACAATAAAGTAATTCATCTACTCTCTAGGATTTGCTTTGAGTTTTCTAGGTGTTGCTGCACTAACTCATGCTAAATCATAAAATAGTGACATTTATATTCTGATTCAAGTTGTATTTTCTATTCCAAACGGACAATATTCAAGCGAAATATAGAATAGCAAAAAAACCGAAACTAAATTACAATAGGACTTGATACTGTAACAAGTTTCAAGATAAAGGAGCAACAAAAAGACACTACAATAAATATAACACAAAAAATACACCGAACAATATCGTATCAAGAAATTCGAACCAGCTTTTGGTATTGTTAAGAGGAATTCCTTTGGTCCAAAGTTTTATAACACAGAAAGCCAATAAAATTGTATAAAGGCCTCGGATGGTACGGACAATGGCACTCTGTGAATTGCCTCATCCTATCTGAGTGACATTTGATACATACAACTTGTTCAGACATATATTCTTTGGCCAAACTTTGACCGAATCCACCCCAAGTGTCCGGTCTCTCTCCCCAATTAATTCGAGGTTCAATTCTTGGATTTCTTTCTTATTTGTTTTGTTTTTGTTTATGATGAAATTACTTTTGTTGTGATGCGTAAAGAAACTTAGTATGATTCTCGTTATTACTGACATTGGATTAGAAATCCTACTAATATTATAAATGTAAAAGTTTGTGAAGAAGGTTGGTGGTCTGTTACTTTCAGCTTAAAATTATATAAAAGGGTTTTGATGAACTATAAAATCATGATCATACTTACGAAATCAAGATAATCCGCTGAAAAGGAGTTATTAGTATTATTACTATTACGTCAAACAGTAGGTAAGTACTTAGTACAAGTACAATATTAATTACCAATTTCTGGTAATGGATATGAAAAAATGCCTTTCTCCAAACAAACAATGGAATCTGTTAGTTCAATCAAGAACCAAACATCAGGACCATCGACCAAACTTTAAAAAATTACCATTGCCATAATAAAAATGAAAACGCCGAGAGCAAATACATTAACTGATTAAATTGCAACGGGAACCCCCGTTGCAATTTAATCAGTTAATCATATATAATATATTATAATAATAACATTATTCGTCAGGGACAACCGTCCCTGACGAATTATGTTAATTGTACTCGTATACAAGGGGTATGTACTGGTGTCGTCTACATAAGTCCTTAAAGGGATTTGAGGATAGAGCACAAATAACTGATTGTTTTATCTTTAAAATAACGCTGCTCTATCCTCGCTATGTGAATCTGATAAAAGTTCATGCCAATAAAGAAATGACTATTTTACTATTTTAAAATTTAATTCTACAATGTATTTATAAAAATCTCATATAAAAGCAAAGCAGAACCTATCACATTGATAAAATCTATTATAATTGAACGCGGCTATAGAAAAGCTCAATCAATCATAGGCCTTCATCCATCAAACATTCAACAAGTAAAAACAAAATGTTATCGGGCAAGCCCTGAAAGCAGTGTCACACAGTGTAACACCCCTGTGGTAAGGTGCGTGTGCGTGTGTGCGTGCGACTGAACAAATTTTACATTAGTGTGTGTAACAGACCGTGTCTTTATTATATAGTAGTGTGTGTCATCACGTTAGGGCTGGCAGATGTGCTGTTCACACGCAGCTGTCGTCATTTCCCCCCAGTACTTTACGTATTGTAATACGGCACGCTTTCACGTAATTATGCATTATTATTACTGTTGCTTTTTGAACTTATTATTACGCGATTGTACTTTTTGTTTGTTTGTAATGCAGCGGCTACCCGTTAGTATTTACAGGATAATACGTATGTAAATTTGAACATATACATGTCAAGTATCCATCAATTACAAAAAAGTAATAAAAACAGAGTATACAGAGAATAACAGTTTTTTTTATATTTTACTAGCTGTTGCCTGCGACTTCGTCTGCGTGAAATTTAAAAATCAAACCTTAACAAACAGAGCTTTACTATACCGCTCAATAGATGGCGTTGTACAGTTATTTTAAATCGCACTATGGTTTGGTTACACACGTTAACACTTAAGCTCGTCAAAATTTCTTCTTATATATCAGCTTTTCGCATTTATAAATTAGTAAGGATAAGGATTTATATTGACAATTTCAGAGGATAATTGGTTAAGTCGGTCACTTGAATATAAGCAAGAAGAAGATTAGGTAATAAAATATGAACTGCACTAACATAACAGTTAAGATTAACCTCTCCCTCCAGACTCCAGCCCATTTACGTCCCACTGTTGGGCACGGCCCTCCTCCACTTTGGGAGGGATTATGGTCAACTGTGCCGCGATAAACAGTCGTATTGGCACAGGGTTTATTTTCGAGTTTTCCGTCTCTCATAGAGGATGTTATCTGTGTGCAATATCTTACTTTTACAGCACCCGTTATATCTATATTATTATACTCTTTGCAGCACCTTTGGGAGGAGATGGGGTGGTGACACTTGTATTCTTAATCCGTCACCACACGGACAAAGATTAACCTAGCAACATCTAACGGTATATTAAAAACTATGAATTACAGGTTCAAGGACCTGGCACTTTTGCTCAGATAGGTTTCAACAACAAATAGCCATTCGCACAGAATAATAAATTCACAGTCAAAAGCACCATTACTTTTTACTTAGCACCGTACAATATACTTTCCTGCAATATTTTATTAACCTAAACTAGATCTCACTTCCCCAACATCTATATAACGCCAAAAATACGTTCCCAAACACATAAATTAACTTAATGTGTTCATTTTATCTTACTTGTTCTCATATACGTCTATCTTTGTCTAAAATTAACGTCTGAGAAAGTCCCTTCATGGTACCTCACAAAATACTTGATGAGAAATTTCCCTGTCGGCATATAGAGGGCGCTATTCACAAGTATTATGGGCGTATAAAAGAAAATATGATTTTGTTGTGAGTGTGTGGACATGTAAGTTCGTGTATCATAATAATTATATATGTTATTCGCTTGTTTATATATTTTTTATACAGGAAACTTGGTTTGATGGAGAGGTATAATTTTTATCAGACTTTAGGGTAGGCAAATTACTTGTTAAAACCCTTCATTATTTGATCAAATCTCTACAGAAAAGTACGATAAATGAAATTGTCGCTAAAATAATTTAAGCCAGTTTGCGGATTTCTTGCTTTTCTTAACCAGTAATTTGTATAATTTATAACCTCGCCAAAAAATGTTTCTAAGATATACTTAGAGAAACAATTGAATTGATCGCCTTGTTAGAATAATATTCTAACACGGCGAAAAGATATAAAACATAGGTATCCGAAATTAACATCATTAACCGCAATGTAAACATTCCTTATGAATTAGTAAACTGTACAATAAAAAGTTTGGAAAGGCAACAATCCTTGGCCAGAACAAACATACAACATAAAGCCACTTAAAAGTGTATGAAGCGAGGTCGACACTGTATATTGGTGTCGTGACGTGTAAACATGGCGGGCTGCGGGCACAGACGCACCCTAATGATCACGTTACAATCGATACATGACCACCAACCACCACTACGTAAATTGAATCTGGCTGGACAACGCCCTATGTTCCTGGAAAAATGGCACTAACAATTATTCCTTTTTTAAATTTGAAATTAGAACGTGTTTACATTTTTTTTTCTAATTGGACCTAACCTTGATGATAAGTTAAGACTTTTTTTGATAACATATCCCTTTTCCTTCAATGTTAATTGAAATAAATGCAAGATTTACCGATAATTAAGATTAACTAAATGAACCCTTAATCTTGATACCTACATATAAACCATCCACTTTAATGGTTAATGTAACATCTGAGAATCAACTAAAATAATCATTCAACTGTTTCTAATGTACTTGCGAGATAAAATGCATTTACCTAGCTTGTTTGTTATTTAAATCTATAGGTCTATATTTTCATAAGCTACTCTAAAATCCCAAACAAGATAAGTATAAGTAGTTATACACATAATGATACTTGCAAGTTTTGAGCCCATAGATCATAAGCGGAATGGATCTGCTTGGATGAATTAATTTAAACTTTGCAGACTGCATAAGCCTGGACTCACAAGTTTGAGTTAAGATTCGAGTAAGCACCCTGCCTGTGGTCCGCTTTTGTATGTCCTCATAAACTTTACATTACAACTACTCTCTCTGTGTGTGCGTTTGAATTATTCCTAAATAATTTGAATAATTTTGTTGAAACCAGGTTTAAAAATTTTTAACCATTGAAAATAAATATCTATGACAAGTAAATAAAGTCTATCGGATCAGATTAAAGTAAGTCATCTAATTACTTAATTTTATATGATATATTCTGATATTAAGCATAGTTTTTCTCTTACTATAATAAGCGATATTAAATTCGAGTGCGTCAAATCAATTCAATTCTTTAATCGAGCAATCTGCAAACACGTAATTCTATAGTGAACTATCTCACAATTTGATATAGATTAAAATTTTAAGATTGCAATTACAAACATATCAGCAAAATGTAAAGAAAGCTCCTTGGAAATTGACCAATTAATAAACCACTAACACAAAGCGCTAGCAAGCAGATAGTGTAATAAGCAATTTTTATATTACAACTTTTTGCTATTTCTAATAAGCAACACGTTCCTTCCACAATACAGTATTCTTTTCAAGGAAATATTAAATAAAGCGGCGGCCACGAACAAACCATTATTTAGAATTACAATTTTCTTTCACACTCTACACAATGAGAAGATGACATTGCATTTTATTCACCAATTATTCAATTTAAACGAAGGGGTTGTGATTAAATGGTACAAATTAAATCGTTTAAATAACGGCCTAGCGACCATTTTGGATTCCGAACTGTCACTTTAGGCGCGTATTTTGAAGACCAATTAGCGTTCCAAATTTGAAAGTGTTTGTGTGGAATGTTTTAATTGAAAGTGAACAAATGAACGAGTGAACAAATGAACGAGTGAACAAATTATAACGACAGTTTGTGATACAGGTGGTTGCATTTTCTTCAATTCATTATTTTCTATTTTATTGTTAAATTCAAATGATTCACTTTCATAATATTGGTATTTTTTATTACATATAAAACATTTTACTAAATTGGGATAAAAGTGGGATTTATTTGCATTTTTGAGTATTATATTAATACTTTAGATTAATATCACCCAGAAAAAGTACTTAGTGTCAGACATTTAAGTCTCTTATATATTACACACGCTAGAAAACTTTATTATTTTCGAACCCCTGTAAAGCACAGGATTAGTGAAGCGTCTCTTTTACACGTGCCAGCTTTGACAGGCGTGTGAGAGGAAAGGATATATTAAACTTAGTGAATACAACAGCAAATTGGTTTCGGTAGACACCCCTCAGTTGCACCCCAGCACGTGGCTACTTTAGGGGATGATTTTGAAAGGGGCTGTATATTTAAGCTGTATTTTGTGCAGTTCAGCAACTTCAAATTTTCGTTAATGCTGTTATTATTACGTTGCTTTTATTTTAATTATAAAGTTTGAAAAGGAAAAAGCTCTTGTATAAAAATAAAACTTTTTAGAAAATGATTTTGTGGTTGTTTTAATAAGCTTATTTTTAATATACTTATTCATACTGAAGGCAAAATTATATCATTTACGATAGGTCCTAATGGGAGAAATACTAAACGAGTACTGTTCAGCAAGGGCTGCTTTCGGCATATAGACCATCACGAACAAGTAACGAACGCAGAGTCTCCCGAGATGTTTTAACCATTCACCTAAACAACTATTGGGATAATTTCTGTAAATAGTCTAAAACTTTTCTTTTTCAGTCAATACCAAATTAAATTGTACATTCAGTCCACACGTACCGTCAACATCCCTTAGTCGTCAGTAATCATTGTGTATTTAATCAACGCCCGGTCACGTGCGCTCTAGGGATAACGCCAGGGTAGTTCCCTCCGCCCCATTGTATCGCCAAATGTAAGCTATTCACAAAGTTCTCTGATTACGATCTACTATGATTACCACTATAATTGGTTTGCATTTAAATTATGTACGCGATTATTCTGTAGTAGACAATGGAATAGCTAAAATCGTCTATAGTTTGAAATTAACAATAGATACCTGTATAATTGAGAAACTTGGTATAGGTTTTAAGCCAAAGAAATATTTTTATCAACATCTTATAATTTAAATTAACCTAAAATAAAGAAAATAATCGATAACACACACAAAAGAAAGTGTAAAGATTTGCAAATAGTAAATGACATAAACTGTAATTTTAAGATGGTTCATGCTGCAGATGAAATGATAAAAGTATTTCTAATACAAAGAATAATTTAAAGTATTTAACCATAGTTTACGGGACCTGAACACAAGATTATCATAACGTAATATAGAAGTCAAGAATGCAAGTGGCGCAGGACGAGCTTTAGGGCTATCTATGGGAAAAGCTCTATATTCAGCAGTGAACGGAGAAAGAGTGAATGAATAGATTGAATATAACATCATGCTGTATATGTAACCCGGTAGAAATATTCAATAAGATCATCTGTTCAATTGAGTGCAATTGTCCTGACATGACACTATAAATAGAAGTTTTCATTACTCTGTAAATAACGATAAGCGATCGTAAGATTTGACCTGGATTTTACGAGGAAATAATTAATTATATTTAAGACTTAAAGTATGTAGAAATATATTTCTATTTTTGTAAGATTGGAAAAAGGAGTTTTAAATAACCGAGACGAAAGTTTTTCTCGTATCTCAGTAATGTGGCATAAGGACAGAAACAAAAAGGACTATAACTTCAAAACCTAATTATTTCTTAAAGTTCTTTTATGAATAGAATCGTAAAATAATGTTAATCAAAATAAAAACCGTACATTTTAAAGAGCTGCGTTTTATTTATTTATTTTAATATTAAGCTCAAAAAAGGCAAATAATGGCATTAGGTCCGCCTATATGCAATAGGCGGACTTTATGCCAACAGGCTTGCATCTTAAATATGATAATAGTATATTTACCTAAAAAATACACATCACTTCTCAAACTCACACCCGAAAACCATACACGTAATAATAATAAATCCATCAATCCAACCACTTTTATTACAAAATTAATGATTGTATACAGTTTATCGTAAATCATTTACCGGTACAACAGTCACAAAGAACCGAAAATAATCGCTAATAGCGATCATCGTCACGTAGCCTTACCTTTTCTATTTACAATCCAATAGGATTTAATATAAGCTCCATGGCCATAAATAAAAAAAAAACGTTCAAAGTGCGAATAGAAAAGGATGAAATAGATTCCGCTCCAGCGATATCGAAAGGGACATTAATTTTCTGCCTACTTAAATTGTTAGAACTGTGTCCAATTTATAAGAGACAGCGATAAATAAAAATGTTTGTTATGCAAGGACTTGAGGGACCTAATAAAAAGCTCTTTTAAGAATTTTATTTGATAAATAGGTGTAATTAATATGTAGGCGCGATTTAGAATGATTAAAAATAACACGGATTTTAATGATCCCAATTAAACACCAAACAGAATAGCTTATTATTTTTAATATTAATTTACATAACATTTGATTTCTCGTGTCTGGATGTGTAGATGCGTCTGAGTGCTCTTTTGTCAATAAAATGAAGTTATTTGTAAATCATTCACAAATGGTTGTATTTGGCGTCGGAAAAAAAATATTTCGAATACGTGCGATTAAAATATCAAATTGCTTGTATGTAGAAGTAAAATGCATTTGTGAAAGCTAAGAAGAAAAAGAAACTAAGATTATTTTAATAAAATTATCAAAAGAGTGCAGGACTACGGTTCTACTAGTGCCAATGGTGCCTGAATAGAAAGAAAGAAAAAAATTTACTTCATACAGTAGTCTTCGAAACTAAATTTGTATTTCAAACCGCTATAGAAACGGCAAAGAGTGATATTATTTTAACAAATAACTTGCGTAAGTATCAAGGAATAAAACGTTCATAGCGAAACAAATCAAAAGTTATTTTTTATAGCAAACTCTCATAATTTGCACCACAGTATACCTGAATCCCGTTTTTCGCCACCTGTCATGACTAAGTCCCAAGCAGAGGATTTTCTAACACCCTTTTACGCTTAACTTGTCTTTAACATACAGAAAATAAATTATAAATTCGCTATTCAAGTTCTTTAGTTTTATTAAAGTTTTTTAATTAGCTTTTTTTGCACTTTTATTTCACCCGATAGAGTGCCACGACTAACAGAAGAGCTTGGAAGAAAAGGGCAGGAAGAAAAAGACAGACAAGTTATTCATAGTTCTAGTTTTCTATTACTATCTAATAGACTTCAAAATAAGAAGATAGTGTAAGTTTAATTTAAATAATAAGATAGTCTAGCATAGGCTATTTACATATTTTATTACATTTTAATTTACGTATGATTCTAGTTACAAATTGGATGGTTGTGGATGTAACAATATTGTATGGATATAATCAATTTCTCATTATTCCTAAATGTACTTTTATATGCTGCTAAGAGTCTTCTGTATCATTTAGTCTCTTATAACACTGAGCTATCGCAATTTACTTGTAACACGAATACGGCGAAAAACCTTCCCGTTTCCCTTTCTGAACAAATATCTCATCCTAAAAGAAAACGTGCAAAACAGGTTGAGTACCAAAAACCCGGGTTTTAATCCAAATGATTAAGAATGTTCAGTGTTCCGTATACATTTTCCGGTCAGATTTTAATAATTGCATTATAAAGGTTGAATTCGTTATATCTGAATTAACGTTTTTCATATAATACCCAGTAAATTTGTTACGCTTCGCCAGGTTTTATTCTGTATAAATCGTAAATATATTAAGCTTAGTTATACACAATTACACATACATATAAAATACTGCATCCATCGATTCTTTAGCCTTGACGAGCCTCGTGGTTGAGTGGTTTATGTAACGGACTGCCGAGCAAGAGGTCGCGGGTTCGATTCCCGCCAGGGACAATCATTTGTGTGATTTTTCTAATTGTCACACAAATGTTTGTACTGCGTCTGGGTGTATCTATGTATTTTAAGTATGTATTTACAAAAGAAAAGTAGTATATCCCCGTTTTCCAATTACAGCACAAGAGCGCATTATGCGGCACAATGTTCAACGTTGAGTGTTCCAACTACAGCAACGCATCGCACAATCGAGCACTCTCAAAAGTGATGCATGCAATCCATACCAACTTCATAAAATACTCAAAAATACAATAAATAGTAACTCTCGTCGTGTAGTGGTTAGTGCAGCGGACTGACGTTCACAAGATTGCGGATTCCATTTCCGTACATAACAGACTTTTTTTAAAGGGTTTAGTTTTGAGTTTTCCTTCTCTGACATAGAATGTTATCTGTATACAATATCTCGCAGCTAGCTTTTACAGAAACTTGGCAAGTAAAAGGGGCGGTGACACTTGTATTCTTAATCCGTCGTCACGCGAACTTACATGCTAATATAGACAACTAGCTGTTGCGCGCAACTCCGTCCGCGTGGAATTTGGAATTATTTTTTTTTGCAATTAAGTGTAGCCTATGTCCTTTCTAAGGGTCTAAAGATTGTCTGTGCCAAATTTCATCAAAATCGGTTGAGAGGTTTAAGCGGGATAGCGTAACAGACAGACAGGCAGAGTTACTTTCGCATTTATACCTAATATTAGTAGGAATTCCAAATACAACACATATGAATTAAAATAGCTAGTAAAATATAAGCTTAGCTTGGGACCAGAGGACGTTGTGTGAAATGTCCATATATACCTATTTATTTATACTGTAACATATAAGAATATCTCTTTTAGTACTAACACAGAAAATAATACGAAGATTTGATATTAAAATGATTCAGTAACATATTACGTACGGTTTCAATATCGGAGATTATTATCATCTTCAAAGTTCAGCTTACTTACCTGAAAAGAAAAAAATATATTATAAGTGTAACATATTAAAAAAGTACATATTTGTAAAAAGTAATGAAAACGTCGCGAAAGAAATAATAACTAGGTAAGTACCTAAGTCTGATTTAAAAGGAGGACACGTAAACTGCCGATTACAAAGTTCGATTCCCGTACAGAATTATATATTTCTGTTTTTTCCAATGTATTTACAACCTCAGTATTGGAGAAGATCTACACATCATAATATAAGCATAGACATATAGCTTTATAGCTTAATTTGGGACCAGAAGACGTTGCGTAAAATGTTCAGAAATATATAACAAAGCTAATGTTCAATATTATTGAATAAACTTTTCTTAAGTTTTAGTGTTTCTGAAGTTACCAAATAAAATAATGAAAAAATAATGACGTTTTAAAACATAACATTCATAAATCGTCATTTCATACTTCGATATATAACTTCGAAACGTAAGTTCAAAAACCTAATAAGAGAGGAAGATAAATAGAAATTTAATGAAACATTCCATAACGTGCGTAAATTATTTGCGGAAAAATTAATTAATTTTCGAAGAATTCCTTATCTTGAACACGACTTTTGGGTGCGGGGTCTGTGAAAAGTTGCTCAAAACCTACGGATATGGAGTTGAATTTATCTCAAATTTTTTTTAATAATTTTAAAACATAATATTATCTACTATATAAAAATAAGTCGGGTTTTCCTTCCTGACTACTGCTATAACTCCAGAACGCACGGACCGATTTCCACGGTTTTGCATTCGTTGGAAAGGTCTCGGGCTCCGTGAGGTTTATAGTTCATTTTTTTTTAATTTTTATTTTTTTTACTTTTTTTTTGGTATGGCAAAACAACGTTTGCCGGGCCAGCTAGTTAGGTATATAATTGCCTGGTTATTTATTGTAAATTTATAAGTAACGACTTTTTCAAAATTTAAAGCTAATTTAAGATTAATAAATGAAGGTTTAATATGGAAGAGAGACCGAAAATTTTACAGCTGTCTCGAATTTCTCAAAAATACATAAAATAAAATTCATTCCTGTAGTGTTCAATTTGCTAAATCTCAGACAGATATTTTAGAAATCCAGCTTAAACTTACGAGAAAATTAAGTGAACAGTTTTGGGTAGGAAGCTCAAAGAGGTTTTAAACTACTTTTGAGTCTGATACCCTTTAGAATAATGGTATAGATATCTAATAATAGGATCGGTTCGACTCAACGAGACACAAGAGGATTTCCAATTTCAATCGTGCATGTAATGTTTGCTGGCTGACTCTGACGTGGAATATTCAATTTAAAAGCCCGTACAAACACGCCCCAGGCAATTTGACCATAAGTATTAGTGCAATAGCTTTATTTAGATATAAAGTTAGTAAAATATGTTATAAATATTATAAAGCTGAAAAGCTTGTTTGTTTGTTAAAACGCACTCCGATTTAAAAAAAATCTTTTTGTGTTGAATAGTAAATTTATCGAGGAAGTCTATAGGTACATTACATATTACATATATATATAACATCAAGCTGCGACCAATAGGAGCGAAGCGTCAGTGAAAAAAGTTGCAAAAACGGAGAAAATTTTCCTAAATTCCACGCTATTCCTATTCGGCTATTCCTATTTAAATTGGTTCGGTCATCCGCATTTCTAAGTAAAATAAATGTGCTGGAAATAAGTCTTTTTTAAACCGCAGGAACAGACTAAGTATTAAGACACTTCGTCTCGATTAAATATAGGAGTTATAAAATACTACATAATGAGTTAATGAGTAAATATTACAATTCTGCCAAGGCTTCTCTTTACAAATAATGAAACAATTACAAAAGAAAATGTAAAATATATTGACATTTATGAAATTAATTAGTTACTATCTGTGCCTTGCCTAAAAGTCCAGACAATAACAACATATATTTCACAATTTTTCCGCAAGTCTTAAAGGCTAGAAACACATTTTCATCTGAGTCACTACAATTTGTTGTAAGACCACTCAGTTTCCTTCCGTATCGTCTTTGTGGAACTTTATAAATAAAATATAACATAAGACTAACGATGTTGTTTCCGATCTTATTTTCATGACGCAACGTTTTACTTTTGTAACAGTCATTTTCTTATTAGCAGTGTAAGGTGATTGCTATGAAATTACAAGTCGCACAAATATTTTTAGTTTAATATTTAAGGGCCTACATCAATATTATCGTCGACATGTACATATTAACACAGCTAGTAGGTATAGAAAATGAAGAATTAGGGATATTTTTTTTGTTTACTCAAAATCTACTAAATATATTTTAATTCTGATTTACGTGTTTCTATATATAATAGTTACTTATGTTTTTAAAGTTATTTCATTAGTTAATACGCGATAATAGACCGACAAATGAAAAAATTAAAAAATGAGAGAGGTTGTTTCGCTAAGATTTTCTATCGAGAAAACTTTTTTCAATCGCGTTTCTGAGTTTATGCGATCCTAGATCATATATTGAAAAAACATATACTTAAAAATTAGAGCTCTAGCCATTCAATCTAAAGAAACAATGAAAACTTCATACGTTGAAAAATGCACGAAGCTTTTTTGGTATCCTCTTAAGTACGATAATTTAATAACTTGTCAAGAAAACTACAAAAAGAAAATGTAAGTTTAATACATTGAACGTGAACGCAGGGCGTTGGCGGTAAGGAGTAATATGCTGGCCCGTAGGTTTGCACGATGCACTGACGAGGTGAAAATCACACTCTTTAAGGCCTACTGCCAATCCTTTTACTCCAGCAGCTTATGGGTTCGGTTTACTCAACGAGCCTACAACGTCCTGCGTGTACAGTATAACAACGCATTCAGAATGTTGTTGGGGCTCCCACGGTATTGTAGTGCCTCATTGATGTTTGCGAATGCTCGCGTTGACGGCTTCCATGCTATAATGCGTAAAAAGGTGGCGTCACTACTTCAAAGACTACGCGTTAGCACTAACAGCATTCTGAACACGATTGCAGACCGTAGGGACTGTCCCATACAAACCTACTGGGTGGGGGTCGTTACGGGGAACATATAAGTAAAAAAAAAAAAAACACAGTAAATAAAATCAATGATAACAATAATAATTTTAATAGATAATTCACTAAATTTAATATACAAAAACAATAATTATATTAATCACAAACTATTTAATAAAATGTATTGTACATATAAATTAAATATAATAATAAGTTTAAATGTATGTATGGAATAGACAAAATATAAATTTTAAAATGAATGTAGTTTATAAAGTAATGGAATAAATAAAATTGTAGCGACTAACATAGGTTTTTAAGAAAATTGTTACTAACGTTTTATATGGACTTGCTCTGAAATAAATGTTTTATTATTATTATTATTATTAATAACTTGATAAAAAAAAGAAATAAC
The DNA here is from genome assembly GCA_916999025.1 of Orgyia antiqua. Taxonomy (NCBI): domain Eukaryota; kingdom Metazoa; phylum Arthropoda; class Insecta; order Lepidoptera; family Erebidae; genus Orgyia; species Orgyia antiqua. The sequence goes on along the minus strand of OU779873.1, from coordinate 12,590,348 downwards.
TAAAATAATTACTTTGACTACTCCATAGCTTTTATTGTAATAGATTTGTATAAGAAATAATATTGTTACATTTAAAATTTTGAAGCTATAATCAAAGAGCGCCATCTGTTATCGTAGATAAAAATCATATCCATAGTAAACAGACAAATCGTCACTAGATGGCAATAACAAGTCAAATTATACAAATTCCAATGTCTTTAAAACGTATTAAACTCTAATTTTGCTACTGCCTATAGCTACCGTCCTGTCCTTGTGGTGACGGATTAAGTCTACAAGTGTCATCCACTCCATTTCCTCCCGAGTGCTGTAAAAGCCAGCGAAAAGATGCTGTACACCGATAACACCCTCTGTGCAGTGGCGGATTTACCCCAAGGCCCGGTAGGCCCGGGCCTAGGGCGGCCAGATTTAACGGCGGTGATTTACAAATAAGCTTCAAATTTTCTTTCGAAATAAAACTGAATTTTTCTCCTAAATTTCTAAATCTATTTAGATAAAAAAGTTGGCAATGAAGTAATTTCATTATGTAGTCTATATGGTAGATGCTGAGAAAGGGGCGTCTGATAGCTTGGGGCCGAGTGAGGCTGATAGCTTGGGGCCTAGGGCGGCCGGGACTGCAAATCCGCCACTGCCTCTGTGAGAGATGAAAAATTCAATAATAAACATTATGCCAACACGCCTGGTCAGCCCGGCACTGTTGAACATAATCCCTCCCAAAGTTGAGGAAGCCCGTGCCCAATAACAGGACGTTAACTGGTTAGATAAAATGAGAGAAATAGCTACCAAATTCCTCTATATTAAGTTTCTTTAATGAAAATTGGACATAGACAAAATCGCGACATGAAAAAATTTAAGTTTCGCAAGTCACATTATTTATCAAGGCGATGTATCGAATTTCGCCGTCTCATCTAAATAAAGGCCCAACATTTCACATCTGTGAACCCCTAAACGATCAATATATAGTATTGCCTTCAATTGAGGTTTATTTGGCCTAACATTTTGTATATTTGTGTTCCTTCTACAACTCGTATGAGACGAGGTCGCATTTATTCTGTCAAGTAAAGCAACGCCCTGACAAAGTATGAAAATTTTACAAGTTATTTTCTTAATACAAACTGGCGTCAAGTCTTCGTTAGTGCACTAAAATTACGAGCACAAAGTCTTAGGTTCGATTAGCACTTCGGATATATTTACACGCATATATGTACAAGTTGAAGAGTTTATTTGGTTGTTTGAACGCGCTTCAGTAACTTCTCGTTCGAATTGAAAAATTATTGGTTTTGTATATTTTTTTTTTAAAACAATAAACAAATATTTATTTATTCATTAATTTATAAACTAACCTTTAAAAACTATATACAATTAAAAACTAAAATAAAAAAAGGAAATACAGTATTAAAAAAATATTAAAATTTAAATAATAATATTAATATTTTTTGGATAATCCATTAATAGAGAAAGGCTATAGACAATATAATATCACGCCGCGACCAATAAGAGCGATGCATTAGTGAAAAATGATGCAAAAATGGAAAAATATTTCTTAAATTCAATATTTCTCAATTACATAAACGGTTACATAAGTAATATCGCTAGATGTCACTACATGTAGCTATATTTTATTTCTAACAATAGACGTTGTTAGTAACAGCTAGAATATTTCCTGTACACGGAAATACAAGGAAAATATAACGAACCAAAACTGTCTTAGTTCTTAGTGATCATATTAAAGTTTTCTCAAAAATATTGTTGCACAAATTGGAACAAATATAGGAGTATCTATACTTCTTTACTTATTATAAAACAAAGTCATTATTTTTGTATGTATGTCCTTATGAGAGTTTATATCTTTAAAAATAAGCAACGGGTTTTGAGTCGGTTACTTTTAGATAGCATGGTTAAAGAAATAGGACCAGCGGTTCCTAAATAATATTATTTTTCTTTATAATATTACTAGCCTAATAAACCAGACTTTAACAAATTTTACAAATAAACCTTCCTCTTGAAACACTACCTGTTTAAAAAATCGCATCAAATTCCATTGCGTATTTTGAAGTTTTAAGCTCACATAGGGACATGCATCCGAATATAACGACTTTGTTTTATAATAAGTAAGACAATTGAGGCTAATTGAGATAATATATTCAACTTAAGAATACTGTCCTATAACAAAACGACGACTTTTTACAATTAAGTTTTACGAAAATCAATCAAGCCTTTTTATATTATTTCGCACTCTTTTCCGGGTCATTTAAAGTTTCATAGCCCTACGCTTTATAGAACGTGAATCTGAATAAAGCCATCGCGTATCTCGCAACAAATTAAAATCGATGCTTAACGACGCCAAATGGGGTAGAAAACGGCCTAACTTTAATTTATTATAGGGTTGTCACTTTTACAAATCTACTTACTTAAAATCGGTCAAATATGAGATGGAGTCGCACTCGAAGAGTTTCGTGTCGTTATTATCATCGAAGAATGATATCTTCAAATTAGAGAGGATAAGGGCAGAAAAATGATGATGATTATTATTTGTTGGATGGAGTATGTAAGATGTATGTAAGATGGATATTAATGTAATTACACACTTATTAGGAACAGAACCTGACCCTAACACCTAAATGAACTGAAGAAAAACACAATGTTGACAACCCTACTAAGTTTAGCGAAATCGGCCCACCGCTTCGGTTATCACATAATCTAACATTGAAAAATATATCGCATATAACATTAAAATATCGCTTTTCAAATTTGGAACTAAGTTCACTCGAATAATTTCAGTTAATTTTCGTATAATGTATCGATAAAACTCATTTGTTTAATCGGTGTTGGTATCGTTAAATGTGGATTGAATAATTCAATATGAATTTTATTTCAGTGCTATTAATATAGTTCAGTGGATAGCTCCAGTAATGGCATAACTGGATACTTAAAACCACATATCAAAATTGGTGGATTGGACTTTAAATATTCGGTAAGTACTTAAATAATCCGGGTATTTATCTAGTTTAATCACAGATACATCTCCTTGGAAGTCGAACTAGGACTACGAATTGAACTTAGCTACTACTGGTTACGCTCATAGGTACCAGGTATTATATTGAGATATCTTAAACTATAAAATATTAAAATGTCATACTTGGTGGGCTACTTTTAAATGCTGTACTTTAATAATCACTATTCCACACGATCGAAGTCATGGGCACAATATAATAATATACATTCATATTATTATAATATAACAACAAAAATAAAGAAAGCGATCTTGCTGCACATTCACCGAATAGGTCGTCGGTTTGTCTCTCAATTCTCTGGCAAGGCTCCGACCGGTACCTATATGTATATACGATTTTGATCCAAAAATTATAAATTTATCATATTGTTATTATCACAGGATGTGGTAATTAATCATACCAGGTGAATTTTAAACTATATGTGCTGTTTGTTTTTAATTTCATGAAAATTTTATAATTTACACGGAACGTGAAAAGAAAACAAAATTAAATCATATAATTATATTAAATTAAACGCTAACAGGCGGGATGCAATTCAAAATGGCTGCCAAACAAACGTTGAAACGTTGTTTGCTGTTGGTAAATTTACGTTGATGTTTAGTTTTCATTACGTACATAACGGATGTATATAAAGTATTTTCTGCTGATAATTAAACTTTATAAAAGTAGAAGATCCCAGTTAAATCTGCAGATAATATTGCTTTTGAAATGTTAAAAGTATTTAGAAAACTTTGACATCTTACAAAGGAAGAACAGAGTGTCTTCGTCCTAACAGAACCATAGAGAAAGAAAGAGCTAAGAAAAGGTTACTCGCCTAAGAAAGAGAGAGAGAGAGAGAGAGGAAGAAAAGCTTACAGAAAACTTTCCTATTTTGCAATTGGAAATAAATTTAAATTATTTAATTTACAGGCAAGATCGTAATATTATCTAATGATGAATCTTGATGACTTCATTATTTTATAAATTTTTGCAATTAACTTGCTATGCTTTTTTTTACTTAAACTTAATTAACTTTCTAAATTGTATTATTAAAATGAAAGTATTGTTTTTTATATCAGCCTTATTCCCTTCAACCATTAAATCCTTAATACACTTAGAATATTAAAACGAGTTATAGGGAATAAAAGCCGTTCAAATTTTAACCACCGACAGAGCAATAAACCTATATTTTAAGAAATACTATCACAACATGGTTAAACAGGGCCGTAAACTATAAAGATAGAAAACAAGCCTGTTATAAAAGTAACAAAAACACTTTATACTCAAAGTACAAACCACATAACCACCCTCTTTCCTGTGAAAGTTTAAAAAAGTAATTAATGAACTCTGTTAACGCTGTTTTTAACAACCATTTTATGTTGAAACGGGGTGGGCAAAGTTGGAAACTAAATGTTAGGTCGGTGTCATTTTGTTTGTAATAACTAGCGCTGTTGTCAGAGCTCAAGTTATATTTGTATTTAAAGGGAAGTCGTGGCGTTTACAGGGCATGATTTAAAAACAGCGCGGCCATGTTTTATCTGACATTTACTACGTGACGGAACAAGAAAGCACGCCCGTTTTGTCACTAATCTGGCTGTAGAACGCACCCCGCGTTCCATATTTAAATTTTTGGACAATAATAATGCCTGATTATTATTAACGATTGTTTTCTTAATATCTTTTTACCTTTAATTTATTTACTTGACCTTTAGCTTTTCTAAGGCCTGTCTTATCTTGAGATCTGAGGATTTTCTGTAAGCACTAAGTTATTTTCAGTTATGTAAATACGAAACATTAATTTTTAAAATCCTTACTTATATAAATATATATAAATAAATAAACGGAATTGCACGAAAATTGGTATTGAGATAATTTATAGTCCTGGAAGCTTAACATAGGCTATATAATTATTATTTCGCTAAAAACTCTGTACGATATAATAAACACAAATGTTTTAGAAATATGGTATAAAATAATAGTTCAGCCATATTGTTCATTTTACAGTTGTCATAGCGACACATAGAGTCCGTCGACTTACAGGTTTTTTTTTTTAATTTGGCCAAGAAGGTTTAAATTCCAGAGTGACACATGCGATTTACGCGGTAGCTCAGAATAGAAACTCCTTGTGTGGTACCTACTTAGTTCCAACTTTTTTTTAATTGAGGTGATTAAAGAAGTTGGAATAGTCAAGTATTTATATTCTGTACTACGTCGATTTTTTTTTATTTTAGCAGTAAGAAGAAGTTACGCTATTGAATTAATATTTTCTTGCAATTTTAATAACAACTGAGTTCAGTTGTTATTAAAATTGCAAAACAAATACTAAGTTTAGTATTTGTTTTGGTTTGTTTCGATTGTAGCTGTCATTTTGGTATCGTATTTAACACTGATTTTAGTAGATATACATAGTATTTTGTAACGATTGTTGATTGAGGTAGATTTTGATATATTTTGTATAGATTTCAGTATGGATTTTAGTAGCTATTAATTTTAGTTCAGATTTCAGTTTTTATTTTAGGTTTGTTTTCAAATTCGATTCGGCCACTAATGCGTGCGAAGCCGCGGGCAGAAGCTAGAATATAATAAAATTATTTCATTCGTATAATTATTTCACGTGAGTTATTTTCCCTTCAACAAAGGGGTGGCGAAACACAAAATATAAATAAGACGAGATATTTTACGAGAAAGTAACGCTCTCCAACACCACCCCTAAGAGGTTTATTTCACTCGGAATAACAACATTCAACATTTTACGTTATTGCATAAATTCTAACAACATTTTGACTTTACTTTGACAACAAAATTATAATTACATCATTAAGTTAATGCAGACATTGGCTTTAACGACTAAGAGCTTTGAACCTTTTTCTAACCTTGGCTATGATTTTTATAACTCAATGTATAAAGCCTTTTTGTGTTCGTAATGTATAGGTACTTACTATGTATTAACTATATTATATTTAGCTACTAAATAGAAAAATGAGTAACTTTTTCCATCTATTTTGCCAAAACAGAAAGAGCCATGGAAAGAAACATGTTGGGAGTGACACTTGTTGTTAATATCCGAGAGATAGAAGTGAGACAAAAGTGATTTATAACTCGCATAGACCATTACAATCGAATTGGACGGGACATTTGCTGCGTTCTTAGGGTACAAAACCAATGAGTAATAAGTTGGATTATTACTCTAAGTGTACTGTGCCAACACGCCTGATCAGCGCCGCACTATCTCCAGCCCATTTATGTCCCACTGTTGGGCACGAGCTTCCTCCACTTTGGGGGGGATTATGGTCTACTGTGCCGCGCTGACCAGGCGTATTAGCAAAGGGTTTATTTTCGAGTTTTCCGTCTCTCACAGAGGGTATTATCTGTGTAAAATATCCCTTAGCTGACTTTTACAGCACCCTTGGGAGGAGATGGGGTGGTGACACTAGTATTCTTAACCCGTTACCACACGGGTAAATTCTAATTCACAGCCTAAATCAAATATGTTTGTTCAAATTTATTCGTAGATATTGCAATATAGCTTACAGCGAATTGCCAAACATTTAACCTTGTCTGATTATATTCATAAAAAACTGCACCCAATAAAACAATATGTATGTACATTCATTTGATACTTTTTATTCTAAAAAAACTTTTGTTAAATAAAGCAAGCCACTGACAAATATAAAAACAAATTCCTTTAAAAATTACGGAAAAATGTTACGATTTTGAAAGCCCTATCACGTCTTATCATAGTAACAATCAATTAATATAACAAGGGTTCTGGCTAAATTCAAAACGTTACAAGTGGCCAAAGATTACCCCCAATAGATTTCGCACATGGTGATGACGGATTAAGAATACAAATGTCACCACCCCATCTCCTCCCAAGGGTGCTGTAAAAGTCAGCTAAGGGATATTGCACACAGATAACATCTTCTGTGAGGGAAGGAAAACTCGAAAATAAACCCTGTGCCAACACGCCTGGTCAGCGCGGCACAGTAGACCATAATCCCTTCCAAAGTGGAGGAGGCCCGTGCTCAACAGTGGGACGTAAATGGGCTGGAGAAGAAGAAGAATAACACACGGCGAGTATATGCGCTAACTAGCTTTATGAAAACTGGATGTATGTAAACTCGGCGTGTGATTTTACTGCGTCCAATAAATACAATAAATGTTTATGGATATTTCACACAGCTTCTTGTGGTCCCAGAGTAAGCTATATTTCCATACATGTATTACGGGTAACAGATACGGATATATAGTATATACCAATGAAAATGCATTATTCCATACCCCGCAACCCCCGCCTACCAACGTTCGTTGGTGCGATTAGTCATTAACAAAAATCTCGTCATCCGGAATCTATCGGAAGCGATCTGTGCAACCGGCTAATGGACAAGTTTGGAAACATCCGGTTGGAGGAAGTATTATATGAACAAGTTTTAGATCTAATTTGTATATCTAGTTTGTGCTATTTATAGGGCTGCCATCTGTCCGGGATTTCACAGATTTTTCGTAGTTTGAAAAATAGGGATCAAAAATTCCACGCGTACGGAGTAGCGGGCATCAGCTAGTATCAAATATATTTGGCGTATTTATGCGTCGTGACAACCCTACGTATATGTGATGTCACATATTATTATGTTTATGTGCAGCGAGGTAAACTAGGCCTGCTAACTCTACTTTCTAAGACGCATTTATTATTAACTTCCTTATTCATTAATTTAAAAATAACAGCTATCATAATACTCTATATTTAAATTTAAAAAATTTAAAACATACATACTGCCGGATAAATTAATCAAATAAAGAACAAAGCAAACGTGGCCTTGTCCTGACAAAATTGAAAACATATTTACAAATAAATTAAATAATTATATCAAATACATTCAATTTTAGTTAGGAACATAATTTAATTACTCTTGTAACATTTCGTTCACATAGCTGTTTTATTATTTTGTCAGTAATAAAATGAATGATAGTAATTATTAGAACGTCGCTAATAAGCGCGCGAAAAATAAGCTATGGGTGCGGCTACCGTTGAAGATGTAAACAAAATTTGGCGCGCTTTTCAGTGCAATCGTCGTTGTCGTCCTAGAGGCAAAAGAAATTGTTAGGGAGCCTGACATTTGACTACTTTAATAAGATTGTTGTTTGTGCCAATTAACACTTGCCATAAAAACATTTTAAAAAATTAAAAAATTTAAATTATTTATGTATGTTATTTATGTATCACAGCGGGAGACCACTACGTTATATGAATTACGAAAAATCATGCACTTTTAAGTAATCATTGTAATAAAACATGTAGTGTAATCACATCATTTACATCTTAACAACCATATTACCACATATCGAAGAAAAGATAGATGGGTAGTGACAGAGGATATGAAAGAAAATTGGTCAAGTGTGAGTCAGACTCGCGCACGAAGGGTTCCGTATCTATGCAACATAAGGCAACGTTATTAGTATCGAGCAAGAAACGGTAAAAATATCATGTTTGTTGTATGGGAGCCCCCCTTAAATATTTATTTTATTTTATTTTTAGTATTTGTTGTTATAGCGGCAATAGAAATACATCATCTGTGAAAATTTCAACTGTCTAGCTATCACCATTCTTGAGATACAGCCTGGTGACAGACGGACGGACGGACGGACGGACGGACGGACGGACGGACGGACGGGCGGACAGCGAAGTCTCAGTAATAGGGTCCCGTTTTTACCCTTTGGGTACGGAACCCTAAAAAAGTAATAATAAACACGGATATGGCGTAATCATGGAAGACAGACAACTGTCGAGCAACGGGATAGGGGCAGGACAATGATGATGGACCATGCGACAGCTACCGGTGATTTCTTTTATAACAATTTTTTATACCTACCTAATAATCTAATGGCCTCTATCTTAATTAATAATAATATGTATGTATGGAATTGGAATTTTCGAAATATTCCCCGTTTTGGCAACATTTGTCACATTTTTCTAATAGATGCAGCGTGATACTAAATAGCCTATAGCCTTCCTCGATAAATATACTATCCAAAACTGTAATAATTTTTCGAACCGATTACGGAGATTAGGGCGTTTAAACAAACAAACTTTTTAGCCTTATAATATTAGTATAGAAGTATAGATAATGTATGTATGTAGATACTGAAAAATCCACTCGTACTAAGTCACAGACAACAGTTGGCTGTTTCGGTACAAAGTCAAAGTATTTTTATTGTGAAAAAAAAACGGTACATAAGATGTTGAGATCCGTAGAAATTAAACCTGATTTCACTATGTAGAATAAATTTCATATCGTGTGGTCAAAACTACTAAATGAAAAATGTTAGTATCGCGAGTAAATCAAATTGTAATGAGAACTAAATAAATCATACATTTGATTTACAACATCGAAAATTAATATCAGAAACTGTGTAAATATAACATTTTGTTTACCCCTTTCTTCCGACGCGGGGGTGTTCGTCAACTTTTATTTTATAACACAGGAACACGTAAAACGTGAAGAGGGAACCCGTTTTTTGAAGTAGTGGGACTTTCGCTATACGAAATCACTTTGCTGTTTTTAGATAATGCTTGTAGAGCTACGGTTTTTCCCCATTTCATTAAGGTCCGGTTTTCCTTTCAAGTTATTCTACTCTTTATTTAAAAGATAATTGCTAAAATAATTATAATCATCCAAAAAGCTCGTTGTTAGTAGCTGTACCCAGATAATTTTACACCATATGTTTCACCCAAACTTTTGTAAGGTTTTCCTAAAAAATAAAATAAGTAGATATCTGTTATTCCCTTCATCTAGATTTTAGTGTTTTTTTTTATCGGTCTAGTTTTGACCAAAAAAACAGCAGCTATGAAACTTTTAACAATGTTTAGGTGAAAATTGGCTGCACTGCAGTTCTCTGTTTTGCACTCGCTGAGCGCCGCATATAGTAACCGCGATAGCCATAGATTTTATAATCTATTTTATAGCTCGAGTCCCCTCTTGGCTGTTATTTATAACCAAGTTGTGCTTTATTGGGTGCGAGCTGTTGGCCGCGCAATATTGTTGCCTTTGCCTCTTACTTATTATTTTAGTGGTTTTTACATTGCGCTAAAAATATACTAAATTCCTTACTCACTCTACATAGTTCTTTCACTCTTCTAGTCAAAGTTCAGCTTACTTACCTGAAAAGAAAAACAATATATTAGAAGTAGGTAGTAACAAATATAGAGGCATGATTTTAAAGCAAAGATTAACATAAACACGATAATAGAGTGTTTTCAAGAGATTTAATCGATCTCTGTATCTAATTCGAGCTCGACACTGCTAACTGTAGTTTCTTTTTATCTAGAGTAGGTAAGTGTGATAAGCGCTTTTATAATACGAGAAACATTTAAGGTAGTATAACCTTTCCTTATTTAAAATTTAATTAGCTGTTATTCTGCAATTTATCTGTTATTAAAATACAGCTTCCTCATATAATTTTTTTTTAATTTGAAATTAAGTAAAAAAATATTTAACAGTATTTTTCCACGGCAGATTTATACAAGCAATTTATAACTCTGGTTAGTAAGTTGTGAAACCTCTACTAATACTATAAGGCCGTGGAAATCTTTATGATCTTATTCATAATGACTTATCGGAGGTTTAAAAGTTCGCTAAAATAGGTTCGCGAAAATGGTCAAAACTTGTTATTCATAATAGTCTTTTTACGCAAAAACGTTTATTATCTCACCGATAAAATCTCCGTTTAAATCTCCGATAAGTCATTATGAATAAGACCGTTAGTCTTTGCCTAACCTTATAGGGAAAAAGTGTGAAAGTATAACGATGATGAGTTAACAAGGACGTAGACGGATGATGTATGATAATTATACTGTGTGTCTCTGTTTAATGCTCTTTCAGGCAAAAATTACTAAATGATTTTTAGTGAAACTTTACAGCTATAGCTTGTACATCGAATATACACATACATAGACAATTTTTATCAGGCTAAATGACAAAGAGCGGGATAATAACTATAAACTCGGGTAAAACCACAAGCAATAGCTAGCTTGAATTATAATCAAAAAAACTGGAGACGTATAAAAAATAGAATAGAAAACTTGTCAACACTCGGATCAACGACTATTTAAATAACAAAAGCCATTTAAAACTATCCTAGGCAGTCTCTACTTATAACAAAGAGGTTAACATCTCCCATGGAACTGTAAGTCACCCCTAAAATACCACTACAAATAATTATGCGTAAATTCACACAATAAGTTATAAAATATTAAGAAAGAAAACCGTTAAAAGGCGCCATATTGAGACAGGTCTAGTCCCAAGACATTGTGTGGCACCTGATCGTGAGAAAGTAAGTACTGAGAAATATCTTAAGGGTCGCATAAAAGAATAGTAAATTCTCAATTAAAGTCAACGGTCTATACCAACCCTAGTCATAGATATGGGCTTTTTTTTCTATTGTCATAAATTAACGTCATTCTTTTTTTAAATTTTGAAGTTTTATGTGAACCGCACATTAACGGTCAACTTTGCAATTTCTTGTTTAGAATTTAAATTTAGAACTACATTGGTAGTATAGTTCTAAATTTGAATTTTAATTATATTATGGTCGTAGATTTATATTCATAATGTGATGTGAGATAGTAACGAACGCATAATTTTAATTACAAATGTATTATTATTTTTATAAAGTGTGCCAAAGTTATGTCAAGGCCTGTAACGGCTAAAAATGGTCAAACATAAATAATAATTGTATAGCATGACGAAAGATCAACGCTTTGCCATTCACAAATATAGTTGTTAATATCATGAAGTACATACATATTATACAAGTATTATATACATGTATGTATACATATATTTTGTATATAATAAAATTTTGTAACCATTTATAATAAGCTTTCTAAACCGCAGATATTTTAAACCTGCGTCCATCTGTACCGATAACTGCAGTTATAAATCTACGAAATTTAAAAAAATTTGACGGGCCTCGTGGTGTAGTGGTTCTGATAACGGACTGCCGATCAAGAGGTCGCGGGTTGGATTCCCGCTCGGGACAATCATTTGTGTGATTTTTCTAATTGTCATACAAATGTTTGAACTGCGTCTGGGTGTTTCTATGTATTATAAGTATGTATTTACAAAAAAAAAGTAGTATATGTATTCTATCCGTATTCTAGTACCCATAACACAAGAATATAAGCTTAGCTTGGGACCAGAGGACGTTGTGTGAAATGTCCATGAAAATTTATTTATTCATTTAAATTTAAAAAAAAAATCGGTTAATTTTGGTCACATGTGCATATAATATCTAAATTACTGATATAAGCGTTGACACGCTAATGAAACCTTACCATTAGGTAGGTATACTTCCACAGAATAGCATCACTCGATTCTCTATTAAAGAGTAATTAATTTATGTATTGTGTCTACGTCACTTGGCTCGTATATTTAACTTAGTTCCACATAATTGTGTTACAGCTCGCTGCCGTCGTAGATACGCACAAATTATATTATTATTATATCGCTGAGTTTGTTGTAACTTTATGTATGAAGTTCTTGTAGGTTATCAAAATATTCCAAACAAAGTATCACTATGTTTGTATTTTTTTAATAAATGGGTGTACCCTATGTATTATAAGTATGTATTTACAAAAGAGAAGGAGTATAATAATATGTAGTATATCCGTATTCTGGAACCCATAATACAAGCATATAACCTTAGCTATGGACCAGAGGACGTTATGTGAAACTGTGAAATCTTAGACTAGAGACCAATTCAGGATCTCAATAAGCTGTAACACACATACTCGGATCTGCAAAGTATTACTTGGGAGGCCCTACATGGAGCCTGAAGGTTGCCCCCGCAACTGGACATGCGAAATGCGTAAAGTATTCCGGTGTAAAAAAGAATACTTACGCAACTATTTGCAATTTACAATACGGAGCAGAAAGAATGGTCTGAGTAGGAAGAATTTAGTTTTTAAATCTCCACAAACCATTTATACATAGATAAAATTAGTCACGGGCTACACAGACTTCGGGAGTCGAACTTTTAACAACGATTAGAATATGATATATATAAAAGCAAGAAAAAACTTAATTTGCACTTTATATCTGGCAGTTCGAACAGATGGGCGATAAAAAACATATTACTACGATTATGCTAAGACATAAGACTGAAATGTTACAAACAGTAAATCATGTTCGATGTAGGTGGACGTTTAGTGGATACACATTTTGGTACAAATTGTGAGTTGTGGAGTTTTTCATGAGTCAAATAGATAGCAAACTTGCGCTCTAAAGAATTATCTATTAACATGATTGAATAATTCGACTCATTTATAACACCTCTTTGTCTTAAATCCGTAAAAGTAGTTTTATTTCAGAGTCAAGTCAAAGTCAAAAAAATATATTTCAAGTTGGCATGTTTTACAAGTTCTTTTAAAACTTTTTTTTTCCATCAGAACAATTGCTCCAAAAACTAGAGCGTTCAAACAAACAAACTGTTCAGCTTTATAATATTAGCATAGATTTATTCTCATATACAAAAATCGCTGTCATCTTAACATCTGGGCCATTATCTACACAGCGAAATGAACGTAATTAATTTGATTATTCTGAAATGACGTCTCTGAAGGCATTCCTGAGATGACTAATGTTAGATACTTGCCTTTTTCTGCCAAGATCTATACTTACAGTCAAACGCATAATAGGGGAGGAAAAATTACATTCATCTTGCATCTTGCGAAAGCGAAAAATCTATTAAAGATGTTTTGGCAATAGAAATACATATATGTATATTATTCTTTTAAAGTAGTTTCGTATGTTTGTATGACCTAATGATGTCACTAAGGTTACTCTACAATATATATGCGAGACTATGGTTACAATTTGATATTTTAAAGATTCGTTATCAAAAAAGTTTAAAAAACATTAAAACATTATAAGAATTCTTTGGTGTCCGTCTGTCTATTATAACTAACGTATGTAGATAAGATTGTATTACATATTGAGAACCGAATAAACAAAAGAGAAGGAAAAAAAGGCAAATATTTTCTATAGGCAACAAACACATATCTCTCTCTCTCTCTCTCTCCAGCCTATTGCCATCGCACTGTTGGGCACAGTCCTCGTCCACTTCGAAAGGAATTATGGTCTACTATGCCACGCTGATGAGGCGTGTTGGTATAACTAGGGTTTATTTTCTAATTTTCCGTCTCTTAGACAATATGTTTTTTATTTACAACATTTCTCAGCTAGTTTTTACAGCATCCTGATATATAAAAAGTGTGATGGCACTTGTATTCTTAACCCGTCACTACACGAACAGAATAAAATCATACCCCTAATAATATTCAGGTTGTAGGGGTTGTGATAGATCCTACACAAAGTCGGGGCGTCAGAGAGAGTCCAGAATAGGGAACCTATGGCGCTCCCGGAAGACGTGGAGAGCGCCGCAGTTAGGTTTAGTCGGTATTCCGTTTATCGGCGAGTCTGACACTATCCACTCCTACCACGACGGTGTTGACCTAGGTGATAGGAGTGGGTGTGCGTTTTTACGCACACCCACTTTTTTTTCCCAGGGGAATGCTTTTGCATTCCCCTGGGAAAAAAAAAGATCCTACACAAAATTTATTTTCGTATCAAAGTATTTTCCGTGAACTTGCTCAAATTTTATTATCAACTTCTTAATAGTATCAATTTGTTCATGAATCGCCAATTTCGAGGAAGGTGCAATTTGTGTATCTATTTAAGTAATATTAGATTATTTTAAGACTTGTTTGTTTGATTTATGTCAAAATAATTCTTGCTAATATTATAAACTAGCGAATGCCCACGGTTCCAAATGCGTAGGTATATAATTTATGTACCCCCCTCCACCAAATTATACAAAAAGCCAACTTCTATCTATTAAAAAAACCGCATCAAAATCCGTCGCGTAGTCTTGAAGATATAAGCTCACATTGGGACATACATACAAAAATAACGACTTTGTTGAGTAAAAATGCGAAAATAACTCTGTGTCTATAGCACTTTCACGCCAAAACTACTGAATCGATTTGAATGAAAAATAAACATAAAAAAAATAAAATAAAGTACGGTATAATAAATGAAATAACTGATTCAATTTATCTATACTCCAATAGTTACAAGAACCCATACATTTCTTAAATAAAAATCACAAAGGTTCAAATACATACATCATATTTACAATAAGTGTTAGAATATTTTCATAAATGTATTTCTATCATCGTATGGCCATTTTTATTTCGTTACCTGAGCTTTAAAAACCACAAAAGAATTACTTTTAAATAGGGAACAGGTAGGTAAATAATACTACTTGAATATTTAGTTATGCTGATTATAAGGACAGCTTAACTAAAAAACTTGTATTCAGAAGTAATTTTAACTTAAGATTTCCTCTAGTTTTATATATGAAGTCAAAAAAAATGTGTTTATATGGTAGAAGGTGGCGGTTTATAGTCTCTGCCTACCATCATGGGACAAGGACGTGATGGTATGTGTTTACATTAAATTATTTAAAAAACCAGATATTTTGAAGTATACAGCGCCATTGAATACAACTGCAGCATTGTACAGATAAACGTTTTGCTGTAACTTTTAAATCAGGCGTTTTTGTCACTGTATGTTCTCATAAGATAAATTAATATAAAACATTACCTAATTAATTAGTTTTGCCATGGCAGTAAAGTACTTGATTATCATAGACAAAATATTGTACGATTTACACACAAAGTATATGATTATAAAGCTTACATCAAACCACGTGTTCAAGCAATTGCTGGCAAATACAAATACACGTGGTAATTTTTACCTTGTGATTATTTTAAATACATATCTACTGATTAGGTTGCGAAAGAGAGATTAGATTACGAGGAAGAAATGCTTTAAAAGTTGTAGAAAGAATACCAAATGAAAGCTAGATGAAACAAAGTTTGGACTAGGCTCGATTGTTTTTGCGAAGGTTAGGTAGGACTTAAATTCAGTGGGTGTGTGAGGAAAATAATAAATTAACGACGTATTATAAAGGAGTAGTATTTTAACAGTCTATTTAATTTGATAAAATTCAGAAAACATATGAAAATGGCTCAGATTCTACTTATAGAGTCAATTGATTTCTGCTCTCCTCTTTTTTTGTAAGCAAGAAAAAAAGGTATACAAAAACCACGTTTTATTATTTCTCTGAATTCAGGAACCGAAATATACATTGGTCTCCAGAGGTCAATAATCGCAAGGGTTCTATATCAGCAAAAATAAAAACTGGATATAAATGTGAATGGGATCCACGTGTGAATGGTCCCAAGTTCGTGACAAAAATTTTGGGCTAAATGAAGCAATTTACTTAGAATTATATACGCTGGGCAAGTAAAAAACTCACTTATACTAGCCAAGTTAAAATAAAAGAAAAATATAGCTAGGAGTGATGTTGCAAACGACTTTGTTGGTGGAAGACAGATAAAGTAGGATAATGAGGTAAAGTTTAAAAAAATATGTATTGTAACACTAGATCCAACTGCCTTCTGCAATTATTCTGTATGTGTCTTCTATGTTTTTGCCTCTTTAAATATTTTCGAATGACCAAATTGTTTAAATGAAAGAGACTAATCTCCACGACACAGGATATCCTAGTGTGGAGATTAGAGCTACAACCTATGTAATACTTTAGTTTTAAAAGTGTATCAATAAAGTATTTTATTTTATTTTATAATAGTAGGTACCGATGATACCTGCAAAACTAAACTTAACAAAAAATTTTACATTGATAGTGGTAATAACATAATTCGGCAATGTTAACAGAACTTTTGGCAGACCTAGAAATGTTGGCAGACCGAGGCGAAAGGCAGGGCAACGACAGGGTTTTGTGGAAGAGTTTGGAGGAGGCCTTCACCCGAGCAGGGATTCATATCTTGGACGACTAACCATACTAATATTAGCAAGTAAGTGACAAATAATTAATTAAAAACTAACCTACTAACAAATATTTAATATTTGATGATAATTATTGTTATTTATATTATTATTTTTTATTATATAAGGAACCTAAATGTAAAGGATATGAATGAATAAATGGCTTTATTAAATATATATTAACAGAACTTTTTTATTAGTAATAAAAATATTCCCACCATAGTATTCGTTCCGATTTCTTTCAACTTATAAATATCATAACGTTTAATTTAGGCAATTCATGATGTTTACACAAGGCCGAGCTTGTATCTTAGAGATTGATTATTTTTATCAGATTTTCTTTATTTAAAAACGGGTGTATTCATTTCATTAACGTGAACATAAATAACATAATTAGATTATGGACTATTTGGAGATGGAACTATACTATGCAGCATTACAGACAAGAAAAGAAAGACAAAAAAAAACACTACAAGTACACAACCGACTGATGCAATATTCCGCAAAAAATCTGTCAAAAATATCGACATATGTGTAGGCTAAAAAGTAGATTTAACATTGCTGATTAGGGCGGTGCGGGAGCACTGCCAGATCAACACACTTAAAATAATTGGTCAAGTGCGAGTCGGACTCGCGCACGAAGGGTTCCGTACCATTATCTATGCAACATAAGGCAACGTTATTAGTATCGAGCAAGAAACGGTAAAAAAATCATGTTTGTTGTATGGGAGCCCCCCTTAAATATTTATTTTATTTTATTTTTAGTATTTGTTATTATAGCGGCAATAGAAATACATCATCTGTAAAAATTTCAACTGTCTAGCTATCACCGTTCTTGAGATACTGGGTACGGAACCCTAAAAATCATGTTTGTTGTATGGGAGCCCCCCTTAAATATTTATTTTATTTTATTTTTAGTATTTGTTGTTATAGCGGCAATAGAAATACATCATCTGTGAAAATTTCAACTCTCTAGCTATCACCGTTCTTGAGATACAGCCTGGTGACAGACGGACGGACGGACGGACGGACGGACGGACGGACGGACGGACGGACGGACGGACGGACGGACAGCGAAGTCTCAGTAATAGGGTCCCGTTTTTACCCTTTGGGTACGGAACCCTAATAAAAAACAAAATATGTAGGTATCTGTGTAGACTACAAATGAGGCAAGAAATAGTAAGTATCAAGATTAACTAAGGCTTATAAAGATGACTAGGTTTCTTAAGATACTTAAAATTTATAGAAGCTTAGTAACAAGATCAAATTAGATGGTATTATTTATTATTCATGTAGCGTGTGGTGATGAATATTTATGGTGATGGATTACGTGCCTTATAAATAATGTACGGTAGAGGTCACCATCTACTTACCAGTTTCAAAACATTACCAATGAAACCTTAAGTCATTTCATTATAAGCCTTGGTTAATCTTAATACTTACTTCTTGGTTCTCTTGTAGTCTACAGATGTCGATATTTCCGATAGGATTTTCGCAGAATATCTCTTATAGCCCTTGCTCGCGACTATGTATGCGTGAGCCTAAAGCCTTCCTCAATAAAAAAACTATCGATTCCTGAGATTAGGGGTTTAAACAAATAAAAAAACTTTTTTAGCTTTTTAATATCAGTATAGGTGATGATGGAATGTCATACAAACTGTATAAATCATTTCAGAAGCATTAACATATATATTGGTGAAGTAAGATATAAAATATTCACCCTTCAAAAGGGTGAGATGAGATCCCGGAGACAGTACAAGCAAATAATATTTTTACAAGTAATCTTAAACTGAAAACCTATTATGGTGAAAGTGTTTCGACTTGAGTATCACTCGCCCATCTCACAAGTGATACTTAAGGTTCTAACCTGTAATAAGACAATTTTGTCAATAGCCATTTTATATTATTTGACAGTGGCAAATATTTATAAAATAATTATAATAAATAATTAATAATAATAAATAAATATTCATGGTCATTTCACACAACGTCCTAAGCTAAGCTTATTATGGGGTACCAGAATACGGATAGAATACATTTATACTACTTTTATTTTGTAAATACATACTTATAATACAACTATACTATAGATATATTATAAAGCTGAAGAGTTTGTTTGTTTTAACGCGATAATCTCAGGAACTCCGATTTGAAAAATTCTTTCAGTGTTGGATAGTACATTTATCGAGGAAGGCTATAGGATATAAAACATCACGCTGCGGCCAATAGGAGCGAAGCAGTAGTGAAAAATGTTGCCAAAACGGGAAAAGTTTTCTAAATTCTACGCGTACGGAGTGGCGGACAACAGCTAGTATAATATAATAATAACTATTATCAGACCAGATTTTAGTTATACCTTAATTACTAAATTAAGGTATAACTAAAAACTGGTCTGAAAATGCATGTGGATTTTATAGAAGAGTCGAAAGTATTATATTTGGAAATTACGAGCGGAGCTGCGGGTAAAAGCTAGTAACAGACATACTGGGTAAATAAAATAACAGAATTGTAAAATAATTGATTTAAACCAAAAATATCATAACAACCAATGATTGATAACAACTGCAAATATAATCACGTTAATATTATTTAAAAGGTGGAAGTCAAATCAACCCGTGACGCAACTTGGTCTAAACTTTGGGAGCGAAGGTATTGTACCTATTCAATAATAATTAACATAAAAATAGTCCCGTTAAAATTAAAAAAATACAAATTTAAAACGCGTAAGTTTAAAATCAATGATGATGTATGGGTGTATATGTAAAAGAAACCAAGAAAATGGGTTTAGATCTTAGTAAATGGCAAGGTGTGACAATATAAGATGAAAAAAGAAGCGACCTTTTAACCTTATAAGTCATGCGACATTACAATTTATAACAATGTATTTCATAGTTACTTTTGATATTTGCGTAGGTTTGACTGGTATATAGATTAATTCAAGTTACAGATTGTCTAAAATACCATCGGAACTTTCCAAATCAATAGGTACGCTATGATTTGTAGTGACAATAATGTTGAAATAATTCATAATTTATTGTCATTTCTAGTAAATTTCAATAGATTTATAAGGTTTAGTCACAGGATATATCGGATAGTGTACACACTGTGACATGTAACTTGGGCCTGGCTAAATCGTACTTCAGGGTCTAATAAAATATGGTTTTGTGACATGTACATGATATATAGTTTTCGCATACTACAAACGTCACTTTAACAATAAGTATTGAATGGGAAGAGAAGATCTGTCTATGGTTCACATTAACTTGTGTATCAAAGACAAACTCAGAACTTATTTCACGCACACCTAGAAATAAGTGGCTTCAAGCCGGTTAAGTAATGTAGTCATAGACGCTACATCTGGTAAATCTGTATGTTTAGTCAATTATGATACTGAAAGCCGTTATGACCTCAAGTTAAAATCTCAATACAGATAAATTTACTGTCCTTTTTTGTAATACAATTCTGACCAATAAGAAACTATACACCTACCGTCGAATAGCTAGCTACCTATACCGGAGAATGAAAAAAAAACTAAAGCAGAAACGAATAAAAACTAATTTTCCTCCTTTCGTTTTAAATTGATTTTCTTTAATCATTTTACAAATTAAAGCAAAACATAATATAACACGATTACCAATAGATTTTATTTATTATGATCTCACTGTTTCTATTTTTACTCTTTGGAAACGGAAACAGTTAATAAATAAATATATTTTCTATACTAATATTATACATCTGAAGAGTTTCTTTGTTTGAACGCGCTAATCTCAGGAACCACTGGTCCCATTAGAAATTTTTTTTCAGTGTTGGATAGCACATCTATCAAGGAAGGCTATAGACTATAGGCTAAATAACATTACGCTGCGACTAATAAGAGCGAAGCATCTGTGAAAAAGTTTTTTTAACTTTATTAGTTCGGAACGTATCTATCAATGTATTAATCTATGTAACGTAATCTTTGAAAATAATTTTTACCCACTTGCAGTAGTCGGATCGATCTGAAATTTTGCACATATAATAAGTATCGATGACAATGCAATAATGAAAAAAGATAATCGGGATTTTCAAGAACGTTTTTTAGTTTTTGAACTGAGTAGATTATTCTCTAAATTCCACGTATACGAAGTCGCGAGCAATACCTAGTAATTCATAAAGTCGTAAATAAGATACAAAAGATAGGATCCATTTGTTACTTCACGCAGAATGAACACGTTAAAAGATTATTACTTTACGAGGTGAACATTATTTTATTGTTTTGTTTAAAACAACATCTAATTAATTGTATAATACAATGAAATAAATGTTGTTTTAAACAACTTTTTTGATAACACAAGCATATAAGCTTAGCTTGGGACCAGAAAGCGTTATGTGTAATGTCCGTGAATATTTATTTATTATTTATGTTATTTATAATGTAATATTGTAACAACTATAGACGAAACAACTAAATAAATATAAAAAATGGTCAAGTGCGAGTCGGACTCGCGCACGAAGGGTTCCGTACCATTATCTATGCAACTTAAGGCAACGTTATTAGTATCGAGCAAGAAACGGTAAAAAAATCATGTTTGTTGTATGGGAGTCCCCCTTAAATATTTATTTTATTTTATTTTTAGTATTTGTTGTTATAGCGGCAATAGAAATACATCATCTGTGAAAATTTCAACTGTCTAGCTATCACCGTTCTTGAGATACAGCCTGGTGACACACGGACGGACGGACGGACAGCGAAGTCTCAGTAATAGGGTCCCGTTTTTACCCTTTAGGTACGGAACCCTAAAAAATATAATAATAATGGTTTCTATCTGGTATCTATCTGGTAATCTATCTGGTATCTATCTGGTAATCTAAATTATATAAAAGAAAAAATTATAATAAATTCTTGACATTGTTGTGATTTTATATGTATTTAATTTTAGAATTGTATTATTTTTGTTTTTTAATTATTTGTACACCAAAATCGGTAGAACATAGCTGGTTTTAATGTTTAACGCATGTATGTCATGTATCATCTACTTATTGTAAACCTATGTTCACAAATAAAGAATACTCTGACAAAAAACTGGTATGCAGTCGTTCATACGCGCGTTTTCCACTCGTACTTATACGGTTTTTTTTTAATATTTTCTTTTTGGTTTACGTAAGTTACGTACTCTTTTGCAGACGAATGACCTTGGATAATCATATTTTGTCTGCATCTAACTACCTACATATATGTTTTTACTATTGCAAAATCATAATCACAACATCACGTCTTTTCCCTATAGGGGTGGGCAGAAACTATAAAGCGTTATCTGCTACGATATCAACTTCCTTGGCTTCATTTACACTTAGGTATACATATTTCGAAAGGTACAAAAGTAA
The DNA here is from genome assembly GCA_916999025.1 of Orgyia antiqua. Lineage (NCBI taxonomy): Eukaryota > Metazoa > Arthropoda > Insecta > Lepidoptera > Erebidae > Orgyia > Orgyia antiqua. The sequence goes on along the minus strand of OU779873.1, from coordinate 12,568,081 downwards.
CCTAAATAATAATGTAAAACAGTTTCGAGATATGTAATAAAAAAAAAATACATTCATCATCATACCGTTACACCGTTTTCCAAAGAGATAGGCAGAAAGACTTGTGGAAGAGCGTGCTTAGGGACTATTAGCCTTGTCCCAAGGAAATTAATAGAGGCACTAGTTTTAAACAATTATATTCACACCACAAAAAAATAATATATGTACAAGCACTAATGTTACTAAAACATTTAAGAATACTGTCTTCCTAAGGGAATATAATTATCATAATAAAAAATAAAAAATTACAATAATATTTTATATTGACATTTTTACATTCCTATTATAAATATTTGAATTTTGACATTAGTACTTTTTAAAACATGCCAAGTCTGAAAGAGTTTTGATAAACAGGTGTAAGTAATTTACCAAAAAGATTTTATGCTAAAACAATGTTCCCACAGACTATTGAATGTCATCTGCTACGTTCTTATTACACTTTCTTGGCGTAATTTACATTCATTTATTTACAAATACTTTCAAAGAAGCATCAACACAATTGACCAGACATTTATATGCTGGTCCCTTTTTGATGTTACAAAACATTTCAAGCAGTCTACCTGGACTTTTCAGGTACACTTTTCTTGAAATATTTTTTTCTTGCAACTTAGTTAGTTCTTTACCACAGTTCTATAGATTTCTAAGAATATTCTTTTGTTTGTATAATATCCTTGTGTATTTATTGTTAATTTCTTAAAACATTAGTAATATAATTTTATAAGGAAACAGGCATTAACAAAAATAGCATTGATATAATATTAACATTATATGTTTAAGGGGTCGTCACCACATACCTACTGCTATACTGTTCTGTCAGACGTCATTTCTGTATTTACTTCTCTTTCTTTCATATCCCTGCGTGAAAGATCACGCAAAAAATAAATTGATTTTAATGTACTTTATGAGCTTCTGAAAATTGGAAAATTCTGTCACTGTGGTGTCACACTATCTCCCGTGAACATTGTTAGTACCAATTCTTCGTAACCTTAACTAAAAAAATTGATAGTGTCAATGACACAATATGGCAATGTTAACAGAAGTTTTTATATTAGAATATCTGTATATTATAGACCACTTTTTTAGTTTACCTTAATTTACCAATCAGTATAAATTTAATATTAAAATAATTGGTAAGTATATAATATAGAAAATGGAATTCTGTGGAGCATCCTCACTAATTTATAAAATGTGACAACGAGCTGATGCCACAATGAATTTTTTTACGAGCTTAAGTGTTAATGCATATAAGCTTAGCTTGGGACCAGAGGACGTTGTGTGGAATGTCCGTGAATATTTATTTATTTATTTATTTAATGTGAGGAACGATACAAAGGCGCAATTTAAAAAAAAACTGTTCAACGCCATCTATCGAGTGGTATAGTAAACTTCTGTTTGTTAAGGTTTGATTTTTAAATTTCACGCGTACGAAGTCGCGGGCAACAGCTAGTACATAATATAAGAACCCATATGCTTTTATAAAAAAAAACTTAATCAATTTGTAAAACTCAAAAAAAAAAACGAACATTACACGCCTAAATCAAGTTGATCAAGGAAGAGACGCCAGTTGATTGGGTAATATATCTTTTCAATTTATACGGGTTATAAACCGTCGAGCCATTTGAAACGTTCTTTGTGACGTTTATCGGTGACTAATTGAACGGTTTGATGACGTCATTTAAGGAAAAATCTTGGCGGGAATTTAATATTATTTTGTAAAGAGTAAACTTTTGTCTTAATTTTTTTCGCGTCTATTTGGAGTATAAGGCGAAGGTAGGTACATAGATGTTATAATAATCTACATCCTAACCAATTTTGTAACATAAATAATTAAAATAATTTACTAACTAACTGAAAATAAAAGCCTTAACACTTAATCGTCATCATCTTCCTAACATCACGCCTTCCTTCTATGTGCGTAGACAGAGACTATACAACGCCATCGTCTACGATCTAAACACACTTTTTACAAAATGGAGTTGTATGAAAACTTGCTTGCGAAAATCTCAATAGAATAAAGAGAGGACCATTAATAAAGTTTAAGCGAAAAAATTATTATCCAAAACAGTAACTACTGTTTTGGATAATAATTTTTTCGCGTAAATTTTCAAACATTTGAGTAACAAATTAAAAACATTTTGCCGAATTTATAACCTTTTCGTTTTTGGAAGTCGGTTGAACTATTACACTATTAAAATAAAACAACTTTTCAAGATTTTTTGGAGTCTTCCTAAACTACGAGTATACAGAGATGGGACATTTACATTTTATTTTAAAACTATGTTTAACTCTATTACAACTCATCACAAAAAGACACTATCCTTGATCATAGAGGTTGAAGAACTTTCAAAATGCCGGGTGAGAATAAAACTGCAAATAATTGCCACAGATCCATAAGTTATTTTAGTTGTATAAACTATACACATGTTAAAGACTATTCCAACATTATTATTAAATATTACATGAAATGTTAAATCAATTAAACAAGCAACAGTTGCTACGGTTTACAAAACAAAGTTAACCATGTGATTCATAATAATAATATTATCCGGCTTCTTCATATAATAAAATAACATGTGCTAGACGCAGGTGGGCTTATATAATAAGTAGGTAATGTTTTATAAATTACTATGTTATATAAACACAGGTTTAGTCACTTTTAAAAGACTACTGTTTGTTTAAAATTATGTGATAACTAATTTACAAAATAAATCATAAAAAATCTAGAACAAGAATTTCAAAAGGAAATTAAGAATTTCGATTTAACTCACCAAAGTAATCCAAATCCGTTCATTAAAGTCAGTCTTCTTTATAATAACTATTAAAATTATTAAAAATTAAAATCACAACCGTTAACCTCTAAATTTATAAACTAAAGAACGTTTCGTAACGTTCGGACACACTAGATTTAACTAAATAATTTTGGAAACAATGACTAGAATTCGAACATTCGCGGAGAGACAACCGCTCGCGTCGTCTGTCGAATCATAACTGAACGTGGGGTCAAGTTTTCGAAAAAAAAAGTAGCGTTGCAGGCAAAGGCACCCATACGCTACGGACGAGATCATTACAAACAAAAAAGAACCCTAAATAATAACAGCCCACAAAGCTTGTTCTCAAACTTTTGCCCTCTTTTTTTTACATTTATTCCTGGAACATTCTTTTTTTTAAATGTTACCTGCCTTAAAAATAACAATGTAATTAATTTTAAATGAACATTCGTCTTGAAAATGTAATTTTAATAATATATTATTTTTATTAAATGACTATTTTAATAATGTTACCAACTCGAGGCAATAAAAAGCTGGAAATAATATTATACTTTTTGTACGGTGAGTGAATTTCAACAAGTTCTCAAGGCGATCAGGCTTCGTTCATTGTACTCGTCTTTATTACACTGCCGATATTAAAATGATATTATTAGAAAAATAAAGACAACCTGTTTTGGCGTAAACAATTTATAACACGGCACTCAGCTTTTCACGAGGCAATCAAAGATTTGGGATTTTTTTAATGGTTCACACATGTTTTTTGTTTTATTTCATATTAATCGCCAATTATTGAAGATACCTAACTTTAAGATTTTATGTGAGTAATATTAATTTTATAATAGTGACGCATCTTAAATAATGGGATAACCTAGCAATTTTAACACTATCCCATGATTTTCTCTGCCTTTACTTTACTGTCAATACTTCGTGTACCCAGTTCGTACATGGTGAAAAATTAATTTAAATAAGATTGCAGTACAAATTCTTTAACAGTGACAAAGAAATTTTAGGCACAAAAATATAATCATGGTTATTCTCGATACAGTGTCATGGTAATTACTACCAAGGCCCGTCTAAGGGCGAGGAGGAACACCGTAGGGTTTGGTGGATAGTCTGTAGTCTGGCACCAATAGGCCGGGGTTCCCACACAAAGCCCGAAGGTTACCCTCGCAACCGAAAAGGCGAAGTGCGTAAATGTATTCCTCACGTAAAAATAAAATCCTCAATAAAATATTTCTGACACTAAAATATATATCTATTTATAATATCGTATAATAGGCATAATATTTACACTCCTTGATACGATAGTTAACCGCAACAGAACTTTCAAATATCATTTTCACGTACAATATTACTTGATGAAACAACAAACAAAACCCTGTAAAAAGCTTGGCAGCCAATTATTAATTCACGAGCAACGCTTGGCCCTGCGGTAGTTAATAATAAAAGTTTGATATTCACCGCCAGTTGGATTCAAGTTTTGCAGCTGCCGTCCCTAAGTATACATACACAATATGCATGTGTGCGTAGGCACGCGCGATCGCAATGTGTGCGTAAATTCGTAGGGGTGCAACAATAATTTATTGATTTTTTTCCTTTCTCACATAAATATATATTTTTATCGAGTTGTTGCTTAATATTTTGGTACCTCAGGATACAGATTTTATGTTGCAGCTTTGACTGTAATAAACGATTAGCCATTTTTTGTTGAAGCCTGTAACTTGATTTAACGACTCCTAACTCATATGAACATTCACAACTTGAAAAAAAAAACATGAAACGACTCCAAACAATATACCGACCTACTGTAAACTTTACTTCGCTATAATTTTACAAACTGCACCTAACATATTCTTACAACTTTGGTCTGAAAGGGAAAATCCATGTAACAATCTAATAATCGCCTTGCATTTACATACATACGCGTTTTTCCCATGAGGGTAGGCAGAGACTATATAACAAAGACCATAGGAATAAATGCAAGCTAATAAAATGTGTGCCAAAAGACCCAGTTGAATATTGATATACGATGTCCAATCCATTAAACAGCCGCACAATGCGTTATACCTTACTATCGCTAACCGATCAGTGGGACCAGCTACGAATGACGCACCCATTTAGTTTTTTTTAGTTTTTTTTTGATTCAGGGTTCTGTACAAAAAAAAAATTAGAAAACTCTTTTGAATCCGTCAAACAATTTTTTCAGCAACGTTAAAGTATATCAAGTTACAATTCATATTCTGGTAATTTTACGCAATGAGAAAATATGAAAAATTTCTGTCTACATAGTAAAAAAAATTGCGCTCAAAATTCCAAACAGACACTAGAATTCTTATTTTGAATTTGGAGTAGTACTACTCAATAAAGTATGTAGTATAATTATGTTAAAACAGCTTTACCTATGGAGCTGTAGTATAAACATTAATATTCAAACTACAAGATTAATTTTGTATTTGGAAAAAATATTATTTTTATACGTATTGTCTGCTATTGAATATTTCGAGCTTTAATTAAAACAGTAATAATTTTAATCATTCTTGTGGATACAGGCCCCTTATTCTGAATGAATTTTTTTTACATTTCCATCCATAGACAATCTTTCAATGTGTCAGTTTATCAGAAAACAGCTGTTGTTAAAGTGAAGCTTGAAGAATATTAATAGTCACAACATTCTTATCTATGAGATACCTGTCGGTGTTTGATAACATTGTTTTTTTTTTGTGTTCCGAACAAACAAAAAATATCTTAGTAGAATTTAGGTCCGTTGAGAACCTATATTTCTTTTTGAATAAATAAAGATGGTAATAATAAATTGCTCCCATTGCAATTGGCTTAAAATAACATATGATTTTTAAACAATAATCAGATTAGTAGAGCTTCTTTACTTATTATAAAACAAAATCGTTATTTTTTTGTATGTATGTTCCTATGTGAGCTTATATCTTTAAAAATACGCAACAGATTTTGTTGCGGTTTTTTAAATAGATAGAGTAGGTAGTTCAAGAGAATAGTTTTTTTGTATTATTTGTTAAGGTTTGGTATTTAAATTCCACGCGTAGGAAGTTGCAGAAAACGGCTTGTAAACTAATATAGAATCATCATCATCATCATAACATCACCTTTTCCCATGGGGGAAGGCAGATACTATGGAGCGCCATCTGCTAAGATCCAAACATATTTCCTTGGCTTCATCCACACTCATGCATCTTGTCATACATGCCCGACGGTTATAAGTGCAGTAATATAGAACTGAAAACTTTAGGCATGTGATACGAAATTTGACCACGCCACAGGTATTTTGAGGTATCTACAAAATCATATAATATCTATATATATCTTTGAAATTAAGGATATAGTTGAATGAATATCGTAGCATATCTATTGGAGCCAATATAATCTTTTGACGTACGCACGTTGTTAGTTCGCACCATTGAACACGAATCAAATATATCTATACTATGACATGATGTACTTGTTGCTCTATTTGTAATATTAGCAAGCATTACGCTTACATCAGAAAGGGTAAGCAATGTAAATTATGTTTAGAACATCATTGCAAGAAAGGTTGAATTGATTGATTGATGACACGTGGTATTTTTCTTTTACAATTGTGTGATCTCTCTTATCATCTCAAATCGAGTTTGATCCTGATTCAATTTATACATCTTACAACACTGTATTACCAATACCATATTTAATAATATGCATACGATACGCAATCTATATCATGTATCTAACAGAATAATAAATAATAATAAATATTCAGGACACACAACGTCCTCTGGTCCCAAAGTAAGCTATATTTCTATGCTTGTATTATGGGTACCAGATACGGATAGACTACATACAACTACTTTCCTTTTGTAAATACATACTTATAATACATAGAAAACAACCAGACGCAGTACAAACATTTGTATGACATTTATGGATATCACACAAATAATTGTCCCAAGCGGGAATCGAACCCGCGACCTTGTGATCGGCAGTCCATTACATAAACCACTCCACCACGAAGCCCGTCTATACGTAAGAATATGAAGTAATAGTGACATCTATCTATACTTCTTCTTCTCCAGCCTATTTACGTCCCACTGTTGGGCACGGGCCTCCTCCACTTTGGAAGGGATTATGGTCTACTGTGCCACGCTGACCAGGCGTGTTGGCACAGGGTTTATTTTCGAGTTTTCCGTCTTTCACAAAGTACGTTATCTGTGTGCTATATCCCTTAGCTGACTTCTACAGCACCCTTGGGCGGAGATGGGGTGGTGACACTTGTATTCTTAATCCGTCACCACACGGAGATCTATACTTGGATAGGGGTAATCTTCGATAGTAAAGGTCTAATCCTGAATTTTATTTTCCACTAATACATAATTTAGTTAGACTCCGAGAGTACACTAACCTATGTAACTAAAATAAATAAAATATATAAATATTCATGGATATTTCACACAACGTCCTCTTGTCCCAAGGTAAGCTTATTATGCTTATGTTATGGGTACCAGAATACGGTAAGAATACTTAAACTACTTTTCTTTTGTAAATACATACTTATAATACATAGTAAACATCCAGATTCAACATTTATATGACAATTATAAATATCACACAAATAATTAATAATAATATAATAGTTGTAGTAATTTCAAATTTCAGGCATACGAAGTCATGGACAAAAGCAAGTAGAATGTCATGTCGAACTTCACGAGATAATAAATAGGAAGTAATAAATCAAGTTATCCATTCCGGTACTATATACGAAAGTAAGGCTATACCATATTTTTGACGAGGTTGATATGAACACATGTCATATAGTATAACCTGTTTTAAGTACATATTATTATGTATATAAATATACAATACATGTATGAAAAATTAAACAATATTACTCAGTGAACGATGAACGAATGAACATATCAATATTTAATCATTCTTATCACTGAATTTTTTTGTTGTATTACTAATCTTAGAAATAATAGATATTTTAAATATTGGATCCTTGGTTAAGTGGTTTTATTTTTAAACCAAAATCTTGTTTCTGAATCATCATCATAACATCACGCCTTTTTCTTATAAGGGGAGGCAGAGACTATACTATTTACTAAAAAGCCAAGGGTAAACCGATTAAACGTCTTTAAAGAACTACAAAATCTGCAGTTTGTACAATCCTTTGTTCGTGGCGCAGTAATTTAAGAATTTCAAATGTAGATATTATACACAACAAATTATATCTGGAGGTAAATCATTAACCTAGACCCCAAAACATTGCGGTTTTATGTCTCAAGGTATTCTTTATTATTTTGTGTTACTCATATTTTTGTACAATAATGACTCACTACTACAAAACTCATGAAACCGTCAAATCTATGAATCATTTTCCTAGTAAAAGAAAATTGGGGAAAATTTGTCAAACCGGAAGAATACATGATATCATATAGAGTTAGGTTACTCATAAACTATTAAAATATTATAAAGCTGAAGAGTTTGTTTGTCTGTTTGCACGCGCTAGTCTCAGGAACTAATGGTACGAATCGAAAAAACCTTTTTTGTTTGATAGTCCATTTACCGAGGAAGGCTATAGCTATAGGCTGTTTTATATCACGCTGCGACCAATAGGAGCGCAGTAGAGTGTGTAGTGTTGCAAAAACTGGTTTGTTTTTTTTATTTCACGCGTAGAGAGTCGCTGGCACCAGTACTTCATATTACTTATACCAACAATACTTCATATTACAACTAGTATTTATTATATTCATATTTTATTTCATTCCATATTCAATCCATCCATCCCATATTCCACATTTTTCCAGGTAATTTTAAACAACAACATTAAAATCTAAATGTACAAATCTAAGGTTAAATTCAAACATAAGATTGTCAATTGCGCCACCAGTGCGTATGCGATGACCTTTCCAATCAACAAAGCATGAGTACAGTGTGTCATCTCATCAGCTAAGGTCAATCACCGGTGTGTTGACCCTACAATAGGTACATATACATCCGGCCTGCCTCAACTACAAATAGAATGATGTTTATTTGATTTATGCATATAATGTTATATGCAAAAATCGCTCTAAGCATATACAAGTGACTAACAACATAATACTATATGTATTATAATATTCAAATTTAAATGCCCTTAAGAGGATACCAAAATAGCTTCGTGCATTTTTCTACGTACGAAGTTTTCATTGTTTCTTTAGATTGAATGGCTAGAGCTCTAATTTTTAAGTATATGTTTTTTCAATATATGATCTAGGATCGCATCAACTCAGAAACGCTCATCAACTCTCTCATTTTTTATTTTTTTCATTTGTCGGTCTATTATCGCGTATTAACTAATGAAATAACTTTAAAAACATAAGTAACTATTATATATAGAAACACGTAAATCAGAATTAAAATATATTTAGTAGATTTTGCGTAAACAAAAACATCCCTAATTCTTCATTTTCTATACCTACTAGCTGTGTTAATATGTACATGTCGACGATAATATTGATGTAGGCCCTTAAGGAAGCTTTTCAGAATGACATTAGAAAATTATATTTCGAATCACATAAAAACAATTACTTTGTTTTTAGGTCAAACAATGGTACCAATTCTGAGTGCACAATTAAACTTAACAAAAAATTAAAATTGATTGCGTCAATAACACAATTCGACAATATTAAATTAACTTGCGCGACTCACTTGTTTACTGTGACTGTGAGCAGTCTCACCCGTGACCATGGTGACTGCAGTCACCAAAACGTTGGGCCAAAGTTCAAAATAAATATACGCGTCTAAATCCGTAAAAAGTAGTTTTATTTAATTTTTTTGTTAAATGTACATCCCCCTATCCCGAAACTATATCCTGTATAACGATTTCACCTGCCTACATGTCACGGGTAATATACTATATATAACACACACCCATAAAAAAGCTTTTTGAATTTGTAAAACAATGGAACTGCTAAATTATACCTCGTGTAAATTTTATTACAGCTAATTTTATTGGCTTCGAGATAGGCATAAGGCATTATATTATGAGGCAATCTTCGTTACCTGATACAATGAATCATTAGTTGTTCAAAACTTGTAGAATTTAAATTGAATTGAAGCAGATGTTAGGAGTTCTTAGCACAATTAGCATTTCCTTTTTCAGGTAGTAGTTTTATAGGCTCTGGTATAGAAAACTAAAAAGACTATTTTGTGTTGTATATACTGTTAGGAGTATTTCGAGGATAAGTGTGGAAGGAAGCTAAGAGTAGAGAAAGACCATACAATAAAAATGGGATGGATAAGGATATGAGAGAAGTAAATACTCACTAGCTGTTGCCCGCGAATTCGGACGCGTAGAATTTAGAAAATTTTCCCCGCTATTGCAATATTTTTCACTAATGCATCGCTCCTTTATTACGCAGCGTGATGTAAAATAGCCTATAGCCTTCCTAGATAAATGGACTCTCCAATACAATAAGAAATCCAACACAATAAGAAAATGTACTATCCAATACTGAAAGAATTTTTAAAACGACCAATAGTTCCTGAGAATAACGCGTTCAAACAAACAAACTCTTCAACTTTATATTATTAGTATAGAAGTATAGATTATGTGCTTAGTAGAATAAAATTGTGTAGAAGTTGACTTAAAGATATCATTGCAGCAGTTCAAAGTGTACTTAAACCTGTCTGCTGCGAAACGATTTAGATTAAACTGCCAAGTTTTAACACTAATAATTCAAGTCTAAGTTGTAAAGAATTTTAAAAGAACTTTAGCACTAAATTTTCAAAGAAATGTTAAATTGTCTGTAGGGCGTCTAACCCCTACAAAGGTCAATGAACGGGTAAACGAACTGGACAGATGACTTCGATCGTTTTTCATCAAGCCATATGAATCACGCTTAATATAAATTATATACAAAATGTTTGTCCAATGAATACAACGCGTAAAGATTTCAGGGTTGTCAATTTATTGATAAAAAATTTCCAAGAAAGAAAGAAAGAAAAACGTTCGTTGCTGTGAAATCTTGAAATGAAACACAAAATAAATAAAACAGGTTTATACATACAGGTTTACATAGTACAAAAAGACAAATTCTATTAAAGTATCCCGGATCCATTCAGCAGTAACGGAACTCATTGCCATTCGATGTTTTTCTATTGGTATTTATAGGAACTTTATTGTTAGAATATCAATGCGATATATCTAATCATCATCAAGTTATTGTCTGTGTGGTGACAGATTAAAAATACAAGTGTCAACACCCCATTTCTTCCCCAGGGTGCTATAAGAGCCAGCTAAGTTAACGTCTACTGTGAGAGACGCAAAACTCTAAACTAAAGCCTGTGCCAACATAACTGGTCAGCGCGGCACAGTAGGCCATAAACCCTCCCAAAGTGCCGTGCCCAGCAGTGGGACGTTAAGAGGGTACTGTACTCCTAATTTAGGTATTTGCCTTAGGTATTGCTATCCCTATTCCCAAGCACCGTGCTGAAAGGGACAAATATAGCTGAAACAGATTTCACCTACAAATTCTTTGAAAAAAAGACGTTTCGTACTCCCCTTTTTTCTTCGCGAAAGTTAAACCGATTTAAATTGTTTTTACGCTATATTATAGATGAAGAGTATATCTATGCTTGTATCACTTTATTTTTGTTAAAACGTTACCAAATATGTGTGATAGACGATGCAACTTTACCTAAAGAAAACCGAAAAAATCGGGATTTTCGGATGGTCATATTTCTTTTAGTTATTATGTACTGAAAAAAAATTGGTCAAGTGCGAGTCGGACTCGCGCACGAAGGGTTCCGTACCACTATCTATGCAACATAAGGCAACGTTATTAGTATCCAGCCAGAAACGTTAAAAAAATCATGTTTGTTGTATGGGAGCCCCCCTTAAATATTTATTTTATTTTATTTTTAGTATTTGTTGTTATAGCGGCAATAGAAATACATCATCTGTGAAAATTTTAACTCTCTAGCTATCACCGTTCTTGAGATACAGCCTGGTGACAGACGGACGGACGGACGGACGGAAAGCGAAGTCTCAGTATTTTAGGGTTTCGTTTTTACCCTTTGGGTACGGAACCCTAAAAAGAAAGTGACAGAAGCATAGATATACTCTTCATCTATAATATAGCGTAGAAACAATTAAAATCGGTTTAACTTTCGCGAAGAAAAAAGGGAAGTACGATACCCATATTTTTGTATGGAGCATAATTTGGTATCGTGCCCTCTTAATGAGCTGGCGACAGAAGGAGGATATCTAATCACAATTGCATTATTTTTAACTTTTGAGCTGTTGCTGTTGAGTATGAAAGAATCACATCGGACACTGGTTCCTCCAACACATTATGTATAACTAAATGGTAAAACAGGATACTATTACTGAGACATATTAGTGTTTAAGCTAAATATCTATATTATTAACTTCATTTGTAGTTATCTATCAATCAATGTAATAATTTTTTGTAATTACACGCTTTTTATTAGCTTCACTTGTATGTTTGTTTGTATGTTTGTTTGTATGTTTGTAACCGACTCCTTTGGACGCTATTTTGACCCACTTTAAACGGTCAGATTCTATTCAAATTTTACACACCTGTCAAAGACCGATGACAATGCAATAATTCGATTAAAATATCCGATTATCCTGGTTAGATTCGCCAGGATTCATTAATCTCTTTCCGGATCCTTTGCATGAGAGTAAGAGAGAGGGCTAGTACGCGAACTACGCATGCGCGCATTTCCAGAGAAACTCTTTTTTCTATTTTTTAGTTGGGTTTTCTATTTAAAGCGTGTTTTTTAGTTTTTTTAAACTATTTTAAATTATTTATTCCTCAAGTATTTACTTTCAATGTAAAACCAACAAAGCAATCTGCCTATAATAATACTAGCAGTTGGCCGCGACTCCGTCCGCGTGGAATTTAGAAAATTTTCCTTTTTTGGAACATTTATCACTACCGCTTCGCTTCTAATGGTCGTAGCGTGATGTTTTATAGCCTAAAATCTTCCTCGATAAATTCCCTATCTAATTGGCCCAGTGGTATTTGAGATTAGCGCGTTTAAACAAACAAACTCTTCAGCTTTATAATATTAAGTATAGATTATGCAGTTTAATTAAGTATTGAGTGACAACCCTAAAAGGGTTCGATGCCGTCACGGTGTTAAGTTTGCGAAGATACAAACTTTTTGCCCCTAAAAAGATAAGACTTTATAACATTATCAATTAATTAAAAAAAAAGTTTAATGGGTTTATTTATTGTTTTATTAGTTCTAATGGCTTCACTATCAGTTATCAGAGGTCTGCCATTTTTATAAAGATTATTCGATACAGTCTTTTGATCTCACATTAAGTTATTTTACGCTTGTAATATGGTTACCAGATTACAAATATATACGATACTTGCCGTGGCTTTCTTAAAGAACTGCAGATGGACATACAATACATACATACAATAATAACGACTTTGTTTAATAACAAGTAAAATATGTAAAGATTTTTACAATGTTAATAGACATTTAACAACCAAAACAAATTTTCAAGGCTTTATATATCATAAATCCTCGAGTCGTTATTATATACCATCATCCCGATGTTCTCAGAGGTTATAAGCAGAGCTTAACAAAAATACATAGTTCAAAACTTTTTATAACGTCTGGTGTAGTTTTTTTTATTGTATAGTTTCCTAGAAAGGACGTGGGTTCAGATCCCAAGCAAAAACTTCCTTTCATATTTACTATTTCAAGGTAACATAATATTTTTCTATTATTTTTAAGACATAGTCTTATATTATGAAGTAAATAGCAATACAAGCTTAATTAGGGACCATAGGATATTGTAAGAAATTTCCGAGAATATGGCAACAAAAACTATAGCAGACTATAAACTGTCTGAAACAAAGAAGTCTGGGTTCAATCCTCAGGTAGCCAGAGGTCCAATCAATGATTCATTGCATTCTGTTAGACTAAATTAGACTGTATTTTTAGAGTTCCGTAGCAGAAGGTAATACGAGATCCTATACTACGCTGAGACTTCGGTGTCACCACCATATCTCATGAACAGTGATAGCTAGAGAATTCCAATATTTTCTAATAATCTATTTTTGTTGCCAATACCGCATCAATTACTCAAATATTACTCAAAATTAAAATAACTGCAATAAATATTTGGGGAAAGTTCCTACAACTGCGATGATTCTTGAGTATCTTGCTGACAAAGCTTATGATGATTATGACGTCGGGACACACACATTAAAATAAGATACTCGTTCAGTTCGTACACAATGAGCATGACCAATGCTTTCGAATCTTTGTCAGTGAGGGTCGCTTCTTAGTACTGCCTCTTGGTGGATTAAAGGGCACAACAAACAGTATATTAATATATTGAGAAAGTAACAGATGTATATTGAAAAGACGAGGCATCTATACTTATGACGTCACCGACAGATATATCTGTCTCTTTTTCGCCTCCCATTTTTTCTATATACATCTGTCTCTTTGTCGATATATTAATATTTATATTAATATGCCGTTTGTAACGCCCTTAATGCTTCAAATGGAATGAGTATGATGTCGATTATATCACAGGAATGGTACAGAATCCTTCGTATACGAGACCAATTTATATTTAGGCGAATTTTTAATAGCAGGTAGCCCGACCTTGAGTCAAAGGACTAGGTCAATAACAAACTAGTCACGGAAGGTCACTAGTTTTCAGGTCTTGCTCTAAATAACCTAACAGTACTATTATAGTTTCTGAATGTAACCGATTATAATAATTTTGGCATATTAATGGATTTTAACACGATTTTATAAGCGTGATTATTATGTATATACATAAATGTAATAATATGATGAAATCTATGAATATGAATTTAATACGAGGTTAATGAGTAAATAACACTTAGGTATAATGTTATTTCACGTGGCTTAGCGATCGTAATGAATAAATAATTATTCACGGACATTTAACACAACATCCCCTCTGGTCCCAAGCTAAGCTTATATGCTTGTGTTATGGGTACCAGAATGCGGATAGACTACATATACAATTTTTTTAAATACATATTTATAACACATAGAAACACTCAGACGCAGTACAAACATTTGTATGACATTTATAAACATCACACAATGATTATCCCGAGCGGGAATCGAACGGCAGTCTAATAGATGAACCACTCAACCACGAAGCTCGTCATGTTACCTGCTATGCGCGAGGTATTTAGTTCGAAACAGATAGGTATATTTAGGGCATCAATCAAAACCAGCATTGTGTCGAATATAAAGTAGACCCAACAATGCTGAAATGTCCTATTTCATTCGCGGAATAGACACTATAAGTTTTATTTACATTTATTTGTATAGACATTTGCTTGTGTGGCCATAACAGTATATTCCTTCATTCGATATATTTTTTTTTTATATATTTCACACAACAATTTTTGAACATATTTTTGGTGTCTTTCATACAACTTTGAAATAAATAATTATTTTTTTTCTATAAATAATAATATTTGTCTAATGAACACTGTTTTTTGTTGTGCACACACATGTATTTTATCGAAAAATATAATTAACTGCAACGCAAGGTTTTAACAAATAAAGTATCGAATAGTATCGATCTATGATATAAATAGCATAATAAGTTTACATCACCACACAAAGATGACAAAAGTCTGTCGCTCTTTGAATTGAACTGATTTAAATAATATTTTATACATAGCCTGCGAAAGGACTCAAGTTACTTTTTAATGCAAAATATTGCTCCCCGAAATTACCATTCCGAGTGGACAAAGTCGAAGACACAGCTAGTCTACTGTCAATCCTCAGAATACCATAAAAAAGACAAAGTATTTTATTATTTGCCATTTTTATCGCAATTTTATAGTATGCAAATAAAAGATAGTAAGCAATAGACAAGCATACCTTCGTCTGTCATCGGAAAGTCACATTGTATGCGAGTCACAAACGAAGCCATTCCAAGACCTCGGTCTAACCGTGAATTTCCTGCAACATAACAGGGAAATAGAGTTTCGATGTGAAAATACGTCGGGGAAATGACATTTTTGTGGAACTGAATAGCTGAACTGAGAAAATCTTTTCTGGGATATAATATAGCAAAATTCCTAGCATAAGGTTTGTATAGTATGCTAACATTTTTAAAGAATAATAATTTACGAAACGATAACTGCAATCAGTTTCCCGTGGGGCGACGGATTAATAACACAAATGTCACCACCCCATTTATTGCCCTAGGATATTGTTACCAGTAAATGTCAATTGGGCGAGATGTAAAACTTGAAAATAAACCTAATGCCAATAGGCCTGGTCAGTGCAACATAGTAGGCACGAGCGGGAATCGAACCCGCGACCTCGTGAACGGCAGTCCTTTACATAAACCATTAAACCATGAGGTCCGTCAAGCTTTATCAGCTTATATTAGAGTTACAGCGAGGATGAGACTTTAGTATTTTAAGTATATGAACAAGATTTCTTAATTTACCATTACAAGGTCTACTTTTGGTAGACCTTGGCTTGCAATAGCTAAGAAGTTTGCAACTGGGCGAGTCCCTCCATTCGGCGTCTGATTACACCGCATATAGTATCTGTAGGTTATATCAAGTATCTATGTCAGTAATACGAGATGCATTGCATCATCTGTCATGTGTTCTGTTGTTACAATCTAGTTTAGTGAAGGTTTACATTCTCTATCCTATCTGGATAGTGGTTTGGGAGTTTGGAGCACCTCCTTTGAAATTACACAAAGTTATTGTACGTAAACACGCAAGAAAGTTCCAAATAATTCACGAGGTATCACAAAAAAGGAAAGAGGGCTTTTCATTTTTCGTCGATTTCCAAGCAGAAAGGACCAAAATATACGGTTAATTATTTTCGCCATTGCCTTGGTATGTTTTTACTTTTTGGGTTCATTACCAAAAGGTAAAATGGCACCCCATTACTTAGATTATGCTGTCCGTCCGTCTGTCACCAGGTTGTAACTCTGGAACGGTGATAGCTAGAGAGTTGAAAATGTCACAGATTATGTAAATCAGTTGATTCTACAACAACATTATGACGAATATGTTATAATAATTACGATACGGAAGTCTTCTTGTGTGAGTCCAACTCGCACTTGAATGGTTTTTAATATTAAATCAAATAAAGCAGAACTTTAGCACTAGTAAATCTCAAGATAGCTCAGTCGGTCAAGCTTTGGAATGGTATCCCAAGGCCGTGCTTTCAAATCTTACCCGTAGTGTTAACGTATTCTGTTACACAAAAAGTTTAAAACTGCATTTCCAAAACAAATATTAACTACTTTTACGCAACAATTTTAAACGGTATTGCTTTTTAAACGTTATTTTAAATCGAATCACATACAATTATGTATTTAACAGTAAATACGATTGTGTAAATGGCAATCATGGTGCCATTTAATTATTTGCTGTTGCACACTGTATATTTTTTAGTTCATTAATATTTATAAATTAAAGTTATATTAGTAGTTTCAGCTTCAAATCTCAGGCAGAAAACATTGTAGGAGAAAAAGGAAGACACTCAGAAGTGGCCTTGTCAGAGTAGATAATATGAGTAGACTAGATATCCTGCGACCAATATCATCCAACATCACGCCTTTTGCCATGGGGGTGGATAGAGACTGTAGAGCTATCGCCTATGATACAAACAATTGCGACGACCAATAGTCAGATATCAAAGGATCGAGCAGAAAAGATATAAACACTTCGAGTAGAGTTTACATTCAGGTACATTTAAAAAATACGGAGAACAAGAATACTCTGTCAAGTCCCTCTAAACTAAGCGTGAAGTAAATAACCGTGTAACCTTTTTGTTTCGTAAAGATTGTTCAAAGCTTATAATCCTTGATTGTTGATACGTCAACAGGTAGGTGGTTCTAATGATAAATGACCGACCTTTCATACCGAGTCGATCGTAACTGGTATAAAGCTGAACCCCGTCAATCATAAATTTATGAAAACGTCCAATTATGTTATTTTTTCATTCATAGATGTGGCATATATTACATATAGCGAATAACAAGACGAGAAAGTCATGTAAAGTAACTTAGACAGTTACGTAATTGAAAGATTTTCGATTAAGTATAAGAAAGTTCATAAATATCTTTAGCTATTTTCCATTGAAAAAAAATCCTAAAGTTTGACTATAAATTATTTTGTCGTTTAAGATTTAATTTGCCTCGACTATCAGTTTATTATCATTAAAATTTTCAGACAAATGCATTTGCGAATTTTATAAAAAACATGGTGTGACCAAGGAAATGAGCCACATTCTACTTAATTGGAGCATACGCGTTAAAGTTTAACAGGAAATTACTAAAATAAAAATTATAAAATTTTTAAGTATTTAGCAATTTTGATACAAAAATTTAACATAATTCTGTGCGTCATAGTAACCGCAAGTCCCTAATTATAAATTTTCATGACAGCATTTGCGTGCCCACAATGGAAAAGGGGTATAACAAAGAAAGTGTATAAATTTCAGTTGATTGACAAAACAATTAGTCAAATTAAAAGCAATGTTCACGCAATGTTGTATTGTATTTATATTAAGGAAATTGAATAAAACACAACATATTATGGGGTATAAATTACCCTTACAGGCATTAACAAGTTCTGCTCGTATTAATTGCACGTCAGGTGATGTTGTTTTAAAGTTGTTTCAGTTCAACTACATAAGTATTACTAAAATAATAGCGTACACCTTTACAAAAATGTCTGCAGATCTTACAGGAGTAGAAAACTCACCAAACATAGTAAATCTCTTTACTTCCCTTTAAACTAGATATACGAAGTTAGTGCAACAAAATCCTACAAGTAGCCTGTTTAATTTGTCACATTCAAAGTCAAAGTCAACAATTTTTATTTCAAGTTGGCATGTTTTACAAGCTCTTTTGAAAGGTCTGAAACTAGGTGTCTGTTCCAAACGCGAATCCTATGGAGAAGAACAGACAAGAAACTCCATGGATAATTTTTTCTTCATCAAAATTTCTATATTATTTTACATAACACATTATAAAGTAAGTTTGTAAGAATGTATGGATAATTATTTATATGTATGGATGTGTAAACGTTTGTTGCTCTTTCACACAAAAGCCACTGGATACATTTTCATAAGACTGCAGAAACATAGCTAACAATTTAGAATAATATAGGCTAGCTGGGCAGTAGCTATAAGTCCCGGCAAAACCGCGGGCTTATGCTAGTACTATAATAATATTTGGTACCTACACGTATTTTCTATGTTTATAGTTATCCAATATTGGATCAGATACCAGATACCTAAAGCAGCTTTTGCGTCACAGCACTGATTAGCTCGATAAATCTATCAAATAAAATTTAAGTAACTGTCATACGATAATCTACGATCATGAGCTGAAATTACTTTTTGTCGTCGGCTCTGCAATAATAAATATAGTGTTTACAACTATAACAATAAATAACAGTATATCAATCATTATGTATTGCGTAATTGACTTATGACACTGCATTTCATTACAACGGCAACGTAGTAATCAATTAAAGCAGACAAATCCTAATACGAATATATTAATCCCAAAGAAAGTTATTTACATAAACTAGTATAGATATCAATATTGTAGTCTCTGACAAAAAATGGTTGTTTGTTCGTTTGTTTTCACGCGTAAACGACTCAAGCGATATGTATTAACGTTGTCAAAAACTTAGCAGAGGATAAAATACACCTTAAAATTTGAAAAAAACAATTGCTTTTAATGCCTAGAAGGCTTAAATGCTGTTATATGATTGTTAAGGAAATACCAAAGCCGCAGGAAAATATAAATGTAGGTTTTACAAAAACAATTCATTACTTTCTTTTTAACTAATTTTCTTAGTATTATCTTAATTATAATACAAGTATTTCTAAATATATACTTAATCCAGATAAAGAAAATTATATTCGTATAAAAAATAAATAAATTGTGTGTACCATCATGCTCGTTGCATTACCGGTATGTAAACAGGGAAGCGCACCATAGATCGATATGGCGGGGTAAACACGGCGGTTGCCATGGCTACACGTCGGGAGTTTCGTCACTTCCGCCCTCCTGTACCCGTCCCTTAGACGTTCAGTCCCCCATCGCTATCCTCTCCCCGGCGACGCCCGGCGCTGTCCGTAGCTTCGTGAGCCATCACAAAGACACAACAGAAAGTTAAATTAGTTTTGTCCTTGGATATACTGCTAGGGCATTCAAAACACTTTTGAGAGAGCTCTTATAGTTTATTTCTCAAAAACTTGTCTTATCCTTTGTAAGTTATAGATTTTAATCTACGAACCCTAAACAAGCGTACGTCTAATACAAACAATCCAAGAAGTTAAAGTACTGCTCAGTAGAAAAGGTAAATAATTAAGACATGGAAAGAAACATAGTAAATAAAACCGAGTAAATAGTTTCAATGTAAGAAAAATAAGTAATAATGCCTCAGGCAAAACGTCTGCCTGTGCAAAATGTGTTGTAGTATGTGTAAAATGAATAAATATCTGTAACGTACAACAAAGCTATGGTATACTCAAACATAATTAATTACAAAGCAGCTGTTCTTCATAAAAACACAAACATACGTGTTTAGTAACGACCTTAGATCACTCTTTGTTATGTTCAACAGTTCATTCAACTCGACAGTTGGTTTACTGTTAAATATTTACTGTGGCTTTCATGAGCCATTGTGTCATCTGTTCCGTATATAAGTGATCAAAAGATAAACGAGATTTATTTTATGTGGAGTAACCAATAACGAACAGAATAATTAATGTAACAGATTAGTATGTATTTCTGAAATTATTACAAAATAAAAAGTTGTTGAAACTTAAACGCAAGAAATATAAAAGTATATTAATATTGTAAATTTTTTTATAATAAAACTTTTCCGTCAATACAAATTTCTGAGAAATCTAGGTAATTAAATAAAATGAACTGAAAAGAACAAAATAAACTTCAGAAAATTAAAATTAGATTCCTCTTCGCTTTTGGTTAGATAATTCACAACGTTATCTAGTCCTAAAGTAGTTTTGAAATTACGCTAGTTCTCTTGAGTGGGACTCGAATCTTGCACATGTAAGTCAGTGAGTACATGTACTACCGCGATACCGTCTAGCTAGGGACTCAAGGGTTACCATGTAAATAATTCTCCCGAGTGGGAATCGAATCTTGTGCATGTAAAGTCATTATCACTACCGTCTAGCTCGGGACTAGTTATGAGGCCCGTCAACTTGAAGAAAGTTTTGATGTACTTATCTTTTATCAGAGATATAACGCAGCCTTACTTGTCTAAAACAATAATTACATATGCCTGCAAAGAGATTTATTATAATATGGTGAATAATTCTTTGCGTAATCAAAAAAGTGGCATCGTCAGACGCTGCGTAAACCATAACTTCCTTAAAAAGAATTGTTGCTATTTTTTATTCCAAGTCAGCAACAACGCAAAATATGTACCATGATAAAAATAAACATTATTATCCTACATTATAATCTAGTTCTGTCCATCTATTAAAATAATTGCATAGTATTAACATAAAAGCCGTACACACACTCACATCATATTGGTCACATACTTTCGGAACAAATTACTGTTGAGTGAATGAATTTTAAATTGTTAGGTGACGGCGAATTATTTAAGCTGAGATAATTAGTCTTTTGTAAAACATCGGCATTCGGACAAAATGGTTTGATAACGCTTGGGGGAGGAACGCAAGGCTCTTTTGGAAGGGGAACTGAATGTTTTGTACCTAGAGGTGTTAGGTACAATGAGAATGGAATTTATATTAACTTTAATTTCTGTCCATGATATTTTTATATTTCTAACACAAATTTCTAAAATGTTAAAAAGTGACGTTAGGGTTTGATTGTATACATGCGACAAGCAATCATTGTGAAATATTAAAATATGGAGATATACTTACGAAAATAAAATTGTCAATTTACTTAATGTAATGCTGTTGATTCTGACCTACTTACCTGTAAACAAAAAGAAGCAGATTTGAAATTAAATTCAATAAAATTAGAAACGTGCTTTCGGTAAAATCTAAATACAGGGAAAAGTAAAAACAAAATATGCTTCGAAATTTCAACTTTATAACTTAGGTACACATTACATAGAAAGACCAGTGCTAATTTTTAAACAAAGTTAAAACAGATTTTTTCTTAGCAGAATGGGAAAACAAAAACAAAATTATTATGTATTTGTGTTTTTATGTACACGGAAGGTTTCTTACCGTTATGTACATAAACATTTATTTTATTGTTTTTTTTTTATATTTTGACGGGCTTCGTGGTCTAGTGGTTCATATAACGGACTGCCGTTGACGAGGTCGCGGGTTCGATTTCCGCCTCGGACATTCAGTTGTGTGATGTTTATAAATGTCATACAAATGTTTGTTCTGCGTCTGGCGTTTGTTTACTATGTATAATAAGTATGTATTTACAAAAGAAAGGTAGTTTATGTATTCTATCCGTATTCTGGTACCCATAACACAAGCATAATAAGCTTAGCTTGGGACCAGAGGACGTTGTGTGAAATGTCTATAAATATTTATTTATTTATTTATATTCTCGACCCCAAATAACGGGATAAGGACAGGAAAATGAGAATAATGAGTAAGTATAGTATAGTGTTTATGCTCAGATGGACATCTAAAGCTAAAAAAATCACAGTTTATGTACTTATATTATTATATCTTTTGCTACGGAATAATAAAAATACAAGAACCTTACATTTTTGCAGACTGTTAAAAATATGCGTGTATAATAATGATACTTATAAAATATATTATTTCACGAATAATGGTTGTGCTATTGTATTGAAATTCAAACAAAGCGTTCGGTCCAACGTTAACCCTTTGTTAAACGCTCCGTAGGGGCTTTTATTTCAGTTACAAGTTGCAATTTAGGATCTGATAGACCCTTTCAATAAAAAATACTGAGCATAAACGGTTTATTATACAGAATTATGTATTACTTCATTTAACGGATATTCTTAGATTTATCAAAAGCTTTTGACACTGTCTCTATCCCAATTCTCTTACAAAAGCTCGAGAATATTGGAATACGTGGATTGGTCTACTCGTTATTTCAGAGCTATCTAACGGGACGCACGCAACGAGTATTCATAAAGGGGTATGTCAGCCAAGATGCAGAAGTATCCTACGGCGTGCCGCAAGGTAGCATACTCGGCCCGACCTTATTTCTCGTTTATGTTAATGGCCTTTGCAGTTTTAACGCAGCTAATACCAAAGTAATTTCCTATGCTGACGATACGGTTCTTCTTATTAAGGGTGCCACTTGGACCTCAGTGCAAGAAAATTCAGAGGAATCTCTGAAGGCTGTCCTGAGTTGGTTAGATAACAATCTCTTAACTCTAAATCTTGCAAAAACTAAATTCCTTACCTTTAGCACAAACCTTAGATCACAGCCCTCTCCTGATTTTGGAATTAAAGCTCACAACTGCACTGATATCTGTACTTGTACCAACATCATGAAATCCGAATCTGCTAAGTATTTAGGAGTAACATTGGACCATACTTTGAATTGGTCTCAGCATGTTGCTATTACATCGGCAAGAATACGTAAATTGGCTTATATTTTTAGAACCATGCGATCATTTACAGATTTACCAATTATGAAAATGGTTTACTACGCCTTGGCTCAATCTATACTTAATTATTGTATTGTACCTTGGGGTAGCTGTGGTAAGAGTCTTTTACTTAAATTGGAACGTGCTCAGAGGTTAATCTTAAAAGTGATTTTTTCCAAACCCTTTAGATTTCCCACGAAAGATCTTTATAATATAGCCAAAATTTTAACTGTTCGTCAATTATTTATCTTAAAAACGATTCTTCGTAAGCATTCCGAACTAACATACAAACCAGACGTACCAAACCAGCGCACATCCTATCGGGTCTGTGATCTTACTAAACATCGCACCTCACTTGCAAGTCGACAGTTCTATTGCCTTGGCCCCCAACTATATAATAAAGTAAATCGCATTCTGAACATATTCCAATTGACTAAAGAATCTGCCAAAAAACAATTAATCCTTTGGTTGATGGGACTTGACTATGAAGAAACTGAACTTCTTCTAGCCAATTTTAAATAAGAAGCTCATATGCATAAAATACTTCACGCACGCGTTTTCGTTTTTACGCAAACATCACATACACACAAACACACCCACACTCCACAAACTCACGCTGTACACTTATCTTTCACCTGCATGCTTTTTATAAAGAATAACTTTTCTGTTTACTTACCTGATTTATTGTGTAGTTCTCTTCAGTATATACTCGTATAATAATTCTATCATCTCATTGTATTCATATCTACTTAATATCTTTATGTTATTGTACCTAATTTAAAAACCATCACTGGATGTATACACCTACTTGTGAAGGGCAATAATGATTGCGATACAGTTCATACTAGTGCAGTCATTATTGTGCTCAATTATTTTTAAGGTTACTTTGAAAATGTATCAAATAAATAAATAAATAAAAAAAATAAAATAAAATAACGGTAGGAAATACTGGATTCATAGTGTTTGTAGTGTGTCTGAGGTTCGATTCCCAAATTATACGTAGTACATATCGAACAAAAAAGAATCTCTACGTAAAAAATACGAATAAGAGATTAGCATATTATTATACATTTTCAAATCTTTACTTATTATAAAACAAAATCGTTATTTCTGTATGTATGTCCATAGGTGACCGCATATCTTCAAATCCACGCAAAGGATTTCGATGCGATTTTTATAGATAGAGTTGTTTAAACTAGAGTCTGGAGGATGTCTATTTAGGGTTCCGTACCCAAAGGGTAAAAACGGGACCCTATTACTGAGACTTCGCTGTCCGTCCGTCCGTCCGTCTGTCACCAGGCTGTATCTCAAGAACGGTGATAGCTAGACAGTTGAAATTTTCACAGATGATGTATTTCTATTGCCGCTATAACAACAAATACTAAAAATAAAATAAAATAAATATTTAAGGGGGGCTCCCATACAACAAACATGATTTTTTACCGTTTCTTGCTCGATACTAATAACGTTGCCTTATGTTGCATAGATAATGGTACGGAACCCTTCGTGCGCGAGTCCGACTCGCACTTGATTTTTTGTATATTTTGTTAAGATTTTTTATTATTTTCTAAATTACGACGTTGTGCTGGCGTCGTAATTTTGTTAGTATCTATAATTCTATACTAATATTATATATAAAGCTGAAGAGTCAGTTTATTTGTTAGAACGCAAATCTCAAGAACCAAGGGTCCGATTTGAAAAACTCTTTTAATGTTGGATAGTACGTTTATCGAGAAAGGATAACAGCACTCCGCGACCATTAGGAGCGAAGCATTAGTGATAAATGTTGCAAAAACGGGGAAAAAGTTCTGTGAAAAGTGCCCGTCGAAACAGTATAGTAACTCATTTTTGCAATAACTAAGGAATACATAAGTTCGTTACCCGACATCGAACTTAATACAATTGACAAACATTATACGTCGACAATCCCCGACTCATACCGACGAATGCAAATTAATTCGTAGTTGATAATGCAAATTTAATTAATTATCATACGTAATCAAGATTCGCGAAGTGCGCACATATTAACTTAAAGCGGTTATAACAATTCGTTAATTATATGTACTATACTAATGGTCTTATTCATAATAACTTATCGGAGGTTTAAAAGTTCGCTAAAATCGGTTCGCGAAAATTGTCAAAACTTGTTATTCATAATAGTGTTTTTACGCTAAAACGTTTATTATCTCTCCTATAAAATGTCCGTTTAAACCTCCGATAAGTCATTATGAATAAGGCAGTTAGAGCTTACTTATAAAGTGACAGTTATTTTCTCTCCAAAAATAACCGCAAACACAGGTATCGTACCTAAAATAGGTATAGTTATCGGGAATTAGACCCGGTTAAAAATTAATATACAAAACACGCTTCAAAATCCTAAATATTTTTTTAATAGCTCCATTGCCATCGGTCCTTATAAGTGTGAAAAATTTCAGATCAATACCTGAGGCTGTCAGCATAGAATTAGTTGGACTATATTTTAAGCACTTAGTATTTGTACTGTACTGTCTTTAAGCATATAGAGTATATGTATTTATTATGTGTAATTGTATGTATGTATTCTTGTGTATTTTATTGAGTTTATTGATAGTGTATACTATATTTTTATTTTGTATATTTGTGTATTTTATTTTATGATATGTATTAATAGGATATATCTAATATATAAAATTCACGTGTCACAGTGTTACTCGTAGTTACCGTACTCCTCCGAAACGGCTAGACCGATTCTTATGAAATTTTGTATGCACATTCAGTAGGTCTGAGAATCGGCTAACATCTATTTTTCAAACTTTTTTTTTTAGTATTGCTAAACAACGTTTGCCGGGACAGCTAGTAATATATATTTATGAACTAGCTGTCCCGGCAAACGTTGTTTTGCCATACAATTTTGTGTAAAAATCAACAACAAAAAATTTCATCAAAATCGGTCCAGCCAATTGTGAATCTAAGCCATCCTCAAACCCCTTTGAATACACACAACAAATTTCATCAAAATCGGTCCAGCCGTTTAGGAGGAGTTCAATTACAAACACTCGTACAGAAGATTTATAAAAATTTTATCAAAATCGGTCGAGCCAATTGTGAATCTAAGCCATCCTCAAACGCCCTTCAATACACACAACAAATTTCATCAAAATCGGTCCAGCCGTTTAGGAGGAGTTCAATTACAAACACATGTACAGAAGATTTATATATATAAAGATAATAATATAATAAAATATTAATATTCGTGCACCGACAACTCTACTCGCTCCTCATTTAGGTCCACACCCAGGTTGCCTGGAAGAAATCGCTTTTAGCGATAAGGCCACCCATTGTACAATCTTGTATTTTATTATTAAGTTATATGCTTCTGTATGGTATACAATTAAGAATAAAATAAATAAATAAATCAATCCGACTATTGCAAGTGGGTAAAAATCACATCATGAGAGACGGAAAACTCCAAACTAAACCGTGTTCCAACACGCCTGGTCAGCACGGCACAGTAGACAATAATGCAAGTGAAGGCGGCCCATGCCCAACGGTGGGACGTTAATAGGCTGGAGAGGAAGAAAAATCACTTTCAAAGATTCCGTCATATAGATTATTACATTGATATATAAGAATAATGGTTTCGATCACTTTTATTCGTAACACATCACGAGTAGATGTGAAAAGTAGCTTACTTTTATGAAGTGCTGTTTTTTTAACAAATCCTATGTCCAATCAAAAAGGGATTTAGTAAAAGCTTTTTTGTGGCGCATCGCAGTTCTTATATCAACAGTGTTTTGACATTTTTAAAGTACTTACTTTCAATTCGGTAAAAAAATAAGAATAAGTCTTAAATGGGATTTTATAAAAAAATTTGTTCAAAAACTAAAAACACGCTAGAAAATCCTAAATATTTTCTTATATTCATTACATTGTCATCGGTCCTTAATACGAGTATGTCTGAAAAATTTCAGATCAATCCGATTACTGTAAGTGATAGTAAATTACTTTCAAAGATTCCGTTACATAGATTAATACATTGGTAGATACATACCGAACTTATAAAAGCGTGTTAGAAATACAAAATATACACAGCAGAGAGATTTAACAGCTTATAGTAATTATGATAATATAGGTTTCTGTGACACGGTTTAAAAAAAAAATACGCATACTAACCGATAACCTCACTGTGTTGAGTCAATTAAAAAAGGATCAAATTTGTATTTCAAAATTGGAATGGGTGCCTATTTTTGAAATACGAAATTTAAAAACCAAACGCGTCGTTTGCACTGTTTGCAGCAACCGAAGCGGTGTCGCGGTTTTGTATGACGTGCCCGACATAACCGCATCCGCGACACCACAAAACAGAATTTAATATGTAAAATCGTTTTTAAATTTCGAATGCGCTAACAACGTGATATTCCGTGAAGTAATATACATTATGTATAATCCATCCCAGAGTTCGAAATGCTGAAATGACAGTTGCTAATATCAAACTTGAAAATAATGCGGTCACATATTTGGCGTTTTTGTACCGATTATTCGAACCGACCAGAAATGTCGTATTAGCTATTGCCTGCGAAGTCGTACGCGTGAAATTGGGAATCACTGCTTTGTATAATGTAACATAAAGTAAAATAAACATGTCTTCAAAAACAAACAAGGTTAAAAATTCGCCATTTTACGGTTAGTCATTATTTGATTCTCGTTGTCCTGTTCTATGATTCTGGCGAGCATAGCACCATGCTGAACTCTACTAAGGTTATTAATTATTTTTTCGCGTGAGTTTGTACGTGCACATCCTAGAAATAAAGCAATACTCAGGGTTGCACTGGTCATATGAATCCGTAAAAATAGTTAACTTTAATTAATTTACAAAATTATATAAAACTGCTAAAGATTTTTTTCAGTTTGTACAGCACAAATCGTCTTGGACGACCGGAAATCAAACACAAGACATTTACCATACAAAACCCGATTTGTATACCCTTTACTTCTAAAGATATTTTGTGTGTAAGAGTATGCAAAATATACAAATTTATTATACTTTATTATGATTAAATCGATATAACACGTCGCTAACGTTTATACTGAAGCTTCTATGCAAAAAGCGAGGCAACACGAAAAAAACATTTCATTACTTATTTAGAACGTGATGTGTAAATTAAATAAGATTTTTACGCCGTTATAGACATACCTACAGGTATATGCAAAAGCAGACTCAAAAAGCTAATAGAAGTACTTAATTTTTGTAGAGTGGTTATATCATAACAACATTCCAACCCTATAGTGGCCGATTTAATGTGCGTCCTTACGATTTTTAAGGCGCTCCTAATTTTATTACTAGCCCGTGATTACGTACGCGCGGAATTAAGAAAATTTTGCCTGTTTTTGCAACATTTTTCACTGATGCTTCGTTCCTATTAGTCGCAACGTGATGTTATATAGCCTCCCTCGATAAATGTAAGATACAACACTAAAAAACTTTTTTAATCGGACAAGTGGTCCCTGAGATTAGCGCGTTTAAATAATCAAACTCTTCAGCTTTTTAATATTAGTATATCTAGATGAGAAAATCGCTAAAGAGAAATTAGCTTAAAAACTTTTTTGCTATTCAATTGAGAGTCCTTTATTCACGATTAAATTTTCAGCTCTCGTGCTCTTACCCTTCCCTTCTTTCCCATCTTAATATACAGCCTAGGGATGGTGACAGATAAACGGACAGACAGCAGTCTCAATAGTAGGCTCCTAGGTTCCGTGTCACCTTTAAATACGGAACCCTACAAAACCTAGTACTTCAAGCTCGTTAAGAAAACACCGTATTTTTGTAGCACATTATATTGAATAGAACAATTTTATAAAGGCATCGTAATTTACTATCGAATCACATATTACCCGACGGCAGCCCCCAATATCCGTGAATTAGTAAAACGTTAATATTGTTACCTATATTTGGTTACGTTCGGTATAATCGAATGATTTATTATAGGTATTCTTGTTCTGATATTTCACCTGTGCCCATTGTTATGTACTATATTAAATTATTGGTTTATTTAGAAGATAATAGGCGTTAGCGGAAACCTATACCCTCTTTATCCATACATCAGCCTTTCTCCATCCACTGTTAGACACAGGCCCTTCCCCATAGAACATGCGCAGCTCCCTACTCATTTTGAAAATGTCGTCAGTACACCTTGTTGGGGGCCACTCCACCCTGCGTCGTTCGGTCATCGAGGAACTTCCTTCCCCAACGGTCATCAGATCGTCGAGGTATATGGCCTGCTCAACGCCACTTCATACTCCATACATACTCTTATATACCCTCTGCGTATGGCAGTCATCAAAACCGTTTCTGAGATTCACATTAAAAATAAACAAACGCTCGGTTAAATACCTTAGATAGATTTTCATCGGTGATTGAATTCCATATAAATATTAACGAAAGCATCAAAACCACAGTATAAATGAAGTGGAAAGTTCTTTGCAAGCTAGAATCAATTCACAGATCGTCTCCAATGGAGCATTACAAGATTTTTGTTAACAACTAAACGCACCAACACGTTAACAAAAGACTCGGGTTGTGGGGGTATGGAATCTATTATGTATTTAAATATCATTCTTAATTCAAAGTATTTTTACTGTGGATAAACAGGTACCATTATTGATTTTAAACTTACGCGATTTGAACTCAGAATTTGTTAATATTATAGTAAACAATTGGATGTGCAAGACCAGGCGAGGGTAATTCTCGAAACCCGCGCCTTCCGGAGACGTCGCTAGCAGAACTCCAGTCGACCCGTGACCACGATCGATGCAAATCAGTCGAAACGTCGGGCGCAGAGGTATTGTGCCTTTTTAACAGTTATTAACCTACATAATAATATGTTAAATAACAGAAAAATTAAAACAGGTTTCGCTATGTCCTGTCATTTAGGCGTACAATATTGGTGGATTTCTCATTTACCAACCTTTTTCCTTCCCAGGGTGCTGTAAAAGGGATATTGTACACAGTCAATATCCTCTGTAAGAGCCGAATAACTCAATAAACCGTATGCCAACACGCTTGGTCAGGGTGGCATAGTAGACCATATTACCTCCCAGAGTGGAGGAGGCCCGTGCTCAACAGTGGGAGGTTAATGGGCTGGAGGGAGAAAGGGATTCTCATTAGACGTAGCAAAACCACACACCGAGTTTTTATTACATTAACTAGAGAATAGCACTATGTTCGATGTGCTTTGATAGCCTGCATGTGGAATCTATTACTAGTGATCTGTGCCTTAACTATATTTATGTAGCACTCGAGTGGATCGCGGGGCAATATCGAGTACTTATTGCAAAATATCAAAGGCGGGAATTATTTTAAATAAATTGAATTACTTTCGATGTTAAGTGTTTATTTTGTTATTACGATTATTAATTTATACCATTCAGTTTGTTTAAATTAAGGTTTTTATCTTGTTTGTTTGGATCGTAGCAGATGGCGCTCTATAGTCTTTGCCGACCCCCATGGAAGAAGGCGTGACGGTATGATTATGGTTTTTATCTTGTGTAAGTTTGTAGTTAAGTTAGTGTTCTAATTACAATTTACGAAAATTGTTACAGCCGTTTGAAAGTTAACTCTTTTATAAGAGAATCGCCCATTAGACTAATAAAGGCAATAGTTTGTGTGTAGTGTAATCCGGATTTTTATTACCCCTCAAACGGCTCAACAGATTTAAATGTAATTATTATGTTGGAATACATTCTATATTTACTTATATGCATTAATAAATAAGGTCACTTTTATTGAGAAAAAAGGCAGTATTTTTTGAGATAATAAATAAATAATAAGAAATATAACACTGCAGAACTCAGCTAGCATAACTTGTAAGCTACATAAAATATATGCAAGTATGAAAAGATGATGTAAAAATAAAACAAAATCAAAGACAGACACTTTATGATAGTAATTTGTGTATATTTCAATGCTTAATGACCCTTACTACATTATTACATCAAAAAGTAATTTATAATATCTCGTCGACCGCACGACCACGACACTAGAAAGGCGGGCGAGTGTATATGGCACCCGCAATGAGAGCAAAACATACCATTCACGGTGGGACTGCAAAATAGATTATCGCTTACATACATTTTACAGAGAGACTATTACATTTCGATATAGAATTTAAGCTAAAACTCAAATAATAGTAAAGTTAAAACTATATACCTACATAATTTTATTTATAAAGGTAAAACTAGTTCTAACGGGGTGCGCGTAGCTCACTCGATTATTTTCAGTAAAACATTAGATCAAACACTAAATTTAAAACCAAATATTATTTGCGTCTCAATCTGTAAAACGTAGTTCTATTTGTTTAAACTAGATGTCACACGCGACTTAGTACGTTTGGAAGATTTAATTAATCTCACATATGAACATCATACATACATACAAAAAGGAACGACTTTGTTTTTTAATTAGTAAAAATATTGTTCGCGCAAGTGTTAGAGAAACTTTAAAATCATAAATTAAATCTGGTACCTACACCGAGCCCTAATCACACTCTTCTTAAAAAGTGTTGCTTGTTAGAATCGAAATGCGAACATATTATACTAGAGATCACATTTTGTTCCATTTTAAGCCTATAATAAAAAAGCGTGAGAAATGATTGCGTTAAAATCATCTTTAACTAGCATAGCTTGTAACGTAAAGTAGCAGCCCTGCATGACGGACTGCAGGCAGGATAGTAAGTGGTAGATTTAACAACGTACAATAAATCTTCACATGATTGTTTTAGTTTTATTATTTAAGAATAATCACGTAATAGAGAAAGGAGTTAGACGAGTGTGTGCTACGATCTGTGTTAGTAATGACCTACTGCCACTACTGAGAATTTATCGTGTCATTATAATGACTAGTAGTCCAGTTTTAGTACGTGAGGTATTAGATTCGATCCTCGCGCATTATTCTTTTAGGTGTTATGATTAATTGTGTAAATATATCAGAGTTATTAGTGCAGTTTTAGCATTCGGGGTATTAGGTTGGGTGCCTGGTTAGGATTTTTAGAATTAATGTAATTTGTGTCTGTATTACTTTTAAGATTTGTAAGAAGATACGTAGTTTGTAAATACAAAAGTATGGCTAAGTATAGCCATACTTTTGTATTTACAAACAAGTAGGTACGATTCCTGTTTGGG
Organism: Orgyia antiqua; assembly: GCA_916999025.1. Taxonomy (NCBI): domain Eukaryota; kingdom Metazoa; phylum Arthropoda; class Insecta; order Lepidoptera; family Erebidae; genus Orgyia; species Orgyia antiqua. The sequence goes on along the minus strand of OU779873.1, from coordinate 12,535,497 downwards.
GATTTTGAGGAAGGCTTTTTCAGTTATAGATTTTATTTTCGACACACTTTGATTCATCTGTACCCATGTAACGTAATCTTTAAAAGTGATTTTCACCCACTTGCAATAGTCAGATTGATCTATCTTTTGCACACCTATTAAGGACCGAAGACAATGCAATAATTAAAAAAAAAACAGGATATTCAAGCGTGGTTTTAAAGCTTTTGAAGTTGAATTTCAGATATTTCGTAGCAATAATCAACAAGGTCTATTTCGAAACCCAATGTCCTGCACTGTATATATTATAGAACATTAATTTTATCAAATTGATCAAAATTAAGCACGAACTGTTAGTCGGTCCACACCTTCCTTCCTTACATAATAAATTTCGTAACGTTTAGAAATTGGTGTCATTTTAAATATTATATAGACCTTTATCTTTTGTTTAAATCTACATACATAAACTGGGCTATCGCCTGCGACTTTGTCACCTTCAAATATCTTTTTTTAACACGCTTAAATTAGTTCGATAGGTATCTATCAATGTATCCTAACTAATTTATTAACATATGTAAAGGAATCTTTGAAAGTGATTTTCACCCACTTGCAGTAGCCGGATTGATCTGAAATTTTGCATGATTATTAAGGGGCGATGACAATGCAATAATTTATAAAAATATTCAGGATTTTAAAGCGTATTTTTTAGTTTTTGAACTAAGCAAATTATGAAATTAATTTCATCAATTTTCTTATTTTGCTATTACTATAACCTCGAAAGTTTGCATATGTGTTATGTTTATACTACTAGTGGTGGTACTAGGTAAGCTAATATGTGTTGGCGTTTAATATAGCTACGTTTAATCTCTGAAATTACGGTGCTACCTAGCTGGCCGGCTGACTTTAGAGGGGTGATAGAATCCGATATAGTCTTTCCGTCACACTTAATTGTAGTTTCTTTTTACACGCTTTATATTAGCTTCACTTGTATGTTTGTAACCGACTCCTTTGGACGCTATTTTGACCCACTTTAAACGGTCAGATTCTATTCAAATTTTGCACACCTGTCAAAGACCGATGACAATGCAATAATTCGATTAAATAAAGCGTGTTTTTTAGTTTTTTTTAAACTAGGTATTATTTATTGTTATCCGCGTAAAATACTGCAGGGCACTGATAACTCCCATAACTGTCTTTTGTCACTTTTGAAGTATTTGTAAAAACAAAAACCTATATTGTTTGTATTTATTAAAATTATACACTTTGCAATGTATGATTTATTTGAAGAAAAATAAAAAAGCAAGAACCTATTTTTATAAACGCTTGTTTAAGGTTTTCTTTTTTAATTTATTGCCATAGTGACAGTTAATGCACTTTTTGAAGTTATTTGTTCGATATGTAGATGTGTTTCATCCACGTGTGGGTACAGTCAAGGTGTTGGGTATAGGTTGTGACTATTTGTCAAGTAATGAAGGTTCAATGTGGGTTAAACTTGAATCACAACTTATATCTGGGTCATGTTTACAGTATATGAATATTTTATAATAATATTGTAGTGTTAATGTGAGGGGAATATACTGTCCGTTAATGGAATAACTTATAAAAAATAAACTTAAGTATTCTTTCTTTAAAACTTTTACAATTCTTATATTCTTATAGTTTTAACGACTCTCTCTCTCTCTCCAGCCCATTTACGTCCCACTGTTGGGCACGGGCCTCCTCCATTTTGAGAGGGACTATGGTCTACTGTGCCGCGCTGACCTGGCGTATTAGCACACGGTTTATTTTCGAGTTCTCCGTCTCACACAGAGGATGTTATCTGTGTGCAATATCCCTTAGCTGGCCTTTACAGCACCCTTGGGAGGAGATGGGGTGGTGACACTTGTATTCTTAATCCGTCACCACACGGAGAATTAACGACAATTTTTAACAACTATGATGCGGAAATATCTCCGAAACTCCGATGTTAAACGGAACTAAAATATGCGGACAATATGTACGTGTGGACACGTATTGAGTATACAAGTGTCACCACTTCATTTTAAACTCAAAGTGCTGTAAATGCCGGCTAAGGGATTTTACATAGATAACATTCTCTGTGATACATAGAAAACTTGATATTAAACCCTATGCCAACACGCCTCGTCACCATAATCCCTCCCAAAGGACGCCCGTGCCCAACAGTGGAACGTAATTGGGCTGGAGAGAGAAACAAAAAATTGTCATAAATTTATTACAATAAATGTCTAAATTCGTAAATTACCAAGTTACATCTGTGTTAATTAAACACAGCGAGTAAAATTATGTTATAAAACAAGGACATGAAAGTTCAAAATTATAAAGTTAAAGGGTTCATTCATTAGTACAATCAGAGCCTAAGTAAACATTGACTCGCGGATTTGTTTGAATAATTATTATTTCTGTTTGCATTAAACCTAAACAGAGGAGAATGGATAATTCTTGTTCTGAATATGAAATATTATTATGCAATGAGGCAGGCAGATCTTATAATATTGATTAAATAGAAATTTTATATGATTTGCTGTAAGTATAACATAGAAATATGTGTAGTCGACAGAGTTCGGTGGTCGAAAAGGACTGTGCCCAACAGTGGACGTCAATGGACTGGAGACAGAGAGGGAGAGAGCTTGGTAGACCATTTCGAGATATAAAATTTTGTTAATTATTGTAAATTTAAGAAAAATAAGTTTTAATTTTTACCACTTCATATTTTTGACATTTCTTGGCTTGGAACTTTCAACTTTTAAATGGCTATTACTTACGTTTCGATATCGTTGGAGCGATATCTAATTCATGTTTGTCGGCCAGCGTGCCTCGTTCCTGACTTTGCCTCAGTTCTGTAACAAACAAACATATTTTGTTATAATTAAATTGAGTAGGTCAGTAAATATGATTTAAACTAATATCACACTCAGAAAGAGACGCCTTCTGCGTATGGTGAGGGAATAAGAAAACAAATTTCACCACCCCATCTCCTCCCAAGGCAAGGGTACTGTAAAAGTCAGCTAAGAGATATTATTTTACTCTGATCACATCATCTGCGAGAGATGGAAAACTCGAACGTAAACCCTGTGCCAAAACGCCTGGTCAGTGCGGCACAGTAGACCCTTGTCCTTCCGAAAGTGGAGGAGGCCTGTGCCCAACAGTGGGACGTTAATGGGCTGGAGAGAGAGGAGAGGCCTCTCTCGTCTCCAGTAAGTAAAGTAAAACTGTGGGGCAAAGCTAGTTATACGTATTATTAAGTCATCATTTTCCTGCCCTTATCCTATTACATATTTGGGGTCTGAGCAACATGTCTTTCTTCTATAATCTTCTGTCAGACGTCAAATCTATGTTAACTCCTCTTTCTTTCATATTTATTCACACAGTCCATCCATCTTTTCTTAGCCGTATACGTATTATATAGTAATAATTTATATTACAAAAGTAAAACAAAAAATATTCCAAATATTTTACCCTAACGTTGTCTGAATATAATTCACAAATCGCGTCTAGAAGCTACCTGTGGACGGATTATATTTTTTTTTCAAGGTCGTATCTATAATAGAGGCAGAGGCAACGGCAAACGTGCCAGATGCCATATCAACTGGATAACGGTCTTTCGAGCTGTTATAATGATCATGTAAGGTATTGGAGTTTTTTTGTCTGAGGCCTTGGTCTAAGGTATTCTTTGCTAGTCTGTGGTTGGTAACTGAATTGAAGAAAAAATAGGTGTTCTTATTTAAATAAAATGTATATTTGTCTATATTATCTTCTATACTTATCTATTCTTAATATTATAAAGCTGAAGAGTTTGTTTGTTTGAACGCGCTAATCTCAGGAACCACTGGGCCGATTTGAAAAATTCTTTCAGTGTTAGATAAGGCATTTATCGAGGAAGGCTATATATTATAAAGCTGAAGAGAAACACCCAGACGCAGAACAAACATTTGTATGACAATTATAAATATTACACAAATGATTGTCCCTAATATAATATTGGATCATAGAACATGTGGGCATGACCGGCCTCGTGGTCTAGTGGTTCATATAACGGACTGCCGTTCACGAGATCTAGGGTTCGATTCCCGGTCAGGACAATCATTTGTGTGATGTTTTTAACTCATACAAATGTTTGTACTGCGTCTGGGTGTTTACTATGTATTATAAGTATGTATTTACAAAAAAAAAAAAAAAGTAGTATATGTATTCTATCCGTATTCTGGTACCCATAACACAAGCATATAAGCTTAGCTTGGGACCAGAGGACGTTGTGTGAAATGTCCATGAATATTTATTTATTATTTATTATTACAAAAGAAAAGTAGTTTATGTATTATATCCGTATTCTGATACCCATAACACAAGTATATAAGCTTAGCTTGGGACTAGAAGACGTTGTGTGAAATGTCCATGAATATTTATTTATTTTATTATTATTATTTATTATTACGTAAAAGTTTAGTTGATTTTAGAACTATTATTACTATTTTTAGACTTCATTACTATGTATTTATTATTATCTTTTTATGCTAATAGCAGTCTACATAGTTTTATACTCTATTATAATTACTTTGTTCAACAGTTTATTTATTTTTTAATAAAACCGCGTATCAATTCTACATGCTACATGCTACATGTTACACATATTGTTATCCCACTGCTTTCTATAAATATATTTAGTATAATATGTCATTGTATGTATCAGTCTGTTAAATGAGTTAAATTTATAAAAAAATATTACGAAAATCTAAAATTGTACAAATCATTTTCGCAATAATTTACGAATGCTATTAAAAACGACGGTATATTTGAAATCTAAATGGCGAATAAAATTGAATTCGCATTTCAAATCGTAAGTTCATTATCACTGGTGCCAAGGTTGTTGCGAACTTTATACTGCGCACACTTTCGTATAAATTGCCTCTAAAAATTAATCAAACTCGACATAAAAACTAACTTATATTTTTAGGTAATAGGTATAAAAGCTTTTTGCCTTTAATTTCATATATATTCAGCCTTTATTATTAGCAAAAATTGATACTTTTTAAATTAAGAACAGCGACATCTAACGGTTACTAGACGCATCTTTATAGGTCAATAAAGTGCACAAGATGGCGTTAGTTGTAAGTAGGATCAATAATAAAGTTCGTATTAAAATGTAAGGAGATTTGAGAATGATGACGATATACGATTTCTAATCCATTGTTAAACCTTTACGCAACTTTACGTAAGTTACATGCTTGCGTAAAGTGGAAACAGGGCCATCTAGAAGACTTGATGATACTTAAATATAATGCACCAAAAACTAAATATTGGATCATAATAAACATACATCCTGTCACGCTTTTCTCAATGAGGGATAGGCAGAGACCATAGAGCGTTTTCTAATACGACCCAAACACACTTTTTGGTTTCAAATAATACAACTGGTCATACAAATCTGTAATTGCTACCGGTGGTATGCACTTGACCCTTTTGAAGAACGCCACTGGTGATATCAGATTATGTATTTCTCCGGTATTTATTGCATCAGAATAAAATTATTATATTAATATGTTTATTAAGCTAACGAAATCGTATAACTACTTAAAGATGTTTTGGATTTAAACTTGGCGTTAATCGACAGTCTAATCGGCAACATCTAATTTCCATTTGAAATATGTATTAAAAAATAATAAATATTATAAACTTAAGACCTTTCGATAATAAATATTTAAGTATAGTCTTTTTTAGATTGATTAATCATTATCAATTTCAATCCGACATCCCTTAGTATCCTCACAAATTATTGAGGAACTTAGGGACATATTCTTTTTCATTAAAACCCTATAATAATTATTTATTTATTTATTTACAAATGAAATATCTAGACTTAGCTCACGAGATTGTCGACATGTGGTATGTGGACTCGGCGATTATTCTACCGATAGTCATCACAGGCAATGGACTAATGGCTAAGAGCCTCGAACAACATCTTGAGAGGCTCACGTTAAGCAGTTGGGCCAAGGGTCTGACGCAGAAGGCAGTTGTTCTAGACACGGCTTGCATAGTGAGGAGGTTCCTGTCTTTGCACCCCTAACCACCGACAGCTTGGTTCTTGTACCCGATGCCGATGGCGAACTATTTTTTATATATTTTTTAGAAAGATTGTAATGTGTATGTGTTTTAAGGTTTATTTTGTGTGTTTGTTATGATTATTTGCAAACATTTTAAAAAAATATGTTAAAAATAAGAATATAAAAAAAGCTAAATTTAATTAACAATAACCAATATCAGTATGTCAATATTCTATTACCAGTTTTCTTAATTAGGGTCGGGGCGTTTACAATACGGGCGGAGTAATGAAACGCGACGCCATTGTCAAGTAAATAAAGGACCCTTGTCATCGCCCACGACAATATAAAGTTACAGATACACTAAGCTCTGGGCTACTAATGAACTATGACTAAAATTGTGTTGACTAAACTAGTTACATTAGTTCAGTTTGTCTTTAGATTAGCTTTGTTTTCTTTTGTTGTTTTGTTTTGTAAATATTTCCATCCATTTGGAACATACGTCCACTCAAGATGCGCATCAAAAATATATCCCCCCTTCACAGTCGGGTAATAAAAGTCAACGCAAATTATGTTAATAACGCAACATACTTTAAGAGGGTACTGTACTCCTAGTTTAGGTATTTGCCTTAGGTATTGTTGTCCCTATTCCCGAGCACCGCGCTGAAAGGGACAAATATAGCTGAAGCAGATTTTACCTACAAATTCTTTAAAAAAAGACCTTTCGTACTTCCCATTTTTCTTTGCGAAAGTTAAACCGATTTTAATTGTTATTGCGCTATATTATAGATAAAGAGTATATCTATGCTTGTATCACTTTCTTTTTTTCACAACATAATAACTAAAAGAAATATGACCATTCGAAAATCCCGTTTTTTTCGGTTTTCTTTACGTAAAGTTGCAGCGACTATCACACATATTTGGTAAGGTTCTACCAAAAAAGAAAGTGATACAAGCATATATATACTATTCATCTATAATATAACGTAAAAACAATCATAATCGGTTTAACTTTCGCAAAGATAAATGGGAAGTACGAAAGGTCTTTTTTTAAAGAATTTGTAGGTAAAATCTGCTTCAGCTATATTTGTCCCTTTCAGCGCGGTGCTCGGGAATAGGGACAACAATACCTAAGGCAAATACCTAAACTAGGAGTACAGTACCCTCTTAAAGTATGTTGCGTTATTAACATAATTTGCGTTGACTTTTATTACCCGACTGTGAAGGGGGGATATATTTTTGATGCGCATCTTGAGTGGACGTATGTTCCAAATGGATGGAAATATTTAGACAATTAGGGTAACGATCAATTTGACTAACCATCCAAATGAATATAAAAATCAATATGAAGCGAAAAAGTAGGTAACCATAAAGGTAAAAAAAGAAATAACCAAACATCGAGTTTAGTATCAATATGTAGAAAATTTAAATACGAAAAGATAAAGGTATATTTAAAGTTGCATGAAGTTCAATTTAGAGTATTATTATTTTGTAGGACAAAAAAAGGCAAGCCGAAGAGAAAAAAAAGGAAAACTCCAAAAGTGACAAGTGCGTAGCACTTACAACCGTCGGGCATGTATGACCAGATGAATGAGTGTGGATGAAGCCAAGGAAGTATGTTTGGATCGTAGCAGATGGCGCTGCGCTCTATAGTCTCTGCCTACCCCTATTGGAAAAGGCGTGATGTTATGATGATGATGATGATGAAAAAAAGCTAAAACATGTTATATAATAATCAAAACAATTATATATAAATATATTAGAGCAAGTCTACGAGATTATTATCATAAATATTGCATCACCAATCGTTTACTAAATTTCACCATTTTCGATGTTGCAAATAGATAGATATACATAATATTTTTTAACACATATTTGAGGTTAAATCGTAAACAAATTTCGATGGCTACAACCTACAAAAACAACTCCAAAACCAGAGTGGAATAGCAAGAAGCTATCTATTTTTGCATCAATTTGCATCAAAATTAAAAAAAGCGGTCAAGTGCAAGTTAATCTTACGCACAAGTTTCTCACTTGGAGCACATTTTACAAAGCCTCCATATATACCATCCATATATACATCCAAACATATTATTTTTTATACAAAAATCGAAATCGTTGTTTTTGTATGTATGTATGTCCCTATGTGAGCTTATTTGTTCAAAACTACGCAAAGGATATTGATAAGTTTTTTTTAATTGATAGGTTTGGTTTTTAAATTCCACGCGTACGAAATTGCAGTTCAGTAAAATTGAAAATGAAACGTCATCGAATAGAAGAGCGAAACGGAACGTCAGCCGTAATTAGCTCAAACAGAAAATGGTGGATGAATTGAAATAAATTTCAAATTAACTCGCGACAAACGGTGTGCTAATTAATTCTGAGAACTGTCGCCGTGTGTGTACCTATTGAGCACATTAAATATGTATAACGTATTAATATATTATGGCTTACTTAACTTTCACAGGTTGTGAATTTGATAATATGTGTGCTAGAGTTAGTAAGAGTGGGTTTGTATCGTAACAGATGGCGCTCTACAGTCTCTGCCTACCCCTATTGGAAAAAGTCGTGATGTTATGATGATAATGATTATTATGATGAGTCAGTGAGTAGGTACGCGTCAGCAAGCAAATTGTCATCTTATTCTTTTTCTCTTCTCATTTGTGCTACTGTTGGGCACAGATTTCCTACATTTTGGAAGGTCATTCAATTTACTCTGCAATGACTAGACAATGATCTGTATCTTTTAATTATCCGTTAGCTGATTCTTATATGCAAAAAAAAATCTTGTTGGGCCGACTCAAATAAAATATACAAGGGTACCTACAATGCAGAACTAACTACGCACTGAATACTAAAAACTCTCTCTCTCTCACTCTCTCTCTCTCCTGCTCATTAAGGTCTCACTGTTGTCTACAGTACCGCGCTGACCAGGCGTTGGCACAGAGTTTACTGTATAATAATTCTTAGCTGGCTCTTACAGCACCCTGGTAAAGGAAAGGGGTGGTTGATGTCTAAACCGTCATCACACGGATAAAATACACCTACAACAAATAACAATACATTTAATTCCCTAAAGATCGATCACTTAATTTTTTCCAACCAATCTCGTAATAAAAACCACTCTTCTGCGAATTTCATCGAAGTTATTGTTCGTTATTTCGAGTTTACAGGAAACTTCTTGACGAATAGTCACGATGTCAGTATTTACAAGTAGGTACGAATAAAGGGATGTAGTAGCGAGCCCCAAGTTTCATCACAGAGCGAAATAACATCTAAACAACAATTTAATTACACCCCAACCGAACGAAATTGCCTTCTTCAAACAGCAAACTTACATTTCAAGATACTTCAAAATTAATCCCAATAAGAGTTCAAAAATTCGATCAACTTTGGAACAATGGAAGATACCTAATATTATAATAATGAAAAGTAAAACGGTCATAGGGTTGTCAATAATTTCAATAATGTATTTTCGGTTGTAATATCATGTGTAACTTCTTTGTAGAATGCCTTAATTTAAGTTTTCTGCCAGATTTATCCGTCTTTAAGTGGAACATTTTTGTTTGGAATTCCGAAATTTTGTAGAGTACTCAAAATTGTACTTACGCTTACGTGCTAATAGATTTTATGTAACACAATGTATGCTTTTCTTAAGAAAACAATAATTAGTAGGGTAAATAACTAATTTAAATGTAACTAATAAAGGTTAAAGAACACCCAAATGAAAGCCAGGTTAGCCCTTTAGTAACTGTGATGTAACTCAGAAAAAAATAACAAAAAATAGAAACTCATAAAAGTCTTCAATATATTTTTTACGGACATTTCACACTACGTTCTCTGGTCCCAAGCAAAGCTTACATGCTTGTGTTATGGGTACCAAAATACGGATAGAATACATTCATTGTTGGTTCTAAAAATATATATTTATTCGTTTGATATTATTTATTATTAATATTTGGAGTATATCAGTGAAGTGACAACCCTAAAGTGAGAGTACGTAGACAAATCTGGTGGGTATCATGTAATCGTATTATAAAAGCCAAATTAATGATAAAAGCGGACAACTTTGCCGACAACCATTAAATCTGATGTTGAAGTTCCAATAAACTTGTACGAAAAAGGAATTATGGAGTAAGCGAATTATAAGACATTGTTAGAGCACAATAAAACATTTACACAACATGTTTTTCTTAGAATTTAGCAATCAAATACTTTGTGAACTCAGAGATATAGCAATTTGGTATTGATCGTCGCTCAAAGCGCGTTGATCTCTTAATCGAATCTAAGCTTAGATAAGGGTATAAAAATGTCTACCCACAAGCTGGCGGAAGTAGGTCCACGGGCGGCGGGTCTTTTAGTAGTTGAGGGCCTCATACTGCCCCACTCTTTCCCCAGACAGTGGGGTGTGCGGTTAGGAACATTTTAACCGACCAAAAAAGGGTTATTTAAAAAATACCTCCATTACAACTTGACCGATTCTTACGAGATTTTGTGCATATATTATACTTAGTAGATAAACAAGCAGTATGTAGAACATTTTGTTTAACCCTACGCAACACGGTACTCCTCCAAATAAAAATCGCTAATGAAATTGCGCGGCACACCACTAGTCTAGCATACTTCATAGTCTGTTTTCTTATTGTTCATAGATCATGTGACCCACACAAAATATACCTATCGATCCTTTTACCTCATTATGATTGTAAATTAGTTGCAAAACTGCTACGCCACGAAGCCTATCGGCATTTAAATGAAGTCTAATTACCTAATATTTTCACACTAAAAGGAAATTTGATAGTTTGACAGTATAAGTTATAATTAATCAGAATTGTGCCAGTCCAAACAGCTGTTAACATTTTAACGAGATTCCCAGAATTATTACGTTAACGTTTCAATTAAGTTCTGTTAGATATATACATATGTAGCTTTTATATTGAAAATTAATACATTAGTGGGCTCTTCCAATAATTGAAGTTATTTGAATATGAAAAATGGTGTATTTATAGAAAATCCAAGCCCTAAGCACTTATGAACAAAATCTATCCAATAATATTAATTACTTTCACATCCCATCCAACTGACAACCTTCTTTCGTCCATGGCTGGGCATAGGGCGCCGCTATAAACTCCATAAAATTCGGCTTTCCGTCTCCCCGCCACTCAATGGGGATTTGGTAAGACTTGAGGAGCAAGATATTGTCAATACTGCAGGGTGTCACTAGATGGCGTAAGACCGAGCGATGTAGCAGTTTATGAGGAAATTTCTATATCCAGCAGTGGATAAAGAAAGGGTAAATACTATATGACGAGCCTCGTAGTTGAGTGGTTTATGTAACGGACTGCCGATCAAGAGGTCGCGGGTTCGATTCCCGCTCGGGGCAATCGTTAGTGTGATTTTACTAATTGGCATACAAATGTTTGTACTGCGACTGGGTGTTTCTATGTATTGTAAGTATGTATGTATATACAAAATAAAAGTAGTATATGTCTTCTATCCGTATTCTGGTACCGATAACACAAGCATATAAGCTTAGCTTGGGACCAGAGGACGTTGTGTGAAATGTCCATGAATATTTATTTATTTATTATTTATATTTAACACACATATTAAAATAAACTAGTTCTCTATTTTTCACCCAATAACGTCCCTCTGTTGGGCACGGACCTCCTCCACGTTGGTTGAGGTAATGGTCTACTATACCGCGCTGATCATGCGTGTTGGCATAGGGTTCATTTTCGAGACTTTCATCTATCACAGAGGATGTTAACTGTATACGATATTACTTACAGCTAGCTCCCTAGGAAGGAAAAGGGGTGGTGAATACTTGAATTCTTAATCCGCCGCCACAAGGACCGAAAAACTAGTTCTCATGCTAAAATAAATGTTGTGACTCCATAGCAACAAAAGAAATCTTAGCTTTGAGCACTTTGGGTAGTATTCACACATTATTATAAATAACTTTGATGTAGTTATATACATAATAGGCTAGGGTTATGCAGTACAGTACGGGTATATACACATAGTACCCGTATCATTACTTGGTTCGATTGTGCGTATAAATATCAGGTTGAAACCGACTTCAAAGTAAAACTGTGCCTCAACTCGCTTGCCTATTATATTCATAGATGAGTGAATTCGTTGTGAATAACTTTGAGATATATATCCTTAAACGTTTTAATAGATCAAGAATATAATTCCACCTATTTCAATTGAAGGATAATTAAACTAGTCTGAGATGTAGTCGGAAATGCTACTGATGGCTTCGATTCGATAACCGCTTTAAGCAATTATTGTCTGTGTATTGAACACACAAAATTTTGACAGCAAAGCGGGGAAGAATAGGCAGGCCTATTCTTCCCCGCTTTGCTGTAAAATATCATCATCATGCGTACCTTCTCCTTTTGGCGCATAAGGGGAAATTTTTGTAATATGGTAGGTAGACTCACTTTATAGAAAATCATCACCATGCTAAACTACTGACTGGCTCCACAAACTGGACATTCCCATATTTCCCATATAATTATTGCTATCACAGAACGCCATAAGAAATGAAGATGATGATGACTATACTACAAGTGAAGACAAGCAAGAAATATTGAAGAAGACCAAGAAGGATTTGCAAAAAGAAAAAAACCGTCAAGACTTTTAGTTAATGTAAAAAAAAATTGCACAAGTGACGGAAATAGCTCTTCAATTAAATACTTGTTTGAAATCATAACGTTATGTTTCCAAAACCTTTCTCTTACTCAAAACATTTTGGATCAAACGCTTTTATACCAACAACGTAAATATTTTAGTCCTTTATTTATTTACCCTACGTTTTTACTTTGACCAATATTTACCCCAGCAAAATACTGTATTGTATAACAAACGAAGTGCCTATCAAGATATATTGATCCTTATAAATAATACAGTTACCCATAGACCTAAATAAACAGTATTCCTTCAAAATATGGAATACAGAATGATGCACTATAGTTTGAGGGTATATTTTAGCACGAAAGTATCAAGAAAACTTGGCATCCTATATCATAAGGATTTAGAAATGTAAACTCGAGCGGGTCTTTTCTATTTAGTAGATGGAATAAAATTATTAATGGGAAAATACAAACCTTTTTTCTAAAATAATACTAGTTAGTTTTACTGTTGCAATCCGGGCAAAAGATTGTGGGTTTGATTCTCGCTGATATTGGTGTCAGGACATGTGTATAAGTGTCAGAAAATGTGTAAATGTAGACACTGTAAATTTAAGAGACTTTAGATTTAAATAAATAAATAAATAAGTAAGAGATATTAAGAGAGAGAAATTTAAGAGACTTTAAATTTAAATGTAGCGACTATAAAATAAGTAAATCTTCTTATGCGCTATTTAAGCTTGCACCAATCATAAGTACGGATGCTTTGCTTGCGGCCTACTATGGCATGGTAGGTTCGCTATTGAGATATGGCGTTATTTTCTGGGGGAATTCGACTAAAAGAAACTTAATATTTAAACAACAGAAGCGGTGTATTAGAGCAATGTTCGGGTTAAAACCTACTGACAGCTGTAGACCTTATTTCATAAAGCACAGTATTCTTACACTACCATCCCTCTATATTTTTGAGGCTGCCGCTTTTGTAAAAACTAACACATATCTATTTCCTAAAATATCTGACTTTACATGCAATAATAAAAGCAAAAGAGACAATAATAGGCTGTATTAAAGAAAATGTCATACTGCTCTAATGAATAAGAGTATATTCTGCATGGCTCCTATAATTTATAATCATGCACCACAAACTATCAAAGAGCTGAATTTAAAACAGTTTAAGACTCGTCTAAAGAAAATAGCCACAAAATATTATTATACTTTTATAGACTTTTTAAATGACAAAGATGTTTAGAAATTGTAATGGTTTTGTAGTATTTTTAAAACGACTTGTTTGTTATTGTATCTGTTTTTAGTTTGACACCAACTAAAATTTATTTTTATTTTCTATTGACATTTCTATTTTAATTGATTTGCCATTTCTAGTTTTTTATTGTCGAGTACCTACCTAAACTTAAAATCATGTAAAATTTTATATTTTTTAAAAATGTCTTGACATCTTCGTAAATAGTAATGTGTAATCTGACATAAATAATATATTGAATCAATATTATGAACTTAGCGATTTATCAGTCTAAGATCAAAACTGTTTTTGCATGCCTTATATGTATAGGTAAAATGTGAAAGATTTTTTATAATTATGTCTGACATCATCATTTACTCATGTTTTGTGCAAATAAAATCATTTCATTTCACTTCAAGATTCATGTACATATGACAAAAAAATACAAGTATTTAATTAAATACACTGATGTAGCAACACAAATCTTTTGCTTTTTCATCTTTAATTCACTTGTTTGCGGAAATTCAGCATTGTTGCATTTCAATTGACGTCAAAAGATTGCTGAGTAAATTTCCTTTTTTATTCAATAGATGTGCCACATTAATTTTCCTTAGATAGTTTTCTATGTATTACATAGATGTTTTATGTAAATAAATGATTATTACATATAATCCAAAGTTAATAAATTTAACCAAAGTTAACAAGAAAAAATCGGCTTTTTACAAAAGCGGCCTTTAAGCAAGGACCTCCTCCGCTTTGCGAAAAACTATGAACTACTACGCCGCGCAGACCAAACAGGTTGGCGTAGAATTCAGTTTCAACTTTTCCATCTCCCATAGAAGATGTTATCTGTGTGCTATATTTCTTAGCTGGATTTTACAGCACCCTGGAAAGGAAAAGGGGTAGAGTGACACTTGTATTCCAAAACCGGCACCACACGGGCATTTCGAACAGTTCGAGAACTAAGCTGGCCTGTACAAAAACAGTAAAATAATCATAACAACAAAACAGAATTGGACCAATTACCGTATCTCACATTAACGCAACAAGACAGTATAAAGTCATAATATGTATTTTTTGTTAACAGATAACACGATGAAAATTTCTAAACAGTATCCTGCTAAAATGGGCCGTTAAATGAAAATTGTATTCATGAGGGTCTTAGGAAATTCCCTTCGTTGAAAAATAAAATTACGAACGAGGATTATGCGATAAGGCTAAGTGATAAATATAGCTGTCAGGGAGAAAATAACAACTATGATGTAAATTTTAATATATTTACGTCAGCCGCAGTTAACAAGATCTGTCTCTTTTATTATTTAAGGATATGAGCGAGATAGATAGATATTTCTCTAAACCTTGACATGGATCAAGATTCTAGGTGGTTTACTTGAAGTTTTTAGGACATTGAAGTTATGCAGGTCATAATATGATTGCAATACATGATGCTGTTTTTGGGGCAATATATCCGTAGGGTATTATTGCCTAACAGCCATTTTCAAGATTTATCAGTAAGATATACCTACCTATATTATATAACCTATAGTTATTTTCAATAGAAAATGTTATCATCAGCAGCTTATTCTGTCTAGTTGCACCAATTGCGTATAGACAAAATATTGAAAAGGCCATAAATTGAGAGAACAATCTGCCTACTTTATTGGTTATAAACCTCACACCTATACCTTGAGGGAACAAATATACATCTAGCATTGTATATAGCTACCTATTTGAATAATCTCTTACTATAACACTCTGAGATTAAATGTGTTTCTACCTACGAATTCATTTATAACGACGAATCGAAAAATATCAGCCAGCATTTCAGTCTATTCTATAGCTAGATAATACCGGATTCATCTAGTTTTAACTGGTAAAAACGAACATTCTAACATGTCGCGTGTGAGTCGAATATCACACACAGAAGCAATAGATGTCCCTCAGGCAACGCGCGATGGATTGTGTCAATCTGAAACTAGACTATTGAAACTGTAGTTTTGTGTTCAATGAATTTTATTCAATGACTTTTCTGTTCCAATTGTTAGCACATTTAGATGAAATTTCACAGTGAATAACTTCGTGAAATATTGTTTCTATTTTCGTGTCTTCATTGTTTTGATGAATTAAGAATGAATAAATAAAACTACTTTTTACGGATTTAGACGCGTATATTTGTTTTAAATTTTGGCCCGACGTTTCGGAGACTTTGCAGTCACCATGGTCACGGGTGAGACTGAGCTGTAATGTGTCTTGTACGATCAGTTATTACAGGGTTTACCCACATTCGATTTTAATTTTACATTGACCATAAAGATAGACTTTTACCATAAACTATATCATATTACATTGTGCTCAGACTACATAAAATCAATATTTTAGTTTCTAAAATACATTAACAAATTGTAACAATATAAAGAAATTTTTTTTTTTTTTTATATTTTTTTTTTTTTTATTATTATTTATTGTTTTTTATATTATTTATTGTTAGAAAATATTAAGAATGAATAAGTTTCATTGCATTTCTTTTTAATGTTTTATAGGGAACCGGTAATAATAAATAGGTCAGTCCGAAACAAGGTAGGTACTTACTGGGGAAGAATAAATTGATTCGACCTATGAACCCGTCCGTGTGGTGACGGATTAAGAATACATGTGACACCACCTATTTTTTTCCAGAGCGCTGTCGGCTTAGTATTAGGTATGTACATAAATAAAACCTCTGTGAGAGACGGAAAACTCGAAATTGAACACGCCTGGTCAGCGCGGCACAGTAGACCACAATACCTCACAAAGTGTAGAAGGCCTGTGCTCAACAGTAGGACAATAATGGGCTGGAGAAAGAGAGAGATGAACTCGTAAGTCAAAATTAGGGCAGTTATTCTCATTTTATCAAGATGAACTGAAATCAAAATATACATTTATACAATACAATTTTTATTAAAATTCATTCATAATGAATAGCGATGGATGGATCACTCGCGTTTTATTGCATTTCCAATAAATATTGGACATAAGCTAGACTACAATCTTTAAAAATATAGATAGATAGATAGATAACTCTTTATTTGCACAAACACCAATTTTACACAGAATTTGAAAAGAAAATACAGTCTTAAAAGCTATTGTACAAAGGGCGGCCTTATCACTAATGTGATTTCTTCCAGGCAACCGTATAATGGATAGAATCAAGAATAGACATTGCGGTGGTTGTTGCGATACTTACACTTAATTATAATGCAACGACGAGGATGGTTAAATAATAAAAAATACTACACCCTCAGGCTATTTCAGTAAAACACTTAACTTTTAAGTAAGTTAGTTAAACGACACTTGAAATATCGTCACCGTGATTCATAATGACGTTAGTATAGCCCGGAATCTCTCAGGTTTCAATTTAATTTAACAGAATGTAGGCGTCATTACTCCTTTATAACATCGCTCCTCGAAAATAATGGGTTTTAATCGAAACTTTAACGATTTTCGGAGAAATTCTTCGGCCGGTGTAGACGTATTTTTCAATAATAAATTCCAGACAGATGGCTTTGAAGTTATATAAAGATTAATATTCTGTGGTTTATTATTTACCTGTGTGGAAAATTTGGTTGGATTAAATAAAGGAGAGGATTTGTAAAGCCTAGAGCGAAAATTACATAATCAATCATTGAACTATGGTTAATGATGTCAGTAGTAATATTAAATTTAGAGACTTTTGCATTAGATGAGACTAACTGAAGATTATCTATTTATTAAGTGTAAGATTGGGAATAAATATCATCAATGCATAACCCTCCAGTCTCTTTAACGGTTATCTAAGGAATAATCTGAGCACATAAAAATTTCCAGAAACAGAAATTTGAACTATAAATTAACGTTCTTAGTCGATATGGCCACAACTTTGTGCTTTATTGCAAGACATTTTTTCATGAAATAGGTTAATACAATGAGCCAATAAATAGCAGCTTTAACTTTGTTTAGGACTAAACGTCCGTTTTAAATTACCATTCTATTTAACAAACGTTATTTATTATATATGTCAATTAAAACAATGTATGTCCCAACTATGTGTACCAACCCATATTTAAATATCTCATTCAATTCAAACCATACCTTATCTGAGAAGCCTATAAAGTGTCTCAAAGAACCTTGTTCTGATGATATAAAGAACAAAGTTGAATGATCGTTTACAGTCAAATAAGCAAAGTTATCTTGGCAAGGACATACGGGCACAAAAGTGCTTATGAAGTCCTAACGACTAGTGCACATGTGAGATGATACGGGCTCCCTCTATATTCAACAATGAGTTCATTATTCTGACAATTCAAGTACAACAATATACCCTATCTGTATAAAATTAAGTCTCGAAGTTAAATGAATCAAATCCGGAACAAAAGTTAGGGTTTAACAAAGAAAATCAACAGATGGCTCTGTGATAAAGATGGTACAAGTCGAATGAGTGTTCATTATGAAAATAAAGGGTCACGTCGCGAGGATTTGGACGCGTTAATTTTTTTTCGGGAGGGGTCCGAGGGTCTGCGGGTTCTCTGTATAGGCGAAGAAATATAAGGCTTAACTTGAAAAATACTGAGGGTGTGTTTGCTTGACATCGCTTCAATTAAAATGAATAATAGACAGGCATTATTTGCAGACACATGTAAGTATAAAAATTATTTATTAAATAAAAACGGTAATTGTTTTTTTATTTCAATTGGTTTAACGTACGTGTGTTTCAAACTTAAGTTCTGTATTATGAAAACTAATATGACAAAAGTAAAATATTATGGAACTTTGTAGTTATTTTCCATATGAAATCATTACAATCATATTACCTATGTTAAAATGGTATTTTCATACGTGTTTTAATGTTTACATAAAATAGCCTTAGGTTCTGAGGATTCAAATTAGGAATTAGTTACGTAGCATTGTTTTGTAATAACGACTAAAAATGAAAAAGCTTCACTTTTAAGTAAGTATAAAGTAGTACATACACACGCTATAATAAATAACAAAATGGTATGCTCAATTTTATGAATAACTAGCTGTTGCCCGCTACTCCGTACGCGTGGAATTTAGGAAAGTTTCATGAAAATTCATCTAGTAGTCTTTACGTGAAAGAACAACAAATCAAAAACATCCTTACATTCATACAATCCAACATTAACCAAACATCTAAATATTAAAGTATGGTTAGAAGACCGAGGAAACGTTCGCGTTACTCGGCCAACAGTTTAAGTATTTTATTATGTCGCGCGTAATTCTTTTTTCGTCATATCTCCTAAGATATTCATTTAAATTGCATACTGTAAAGAGCAGTTATAATCTATATTAAACGTGTAAGCTAAATAAGGTATTTCATTTGCTAAAAAAGATTACTATATACACATAAATAACTTTTGATAACACCCTATTGAATTTGATAATTTTTGCGACATTATTATGGGTACAGCGGATTTCCCTCAAAAGATAGACATATGCCCTCGCGGACTTTTTTGAAGAACTATAGGTAACAAACAATTCCTTCATATATTAGTTTGTTGTACCTCACATAGATAAGGCAGCGCTTTCATTTATAGCTCGCACGCGTCCGAGTTTCTCGGCAAATTTAATCATATCTCATCCAATATACAGCAAACCCCAACAAATTATGCAAAAAAGCCATCCTCTTGAACCATTCTAACTATTAAAAAAAACCGCAATATGATCCGTTGCGTATTTTTGAAGATATAAGCTCACATAGGGACATACATACAAAAATTACGACTTTGTTTTATAAGAAGTAAAGATAAACGCAACAATCACTTTTGTGTGCGATATTACAAGACTTACTACCCTCATTTTAAAAAGTTTAATAACCTGTCAAATATGCAACACGTTGGTGTTCTTACCTATACACAAGCCATAAATAAGATCGACCAGGAAAATGTAAGAAACAACTGCGAATAATATGAGAAAAGGCGCAGGTTTTATGTGAATACCCACATTAATAATTCATTCGTAATCCCTTAAAGTTGGTGGTGGATCTAAAATGTATTTTACGACGCAATCGAGTATGTTTTATATACAAGGGCAACTATAGGGTTAAGCTTAGAAGGTGCTAACTGGCTTATCTAAACATACGAGTATATCTCTAAAGATATTTGAATAATGCTAAGTTGTGAGCTTTTTCTGGTGAAATATTTTTTACAAATGCTATTTCAATAAAATATGGCATAGTTGTCTTGATCGTAGTCAGAGCAATAAACGTGTAAGGGTCAGAAAATTTGGGTTAAGTCAAAGAAAATAGCAATCAACTGCAATTTGAGATTTTCCGGTGTGATTCAAGTTACACGACTGTGATAGAAGCCTATTCACCATTCTCTTAAATTTTTCCATATTAGATATTTGATTACTAACAGGAATTAGATTTGATGTAGGTAGTGTGATTGATTACTCGATTGGTTTAGGTGTTATTTCCGTAGTCTGGTACACATAACACAAGTTTTACTTAGTTTGAGGCTACTGGAATGGGAATGTCAGAGGACATTTAAATATTTGTTTCAATTGACTTTCCTTTTCTATATACACCAACTTAATAAAAGTCGTTAAGAGTAAAACTTCTTGTCACAAACATTCGGAACTGAAAATACAAACTTTTTTCGGTTCCGAAACTTCAATGGATCTTGGTGTAGAATTTCTTGATGGTTTTAAGGAAACGTAAAAAAATGGTCGGGGGCAGGTAGCGAGAGATAAATTTTAAGATGCCGATTCTAATGCTAATTCTGAGTTCAGTAATAAAACAAAATGTCTTCATTTTTTGTTTTTAGAACCACAGCAAGGGGAGCGTCTGACGCTAATTTTAGAAGTTATGGTTAAGCTCTGTGTGGGGTTATTTTTATGGCATAATGCCGTTGAGTGCGATGTTAACTCATGTAAATAAAACTACGTTTTACGAATTTAGACGCCTAGATTTGTTTAAATTTTGGCCCGACGTTTCGGAGACCCGTCACCGGTCACCCGTGACCATGGTGACTGCAAAGACTCCGAAACGTCGGGCCAAAATTTAAACAAATATACGCGTCTAAATACGTAAAACGTAGTTTTATTTGAACAAATGAGTCGCGCAAGTGTTAGAAAATATCATGTAAATAAGTTTAACATTGAGATCTCTCGCTTTCTCTCTCTCTCTCACTCCAGCCCATTGCCAGCCCACTGTTGGGAGATTTTTTTAACAGGGCTCTAAAAAGTTGCAGCACTTGAGACAAGAGGTCGCTACTTCAAACATTATGCCATTCATGCTTTCATTCAGTTATGTCAATTTAGATATAAGTAGGTACTTGTATTTTACAGTAGTCAAGTACTTCTTTGGTTATGCCGAAATTTATCTGCCATCTGGCTTGTTTAAAAAGTATGTTTATATAACCGACTTTATGCCGAAAGAGAATAAAGAAACAATGATATTATTTTAACAAGTCTCGTTTCCAAATCGATAGTGACACAGGTCATATGTGCGATTCGAACTATTATCTAATCCATTAAAATCTGTGAAATCCGAAAATCTCTAAACATGCGTTATTACTTACACGCTTTGTGATCGTTTTAGGGAATCAAAAGGCAAAAGGGGACCCTATTACTGAGAATTCACTGTCTGTATCTCTGGAACGATAGATGATAGCTATAGAGGCACAAAATTCGCAGTTTATGTATATCTGTTGATGCTCAAGACAAGAAATGATCTGCATCATCATTCTCCTCCCCTGATATCTACGATATCTGACAGGCTTTTTGTCTTCTGGTTCTGTTTTAGTATAATTTGTTAAGAAAACGCAAATAGATAGACTGCTAAATTGATAAAAATTTTATGAACTATGTGAAGACATAGTCACAACAGAAAACGCGTAAAAATAGCTTGTCCAAAGATTTTATGAGTTCTAGGTAGAGGGATGACGTTCATTACAATCTCGGGGTTAAAGTAAACAGCGGCGTTGGAATTTTTTCATCAAAATTTGACTTATACCATCTGTTTCCGTGGTAATCTCAGCCGGAGTAAACATTTGTACGGTCCCTCTTAACTCATGGTTTTAAATAAGACGACAACAGAACATGGAGTAAGATAACGAAGTTTGTTAACTTTATGATATTACGCATATACCTATTACACCACAGCATATTCTTTTAGGCTTAAAATAAATAGATTTTCTGTTTATTTAACGACCACTGCTGAACAAAGGTATACCTTCATATCTTTCTCTCTATCTCTCCAGCCCATTAACCCCCACATTTGGGCACGGGCCTCCACTTAGCGAGGGTTTGTGGTCTACTATGCCGCGCTGACCAGGCGTGTTGACATAGGGATTAATGTCGAGTTTTTTGTCTCTCACAATACTTATAAACCTTAGCTGGCTAATAATTCTAATTCTATTAATAATATATAATAATATATAATTTATAATTAATAATATATAATTCTATAATAATAATAATCCTAATTCTTCCTCAGAGTGCTGTAAGCAGCACTCTGAGGAAGAATTAGGGTGGTGACATATGTATTCTTAAACTGACGTCACACGGATACCTTAAATTTTGACATTTTTAAACATTAAAATTCGTCTCCAATACAACGGATTTAGTTAGACACGTAAGTCTACCGGACTTTAAAACCTGTCCAATTTAATATGATGAGCCGTAATCCCTAATGTACCTGTTGGGGGTATTTCTATATATTATACATTTTTATATTATATAGAAATACCCCGACTATTGTATTATATTAAACATAAAAAATAAGCTTTTATTTTAATACTAGCTGTTGCCCGCAACTACATACGCGTAGAATTCGGAAACCAAATCTTAACAAATTATAAAAAAAAACCATCTCTCTTGAATCATTCTCTCTATGTAAAACCGCATCAAAATCCGTTGTGTAATTTGAAAGATATACGCTCACATGAGGACATACATACAAAAATGACGACTTTGTTTTATATGTACTAAGTAAAGATATCTCGACTATTAATTATTAGATTCAAAAAATAAGCTTTTATTTTAATATACGTCATCGCAGACGTCACTATAAGCTACTTACTTATTAACACGCTTTTATATGTTTGGTATGTATCTATTGTATTAATCTGTGTAACGGAATCTTTGAAAGCGATTTTCAGCCACTTGCAGTAGACGGATTGATCTGAAATTTTGCACACCTAACAAGGACCGATGACAATGCAATAATTAAAAACAATATTCAGGATTTTCAAGCGTGTTTTTTAGTTTTTGAATTAAGTAGATTATTAAGGACACAAGAGCAAATTGTCTTTCTCATATGACAGTAGGATAGGTGTTAATGGATAATATCTGAAGTTTAGCATTGTCAGCAATTTAAGTTAAAATTAAATTACTCATTAGTCTGATAGGCTGTCTATGAATAATCTAGATATCATAGATTTATATAATAAAAAATTGGTCAAGTGCGAGTTGGACTCGCGCACGAAGGGTTCCGTACCATTATCTATGCAACATAAGGCAACGTTATTAGTATCGAGCAAGAAACGGTAAAAAATCATGTTTGTTGTATGGGAGCCCCCCTTAAATATTTATTTTATTTTATTTTTAGTATTTGTTGTTATAGCGGCAATAGAAATACATCATCTGTGAAAATTTTAACTGTCTAGCTATTACCGTTCTTGAGATACAGCCTGGTGACAGACGGACGGACGGACGGACGGACGGACAGCGAAGTCTCAGTAATAGGGTCCAGTTTTTACCCTTTGAGTACGGAACCCTAAAAAAACTAAGGCTAAAATTTCTTTGCAAAGCTACTATATTGTATATCAAAAAAGTTATTTTAACTAACGAAATCTTATGACTAGAATTTAATTATGTATACGTATTCATGTTACGTGCCATAGTGATTATTTTCTTTCCTAAAGTAATTAATGTTGTTTACAAAACTTATGAGTCTGACTTAAGTTTAATGAGATGTTTCTGGTTATTTTCAGTAACATATAAAGCTTTTATATATGTATATATGTTTTATATATATATTGATGGGAACTTTATTTATATAGAGGTTATAAGTTGACAATATTTGTTAATTAGAGGTATTTACACTTTTTGATAGCTGAAAATTCTCTATAAAGAGGATGTTCAGAGTCAGAGCAATGATACACTGAACAGACCGTGAGGAAGCCACTGAATACAGCAACAGGCGATGTAGCGTTTTATTAGTAAAGCTTATGAAGCGATGTAGCGTTTATTAGTAAAGCTTATGAAGCGTTGTAGCGTTTTATTAGTAACGCTTACGTAGCGTTGTAGTGTTTTACTAGCTTCGGACAACGATAAGCCTGATGGATAGATATTAAAATTAAAAATAACCAAAATACAATCGTTAACCGACACATAGGTAATATAATTATTTGTACGTTAAACCTCAAAGCTCATTCGTTTGACCAACACAAATTACATCTTTGATGACACAAAGCCTGAATAATGAGATTCTACTGTGACCCGCAATTATTATGGACGACGGATAAAGGTGAAAACAACATGCCTATATAACAGCGGTATATTCACAAAGAACATTGTAATTTAAACCTTTGACGGATTACCATAAATACGATCGGAATTTTAAAACAACGTTATCACAAACTAAAAGGGTTTGTATCAAATAGTGGAGTATATACTCAACCTAAATAAAACTAAATCTACAAAGACTACACACTAGAGATAAAGGGACTAAGAGAACGCGACTTACATAATATTTAAAAATCCCGACAAGTACGAGTTCGACTCGAACACGAAGGATTACCGTACGTCATCTAAGGGTATCATCAGGTTGCATTGAAAACGTTTATTGTATGGAAGCAGCCTTAAATAATAACCGTATTCTGTTTTTAGTATTTATTGCTATAGCCTTAACATAAAATATATATGTCATTTCAAATTTCTATCTACCACTGTTCCTAACGTACAGACTGCGGATAAACGGACGAATGAAACAAAAAGGGTCAGTACGGACCCAAGAATAATACTTTTAAACCTTTTATAATATTTTAATACTGTATTATTCACTAATTGTGATAAGTTTTTTAAACATACTCGCAACTAACAATATGTCACTTTTAAGTGGACACAAATGGGAATATTATGTCCGGAAATCCATAAAACATAAATGTATTTCAAAATAACAGTGGTCTTTGAAATAGGTTAAAAAGATAATCATACCACAATATAACCGTCGCGTCGCTAAATATTTCAACCAGTATATGGAGAAAGTACCTGTAATAAAAAAGAAACGTTAATTAGTTTCACAATAATTTCATTTGAATTTAAAAAAATCTAATTTATAACTAATGTATGCGACATAAAAAATTGGATAAAACTAATAAAAATTACCATTTTGTTTGTCCGATGGCATTTATTCTTAACTAAGTTATCATATCATTATCAACACATCAGCCTATTTCAGTCCGCAAATTGATATCCAATTCTGCAACAATTTTATTCTTATAGACGATTTATTAACATGGACTGTGGCAAATAATTTTTTTTCCATATTTTTATTTATCAGAATTGCTCCCGTTTATTAATACATAGTCCTAAAGTTATCATCATCAAC